>MU865916.1:0-600000 GCA_033296975.1 Podospora aff. communis PSN243 | reverse complement strand
TGGGGTAGGGAGAGCAGGTGTGCAGGTTGGTCGAAGGACAATGGTACCGGTGCCAAAGTACCGCCGATGTACCTCGTACTTCACTGCAATTTTAGCCCTTGAACAGGGGCTGAGATTTTCCTTTTTACCGCGCAATACGCACAGGATCCCAGAAACTGACAATGCCTCGCAAACTTGAATCCATTGCTGTCTCAATGCTTCCGGTGTCTGAAACCAAAGTACCCCAGGCCTTATCCCACTTAAACTTGTTTGCCCGTACAGCTGCGTTCCACGACACGGCCCACGTTGTGGTGAGGGACATGGGTCGTGATGCGTTCAACAGCATTGCCGATCGACAACTCGTTCGCCCAAATTCCGCGGAGAGCACAACATTAACTCCTCCCCTCGGCCGCAGCGTACAAGGCTTTTATGTCCTCCTTCCACTGTGTAGCATGAACCCGCAGGGCCCGACGGTCGTACGTGATCAAGCCGTTCACCTCCCCTTCCACATCCGTCGTTTGTGTCCACACGGCCCCGCTGCAGGCAAAACGGGCCACCTGATCTCGTAAATGATCCAGCAACTGGTGTGATCGGTAGTTGTAGGCATCAAGGTCCTCGTTGAGCTCGTACGTGTCTGAGACGGAGCTGAGTGCTTTCTGTGCCGGCCAGAGATTTTTGAGCTCGGGAACATGTCCAACGCCTCCGAACTCACCTTGGAACCCGATGCGGTCGGGATCATAGGGGACACCGGGCTTGGAGTAGAACGGAGTACCGCACTGCGGCTCGGCGTAATGGTGGCTGTCGTGGAAATCCCCAAACCCATAGTCGTGCCACCCGGTGACCGCGTCAATCAAGCGGGTGGGATCTAGTTCGCGGATGCGCGCTGCGATTTGTTCTTCGGGGTGATATGGCTGAGTTATCTGGCCCCATCCCTCGTTGTAGATGACCCAGGTAACGATAGAGGGGTAGGACTTGTGCTCGTTGACCATGATTTCGAGCTGGCGCTCAAACTCGGCTTGTTCGGAAGGCGAAGGGGGGCCAGATCCTCGCATAGAAGGCATATCCTGGACCACAAGAAGCCCAAGTTGGTCGCAGGCTTGGTAGAAGAGGTCGGGCTCAACTTTGACCTGGAGAGAGTCAGTGCTCGGTGTTGTCGAAAAGCAAAAGAGATTCCAGGGGCGCTTACATGTTTGCGCACCATGTTCATCCCCAGATTTTTGAGCAGGTTGAGATCGGAGACCATTGCTCCCAGTGATGGAGGGAGATATATGCCATCTGGCCAATACCCCTGATCGAGCGTGCCAAACTGGAAGACGAATTTGCCGTTCAGAAGTGGGCGCTGGACTCCCTTGATCTTTCCCGAAGAGATGGTCCGGAACCCGGTGTAGCTGTTGACAATGTCTTGGTCCATAGATACAGTAATATTATAGAGGTTTGGGGAGCCTGGAGACCAGAGCTTCGGCGACGTGGCGTTGAAGGTGAACGGCTGGTCAGACAAGCCGCTGTAGGTTGCCAGGACTCCGCCACTTCCATCAAAGATGGAGATATTGAATGGACGACCCAAACCTTGGGAACTATCGATGACACCAATCACTATGAGTAGATTAGCCATGTAATTAGACTTGGTATGTGAAGCATGGTAGTCACCTGTCCCGTCCATTCCGGCGGCAATTTCCATGCTGGTGATGTAGGTCGATGGGACCGTTTCCAGCCACACAGTCTGCCAAATCCCCGAACAAGGCGTGTAAAAGATGTGTGATGGGTCTTTGCTCTGCTTCCCAACGGGAATGTGGTAAGCCGGATCGTCAGTTGGATCGAATACAAAGACCAAGCTAGCAAGTGCGTCAGAAACGTAGAAATGATGGACGAAGCAATATGGATACTAACAGATCATTAGACCCGTCAGGCTTGAGATGATCTGTGATATCAACACTGAACCTAAAGTATCCTCCACGGTTGAAGCCAATCCTTTCCCCGTTGAGGAAAACTGTCGCCTCGTAATCGACTGCCTCGAAATGCAGGATGACTCGCTCATTGTTGACTCGGCCATGTGGTACGTCGAGCGAGGTTGCAAACCACATGTGCGTCACATTGGAAGCCATGATGCCCGACAAGGCGCTTTCAATGCACGATGGGATCAGAATCTCTTGACTCAGGGGCAAGGGCGGTGGTGTGATGAGATCATCACTACCTGAAGCCAACTGATACGTCCAGATTCCATTGAGGTTCTGCCATGACTCTCTGCGTAGAAGAGGCCGCGGGTGCTCTGGCCAGGGATGAATGGTAAAATCCTTCGTCCAAGGGGTGTCAAGGAGTGGTGTCAGGAGGCGGTAGGGAATTGGGTCTGGTTTATTGTCTGCGTGGGCCTCCGCTAAGAGAGTCCACAGACAGAAATGCAAGAGAAGAAGGACAATCATGGCGTCTTGGCTCCTAAAACAGTTTGCTCAAACTCACTCAGCAGAGAATCGAGGAACCCAAAGTTAATAGTCTGGGATTAGTCAGGTTGTCCCCAGCAAGAAACATCGTATATAAGTATGCAGTCAACAGCGACTGAGCTATTGAGCGCTTCTCTGATGACGCGCTGTATCTCGTAGAATAGTCTCTCGATTTGTCTTGACACCGGCAGTCCCCCGCATCTGCATGTTGACCACATTGCCGTTGACCACCCGAAACGGGACGCACAATGTCTATGTTTGGGTAGGAGCGCCATGTGTCGTGGCTCTCGTGTCTCTGTGGGAGGTTGCAAAACATGATGAGGCTGTTGCGCGAGGTCATGTGCAGAAAAGGGGTGGCACAAGAGGCTCACTCGAGCTATGCGGTGTGGCGGTGGGATATTATGGCGGAAAGATTGTCGGCATCTTCGTGAAGACACCGTACCGATGCTTCTACCGCTGACTGGTATTGGAGGTTGTGAACTCGGGGTTATGAGGGATCTGGGTTTTGCGGGCCGGAATGCGCCGAACCTCGTCCGGCTCCTGTGCGCGATCAGCAATTGTCCACCGCGGGTGGTGCCGGCTACCACCAAACGGCACACAGTCATGGATGTTGCAAGCCGTAGCAAGGATGAGAACATCGCCTGTCTGCACACGCAATTGGTCGCTGATAACAAAACCAGTACCGTTCGTCTTTGGGGAGTCTCGACGCGGGTGCTGACTGGGATACAGAGTGGTATGCATCCGCTTAAAGCGCAAAGGCGACGCCCTCGGGATAAAAATGCCTTCTGTTTGGACAAAGAGAAAGTGGCGTGGAGTGGAGCGGGGTATTTCTGCCTCCTCCCCGGGCTGCGATCCACATTCAATGGGGAAGGAACCTTCAAGGCGCATCTCTCTGGTGCGTAATCAACGCCATGCGGGAATTGTTTCTCCGGTTTAGCTCAAGTGTCGAGTCACCAGTGACGACTACTAGTAGAGGGCGTTGTCGGAGCTCCGGAGCCGAAAGCTGATCGCGAAACATCGTGCCCTTCAGTTTGACACTTTGATCAAAGGTTGAATGTTCTGACAGGAAAAATGGTGGTCATCAATTTCCTCCCGCTTCTGGGCTTAATCGCCGGCGCCGCAGCAGAGACGGTCCACGGTGTTGTCGTCTTCACCCGTCATGGCGACCGGACCACCAAGCACTACGGAGCCCAGGCACTGACCAGCCTCGGAGCATCGCAATGCTTCCAAGTTGGTAATGGATATCGCGCGCGGTACATCGCAGGCGATTCCCCACATCGCATCTCCGGTATCTCCGAATTCGACCATGTCCCTTCGCAGATCTACGCAACCGCGCCCAACCAAGCTATCCTGGTGAACACGGCCACGGCATTTCTTCAGGGTCTCTATCCACCGTTGGCTGGCCTCGACCCCGAGCTGGCCACCCAAACCCTCAACAATGGCACCAAGTCGACGTCCCCGCTCAACGGTTACCAGTATGTCACGCTGCAGGGAGTCGTGGCCAACTCCCCCGATACCATTTGGATTAAGGGTGATGACGCCTGCCCAGCATACATCGAGGCCACAGATAGCTTCGAGCAGAGCATTGAGTTCCAAGCACGGCTCGCTGATACACGCGGCTTCTACCAAAGCTTCTTCCCCGCTGTCGAGTCCGTCCACGACATCAAATCGCCATCCGACTTGAGTTACGCCAAGGCTTTTGATATCTTCGATCTCATCAACGTCGCTCGCATCCATAACGCCACATCCCCTGCGCGAGACGTCACCGACGCCCAACTCTTCCAGTTGCGCACCTTGGCTGACAGTGCCGAGTTCGGGTACAACTTCAACCGCACCCAGCCAGCTCGATCGATCCATGCCCAGACACTGGCCGGTGCTGTGCTGGCCCAACTGAACAAGACGGTCAGCTCAGCTGGCAAGCTCAAGTTCTCACTGCTGGCCGGGAGCTACGATACCATGCTGGCATTCTTTGGCCTCACCAATCTGACAAATGCGGATCCCAACTTCTTTGGTCTTCCAGTGTACGCTTCAACCATGGCATTTGAGCTGTTCAGCCCCGACTCGAGCACGATTTTCCCCGCTAATCCCAGTGCGTCCCTGCGAGTGAGATTCCGGTTTCAGAATGGAACCGACTCGACGCTCGATGCTTTCCCTCTCTTTGGAGGACAAGAGGACTCGCTTTCTTGGCCCGAATTTGTTGACAAGATGCAGCCTCGCGCAATTACCACGGCGGCCATGTGGTGCAATGTGTGTGACAGCAAGGCCGACTTTTGTGCGGCAAACGGCGATGGGAGCGCTACTGCCACGTCATCCTCGTCAGGGGGGATTTCCAACACCGTGGCAGGTGTGATTGGATCAATGGTAACACTGGGTGTAGTGGCGATTGTTGCCGTTCTCACCTTTGTTTTGCTGAGGAAGCGGGCTGCAACAGACATGACGGCCAGGTCGGAAGACAAGAAAAGCTTTGGCAGCCACGACAGCCGTGGATCTAACGAAGTTTAAGTCTATGATGATCAACCTCAGGTGTATTGTTGGAGGTTCATTGAGACAAGTGGGAGTGTGACCGGACGGCCATTTTTGTTTGATAATGAATACCATAACAAAAGCTCAACAAATATTCACACAGCCAAGCAGGACTTGAGAGGTTGAATTGCCTAGATTTTATTACATTTAGAAGAGAAAGAAGGAGAACAGAAACAAAGCAACTCTCTTCGTCCCTGCGCCTAGTTTAGAACTCTCTGTATAACCGATTATGGCGCCCACATAGGACAGATGTTACGTGTTGAGTCGGTGAGTTGATTTCTTCCTCGACAATAGACGGATGTGCAACTCTGGCTGTCAGAGTTATTCGCTAGAGTGGCGAAGCTGTGACCGTGCAGTGGATTTTTGGTTGCAGTCAATATATTAAACTCCGATGCAAGCCGTCTTGGAACACCAGCAAGCTGGGACGGCGCGCCTTACATGTACCCGCTTGCCCAGCCTCTGCCCAGCCTCTCCTAACTCGCTTACCAAAACTTGGCATTGGGCGAGTACCGTCTCCCAAGGCTTGTTTCCACGGCCTCTGGTCTGGGAATCTCAGTCCGGTCATTCTTCTCCATCACTTGGGTGGTCACTTGGGTGGTCACTTGTATGGAGCCGCAGCGACCTCGCAAGCGCTCCAGTGATGCTCCGTCGAAGGAGATATCGTCTTCATCCATGGTTCGCACCAGACTCCGGAACCACAACTACCGCCGACAGCGAGATGACATCGCCATCAAATCTTCGCTGCATGCGCATGAAAATCCCGAGCGTAAATACAGGAGGTAAGGTAATTCAACATGCTCCGTCTACCGCCCGGGCTCATCATTTGACGCCGGCTCTATTGGAGCGCGTAAGAGCGGCGTTTTCACGATAGCCATCATCCTACCTGCTGTCATATCATTCGAAGGGCCGAGGAAGCCTAACGGCTGTTGAAGGCGCTCCTGAGCGTACGCTCGGCATTGGGAGGCGATGTCGATGGATTTCCAGCTGAGTTTGCCTCTCCTGTAGCTGCCCTGTCCCTGAAAACACTACAGCACCATCGCGCGAGAGCAATGTTGAATAGCTCATACATATGACGGCATATCTCCTCCATTGGAGCGGATAGGACGAGGGCTGATTACGCGAACAAACTTGACAGTCGACTCGACTTCCCTTTCTTGAAGCAAGCACGTCCGCCATCTCAGCTCCTACCAATCTGCCGTCGGCGAACCCCCAAATACCCTAATACCAACACATACAAGGGCCGTGTCCATCAAGTGACCATGCGAGCGCGTAAGAGGACCGCAGATATGAAGGGGGAAGCCGGCACTGGGCACCGGCTTTCGAGAAGACTTTGGATCACCACCACGACGGCGATTTTATCCAAGAAGAAGAGCGTCGATGCGCCGATCGGTACTTGCCGTGCCATATTGAAGCTTTCGCCCCACCGAATAAGATTCCCCAGATCCGCTCCGAATTTAGGGCGCCCATATATTACCCGGCCACGCTTGAGTAGCGGCAGTTTGCGTCTCGGCATATTTCTTGTTCGGGACACCACTTGACGATTATCGCCTCAACAAACCAAACTATCGCCCCCTTTACCCAGGCCGGCACCGAATTTCTGGGGAAAGAAGTGGCAGCAGAGTATATATGCTTGGCTTGGCTGCCAAGTGCGGACGTCGAGATGGTTTCCAGTCCCTTGTTTGCCGGTGGCTCTCGCTTGTTCCCGCTGTAGCGTTTGTACCTGTTTTCATCGAAACCGAGCCTCCAGTCCCTCAGGATTCAACGACGGCAACACCCAAGATGCAACTCAAGACTCTCGTGGCCGCCACGGCGGTGCAGCTGGCCGCAGCGCAGGAACTGATGCGTTTCGGCTGCTCGCAGCTGGTCTTTGACCGCATCGACCCTCTGGTCAACCCGGGATTCCTTCCGTCGCCCCATCTGCATCAAATCGTCGGCGGTAACTCGTTCAACGCGTCCATGAACCCTGCCACGCTCGACCCTCCCACGGCGTCGACCTGCACTAGCTGCACGTACTCGGAGGATTTCTCCAATTACTGGACCGCCAACGTCTACTTCAAGGCTCGCAACGGCACCTTCAAGCGTGTGCCGCAGTTTGCCAACCTCGGCCTGAGGGTTGAGGGCGGTGTCACTGTTTACTACATCCGTGGCTATCGCTCCAGCGACAAGGTCCAGTCCTTCAAGCCAGGCTTCCGCATGCTGGTCGGCGACCCCGCCAATCGAGTTGCGTCAAAGGTACCCTCGGGCAACTGCTTCCGCTGCGAGCACAACATGCAGCAGAGCCCCTTTGGTGGCGCCCCCTGCACGGGGTCCGACACCAAGAACTTCCCCAAGGGCCAGTGCGGCGGTGGATGGCGCGTCACCGTTACTTTCCCGACCTGCTGGGACGGTAAGAACCTCGACAGCCCCGACCACAAGGCCCATCTCGCCTACCCCGCCACCGGCACTTTTGAGAGCGGCGGCACATGCCCGGCGTCCCATCCTGTTAAGGTGCCCCAGGTCATGTACGAGGTTATGTTCGACACCCGCGCCTTTAACAATAAAGCCGACTGGCCCGCCGACGGCTCCCAGCCCTTCTACTGGAGCTCGGGCGACGACACCGGCTATGGCATCCATGGCGACTACCTCTTTGGATGGAAGGGTGATGCCCTCCAGAGAGCTATGGACACCAAGTGCGCCAACGACAACTGCAAGGCTCTGCAGAGGCAGACGGACGCCAAGGCCATCGCTTGCACCAAGTCCCAGATGGCTCGCGAGGATATCGGCACTGACACATGTACGTTTCCTCTTCTCACTTCTCATCCTTTCCGTGGAGATTCAGAACTGACACACTCCCAGGGCTCAAGGAACTTCCCGGCGCTTCGCAGATGACTATGTAAATCAGCTCTGCATTGCTATTATGTCACACCGCCAAGATGTAAACCACTTGTTGGACTCATGCAGCGCATTTACCTTTGTATCCTACCTTCGCCTGCCCCACTTATATTGTTTTTCTAGGTGATTCGTTAGCGGTAGATAGCAGTCAACATTAGTATTCACCATCTTTGACCGTTCAGTATGATGATTGTGATGAGTTATCTGCCAGTGTCATGACCGGTAGCGATATGAGGGTTAGGGTTAACCCCTGAACCTGCGCCGATGGGACAACCCCTGAACCAACCCGAGAGTTCATGTTGCCACATTTTGAGGTCGACAGATAAGACTCCCGTTGAAAAAGTCAAGCATCCAAGGTAATGTCATTCATAAAGCTCAAATCATGGATGCAACTGTGAAGGTTTGTTGCTCGTCTACAACAAAGGATACTCGCCAAGTAGGCCGAAGAACAACTTGAACTCTCAGTCCATGCTCCATCTCACCGCAGGCCAAGTAGCAAGAAATTTCTACTAATCAAGCAATGAGCTCCTTGACCTTCTCAACCATCTCCGCAGCGGACAAAGTACCACCATTCGCCTTCAGCTCCGCATCCAACCAGTTCATTGCCTTCTCCGCCAGCATCTCCCACTCCTCCTTCTTACTTCCGAGCTTAGCCTCCAAGTACGCCAACACCACTGCCGTAGCAGCCAAGTTTGTCCCAGGCGCAAATACGGCACCCAGTTGCTGAAGCTTGACGCCCAATCCCGCAGCATCAAGACCAATGGCTGAGAGCAGATTCCCATTATTCCATGCCCAGAACCCCTCGAAGCTCTGTTGTGCGACAATAGCTTCAAGCGCGTCGGTTGGGAGTGGAGACATCGAACCGCTGCTGTAGTCCTCATCCTCCTCCTCAGGCTTCCAGTCATCCACCGAGGCAATATTCTTCGTGGACTTCTTGAACATGTTGACGAAGCTGCCTCCACCTCTGGATTCCTTTTTGCTTTTATCTTTCCGGCCTGCAAGAGACTCGCGGGCCTGGTCCAGGAGAGCTGTGGGCCCAGCGCCTCCCTTGCGCTTAGCCATGGGTGCTGGACTTGGCACACTGCTCATATGATAACCGATGAAGGGAAGGGAAGCAGCGCCGTACCCGGGAGCGGAAGAAGGAGCGGGAGGAGGTGGCGGAGCCGAGCACAGTTCCGCGGCCGGTGCCGCGAAGTCTTGAGAAGGTCCGCCTCCACCAAATGCTGAAGACGAAGCTAGCCTGCTTCTCTCCACCGCCGCAGGCTTAGGGGGAGAACTTGATTTCCTCGCAAGCAGACCGGGAGAGAGGACTCTTTGGGAGAATCGCTTCATAGCTGTGCCCTGGGAGGAACTTTTGACAGAGTAAGAGTGCGCAGTTGATGGCGCTGGGCCACCATCGTCAAACAGCCCGAAGCCGCAGTCTTCTCCTTCGTCGGAAGATGCGTACTCTGGGGGCGCAATCGATTCTGTGTCGGTAGAACCTGCAGCCGGGACCTTGGCGTTCTTCTTCTCGCTGTCAACAGCGACGAAACTGCACCACTTCCCCCCCACCTGGTACCTGACGCCCAGCCGAACAGCCTCACGCTCGACCATGTCGGAGAATCGGCCCTCAAACTTGTCCTTCAGCAGCTTGGCCTTGGGGCCGTTACCATCCTTGGCGTGATAGAGCCAGCCACGACCCTCCTCGAGCTCCTTGACGGCTTGACGCGCTGCGAGCTGGTGGATTGTCTCGCCCTTCTCAGTGAGCACCGTCACGGGGATTTCAAGCTCCAAGGGCCCATAAGCAGAAGTTCCACGGAGAACCACAGACTTGGGTGTCTTCTGGGAGCTCTCGGGCGACATGAGGAGGTAGACGCTGGTACGGTTGAACGGAAACAGGGGCGGAATGATGAAAGGCGTCTGGAGAAGCTTGGGCTCCGAGATGGGCGGGACATGAGAATATTTCCCGTCTGCAGTTTTGTCGAGCGATGCGTCCGTCATTTCGGCGTCGGGGTTTGCGCTTGCGTCAAAGAGAGAAATTGCCTTCTTAGGTTCAGACTTTGGCTCAGGCTCCTGGACATCCAAAGCCATGGCGTCCATGACCTTCTCGACAATCTCGAAATCCTCATCGGTCGTGGTCGCAGCCTCCTTCCCGTACTTGACTTCGAGCGTGTAATCTTTGATGTGGGGTGTGAGAGACGCTTTCAGCATTCTCACGACCTTGCTGTTCATGTTCTCGTTGTCACCGACGCTCTGGGAAAAGCCGTTTCCAGCCCGTGCGACACCCTCGATAAGTGCATGGCTGACATCGCTGCCAATTCCGAGCGTGAAGACCCGGATAGCGCCCTTGCTCTCATCAATGTGCTTGTTGATCATGGTGAAGAGTCTCTGCTGGTCCCAGATCTCGCCATCAGTCAGGAGAAACACCTCCAGATTCATGTCCTTGAAGCGCTGCTTGAAGATGTCCTCGAGGGGCTGGTACATCTCGGTACCGCCGAAATTAGAGTCGAACTTGTCCACATAGCTCGAGGCTTCCTTCAAGCTCGATGCATCGTACGATTTGGACCCCTTCTTGAAGAGCAGCTCGTAATGGGAACCGAAAGAGCAAATGTTGAACTTGACGCCAACGGGGAGAGACTTCAAAAACACCTGGAGAGCCGTCTTCATGTTTGGAATCTTATTGCCGCTGCACATAGATCCCGAACGGTCGCAAAGGAAGACTATCTCAGGGCGAGATGAGGGGAGGTTGAATTTGGGCACAAGCGTAGTCATCAGAGCACGATGGTTGGGGATCGTCGGGTGGGTCTCGAGGACTGCAACAGGGTTTGCCGTGTTGGTGGCTACAACATGCAGGACGAAATCTTCGCCGAGCTCTGTAGTGCCCAACGACAGCGTTGCGGATGCTTTCTGAAGCGACATCTCGGCGCCGCTGGCCGCGCCCGCCGAAGTGTTTCCGATCGTCACCGAGATGGGGTGAGAAGGGGACTGCACGCTCTTGATGTTGGATCCGTCTGGGGCCTCGGCGTCGACAATGATGCTAATCCCCTTGGAGGTGTTGACATTGCTCGCTTGAAGCATCTCGCCGGGGTAGCTCCCATATCGTGGAGCGATGCTGGTGGGGATAGTAAAGCGGGTTCCATCAGCCTCGGTGTCATGCTTCAGCTCGCCCAGGTATGTGATGTCGACCTTGATCTCAGCTCCTGCGGGGACGTTGCCGATAGTCGTCGTGAAGACATCGCTGGCATCCGGAAGTTGCTCGAATAGGCCTGCAGTCTCGCCTCGTGCGACAGCCGCTTCGAATGTCTTCCGTGCCTGTGCGCGCTCCTTGACAACGCCTTTAATGACACGATCGCGGTTGATTGTGCACGTAAAGCCGACTACCGATACGCCGTCGTACAACGGGAATGTGTACCGCAGCTCCGGAATGGCGTTGTCGGCTGATGGGTTGGCGAAGGTCTGTGTGAGCGTGGTTCGGCTCGTCGAAGCAATGATTTGAGCATGGACAGAGAGCGAAACCTGTGGGAGATACCGCCGTTCAGATGCCCGCTGCCATGTCACGACTGTGGATGGAACGAGGTAGTAGAGCCCGCAGATATGATTGTGCGGCGACATTTTGATTTCGAGTGGGGAATAATGGGTTCGGTGCTCTTGGTGGTGATGAGACAGGCAAATCGATGCTGCAAATGTTTGGTGCAAACGGTAAGTGGCAACTGTGTTCCTGTTTGGTCGAAATAGCTGCTCAAGATGACAAGATGAAAATGATGAGGAAAGTGCTACGATGAAAAGCGCGTTGCCAACAATTATACATGACCATGAGGCATTCCTCAAACTGCAAACAGGCATCATCTCATCGATAGTTCATCGGGCAACACAAGGCGCCCACGGGCGGCTGCCTCCCAAGCTGCGAGGATGTGCAATTGCAGCCAATCAGCGTCAAGAAAATCCCGGCCCACAAGGTCCTCAGCGGACTGCTCAAATGTGCAAAGACGCCAACCCCAAATGCGGGGGAGCAAATGACGCACGGCAGCCGCGCTGTGACACATTCGGCTAGCAACTCAAAGAAGCCCCAGCATGTGGCGTTTTTGCTGTAATTTACACGGAGGTTTTGTCATTGGACCAAACAGCCTGGTCCCAGACTCCTAGGAGGACTCCGCGGTTGCTGCGGCCATGGTCTTGTCGCAAAGTCTGGAGTGAGGACGGAGATTCCCATGGTCCTCCCCATCTCATCACGTTCTCTTCTGGCAATCAAATTCGACACTTTGCATACATGGCTGCTTCCTTGCGGATTGCTTGGCGGTGCAAATCTCCCCAGCCTGCGACCGCCTGTGTCCATTAGACCTGGATCTGTGTTGGAAATCGTGGCGTGATTGCCGTGTGATGTGAATAACAGCAGCCACCTCCTGCAGGCGACGACGACATCCAAAGCAGCAAGACGAATTTTTTGGTCGACTCCAATCGAACATTGAACGTTTCACCCAGCAGCTACCGTAACATGTATCAATCTCCTCAGTGCGCGATCAGCTGTGATCCAGGATGTAGGAGCAAAGACCAAAGGGGAATCGGGATCAGGTTTGCTCTGATTCCACCGATGCACCGGACTGCCTGGGTTATTGTCGTTTTCACTCGCCCCAGTCCTCCGGTAATGTCTTCCGAACACGAGTGTTGCTGCACAATCCTGAGGCTTGTACTTGAATACTAGTAAAAGCAGCCCTGAGAGGTTGAACGCTAGATTGAGTGTACATGAAAGTGGATAAACTCAGCTTAATACCCAACGATGCAACCTTGGTGGAGAAGCTAATAGTTGAAGGATTTCCGAAACTTGAGCCTCATCGCGATACTGGTATTATGACGCTGTCAGCACTCAAACCAAACATCATTAGAGATCACTGCAAAATCACTCGCCAGACCAACGGCCGATATCTCGACTGCGAACTCGTCATCTGAAATCCGGATGAAGGTGATGGGATTTCCCACTCGGTATTGAACGCTACCCAAGTGACGCTGTGTATACATACAATCCCCAAATGGCACTCATGGCTCGTGAATCCTCAGGGCATTCAAAAAGTAATCTTCGAGCGGCAGGAGGTTGAGCAGCGCACTGTTCAGGTTCCATGCCAGAAGACAGGCAATAGCTCCAGCCACAGCATCCAGAATGAAGTGGTTTGCCGTTGCCACGATGGCAGTGAGAATCGTAGCCGGGTAGAGCATGCCGATGCAAATGATGGCCATGCGCCGCCATCCAAGCCATCCGCTCTTCCTCAGCGGCACCGTGGCGATGGTAAGGCCGATCAGGAACGAGTACCCGAAGTGGAGTGACGGCATGGCAGCTACAAGGAAAGAAAGAAGAGTTAGCACCACGACGTGGGGTGTTTTGGGTGAGGTGTTTTGGGGGGTGGGGGGGCAGAGCTGTGACTCACCATATTGGTTGCAGAACCGATTCGTCGTCCACACGCTGCTGTCGCCATCCACCCCATGGACAGTATCAACAAAGCCAAAGCTCTTGGCCTCAGCGGCGTGCTCGCCCGTGTAGTTGTCGGCGCTCAGAAGACGCGGAGGCATGCACGGCCAGAATGTGAAGACGATGAAGGCAAGAAGGTTGCACATCGCCATCGTCCTCCGCCGGCGCTCGTAAACGTCAGGGCCAAACGGGCCAATCATCGCCCTCCAGTTCTTCAACGATGCGGAGCCCCCATGAGACTGTTCAAAGAGGTTTCGCTTCGGCCTTGTCGTTGTCGTGTAGAACAAGACTATGAGGAACAGTATGGTCCCGGGGATGTGAATAAAGGAGTAGGCCCGATTCGTCCACCTCATCAAGACGGGATGGGTAAGGAACCATTGTTGGATATCGGTCTCGATGAAGATGCCGAGGGACTGTTCCCAGTGGACGACTTTGAGAGCATGCTCGCGCGCCGTGTCAACCGTCGATTCTTGGAGCGTAACAGCCGTGAAGGCACGGCCTAGTTGGTATACCTGCAGAAGAAATGAGCCCAAGGAACAGCGGCACCAGATCAAGACCAAGCACATACCCAATAGATCAACGCCCAGTACCAGACCTCAACTAGGAAAGGGTATTGCCGGAGAACTCTGCTGAGGAAGCGGTCCTTATGGACCTCAGTATTCGGCGAAGTGACCTCGCATCCCCATTTCCAGAACCTCAGGGTGCGCTGACGGCGGTTCGGGGATCCCGAGTCCACTCCTGCCTTTCCATCTTCGACGTCGTGCCAGATGGTTGAGGTGCTCGCTGTACTGCTGCGCGACCGGTTCCACTTCTCGTCGTCAAAATGGCGCTCCTCGCGCGGGACCCGGTCTCCAAGGGCGTACTCGATATCTTGCCAAGGGTCGGGTCGTCGAGAGTTTGCTGTAGATGGGGGGCTTGGGCGAGATCGGTCACGATTCACAAGCGTCCCACCCGCTAGCAAGCTCACGATAACAAGCGGTTCTAGTACCGCGCCGAGCGTCATGGTCGTCGTCGAGGTATGCGCAGAGAGGCGCGATCGGAGGACAAGTTCGGAGGGCAGGTTCGGGGAAAGGACCGGAAAACGCGGAGGTACTTGGCAGAGACGAGACGATGCCGGGTTGGGGCCGCTTCATAAACAGGCACACTTGCTCCGTCCCATCTTTTCTCGGTGCGGACACCTGCAAGGTTTTCGCCGAGGCAGGGCGGGTCCAGCACACAACAACCTTGATCCCGCCTTCATCACAGAGCGCCGGCAAGAGGCAGACTCGGCAGGGAGCGTCCTGGATGCATCCATCTCTTGGGATCCACAGCCAAGGTCCCGAGTCAAGAACCCCATCATGCAAACCAACCAACTCGGCCCCCGGACGGCCAGCGGAAGTCGCGGCACCAAGCGTTCAAGTCTTTCTCGGCGTCGCAACTGACCGCGGCGCCAACCCTTGGGATCTTGGAGCGGGAGCGCTAGAAAGGATGTTGGGCGGCGGTGATTTGCTGCTCGCACTGGCTCTCGGATAGCCGTTGGACTGGGCCGCATGGTTCCCTCTTGGCTGTTGGAGGTCGCGTGCCGGTTTTCCAGTTGCGCTCCTTGTCCCCGCGTTCCCCGATAATAATAACAACCCTTCACGCCGATTGTGCCAGTGCCACGACTGGCACTGCTCGATGCCCAACCCCGGCCAAGCAGGTAGAAAAGTGCGTTTTGGCCTGTCACACGACGCGTATTCGAGGTGGGCAGTTGGGGGCCGGCTCGCCAATCTGCAAACTGCTCGGGTCAGTCGGAAGCGCTAAACGGCGCAGGTGGGACAGGATATGACGACACATGCCAAGTTGGTTTGGTGCGACCGCGTCAAAGCTGGAAACCGCTCATGAACGACTTGCGACGGCCTGCGGAGCCCGAAGATCCGGGGCGGGGTTTTGGACGGGCCCGAAACATCTTATCACTGACAACCCACGCATTCTGTTGGCGCTAACTGTCCTCGTCCTGTGGGCTCCATCATTTCCATCCCACCTCTTGGACTAGGATAGACAATGCTTCATGAAGTGCGAATGACGCTGCCTGAAACGACAAGCCCCTTTCCTTCAGGCTCTCCCTTTCATGAAAAACCCTGTACAAAGCAACGGTTGCCGACTGCCTAGCTCGTGGCAGCAAGGTCGCGGCCTGCTTTTCTCAGAAATCAATGGGAGGCGCTCAATACGTCCGGCGCTCCGAATCCGATCCCAAGATTTGAAGTGCAGAGGGAAGCCTGATGTCGCTTGATACCCCTTTTTGTTTTGCAACGCCGGGGCTTGTGGCGTGTGTGTTTTTTTTTTATCTTGTGTTCATTTTGGTCACATGACGGCCAAGATTCATCAAATAAAAGATGATGGTCAAAGAGGTTCCGTTGATGCAAAAGTGGTGCTTGATTTGCGCCCGTTCTCTACGCGGAGTACAGGTCTCGAAATCAATCGACGATCCGCGCTGATCACAAGCCCTTCAGTTCAAAGTTCCTGTTGTTTACTTTTTCGCTCGCCACGGCGCGCTCAAGGGCTCATAACGACAGGGCGTTCACCCATACCAGTAGCTTCGCACAATAGAAGGTTCAAATCATGCCCACAGCAGCGGCACTAGGAGTGCGAGGAAACCTGCACTTCAGAAGCAACGGAGAAAGTCGATATAGAGTAGCAACGCAGAGGCGGTGGCTGGAATCTTGCAGCCAATAAAGAGGTGAGATACCCGCCCAGCTGAATGCCTATTGTTCCCTTCCATCAACAATAAAACTCCAAAACGCAGAGCACACCACAAAACCTTTTCAGTGTTCCATTTGTATTTCCAGTTTATTTCCAGTTTATGTGGTAAGGCAATCCATGGCGTCAAGTCTATCCGCAAAGAAAACAACGCAACTCGGACGAAAAATACAATGAGCATATTGGCTAGCTTCCCGGTTGGCTGGGTTGGGCTGCTGCTGGTACAAAAAGCAAGTCGAGCTATCTATATTCATGAGTAACAACTCTCAACTATAGCTGGAGACAGGGATTGGACGAGCTGGGAATCGAACCCAGGACCTTTCGCATACAAGATGTATGCTAAGCGAACGCTCTACCAACTGAGCCACACGCCCTATAATGTAGTGATGATTTCTTTGCCATTCAGACTTGATTGTGAGAAACACACCATTGTTGTGGGAGGGGCTTGCGAGGGGCGGTCATGAAGCAGTGTAACCCCTGTAGTGTTACGGTAAGGATCAAGGTTTCCGTCGTCCATCCTCGCGGTGAAATAGCTTTTTTCCGATGTGTGCGATCCTTGATGGTTGCGAGGAGTGCAGCATGTACTCAACAAAAGCCTCAAAGCTTGGCAAAGACCCGTACGTCATGTCCGTGGCCGACACAAGAAGACCAGTCGGTATGCCAGTAAGCTGACATACATACTCTCTTTGAACCATCGCGGCCATGCAGCCACACCCGCTAAAACGCAGCCACGCGGCATGGATGTTGTCTGGATGTGTGGCGCCCATAAGTTTAATGATTTGACTATGCGTTCCTCATTTGTGGACTTCTGGCTAATGCCCGACTCCAGGGTAGGAGTCGCTTCTTATGCGTTCGAGCTTTAGACCTTTGAATTGTCATATATGTTTGCAGCCCTTGGGCCGCTGTTTTATTCATTGATAGTGTCCGTGTCGGTTGCAGTGGGCTGTCCTGTAATATTAGGAAAAAAGAAGTCGAGGAGACAAAATGCTCCATATTAACTATGTACCAATACGATGGCGGGCAATGGGTTGGGGGCAAACCTCTTTTCGGATGACAACTCATGACAATAGCATGGGGCGACAATCGTCAAGAAATATTGCAACGCTGTAAACCATTCCATGCTGCCAGCACTGACAAAGCGGGGAAAAGGGTGGCTGAGCGAAGAGCTGGCCACTCATCGGAAAGTGCCGAGGACAGCCACCAGACAACTCGCATTCAGCTCTCAATCAAGAAGCTGCCAAATTGCCAGTCAAATCGCCCAAGCCCCAAGGACACGCGCAGAGCATCGGGCCGCATACCACTGAAGCACCCTAGGACAGGCGGTGTGTCCCGGCGGCCCATTTTTTTCAACGGGGAAGCCGCGGTTTGGAGAGTCGGATCTTGTGCAACCAGAGAGTTGTGGTGTCAGAAATCCGCAAGTGAGAAGTCTCTAGCCAATCACAGCGCTTTTTTGCTGTATCCGGTGAAGAGGCGCCAGTTATCTGCAGGCACAGCCTCAGCCCAGCATCCGCCCTGACTGGATGTCCTACGACGACCCCACACCCACCCGCTGCAATCGCCGTTCCGTGGAAGTTCCAGCTGCGGGTAAAGTGCATATTGAACGCCACAGCTCCCCATTGGGAAGACGCAGGGTGGCTTTCCAGACGCGCCTCACGATGGTGCATCGGCACACGCCGCTGCGAAAGCACCAATGTCCCCAAGCCGAGGGTCCTTGGGCTGCAGTGAGACTATGAGATATAACACCCGTGGCGTCGCCGTTCTGCGGTATTGGAGGCCCTCGTTGATCGCCATGATAAGTTGAACAACCCTCATTGTTGCAGTGTTCTGCTCCTGCCGCAACCGCCATTCACAAACCCTTCTGCCGACACTCGCGATGGGTCACCACGGGTTCACACAGCTTCCATCATTGCCAAATGAGAGTTGGATGGCTCCAGCCACCCGGCGGCGACGTCCCTTTTCCCGAGTCGAGTTGTGCCTGTTGATCCCTTTGATTGTGTTTGCAGCCCTCCTTGCAGTGTTCACCATCATATATCTTATTCGACATCGTGGTACTGTCAAGCCTGTCGCCATCGCCGCGCTTTGCTGTACAAGCCTCCTGCTCCTGGGCGTGGGGTATATAGTCTCTCGAAGACTCCAGAGACCAGAGTGGCATCGAGATGTCGAGGCCGGACCGTTCCAGAAATTGCAAATATCGGCACCCCTCCCAGCTTCCCCTGTCACAAAGCAGACGACGTTCGACTCAAAAGGCTTCTATGCCGCCATCTCGGAAAGTCGACCAAGCACCCCAGGGCAATCGACCCTTTCAGGCAAGGTTCGCTTAGCCATGAAGAGGACTTTCAACCCCGGCCTCCTATCTCAAAGTTCGGTTGAGAGTCTGCAGGGGAGACGAGAAGATCGAGTAGCCCACATCCGACAACCCGCCGACGGGGAAAGTCGATCCAGCTCCGATTCGTCCGGAGATGAAGCAGGGGAGGGACTGTGGAGGTCGGTTTTTGAGTTAGCAGGCGATGCTAGACTTGAGCAGCTGCGACAAGCAAACCACAAGCGGTTGTCTAGGGAATCGCGACACTCGAGATACGAGATGAGTGGGTGGGCCAGGGAGTCGAACGGTGTCGAAATCATCGTCACGAAGCCGCAGCCCACAGCGTCCGGTGCTAGTGGCCGCGGGACGTCACTGGCCGACGCCAGAAGCCAGCGAGAGATCTCGCTGGCGTTTGATCCGCTTCGAGCGAATCCCGTCCAGTTGACCAGAGATACGAGCATGCGGCAAACAAAGAGCTCTCACGATCTGCCGTCTCTCTTGCGAAGCACTGATCGCACGACACCATCCCTGCGAAGGCCGAGGTCCGCTGAGCCTCGCCCTGGTTGCGAAGACAGATCGGTGCCTCTTATCGGAGGCAAGTCGAACCAATTGTTGCCAGTCGCTCCTTCGTTGCCAGCGTCGCGGGTCAGCCCAGCGAGGCCAAGAATTCCAGCGAGCGGAGGGCCTCGCGGCCTCCGTCGGTTACCGAATCCGAGCGACCACGACCTAAGAGAGGTTTTCAAAACTCGGGATGGAGCGTTGAGGTGAAGATGGCGGGCAAAACAGAATTGATCATGATACCCTCAACCAGCCAGCTTCTGTGGCCGGGATGACTGAAAGCGGACATGAGTGAACGATTTATGACTGAAGAGCGGCAACCTAGAGTACCATAGACAATGTATATTGAGGAATAATGGGGACAAATCAATGTAGTCATGTATTCAAACACCTGATAGCAAGATTCCCAACATTTGGTTGATATCCATGGATGCGAGATCTCAAATGATTTTTGCAATTATGGTAGGTAATTTGTGTGCTCAGTCCACATTTCTCAGATCGGTCAAGCGGGCCCTTTCCTGCTGGCTAGGTTGCACCGTCTTCTTTCGAGGAAGGAGCGAAACAGGTGTCGCCCACTTTTCTCCACACTCTTGACAGAACTGAGCGAGGTGGCCAGCTCTTCCAGCTCGGAATACATGGAAAAGCTAAAAAATACATTCCACACCACTGCCTCCGAGCAACGTGTCCTTTAATGATGATGACGACGACGACGATGGAGATGGCAAGCCTCTGATCCCATGGAGGGGCTGTCGATTCGCTATTTCATCGCCTGTGCCTGCAGTGGCTCCACGCTACCCAGGAGGATATTCGCCAAATCACCCATCAGCGCAGTCACAAGCCGGTTGATTTCAACAAGGAATGCGGACTCCAAGGCAGTCTTCCGTCCGGATTACTCGATTCTCGCAAACCCCTCCCGTCACCCTTTTTTGCTAACGCCGTCAACGCTGGCAAAGAATTTCTCATCTCTATAGTCGGAGGAGCTCGGGAACAATAGCCGATTTGGGGAATGCCTCTACGACGTTTGCCTGCGGTCAGCATATCCCGTTGTCCGACCAGGCTAGCACGCGGGCATATTTGCAGTGCATCTCGCCGAATCGAAGCATGCTTGTCTCAACTCATTCCCGCCGCAAGTCAACATCCTGAGAAAATTGGAGTATATTATCTGCAGTAGCAGTCCTTGTTAAGTAACTTCTCCCAGCTATTACATGATTCTGCAAGTCACTGATTCTTAAACTGTGAAGAACTATTGCTCTCGGAGCGCGGGGTGGCAGTGAAGCACTAGTGGTGAGGTGTGGAGGGCAAAGGCAAGGTGAAGGCGGAACCATTCGCTCTGAATCTGGCCATTTCTATATATGGGACCAATTCTGGGCTCTCTCGGCTATAACTGAAGTACCATGCATGCTGCGGCGCAGCCTTCCGGAAATGCATCTTAGGCTGAGCAACCATAAGCAAGTTCTGAACAAATTCTGAGCCGAGCACAAAACAGGCAGCACACCATCGTTCAAAGATCGAGATTCGAACACCTTACCACGACGTTAACGCCATGGTGCCTTCATACCGACTCCGGGATGCCACACCAGAGGATGCAGTCGCTATAATTCGCATCACAGAACAGGCATTCCAAACCAGTAACCGCAAGGTCAGATCGAGACGCTTCCCCGAGCGACTACGGACTGCAACCTCGGATCAGGAAGCATTTGAGTGGCGTGTAAACTCTCTGCGCCCTACCCTCGTCCGGGCCAATTTTCCCGACAGTCTCCATGCGGTAGTGGTCTGTGACGGAGAGAACGGGGAGGAAATTGTGGGCTGCGTAGAATGGGTGAGCGCTCAACCGTGTCCACCATGATCCTATTTTCCATGAGAAACGGATTGAGTTGAAGATTTATGAGAGAAACTCGACAAAATTTGTCCGTCGAGACATAGCCTTGACGTGGCTGACCAGCTACCGTGACGATCAGCAAGCCCCATCGCATGGCAAGACAAATGAGCCTCCAAATGGTTCTAGCACGATGTCCATCGAAGAGAATCTCCAAGTAGCCTCTGCCCGCACCAATGGCTTCCCACCAGGCATGGATATGGACGCCACGCGAGAGTTTATGAAAGGCGTGCAGCAGCTCGTCGAGGGTACTCTGGGCGAAAACCCTGACAAGAACATGTGGAGTATGTC
The DNA here is from genome assembly GCA_033296975.1 of Podospora aff. communis PSN243. Lineage (NCBI taxonomy): Eukaryota > Fungi > Ascomycota > Sordariomycetes > Sordariales > Podosporaceae > Podospora > Podospora aff. communis PSN243. The sequence goes on along the minus strand of MU865916.1, from coordinate 579,010 downwards.
GACTTCCTCTCTTTTCCGGGTTAAAATGAAAAAGAAGAAAAATGAACTATATTCTGGTTGCTTCATGCTGATGGCGGTCTCGAATCTAGTACTCCAAGGGATTGCTGTGAGCGCAAGCCACCAACGGCGTGGAATTGGATCGATGCTTGTCCGCTGGGGTGTCGAGAAGGCGGACGCTTCAGGAAAAGATTCTTGCCTTGTAGCCACGGGCGCTGGGCGGAAACTCTATTTGAGCCTCGGGTTCGAAGACTTGGGAGAGAGAGAGATTCTGGGAGAAGCTCACTACTCGATGATCAAACGGGTCAACAATCGTTGAGCGAGAACTGACTGAAGGTCCTGCCAAATATTTCGTCGTTTCGTCGGCTTCAACTCAGGCAGACCCGAAACCCAGCTTTTTTACTTCCAATTTTTGCAGTTATGAACTAACACGGATACCAAAGAATTGTTTGACGTCGTTTGTTGCCGCAGCAGCGACCTGGCGGGTCCTCCAGGCCCTGTGCACAGGGTGTGAGGCACGTGGCCACGGGAAGACACGCTTGCAGGGGCAGCCAAGCACGGGCCATCTCAATTTTCACGTCAGGAAAATTTGGGATCGCGCCGCTGAAGATTTGCAACAGCTATCCAGACGATAGATTCGCTGCTTCCCTCCCGCCAGCACAACTGTCCTCCATTGCCCATTCCGCAACCCCTCGACTCATCAGCCAACATGTGAGTATATTTCCCTAGACTTGGGGCATCTGCGTGCCCAATGGCTAACTGGAACCACTTAGGTATTCCATTCGTCGCGCAGCGCTGAGATCCGTGATTTCGGCATCGAGACAAGTTGCCCCGAAAGCTTCCACTTCTCCATTTGCCGCCCAGACCGCCAGCGGGACCACTGCCGTCTCAAAACATAGTCTGGTCCAGGTTGTGAGGTGTTTCTCCCAAACAGCTCGCTTTCAGAATGTGGAGGAAAAGCCAGAGAGCGCATTGAATGAGTTGGAGGAGGCTGCCGCTCCCGAACCTGCGGCATCCGAGACACTGGCATCCGATCCGTTTGCGTCCAGTGAATCTGTCTCTGAGAAGAAGGCTCAAGGCAGTCCAGTTACACGTTGGTGACCTTGTCAAGCCTTGGAAGGCACCTAGAGAAACATACGGACTGACATGACCTCCAGCCCCCAACGGAGTGTTCGTTCGCAACCTCATTTTTGACGCTACCGACAAGCATCTCTGGGCAGCTTTCGAGAAGTTTGGAGAGGTGGTGGAATGCAACGTTGCCCGCGACGCTCGTGGGCTCAGCAAGGGGTGAGTTAACGAACCTTTTCCCTTACGCAGCATACCATGTTGTCCTCCAGCACGCTGTATGGTGTTTGTGAAACAAGGAATTGGCTGACTAAACTCCCATCAGCTACGGTTTCGTGTATTTCAAGGACGCCGATTCGGTGCAGCAGGCTGTCGCTGCAGTCGATGGCACTTTCTGGCACGGACGTCGAGTTGCGTGCAGCCCTCGAACCTACAACAACACGAACAACTCCTCCGGTTTCGCCCCAAAAAACAAATCACTGCCCTCAGAACCCAGCACGACCCTTTATATTGGCAACATTCCCTACGAGACCACGGATGCCGAGCTCAACAATATCTTCAAGAATCTCAAGAACGTTACTGATATCCGCGTTGCTGTGGATCGCACGACAGGCTGGCCCCGCGGCTTTGCCCATGCCGATTTTGCCAACGTCGATTCAGCTATTGAGGCTTATAAGGTCCTCCAGGGGATGCAGTTGGGTACCAGAACATTGTCTGTTGACTACTCCGCGAGCAGGAAGTTCGTCAGGAATACGGAGGCCAAAACTCGGTCGTGAGGCGGACGATTGGCGGAGGAGCTCGCGCAGGGCCCTAGCCACGCTGTAAATGGAGGGGTTGGCGTGGCGTTAGGAGTCGATGAGGAGGCCGTGTACATTGTATTGTAGAACTTGTAGAATATCATGTTTAGAATGCTCTTCATAATAATTCGGAACCCCCCTTCTTGCCGATTCTCACTCTATTTGCGGACATTTCGCTCTTGCTTGGCTTGCTTTGATGCAGCCACATGCTTTGCCGTTGATTTAGTGGAGCCAGCTGGTGCCGGGCACTTCACCTCGGCAGTGGCGGCCCAGCCTGGCCTAATCCCCCCTCCGTCCAGAATCCCAAAGACCTTGAGCTTGAGGGCGAAACTTGACGACCATTTGATAAAAACAGCGTGGCTCCGCGGCGCAGATTACGACACCATTTTTCTTCGCTTCTACAAGAGCTCCTCAACGGATCCTTTTGCGGCCGTTTGAGCAACACAGCGTCACTATCTCTTGCCCCGCAGCGACGACCCTCAACCCCACGCCAGACGCCACGGTCGGGTTGCCCCTTCTCGCGTTGTTGTGATTGTGCCGCGAACAGCACGTCAGACGGCCGCCATGTCTTTTCTGGGCGGCGCCGAGTGCTCGACTGCGGGAAACCCGCTGAGCCAGTTCACCAAGCATGTGCAAGATGACAAGAGCCTCCAGCATGATCGTATGGTCGGCCGGGGCCCCAACAGCTCCCTCGGTGGCTTCCGGTCCCAGAGCCGCGGCACACCGCAAGACGAGATGGTGAATAGCTTTCTACACCAGAACCCCGGCCTCCCGGAGATGCCGCTCGAGCACCAGGGCCCCGGCCCCATGGGCCACCTGCACATCGACCCGAACCACGCCGTCCACCTCCGCGCCAAGTCAGCATCCCCTCCACAGTGGGCCGGTGACTTCCAGAACACCCAAGCAGCCATGGAGGCTGCCTTCAATGCGCCCGCCGGCACCCAGTTCAGCCCGGACGAATTCTCGAAATTCCAGCAGATGGGCGTCCCCGGCGCATCGACCTCGCGCGCCAGTGCCATACCCGCCGCGGCCGCCTCCGGTATGATGATGGGGGGAGGAGGGATGATGGGCATGGCAAGTGGCATGGGCTACGGCATGATGTCGCGCCCAATGTACCAGCCCATGGCTAGCATGTACGGTCCGCAGATGCATCAGCAGCAACCACTGCAAGCAGAGGGCAAGGGAAAGGAAAAGGTGGTGGAACTGGATGATACCAAGTGGGAGGAGCAGTTTGCACAAATGGAGCTGCACGACCAGACAGCACGCGAGACGGACGAAGCAAAAGCCATGGAGCCAGAACTCAACGACATGGACGAGAAGCTCTTGAACTCAGAGACCGGATACGGCGATTTGGAGTCGATATGGCGGGGCATTCAAGCCGAGCAAGAAGCGATGAAGGATCTTGATGCCGAGGAGGACTTTGCCAAGTTTGACAGCAGTAACTACAACGACAACCTCAACGAATGGGGCCTGACCAACGGAAGGATAGGCGCCGATCCAATCATTCAAGATTACTTGTTCGAGGAGGAAAACCTCTTCCAGGATCAGCCCAACCCCTATGAAGAGGGCGTGCGTATCATGGCGGAAGGCGGAAACCTCTCGCTGGCGGCTCTGGCATTCGAGGCAGCGGTGCAGAAGAATCCGGAACACACCGACGCGTGGGTGTACCTCGGCAGCGCACAGGCGCAGAACGAAAAGGAGGAGGCTGCTATCCGCGCCTTCGAGCACGCCATGAAGTTGGATCCCAACAACCTGCCGGCGCTGCTGGGGCTTGCCGTGTCATACACCAACGAGGGCTACGATAGTACCGCCTACCGTACACTCGAGCGATGGCTGTCAGTCAAGTACCCACAGGTCATCGCGCCGCAGGACCTCTCCTCAGCAGCCGACCTCGGCTTCACAGACCGCGCGCAGCTACACGAACGGGTTACCAACCTCTTCCTGGACGCTGCACGGCTAGCCCCCGATGGCGACCACATGGACCCTGACGTCCAGGTTGGCTTGGGCGTGCTTTTCTACGGCGCCGAGGAGTATGACAAGGCGGTCGACTGCTTCCAGTCGGCTCTGCATAGCTCAGAACTCGGCGCGACTAACCAGCGCGAGCAAGTCCATCTCCTCTGGAACCGGCTCGGCGCCACACTTGCGAACAGCGGTCGCAGCGAGGAAGCCATCGCAGCGTATGAGAAGGCGCTAGCGATCCACCCCAACTTCGTCCGCGCCCGCTACAATCTAGGTGTCTCGTGCATAAATATCGGATGTCACGCGGAGGCAGCCGGTCACCTCCTCGCTGCCCTGGACATGCATAAGAGCGTGGAGAAGAGCGGCCGCGAAAAGGCCCGGGAACTCCTCGGTGGAAGCGACCCCAACGCCGATGCTCGGATCGAGGCGATGACCACACAAAACAGGAGCACCACGCTCTATGACACCCTCCGCCGAGTATTCACGCAGATGGGTCGGAGGGATTTGGCCGAGAAGGTCACCGTCGGCGTAGATCCTGACATATTTCGCGGAGAGTTTGACTTTTGACGGGGAAGGTGACGTGCTCCCAACGGACCGCGTCGAGCCTGGGTGGCAGCAAATCTGGCATTTGAACGGATCTTCGAGGATATGGTCGATGAAGCTGGTCGTTTGACGAGCTTGGAGTGTACACAGCGAGAGAGAAGAGAAGGGTGGGTTCAATGGCTTAAAAGGGGCAAGACCAGCACTGCATTGCATATTCATTTTCCTCATTTGCGTTGGAGGTTGTTGCATTCGCTGTTATAGGAGATCAAGAGAAAATCAAGGCCCGCGGTCCTTGCCCGGCGGGGAGAAGGTTGGAGAGAGCGCATACGGTCAGGATCGGCTCCTCTGCCGGTCCCCAGGGACAAAACATTCCGGCAGCTGTTGATCATAGCATACTTTTGGAGACTAGACAGCGGTCGTTACAGAGGACTATCGTTAGATGTACAGCGTAGACTTGGACACTGTTACGAGGTACATATAGAGCTGTTGCTCCCATCCATCGTGCCCATCACATTGAATGGAGACTCCGAATCCTCGCAAACGGTTCGGCTGTCGATATCCTGCCCCACCCACGGCACAAGACCAAGAACGTTAATGCAATTCATAGAAACCATCCGCTATTCGTGAAGGCACATGAGGGGTATTGTTATTCGTATGAGACCGTTTATTTCACGCCCAAAAACCCAACCCCGTTTCGGGCAACCTTTACCGCTTTCCGTAACGCCTGGTCTTCAACGTCGGTCCACTGGACGCTCAACTCATCCCACTTTTTCCCGGGTGTGTTGTACTCTTTCTTGAACTTGGACTGGATAGTCTGCAACCGACTCATCTCCCTTGGGTCGCCCGTACCGCTAAGAACCATAAAAACCGTGCACGGCGGTAGGGCGTCGTAGATACGCTTGAGTCGCTCACCGAGAGTCGTCAGGCAGGCCTCGAGCGGCGAGACGGCTGGTGCATCATCATATGATATCTCAGCGGTCGTGCTGGCTGGCGGGCCGCCAGTGTCTTCCGACTCAAGCCTGTTGCGGTTCCACCAACCCTGGAGGGCCTCAAGCTCTCGCATGCGCGCCCAGACAAAGTCGACGCCGCCTCCAGGGACTTCGAGCCCGTCGGGATCACCACGCACGGCGCGAAGTATGCCGGCTTCGACTTCTGCGTCGGACTGGCAAGATATAGCCACCGTGGCCGCATTACAAGTGCTCCGTGATACGTCTCCCCAGTCGACAGCGGCACTGGACTTGCCGGTAGGCAAGCCGCCGGTGGCCTCGGGCCCGGCTGTTGCGCGATAGGCGGTACCTGCGCGGGCAAGGCGCTTGAACAGATTTTCGCCCTGGGAATCGCCGTTCGCCCAAGTTTTGCCTTTTTCGCACTTCTTCTTGACCAGGTCGAGGCACGTCTTGGCATCCTCAATGCTGTCATGCCCGGTGCCAACGCCTTTCTGGATCTCGCGAGCGAGGTGCTTCTGGGCAAGATACTTGAGCGATGACTTTAGAGGCGGCCCACGAGGGTGGGGGAAGATGATGGATGTGTCGACGATAAAAGGGTGGGCGAGCCGGAGTGCTTTGAGGTCGGAGTCAAGCGAGTGGCCGAGGAGGATGGCCTTTGGGTGTAGTAAAACTAGCAAACGGGCTTGAATATCCCGGATGGTGGTCGTGACGGGGTCGAGCATCTCCTTGGTGATGCCCGAGAACTGGGTCACGTAGTCTATGATTGGCTTGTCTGGTTTAACAAGCTCGTCAAGGACCACTTCTCCATCCCATCCCACCAAACTGATCCTGGTGAGAGAGTATTCGTTGTCGCCAGTCACGCACATCTCGCAGTCCAAGGCCAGAATTTCTCGCCCCGCGGTGATGCTGCCCGACTGGATGTCCCTCTCGGGAACATCTCCGTCCTCGAGATTCTCAACTCTTGTGTGGACCCATCCCTCTGGGTCCTCAAATTTCTCTCTGCATTCTCCCACTGGGAGCATGGCGGGATGTGCGGGAAACCCGTGCTCCATCAGCTCCTCTGGTGTGGCCAGGAACTCGGTGACTCTTGTTCTACTATCTTGCCACCCATGCGGGTCTGGCTTGGGCCCCTTGTCTTTACTTTTCGGAGGCGGTGCCGTGAGCATAGTGTTGATCGGGGAATGCAGCTTGCCATACTTGTCATCGCCCGGCGCTCTGACTGGCCAGAGGTGCGGGAACATGTCCGCGAACGGTTTCAGCGGCTGTTGCAACTGGTCCTTCTTGAGTGCGCGGGGATAGTAATCATCGGGAGAGGTAGAAAGCGCAAGTTTTTCGATCGCTTGATCGGCAGGCAGACTGTTGTAGGCGGAGAGATCCACGCCCTTCTTGAACATGGCTTCCTCGAGTCCTGGGACCATGACAGTCACAATCTTGCGAAACTCCGGACGATGCGTGATAGACACCCACTGCGGCGCCGGGCCGTCGGCAAAGATGTATAGTATCAGGTCGCGCAGCATCGACACATTGATCTTTGACTGGAGCCTTGCCTTTTCGGAGAAAGTGATGGTCGGGTAACGGCTCGAGTCTGGTCCAGGGATCTTCTTTTGCTTCTTGACAGGCCGCCCGCGCTCAATTGTTTGCCATCCGTCATCTTCTTCCGCATCGTGGGTGCTGGAGCGCTTTAGGCTGCCCGAGGATTCGCTCTGCTGGGTTCGCGGCGAGTCCTCGGCGATCGCATGTTCGGAAGACATAATATCTGCGGTGATCGTCGCTGCGGTGTCGACAGGGGCGAGGGCCGTGGCAGCACTGTTTTTCTTGTTTTTCTTTTTTCCCATCTTGGTCGCGCAGGTGTTCAATGGAGACAGTTGCAAAGGTACAGCTGCAAACAAGACCGGCGCGGGGTGATGGAGAGCAAACGGAGGAGACACAGGGAAATTGTTACCGCCGAAGGAATAAAACCGGCAGAATACTGCATCGGAGGCGGTGAGCGCCGCCACCCCCCAACCAGGTCAAAGCGCCAAGACCCTTGTCCAACAGTGCGGATGACGTTTGGTCTTGTTTCCAGTGGTTTGATCCAATCCCCTCGCCTACCTAAATCAGGTACTTTAGCCTTGACTACCTTCTCAGGCCTCGGAAAGGATTCCTTTCATCTAAGGAGAAACAGGCGCGCAACTCATGAGCTTCATTTCCGGCAGTACTGAACGAACATGGCAAGCCTGTTCGCCTACTACCTGCTCCGTGGCATATCTGCTATCTCTTCACGATAGCCGAGCTATTTGGACTCCATAGCTGCCCATCCATGATCCCGATCGCGAGCGCCGCGAGCTCGTTGACTGGGTTCAGCACAGCGTGTTGGAAGAACGCGTTCGCCTCCGGGTCATCTGGATTCGTTGCCCATATTCGGAGCAAAGCCGATTCTTTTTCACGACCTTCCAATGTCTCAAGCTCCTGAAGCATCTCCTTCGCTTCCTTCAAGATGTCCCAATCCTGCGAGGCACCAATGGTAGCCCAGTGGACCACAAGGCGAAGCACTCCTTCGCACATACACATCTGGTCGCTTCTCTCCAAAATCCCGAGCAAGGCTCTGTCGGGACAGGTCTTTGCCAAGTCCCCAGTCGCAGTGAGTCTGGCAGTCTCGCCGAGAAGTTTGGCAAGCATCATCATTCCCTTGACCCTCCAGGGCGTGAAAGGGGCCACCAACTTGAAAGGATCGCACTCTGTTGAAAGGAAGCAGGACAGTGGAAGAGCGTACGCCCATGTCTTGGTATCAGCTTGGCAGAGACTCACGGCCTGAAGGATAGTTGATGGAATCGGCTCAATCGCCCACATCCTCGCCTCCGCAAGCGCCTTGCAGAGCTTCCACTGCCGCTGAGTGACTGTGGCATCGCTCCCGGAAGCACCTCCAGCGCGCCAGGCCTTGTAGGCAGTCTCCATGACCGTGCTGGAAACACCTGCCGCATTTATCGGCGGGCTCGTGAACCTGCCGAGATCGGGCTGCAGACTGAACTTATTGAGACGGATGACTGGCGACTTTGAAGCAATCTGGTAGACATCTAGGTCATCGGCGCAGCGAGCACATCTACACTCAAAGTGATACAGCCGAAGCCCCTCCTCGCGCGCTGGTTTAGGCAAGGTGTTATCTAACCCGAGTCAGTATCGGCCTTCCAGGCATCGAGAGCGTCACGTACCAATATACGATATCTCAATCTCATCGCCCACCGCAATATCTCTTTCGGCTCTCAGCATCGCCGTCCTTTTGTCAAACCCAATAAAGGCGTTCGGCACACACGAATGGTTGATCATGGACAACTCCGCATCCAGAAAAATACCCGCCATCCCCGTATCAGCATCCAACCTGTTGAAAGCATTCGTTTGTATCTGCCACGCCATCAGCAACCTCCTTTCCACACCTCGAGTTAGGCACGGAACTCAGCTCACCTTGCAAAGAATCTCCCTCGCTGTCGACAACATCTCCTCTGATTCTAACAAACCCCCATACACGACGGCCGCCATAGCTTGCAGCTCAAAATCCGCCCACACCTTTTCATCCTCTCTGAACCCCTGAACATTTCCCTCCAATGTCCCCACCTTCCCAAATGCCGCCTCCGCGGCACCATCTCTCGCCTGCAACAGCAGCAACACCTGCGCTACCGCCCTCGTCGGGGTAGGCAGCCAATCCTTTCCGACGTTTGTCCGAACCCTCGTAAACATGGCACACTCAGTCTTGTGCACGGCTTTCCAGTGGGCGCGTTGGCATACTGGATCGCAGTAGACGGCAGCCTTGCAGGCGCTGCAGGTGCGGAGGGGACGATCGAGAGAGGCCTTGGTGCGGAGGCAATAGTTGCAGGTTGTGCGCATGGAGGGGCCATCGGGCAGCGCGAGAATAGGATTAAAAAATGTTGCAATGAGGTCGCCTGGGGCAAAAGGGCGGGTTGCGGTGAGTGCGCGGCCCCGTTCGGAGGTTGTCAGGCGAGTGCCTGGAGGGGCCATTCCGAGCGAAGTAGGATTATCAGAAGATATTTTCCAACATGTCCGAAGAAGTGTGGCAGAAGAAAAAGTAAAAAAGCACAGAATCAGCGGTATGAGATGTGAGGTGAGGCTGTCAAAAACGTCCCGATAGTTGCAATTGGAGTGATTCATGATGGTGAGCCTGCACATGCCAATGGTGGATACGTACATTCTGGAGCTCCCCCACCGTGGTTGGTCTTACATAGCGGGGCAACCCACCTCGTTTTCCATCAACTGAATGTCCAGCTCAGCAACGGTTGCCGCCTGATTGCCCCGATTTGACTTGGAGCCACGAGAGTCCAAATCTGAAAGCATTTTTGGTCATCTTCACAAATTGACTTGTTCCGCAGTCACCCATCACCTTCAAAAACTAAACGCAAAATCAAATTCAAAATGGCTTCCCGCAACCAACAAGAGACTGGTGAGCAGACCCCACACCTCACCCTTATCCTCACCATTCTTCGATGAAGAAAACTAAGACACGCCACTAGTCAGTCTCGACAGCCTCTCAGCACAGCAACTCACCGCCGTCAAGAAGCAGCTCGACGAGGAGGTAGAGCACCTCTCTGCCTCGTACCAGCAGCTCGCCGTCGCCCAGGCAAAGTTCAAGGAGTGTCTTCGCGTAGTAAAGACAAGCGGGCCTACCTCATTCGATGGTCTGCCTTCTTGTTTTCTCTGGTGGCAACGGAATTACTAATAGGGGTGCAAGCAGACAAGAAGGACATCCTCGTCCCGCTGACAAACTCGCTATATGTCAAGGGAAAGCTGTCGCAGCCGGATAGGGTGATCGTGGATGTGGGGACAGGGTTTTATGTTGAGAAGGTGGGTTGGTGTGCTATTGTAGGGAATGGGGGTTGGGGCTTTTGCTGACGGGGTGATGTGCAGGACACGAAAAGCGCGGCGGAGTTCTATGAGAACAAGGTGAATGATCTCAGCGCGAACATCAAGGAGCTTGAGGCCATCGTTCAGAATAAGACAAACAGCTTGCGGATTGTGGAGGAGGGTATGAGTCTTAACTTTGGTCAAAAGCTCATGTCCTCAGTTACTGACTTGACATTAGTTCTGCGACAGAAAGTTCTCGCCCAAGGAGCTGGAGGGGCACAAGGGCAAGCTCAGACCGCACGAGAGCAGGAATGAGCTGGCTCACTGAACATGTTGGATGACGTTTACGTGTGGATCTAGAACTACTGATACCCGTTCTCACGTCAAGCAGTGGCATCGCCGCCTGGGAGATAGCCAGTCTGCCACTCAAGGCTGGCTTTATGTAGGTATACTGTCTATGATTCGAAGGCTGCAGCATGATGCTCTGAACAGATCTTCCGAGTCCTAATGGGCCGGCAGTGATAGAGTCTCTTCTCTCTACGAGAGGAGAGAGAGGCCGGAATGGATATCTCACCGTCATCGGCAACAGCGTCTCCCATCGGGCTTGATAGTCTCCCAACTAGCTGGCTCACCAGTTCAGCCCTAACCATTCTGTGGTGCTCTGGTTCTTCTTTCTCTCCAACCGGACCTTCTCCACCTCCTTTGCCTCCTCCAAGAGTTTCTGCACGCCCTCGATCTTGGAGAAGAATTCCGCGTACCTGCCCACAGGCGTGGTCTTGCTGGCGTTTCCCCCACCTCCCTCAGCCTTCAGGAATGTATCTGCGAAATCCTTCCAGTTGCGTGGCCCATCCACCAGAGTTTTCTCCTGCATGGCATCGTCCCAGTCGGACGAATAAAGGGAGACCGTCCAGCCCTGGATGGGCTCCTTGGTCATGTCTTGGTCCCACTTGTAGTAGCAAGTTAGCTCTACGGTATACTTGGTGTCAAGGTGGTACGTCCAAGCCACACAGCCAATGAGGTGGGTGACTTCGTAATCCATCATGAACTTATGAGTCAACCTGAAGGCGGGGTACCCATATTTCAAGCCCTCCTTGAAGAATTTGGCGGCGCCCTGCAGGGTGTGCTGAGTGAAGGGGATCGCCTTCGCTAACTCATTTTCGTTGATAAAGCTCTCTACTTCCAGTGACCAGTCGTTGCGTCTGCTGATACGTCAGTTTACAGTCCTGGTCAGGAGAGAATGGAACACATTCCTTTGAGGGCAAGATGCAAGGATGTCCATGGTCCTCTCATGCTTCCCGCGATGGGATGCCCGAAAGGGGCTGAAACAGAACTCGCTCGGAGCCTTGCCGTTGGCCTGAACTTTGCCGCCCTTCTTGATGGTCTCGATCACAGACTGCACATGGAATTCCTTTGTCCTGAGAATAACGGAGTACGTGGGGGCGATGTCTGCGGCAGTGCCAGCCCTCAGGGGCAAGATCTTGGTTTCGGACTGGGCCAGGTTGTCACGAACGTGGTCGTGAACACTGTCGATCATGACTCTACGCACAGTTAGTATCAAGTCCACAGAGCTTCTCAGGCCACATCCTACCTGCGGTGCAGCTTGGCAGTGCCTCGGGCACCAGCGATGGAGAGCAGCTTTTCAAGCTCAGCCTTCGTGTAGTCAGATTGTCCCTTGTTCTGTTCGTGGAGAATAAGGGTGCCAAAGTGAACTCTCATGCGCATCTTGTTGGGGACTCTGCGCAGATTGAAACAGGCAGAGTCGGCGGCATCCCTGAAGGCGTTCTTGAAGGAGGTGTCGCGCAGAGGAGTGTCGCCTGAGCCTGGCCAGAGCGGATGGTTCGGAGCGACGGGATGGAGGGTGAGCTCGGAGTCCTCCTGGAGTGAGAAGATGGCCTGACTGGACTCCACATCGGTGCCCGCAAAAGCCACGAGAACTTGAGTGCGCCAGAGGGTAGAGGTCTCATTTTTCTCCTTTTTGAGTAGATGCCGGATCTGGATAACGGCCCCCTTGGCCTTGGCCTTGTTGAAGGCTTGAATGGTCAGAGAATTGCCATCCTCGGACGGATCGATCTTGACTATAAGCTTCCTCTCGATTTCGCGAAAAGAGTGATCGATGTCATCGATATCATTGTAGTCATCGAGACGGTTGTAGCCGTGGTCGCGCAGGGGCAACACGACGTGAAGCTGAGGTGATCTGGTTAGCACACCAAAGGTCGATAATCGGAATGGAAGAGCGACAAACCTTCACGTCCATCTGGGGTGCACTCATCTTGCTCTTGCCAGCTCTCGCAGACGAATTTGGCTAGAAACTGCAGTGTCAGCTTTGTGTTGGCAAGATCAAGGCTCCTTGTAGCGGAGAGGACGAAGCTCCATCTTACCCTCGTGTTGGGTTGTCCGATCGGTGTTCGCAGTGTGAATGAGGGTGCGGAAGGCAAGTTTGGAGACGGAATCTCACACAGTGGGCAGCTTAGAGGGGTTTAAAAGGCGAGGACGAGCCCCGACATCTGGCGCTGAAGAAAAGCTCAAAGAGGAAACTGCAATGGGTGTTTCTCTCTCATCAAATAACATCATCCATGCGACCTCGCCATGGGACAGAAACTCTATTTCCCACTCTCCGCCCATAAGACAGATCAACAACGCAGATAATGGGAGTGAATAGAGTGAAGAAAGCCCCCGGCTGGTACGAAAGGGCGCCATCTCCTTCAGCTTCCAGCAGATCACTCACCGTTAGCCTCGAGGCCCGCAGTATTTACTACCTAAGATGGAGGCTCCCTTTCCCATAAAGACAGCAAACTAAGCAAAAATCCAGGCAAAACATGGCCGGTCAATATTTGGGATTCTCTGTTGCGTTTGTGTATAAGATGCCGGGCTTACCTGTGTAATTTCTTGCATCTGCGTGAGGGCTTGATCACGGCTCGAAACGCCACCTCCCCTGTGTCTCACCGAGTGGCCTTCTTGAGGTTCTGTCTCCTTCCATACTCATTCCGTGAAAGGCACTTTGAGGGGAGCATCAATTTCATAGTTTGAGGAACAAACGGTAAAGGGCAAGCAAAAGTGCACATCGTTGATGGCGTATCGTGTAGAGTGATATCTTGCAACTCCTGAGGCATGCAAGTAGGCGAGCTGCCCCGCAGGTGGAGCCGAAAAGCTGATGTGGGGAGTTTGACAGGGATGTTAATGACGGTCCAGACGCGTCAAATTCCTAGGACGCGTCGCAGGGGTTTAGCGCCAAAGAGAGTAAAGCCGCAACGCCGCAGAACCTCCGAACCAGCACCAAATACCCGTCTTCTTGCCTAGGATCCCTCCGGAAACTCTACTACTCGATAACACTATGCCTGGGCTTCTCAGGCGGCGAAGGGCATCGTCGTCCTCGTCGGAAACACCTCCGCCCGGCATCAGCAGAGAGGATTCCGACGACGAACTTGGCACCGATGACCTCCCCTGGGAATGGATCTACGAAAACGACGAGCCCGAGCCCGAGCAAGAGGCGAAACCGAGCGGTGAGAACGGCATCGGTTCGAGGAAACGCAAACGGGCTGCCGCGCAGCACCTCTACAACAGGAAGATCGTTGGCGCTCGCATGGGCGGCTTCGAGTGTGCGCTGGGCGACACAGTGCTGCTGAAGGCCGAGGGCTCTCACGAAGCGTGGGTTGGTATAGTACACGAATTCCTCGACGATGAAGAGGGCGAGAAGGCCGCTAGTTTTATGTGGTTCTCCTCTGAGAAGGAGATCCGCAACAGCGAGAAGAAGCGAACCGACTTTGTCGAAAACGAACTGTACATCACGCCAACTTTCGATATCAACGCCCTGACCACCATCAACGGCAAGGCCCAGATCATGTCCCATGCCAAATACCTCGCAAAATATCCCACAGGGAAGGTCCCTCGAAAATCACCCGAGTTCGGAAAGGTGTTTGTTTGCCGCCGAGGCTGCCAGACGAGAACCTGCACTTATACCGACGAGTTTGCGTGGGAGGATGTGTATCGAGGGATAGAGGACCTCGACGCTCTGAAAACTATGATCCAAAAGGGGACCAAAGCCACCAGACGGAAAGCCAGCGTGGACGAGAAGGGCGAATCGCCCGAGAGGGAATACAAACACACGGGAGCCGATGACGATGACGACGACCTAGCAAAGTTCCGGACACCTTCAAAAAGGACAAAGTTTCGCGATGCAGTCACCCCGGGAAGCAGACGGAAGGGTGCCACCAGCAAACCTGTTACGCCTTCATCGCACCGCAAGATCATGGTGAAGAAACATCTCGAGTTCACCCCTCTGGCCACCCGCGTCCTCTCCCCCATGCACTTCCAAGCCTCCCCCTATCAAGTCGCCCGCACCCAACTTCACGTCGCCTCAGTCCCCACCAGCCTCCCCTGCCGCGAGTCCGAGTTCAGCCTCGTATACTCCCACCTCGAAGCCGCCATCACCGACGGCACGGGCACTTGTATCTACATTTCCGGCACCCCGGGCACCGGCAAGACCGCCACCGTCCGCGAAGTCGTCTCCCACCTCGATGCCGCTGTGCGCGCCGACGAGCTGGACGACTTCATCTTCGTCGAGATCAACGGCATGAAAATCACCGACCCGCACCAGTCCTACGCCCTCCTCTGGGAAGCCCTCAAAGGCCAGCGCGTCTCCCCCGCCCAAGCCCTCGACCTCCTGGAGCGCGAATTCTCCCACCCGTCACCGCGCCGCGTCCCCTGCGTCGTGCTCATGGACGAGCTCGACCAGCTCGTCACCAAGAACCAAGGCGTCATGTATAACTTCTTCAACTGGCCTGGCCTCCGCCACTCCCGCCTCATCGTCCTCGCCGTCGCCAACACCATGGATCTCCCCGAGCGCACCCTTTCCAACAAAATCTCCTCCCGCCTCGGCCTCACCCGCATCACCTTCCCTGGCTACAACCACGAGCAGCTCATGCGCATCGTGCAGAGCCGCCTCGAGGGCGTCCCCGGCAACATCGTCGACGCCGACGCCGTCCAGTTCGCCGCCCGCAAGGTAGCAGCCGTATCCGGCGACGCCCGTCGCGCCCTCGACATATGCCGCCGCGCCGTGGAACTCGCCGAGGCGGACGCCAAAGCCATCGAAGCAAGCGCCGTTCCTACCACACCGAGCAAGCGTGCCAAGGAGACACCATCCACCGACACCCCCGTGAAGAAGAAAACAAAGGGGCCATCGGGACGCGTCACCATCGAGACAGTGCGGAGGGCCATCGCAGAGGCTACCTCCAACCCGCTGCAGCTGTATCTCCGATCCTTGCCATTTGCGTCACGGTTGCTATTGACCTCGCTGGTAATGAGGACGCAACGAACGGGGTTGGCGGAGAGTACGTATGGCGATGTCCTCGAGGAGATGCAGCGCACTCTCAAGATGGCAGCGGGGGAGAGCCGACCGCTGACGCTCCTTGTGGATCGTCGGCCAGGCGCAGGAGGGGATGGAGATTTGGTCGTGAAGGCTAAACAGGATGTAACTATGAGGCTGCCGAGACCAGCTGGGCTGAGTATGGCAGCGGTTGATCTTACAGGGGCAGGGATTATTAATCTGGAGGGACTCAAGGCTGAGAGGCCGAGTAAAGTACGGTTGGCCGTGGGGGATGAGGAGGTCAGGCTGGCGTTCAGGGATGACCCAGAGATAAAGGCTTTGGGGGTGGTTTTGTAGATATATCATATACCCAGGATGGGTTGGATAGATTCAGTGTTCTAGACATCTTGCCAAAATGGCTGCACTTGTGGCATGCATGCTCGGTTGTAAATACATTACTCATACAGGAATGTGGCTCTATCCATTCTCCTTAAAACTTTCTCATCCGTGAAAGGGTTGGCTTCCATTCTAGCGGATGAGTTTCCGGTGTTGCGGTCTCATCCTCCTTCCAAATTTTAACTGTTCGAATGTCAGCAACTGAACGGTAAGTAAAAGAGTGCTCAGGCACAACTTACTTGTTTTGTCGGCCTCGCCGCAAATCAACCTTGAGCCACTGTGGTCAAATATGGAACTCATCAGACCCGACTCGGCATCCAGTGAACCCGGCTGTGCGGTTGTGTCGAGGGCTTGGAACCTGTGTCCTGATTTCCAGTCCCAGAAACTCATGGACCCGTTGTCGCCGCCGGAGAAAAAGACGTTTTGGTCATTTACCGCCATGGTATTGATGATGGCATTGTGACCCTCAAAGTTCTGCATGAAGGCGCCCTCGGGACACTTCCACTGCTTGATAGAACCGGTGCTGCCAGTGGCAAACGTGAACTCTGTCGGATGGGTTGCCAGAGCGCGCACGCCCTTCTTGTGGTGGGTCAAGACGCCCATCGTCTTTCCGGCTGCCAAATCCCACATGCGCACCGTGGAATCCAAACTTCCGGTGATAACCTGGGGGTCGGCTTCCTGGCACACAAGATCAGCCACCGTTCCCGTGTGGCCCGAGAGAACGTGAATGTTGCTCCGTGTGCGCATGTCCCATACACGCGCAACGCCATCGCGACCGCCGGTGACCAGGACGTCAAGCGTTGGGTGCAACGCAAGCGTGTAGACACCGCTGAGATGGCCGTGGTAGTGACGGATGACCTTGTTGGTTTCGAGATCCCAGCACTTGACCATCTTGTCCTCGCCACAAGAGAACATGTACGGGTGCCGAGGCGATACGGCAAGACCGCGTACCGTCGAGATGTGCCCGGTAAGCGTCAGCTTCAATGCCCCTGACGCCATGTCCCAGATCTTGATTGTGCGATCACCGGCACCCGAGGCGAACCACTGGTTGTCTGGCTCGACTGCCAATGCCCGAACCCAACCTAGATGGCCTGAAATGACGCGCATGAGCTTCCATGGCGGGTGCCAGTCTGGTCGCGGTTGTGAGATTATATCGGATCGCCTTGTGAGGCTCATCTGTGGGGGTTCGTTGCGCTGTTGGTTTGGTGTGGAAGACGAAGAAGCGCCCGCAGATTTCCGTGCCAGTACGAGAGCAGAAGAGTTCGCACCACCAGGCCCCGAACTTCGTGTGGGAATTCCTTCGATGAGCTTTCGTGCTTGCTCTTCTGATTGCGACGGAGCTTCTTCAGCTGCCGCAGCCTTGGGCTTCTTCTTGCGGGGCCCTGCCGCAGGGAGCTTGGAGGCGATAGCTTCGGGGAGGGTTTGGACATCGCTGTACTCGGCGTGCAGACGAAGGGATAGAGCGGCCTTGTTGAGATCCGGATCGACATCGGCAAGGGCTGGATCCAGTTTTATGCGCTTCCGCCCTGATGCGCCGGCGTTGGTGTTTGCGTAGATGGATTTGGCTTTTCGAGCATTCTCAAGAATCAGCTTTTCGAGGAGCGTGTGGTCACCGCCGTTGGCGACCTCGGCAGCCATTGCGAAGATTCGTGGTTTGTCGTTCCCTGCTCGTACGATTTCGGGATTATGGAGCTGTGATCAAGTCGCTGAGTTCACCTCGTGGAAATGCTCTGCAAAGATCGCGTTGTTTGCTGCTTGATCCTGGTCAGTCGCGTCGTTGATACACAATCGACCTCCTAAATGCGCCTGGAAATGTTTGAAGTGGAGCTTGAAAGAGGCTGGTGCTAAATTCGGCCACTGCTACGGAGTACGTAGGTTAGGGTCCCGAAATTGGCATGTCGAAATTTCACTTTTTCACGTTTTTGGGGAAAACCAGTTTCGAAAAATCAGGAGGTGAAAACCTGAAATTTTCACTGACTGGGTGGTGCCCCACATTTTCTGGTAAGGCCCCTATAGGGTGTAGCTTTGGTTGCCTCAGGGTCCGGCCTCTTAGGGTTGGGGTTATACCGTGTCACGTATAACCCTAACCCTGCCAGGAGTGAAATTTCATTATTTCGAAATTCTGGTCCTTGAAAAAAGTGATGTGTCGAAGAATCCTGGAGTGAAATGAAATTTCGGAACACTGACGTAGGTAAGGTACATAGTGCGGACCTTGGCAGCTACCTTATGGTGGGGCTTCCCCATCCCCCTGCAAGTTGCCCCTCAACACGCCAGTTGCGGAAGCCGTGACTTACAGCAGACATCCCATCCATCAAGGCAGCATCCCTTTCAACTTTCGCAAAACGAAGCCGTAACTCATCTGACCGTTCTATCGGGCTCACAAAACCCAGCGCTCTGAATTCAAGATGGCGGACGAAAAGTATGCGATACATGCGGCGGCAAGAGAGGGAAAGTGTAAGTGACGATACTCAGACGATGCTTTACACTTTGTTCTGGTTTGAGCCGCTGCTGACAAACGGTAAAACCACGACTTGAGCAGTTTCTATTGTCGAGTCCCTACTGAATGTAAGTGTATCTATAACAACTTACGACCCAACAATCATAGCTAACGAGGTCCTAAGGCGGACCCGAAACTGGCCAAGCTGAAGGACGAGGACGGACGATTGCCCATCCACTGGGCCGCGTCAGCAAACAACTTCGAGATATTCTCCCTGCTGGTGCAGCAGAAGGGCTTCGATCCTGACGTCAAGGTATGTACCTTTTCCGGCTCAAGGCGGAAATGAAGTCACTTACCCTCTCCAGGATGACAGCGGCTGGACCCCTCTCATGATCGCCTCCAGCGTAAAGGACAGTGAAAAAATCGTTGACCTCCTCCTGTCCAAGGGCGCAGACATAAACGAGAAGAGTACATCTTTATCGTCTGTCCTTCAAGATCTCGACACGCTAACACTTTGCTAGACAACAACGGCCAGGTGCTTAAGCCTTTTCCCCGTACACACCAGGCGATATGCACTTGAATAACTGACAACCCCCAAGACAGTCCTCCACTTTGTGGCTTCCAAGACCAACCTCGATCTCGCCCGCAAACTCCTAGACCAGAAACCCTCTGCCTCAGCCCGAGTGCGTGACAAGCGCGGCCAATACCCCCTTCACCGCGCCGCAGCCGTAGGCTCCGTGCCCATGGTGAACCTCTTGATCAATGCAAAGAGCCCGCTTAATGCCACCGACAGCGCTGGATACACGGCGTTACATCACGCTGTGGCCGAGGGCCATGGTAAGCTACTAAATCTTCTCTGCCGGAGTATCGACTGACGATGATATGACCTGTAGGCGACACGGCCGTCGCGCTGATCAAGGCTGGCGCCGAGACAGACAAGAAGGATTCGGATGGGCAACTCGCGCTAGATTTGGCCCCAGACAGAGACGTAAGCTTCTTCCAGACTTACTCGTAGGCGTCCTTCCCAAATCTAATGTGGACAGGTTCGCAAATACATTGAACGCGAATGCGAGAGGGAGGGAATCGAGCTTTGACCAGGGCGTGTCTGCGTCACTCCCACGCCAGCTCAGGGGTAACAATAGACAGAGCGACGGCCAAATATCCAATGTAGATAACAGCTGACGTGCACCAAACAATGCAATTCCCGTACAAGTGATGTCTCGCTCTAGGATGTAACTCTCCGCGATGCTAAACTCCGCTTTACTTGACAGTCCTCTCCACCAAATCCCTGTACATGGCCTTCACATCCTGTACATCGGCCCTCAACTCATCGACCAACTCGCTTTTCTCACCAAGCAGCTCCAAGGTCGTTTCATACCGCGCATTCACATCCGCCACCTCTGCCTCCAGCGCCGTGACCCGCTGCAACGCGGTTTTGTTGCTCTCCACCTCGCGCATGAGAGCCACAATCTCCGCCCGCGCTTCGTCCCTCTGCCTCGATATCCGTGCCAGCTCCTCCTTTGCCGCCACCTTCTCGCTCTCTAGCCTTCGAATCGCCGCACTCATCCGCTCCACAAGCTGCACTGATGGCCCGGCACCAACCGTTGACACCGAGACCATATCCTGCATGACATGCTGCGGCGATGAGCCCGTCTCCGCGCCCTCAAACATGTCCTCCCGATCAAGCGGGTGCGTTGACGAGGGCGTCGTCAACGCCTCAATAGTCGGGCTGAACGTCGGCACCGACGGACTAAACAGACCAGATACCGCCGAATGAATCGACGGTCTCGTCGGCTGTGCCGAAGGTCGCCGACCAAACAAGCTACGGCCGTTTAGGTCATCGCCCCCGTTGCTCGAAGGCGTAGACACCTTCCTAGCCTTGCTCGCCAGGCTCTGGATCCCCAGGAAATCACTGCTAAACGTCCGATGCGGCGCCGACAACTGCGGCGAATCGGGCCGGCTGTCGCTCTTCACAAACGAGCCGCCTGTAAGGTCCTCCAGCCACGAGCGGCGGTCGCTGGCGGCGTGCTCGCGCTGGCTTTGCTTTTCTTCCTTTTCGGCTTCCCAGGCTTGTTGCTGCTTCTCAAACTCAGCGCGGGCTTTGGCCAAATTGGCCTCTGCTTCTTCGGCTCGTTTGCGGAGGGAGTCGAGCTGGATTTGGTAGGATTTTACATCTTCTTGGATGTTGGGAAGCTTGGTTTTGGCTTCTTCCAACTCTTCTTCGTTGCGCCTGGCGCGGACGGCCTGGTGAAGTTAGTGTATTGTGTTAGCAGGGGAATGGTCCGGAGGGGACTCACAGCCTCGCGTGCTTTCTTGCGCATGTCTGACTCCCGCTGTAGCGCTTCGTCTCTTTCCCTTTCGATATTTGCTATCCTCGCGAGGAGCGTCGCCTCGATGCCTTGCCAGTTCTCGCTGGCGATAGAATATTGCGACTGGAGAGTCTCTACCTGCCGTAACAGCTTGACCTGGGAGTCACCCATCGCCCCTGATGAGGCCTCCTCGGCTCGAACGCGCATTGCCTCAAGCTTACCCTCCATAACTTGCACTTCGGCCTTGAGCTCCAGCTCCAACACGCGTGCTCTCTCGTTGGCCCTCTCGGCTTTCTCTTTGAGATCTGCCGCTTGTATTTTGGCCCGGTCTGCGACCAGACTCTTTTCAACTTGAAGAGCAGCAACGGACTCTTCAAGCTCTTCGATTCGCCGACGGTCCTGTTCACGGGCTTGGTCGTTTGCTTTGCTTGCCATGGTATCTGCCTGTTCTGTAGCTTTTTGCAACTGTGCCTTGAGCTCGGCAATGATGCCATCCTTCGAGCGCAGCTCGGGCCGCAATGTGCTGACTTCCCGTTGCGTTTGATCGAGGCGCTTCTGTAAATCGACCTGCGTCTTTTCCAGCTCATCCGCTCTTTTGGCGCGACGGCGTAAGCTTTCTAGTTCTTTGTCGGCTTTCTCCTTCGCCGACTTCATGGCCTCCAATTCCTTCTCAATCTCGACGTTCTTCCCGCGCAACTTTTTCAGAATGGCTCGAAGATTCTGCTCGGTGCTAGCCAGGTTTTTGCCCTCTTCCATCAGCTGAGCGATCTGCTGGTCCTTCTCCGCCAGCTTTTTCTCGGCCCCTCCAGCTGGTGCAGCAAGTGCAGCCTTCCTCGCCGCATCCGACGTTTCCCTTGCCAAGTACTGCAACTTTGATTCAAGGGCATCGATGCGCTCAACGTAGCCATGTATTTCTTCCTGATACTGGAGTATCGCGTCTTCTTGGGAGTTGTCTCCGCCCTTCGCCTCCGCGTCGGCGACAACATTGCTTGTAGTAGGTTGCAGTTCTGGCTGAGCTGCCTGTTCCACCACGGGCTGCATGGGCGGCTCGCTTCCTGGCTGAGCAGGTATCGAAAGGGGTCTGCTTGGTGCTTTGTCTGCTCCATTCACCTTCTCAGCTACCTCTTCAACCTTGTTACTAGGCGTGTCCTCTCGAGGTGGAGTGTTCCTCGTGACATCTTGAGACGCTCTGGCAACATCTTGAGAGTTCCGCGTTGATGCAACCTCCTTGGGAGGCTCGGTCGCTGCCGAGTTCTGTCTGTCTAAACTCTCGATCGAGGGGCGGCTCGGTGTGTCGATGCTCTGACGGGGACTCCCGTGATTCGACAAGGACGTCCTGGGTGTCGAGGAGTCGGCTTTCTGGCCGGCTGCCTTGGCAGCAACAGCTCTCGCAAGTCTCTCCTGGAGGCGATCGGCGCCGCGTGAAGCGGTTGAGGCAGTTCGAGAGGGACCTTCAAGCAATTTGTCGTCAGCGAAAAGCCAGCGGACAACGAGAAAATATGGAGCATACCAGGGCTCTGTTTGACCGGTGTTGGCGCCGAGGCTGGCGGCGTGGCGGTTGAGGGAGACGCAATCTTGTTGTCCTTTGGCTGCGGCGCAGAGTCGCCTTCAGACTCGGCCAAGATGTTGTCCAGGCGTGCTTCGACGCCCGCCACAGCTTGCGACAGGAATGATCCCCATCTCGATGACTGCTTTGACGGGGCCGCCATGTCTCAAACGATGCGAGGAGAAGATGTATTTTCGGCCATCGAAGGAGGACGCGTGTTCAATAGCGTCGACTTCACATCAGCTCCATTGGGGGACGGCGCAGGGGCGTCGCGAGTTGGCTGCGCCGGATCGGCTCCCGTTTTTTCTTCGGGCGTCCTCGTGTTGCTCTCCCGTGTTGCTCAGGCTCAGAACGAAACTGCTACAAGAGTCGCGTAAAGCTCAGAAGGTAGGGAGATATGTAGGAATCCAATTCCTACAGCAAGAGGGGCACGTCGTGTGCGACAAGCTTCAACTTTCCTTCAATTCGTCTCGGATACAACTGTCAGGCAACTGCTTAGCAGTCAGTCACTTTCTGGGGGGCCGACTGTCCCGAGCTCTGGCCAAATCTGGTAAGACCCCACATTGCAACCCCTATAGCCAATGAATGGCACGCACGCCGCTCCCAAATCCAACGTTTATCCCTTTGCAGTGCTGGTCAAGTATGTTTTGTTCGTATCTCCTGATGTAAGATTTGCATGTGCATCAGCTGCTCATAAGCTCTATCATTTTGCTGATGGCCGCCGTTACTTCCGCCATCTCTACAAGCCCTTTTGTAAACTAAAATGGAAATCCGTATCTTGGGTCGTCCAGTTTCTGTAAAGTTCACTGTCGGTTCAGCCGCACCCAGCCGGGTCCGCAGGATGGGAGGACACCCTGTCGTCGCTCGCAAGGGTGTGCTACCAGCCTGATTCCAGGGTTTCTGAGACCTCACGATCCACAGAGCTTCCAGGTTTGCCGAGGCCTTCGCAGCCAGGCAACCGGTGCATGGGCTGAATAAGAGGAAGCTCAATTGCTCTCCCGTGCTCAACGTCATCCCGACGCATCCGGCTGTTCTTCCTCTCCACATTCATGCTGAAGCAGAGCGTATTTTGCGACAGCCTGCGTTTCCATCCGATAATATATGCGCGTCTCGCCTTCCTCGCGTCGCGCAGGTCCAGCCCGGAGGCAGTTCTGAGCTGTTTTTGGAATTGCAAAGTCCAGACTTGGTCGCGGTGCAACGTCATCTCTTTGGTGCGTTTCAACAAAGAGCCAGACACGTTCGCAACATCGAAAACCTGACGTAGGGCTAACAGCACATCGTCCCCTCTTGGCGCTACCAACCTCGGGGTGGAAACGAAAAGGGGCGCCCACCCGTTCATCCAGTCTGCTGCTGAGACCGACCGCATCGACACATATTGGAGTTCATTCAACATCCCGCCATGTCGCTGGCCTCGGCACTTCAAATCCCCTATCGGGAGGCCCGAACTGGGTTTTGGGGAGAACAAACATCAACACTGAATTGGTGCGAGGAGGTAAATACCCGGCAACATGACCCCTGACAAGCATTGCCATACCGCAGCTCAGTTCGCTTACACGGCCTACTGGTAGGACTACAACATCACGTACTATTGTGCCGAAGCCGTCAACACGGCCACAAATCTGGTTTTTATGTGGCTCGGCTTCAAGGGGTTACAAAACGTGATATCTTACTCTCATGATTCCGCCTTCATCTTGGCCTTTCTGGGTTACATAGTGGTCGGGTTGGGTTCAATGGCTTTCCATGCATCACTCAAATGTTCGGACAGATCATCGTTTATCTTCTGGGCCCCGTGATTGACATGTTAAGCGCAGATTCGATGCAACTCGCCGACGAGCTCCCCATGATCTATACCGTCTGCATCATGTCGGTATGTCTGGTTTTTTCTATTATCCTGCTGTCTAGTGAGCAGGACCAGACCAGCAGCTATCTCCTACGACATCTCGAGACATCTTGGAATGGAAATCAGCTGACGTTTATCACTAGTACATTGCATTCTCATATGGTAAATCCCCGAAGGTGAAGGCGTCCATCGCCGTAGCACTGGTAGGGATTGCCTGTTTCATCTCGGTAGGTAGTGTTCGTAGCTGGTGCTACTCCCAACACACTCTGCCTAGATGAACATCGCTGAGCGACCGGCCGTCCACTTTCTCTTCAGGTTTACTATCTTTACGCCAAGGATCCCGTCTTCCATCAAGTGGCCTACGGGCTACTGACGCTCTCGTCCACGATCCGTGGCTTTTACGTGACCGAGGTGGATGTAAAGTCAGCACTGCGCAAGCGTGTGCCCGAAGAGGTTGATCAACGAATGCACCAAATCCGAACACTGGCCGTCTCGGGCATTGTGATGTTTTTGGCAGGCTTTTTCATCTGGAACATGGATAACATCTTCTGCCATCATCTGGTCCACGCAAGAAACCAAATTCAACTGCCATGGTCGGTTGTCCTTGAAGGACATGGGTGGTGGCATATTCTCACTGGCTTAGGTAAGAGTGTCTCGCCCTCCTTCCTGTCATCCCCTGAATCATACAAGGGACAGCTTATTGACTTTCCGTTCGGTTCACACAGGTGGTACGTATTTCCGGTCACGGCGTGCGACCGCACTGTCACCTCCGCGGCCCTCTTGTTCCCCTGTGGCTAATCTCAATTGACGCCAATTCACAGCTTACCATCTCATCCTGTGGAGAGTCTGGGTCAATACGTGTCTCAATGGAAAAGAGCAGGAGTTCATGCTCGACTGGACACCGTTGCGGTCCATTCCGCAAGTGGTGCCCAGCCGCAATGCCACGCAGAGGAAAACGCAATGAGTTTTCCAGGTTTTACCGCCAGCGATGGTTCTTGTGCGAGCTTGAAGGTGAGTCACGGCCGCGGAGGTTATTCTGCGGGTGGTGTTGAAGATTGGGGCCTGAAGAAACATGAAGCGGCAGCGACCGCTCCTACTGGTTGCAGAGACCATGCAGTTCGGATGATGGGAAGTATCCCGATTGCCACAATCACCCCAACGAGGGGTAGCATTGGGCAAAATTCGATGGAAATTCGTTTCTCAGTTCATGCATCGTGTCTCCTGTCGGGGTTCTTTAACAGAAGCTGGAAGATGATTTGAGTCGTCGGTGCACCCAGCCTTCGCTCATACTGGAAAGGTGGATCGGGAGCCTAAAAGGGGGCCCAACTTGGCCGTGTGCCCGTTGTTCTGCACTGTGCCTGCGATTACACAACCTCCAAGCCCAAATTTCCACGACAGACCTCACCCCACCAAGGCAGACTAAGTTGGCCTTGCTCACCTCACAACTTTACCCAACGTATCGCCCATTTTGCCTGATCAAATCTGGACTGCAGCCGTATTCTGAACTTCTTGCACTTTCTCTTTTGGTCATTGAGTGCTGCAGCAGCCATGTCGCTGTCAAACGAGGCGCTGCAAAAGGTACGAGTTGCCCCCGCTCACCGAGCCGCTGCCACCGCAACACAACACTGACATCTTGTGACCCCGCCAGCTGGTGAGGGAGATTGAATCCCAGGCAATCGCTGCACAACAGCAGATCGGCCTGGTACGCACACAGTTGGCGTCCAAACAACGGGAGATGCGACTCGCACAGCTCACACGGGCTGAGATCTCCGCGTTGCCGCCCGACACCCCCATCTACGAGGGCGTCGGCAAGATGTGCGTCTCTGCTCCCCTCCTGCCATTTGGAAGGAAAATGACTACTAATGCCCCCCAGGTTTGTTTCTCTGCCCGTACCGGCACTCCAGGACAAGCTGGGCAACCAGATGAAGGACATGGAAACGGAGGTTGAGTCCCTCGGCAAGAGGCTACACTACCTCGAAACCACAGCAAAGAACAGCCAAGAGCACATTGAGAAAATGCTTGGCGGGAGGTCATGAAGACCATGAAGGCCAAAACGTTGATGTTCTGCAGCTGTCACCGGCTTCGCCTTGACGCCGCAGAGTACACAAGCATCGCCAGCAGCAAACACCGCCCCGAAGGCAACCACATATCCGCACGCTCGCCACACCTCAACTGTCCATCATGAAACGGGAAGACCCGCCAGCGGCTTCAGCGCGGCAAAGCGCCTCAGATCAGATCGCCGGGATCGAGGGGTGCACCCTGGATGGGAAAGGGCCGGCTATTCCGGTGTGCATCGCTTCTAAACCTTTTTACACCACACTTGCATCCCATTGCCACCACCGGTTGTTGCTATTCCTGATGGCTTGAATGCATGTGCACATAATGTAGTAGTGTACCCGAATCTCACTCGGCCCAACCGCCAAGGAATCCTTCGTTTGCGGGGCAAGATCTTCGGAGGAGAGCCTACTGGCAGGTACAGTTTCAGTTGGCGCCAGAAACATCACAAAAAGCGCCTTGGATGATGCTCCCTCATGGCTTCCAGAGAGACCCATGCTCTTTGATGAATGTGGGACGACACTAAGCAAGACTCTGCACGCTTCTGCCTGGCACGCAATGTCGTACCTGTCTCGGTGCCCTTGCGACGCATGATGGGGATTGCAGTGTGACGCTCTGTCGTGACCCAGTCTGGTGGATCAACCAGGACCTGCTAGCTACTCTACTGCTGACAGATTACGAATTCAGGCATTGTTCTGCCGACTACCTGATCTGCGATTCGGCTCACTGGCCATCAACGGCAAGCCAAGAACTGGCCGGTCTTCTTGTCCTGGACCGACAAAATGCCACAACCCCTGGCCCGCGGATGGACAACCACTCGGCCGCAATCAATGAGGTGGGCAAGAACCCCTCACTTAGCCCTATGCGCGGTCGCTTGGGCCCTGTTGCGGCTCGATCCTTCCAGTTTCGCGCCGCCATTCTGCCCCGCCAACAACTTGGGCCCCCATCAGCGCTATTGACGAACACCCTCCGAGACAGTAACAGTTATTTCATTCACAAGGGATTTCATGTTGAACCACTGCCAACAAAGAGCGGCAGTGAAGCTTCCATCTTTGCTCCGTCCCCGTTATTTCTGGAAGCAAACGGCCTCCAACGTCTGGTCAATGACAGATGATGCGGCAAAAGGCAAGACTCAGCCCCTCCGCTACCCCTCCAGCCCACTCTCCGTACTCCGGGCATTCTCCGCCAGCCTCAGGCCCAGCCCAGCCCGCCGACGGCAGCCCAACAGCTTCCAGGCGTGTGCGGGTAACGCTCCTTGCAGGCTTCTTCCAAACCCGCTCTGCTAGGCCAAAGTCAAATCCCCCCAACCACCAGTCAATTTCCTTGCTCCCCCTTCCCGGGTGGCAGCATGCCGCTTATTGCAGCTCTAGGACACTCTCCCCTCCCCACCTCACCACCCAGCTGTCGCTTTCTGGCCAACCAGCATTCACCCACAGTGGGAGTAATGCCCGCGTGTCCCGCGCCGAGGTTCTCGCAGGTTCCCTCAGCCAACCGATACCTGGCCACGAGCCGCCTTTTCCCCCGCCGTTTGTGCTGTCCTGCCGCGGCGGTGGAAGTCTCGGATACGAGGCTATACATTGTTGCTTGCATGGGCGCAAGCCACACTGTGCACGACCTACCTGACCTTTGGACCTGAGGCAAGAGTCTCGTCTCGTCCCTCCCGTGAGATTACCAGACAAGCACGAGCGAACCCAATGCCCCTCCTTCGCCCTACACCCCTACCCCTACCCCCCTCCACCCTCACAAACGGCCGCAGCTCCGAATAAAAGGTGGGTCGCACCCCGCTCAGCTGGTCGACCGCCCGTTCCTTCCTCCTGACCCCTCTGTGCCTCCGCCGTGTGTGTTCTTCTGCTCTCTTTCCCCAGAAAAGCATCCTCTTCTCTCCATCAGACGGAAGGAGAGCTGCCTGTTGTCTGAATATCCAGCTGTTTCCACCGAGTGCCCATCTTCCGCGTGTCTTGTCGCCAAACAGGGGGGGGATATCGCCGAAAGAGTCGAGTTATACCGGACGCACACGTTTGCGACACTCGTCCTCTGCGAACGCCCAGCATGTCTAGCTACTCGGACCGCTACAGTGACGATGAGTCCATCGACGTCCGTTTTCGGCGGGTGACCCGGGACCGGTCTCCGGCTCGCCGGGGCCCTCCGCCGCCGCCGCCAGCGCCTCACTATATCCAAACGGTGACGCGGGAGGTCCGGAACTCACCCCGGCCCTACTATGAGCAGCAACCGGCCTATCTCCAACCGGAGCGCACCGTTGCCACCATTCAGCACCGCTCCCGCTCCCGGGAAAGACGGTCCAGCCCGCCCAGCCAGGCGCCCATGCAGATGGCCCCCGTCGTGATCCACAACAATATTGTCAACGATAACTCGGATGGTGACTCAGATTACTCATCGGATGATTCTCGTCACCGTCGCCGACGCCGCCCCGCCCGCTCCCACAGCAGGGCGCACAGCAGGGCATCCAGTGATGCCAGCTTTGATGATGCTCGGGAGCGATGGGAGCTTGAGCGTGCTCGAGCTGAGCTCGAAAAGATGAGATTGGAGAACCAGAGAAAAGAACAGCAACGCCATTTTAAGAAGGACGCAGAAAACAACATGGAGTTGACCCGCACCAAGTATGAGCTCGAGCGTCTAAAACGCCACGAGGAGGAAGAAGAGCTTGAGAGGCGTTACAAGGACGAGGCTGAGAAGAAGATGACCAAGTACGAACTGGAACGGCTCAAGCGCCGTGAGGAGGAAGAAGAGCGCGAAAGGCGGCTCAAAGATGAGGCTGAGATTTACCGCACCAAGCAAGAGCTTGAGCGTGTTCGCAAGGGTGAGACGGAGAGGGAGTACGAAGAGCGCATCCGCCGTAAGATCGATCAGGAGAAGTATGATGCCCAGAAGCGAAAGGAGGAGGAGGAGCACAGAATGGAGGACTACCGCCGGAAGACTGAGTTGGAGCAGAGGCGAAAGAATGAGACTAAGAGAGAGGAAGAGGAAAGGATCAAGCGCGAACTGAAGATGCTAAAGCTCGAGGAGGAGGAGAAGGAGGAGGAGGAGAAGCGTCGGATGCTTGCCTACCATGAGAAGGTTGAAGCAGACCGTAAGAAGGAGGAGGCGAAAAGGAAGGCTGAGGAGGAGCGCATCAAGCGGAAGATTGAGCTGGAGCGTATTGAAGAGGAGCAGAAGAAAGAGGCCGAGAGGAAGCAGCGCGAGAAGGATGCTGAAGAGGCAGTTGCCAAGTGGAAGGCCAAAGAGGCCGAGAGGATCGAGAAGGAGCGTCTTGAGAAAGAGGCAGCCGACAAGGCCTACCAGAAGCGCTTGCAAGAGGACCTACTCCGTTCCGGCCTCAGCGACAAGGAGATCGAGGCTATCCTCAAGAAGGAAAAGATCAAGAAGGAGAAAAATGACCAAAAAGAGAAGGAAAGGGAGAGGGATGCTGCTGCAAACCGGCCGACATACACCCGTATGTCGCTGCGGCATCTAGATATCGAGACCCTCATCTTCTACAAGATCGACTGGGAGTACGACTCGGTAAGTCTAAGCTCACTCTCCAACCTGCCATGTCAACCACAGCTAACATTTCCCAGGAACCCGGCTACGTCCTCATCAGGCGTTGGGTGCCCGAGTGGGAGCAGAACATGCTCTGGGAGCACACGACCAAGATCCGCCTCGTCAAGAAGAAGGAAGAGAAGGTGGTTCTCCAGATCAAGGACAAGCACCATCATCACCACTACGACGACGACGCCAACTTTGAGTGGGTGCGCAAGAAGGACCGCTCCCACAGCCGCCGCCGCAGCAAGTCTCCCAGCCTGCTCATGTACCTGGCTGGTGCTCGCCCTGCATAAGCGCTGTTCTTCGACAGAGGTGCTGGCAACGACTTCTCCTTTTTCACTCCCTCGTCCACGGCAGATTAGATTGGCAGGGGGACCGAACGAACGATTTTTGCATGGATGAAACTCAATACCCAGCGATTTTTGTACGTGCTTGGTTACGTCGATGAGCATCTCCTCTCTTGGATGCTCTCGTTGCGGAGCTCTCAGTTTCGATCTTCCAAGTTACGTTTCAGGCTAGTTTTGACTCTATTCTCAAACTTTTGGATTTCCTTGATTTTGACAACGTTCTCGGGCTCTCTCTTCTTGTTTTGTGAGCGAGTTCCGGTCGTGAGCTGCCGCTCCCTACTTTTGGAGCTGGGTTGTGTCCCGGCGGTTATTGTTTATGTGGATTCACTTGAGACATAACAAGATAGGATTTACGTTTTACATTGCGATGCAAGAGAGAACTAGGCGTGAAAACGACATGATACACATGTGTGAAGCGTATGTGTGGGAGTGATGCCGGTATGGAAGGCTTGTAGAGTGAATGAGAGCCAGATAATCATGGAATCTAGCGTCAAATTTATATTGATTGCGAGTTGAGAATAACATATCATGAACCCCCGCTCTTGTGATGATGATACACGCCGCCCATTGCCACGCCCAGCCCGCACCCTAACTCCGACGTCCGTGTAGGTTTCCAAGTGGATATTCATACAGGATTCCTTCCGCGGGTTTGGAAGAAATGTTACAATCGTGTTGTACAAGTATACAAAGAAATAGGGGGTAGATCGCACCGCTTCGGCTTGCGAAGATGCGGCTATCACAGATTACTTCTGGCTTTGCCTCCACTGCTGCTCCAAGTGACCTCGGCTCGGCGAATGAGCTCCTCGTAGACCGTCCAGGCCAAGGCGGAACTAAGGGCTTTCCTGCTCATACGCAGAGCAAGGCCGTCCCAGAGTGCGCGGAATCCTTCCTCGGATACCATGCGTCGTGTGGCATGCACCATGTTGCGATACCCGTCGGGTTGGAGTTGGATTCGGGTCTTCACAGCATCGAATGGGTTGGAAATAATACTGCAGGCAACGCCAGAGACTATTCCTGAGGCAAAATTGATGCTGACAGCGCGGGAGACGCCCATCTTCTTGTCCGATCCCAAAAGCGGCTGGGTCCCCGGACTGGTGGATGTACCATAGAGGCTGCTTAACCTGCGCTTGCTCTGCTCGTAGAACAATACGTAAAGACCAGCATACGGGGCATCCCTGATGGCCGTTGCGCCAAAGCCGGCGAAGAAACCCCGGAGACCTTCGCGTCCGGCGATATCGCGGGCTGCGCCCAACAGGGAGGAATATTTGTACAAGCTGCTCTCGTAGCGAACCTTGAGCACTGTCAGGGGCATCAGGATGAAGCCCGCGAAGGAGCGGGCAACGGCGCCTGCAAGGAGGTTTCCTGTGTTGGAGAGTTTGGGAAGGGAGGATGAGTGGCGACCTGCACCGGCTGCGCCGGCGGTGTTGGCTATCGGCACGGCGGTCGACGAAACCGCGAGGAAGGGTATGCGGGCGGCATTTTCGCGGATGGCATTGAGACTGCTAAGGTATATGGCAGAGCCGAAGCCGGTGCGAAGGGTGGACGGAACAGCGCCGCGCCAGAGGGCTGGGATAATGTGCGGTGCGGCGCGGATGTCGGCTATGGCGGCGCTGAGAGAGTGGGACCCCGACTGCTGGACGCGGGTCTTGAGAAGGTCGATGGGTTGGAGGAGGATGGCGGAGAGGACACCCGATCCCAGACCGGCGACGAAGTGGAAAGCTGAGGGTGAGGAGGGGTGATCAGCGCTGGCGATAAGACATGGATTTAGGTAGGGGAGCATACTCGACTTTGTAGTCGTCTTTCGGGAGCCATCGGACATAGCTGCGGTTGAGTCGTCTCTCCGTGAGAGAGCCTACCTTAACAGCGCCAATAAGAAGTTCGAGCTGCGAAAGGATCTCGAAGCTGAGTCACAAGAGGGAGAGGTCGAAAAATGATCACGAATAGGCCATTCCCGCTCGATTGCAAGCCAATGCTTTAGAGACGACCCAGTGTGTAAAACTCCATTTTGTTGGTAGGGCTGAAATACGGTCGAGGGGCACGATTGGCGCGCCCTGGTATCCTACAAAAATCGGACACAGCGGTGGGCGCGAACACGGAGGTGGTGACTTGGAGCTTCGGGGAAGCAATTCGGAGGAAGCCCAAGAACTATGACGGCATTGGACGGCTGTCCGTTTTTTTAGCGTAGTGGGGCGGGCCATCGGCTTGCCCCGGAGGACCAACCTCACACAGAGGCTTCCCCTTCAGATCCGAACGATGCTCAACATTAGGTATTATCCAGTCTTTTTCTGCTCTCCGACAATTGACTCCAGCCGGCCTGCCAGCGCACGATGGCGCTTCACTACCTCAACCCACTCCTCTTCCGCCTCGCTGCCCACATCTAGGGATGCCAAGAACAGGCCGAAATCGCCCCCAAGACGACCCAAACTCCCTGCGCAGTACAGAACTTGTGTCAACAAGCTGTCGCGCGACGCCTGATCCTTCACAGTTGGTAGATAAAGCCGTAGAGTTTCCAGTAACATGTCTACCAGGTACAATGGGAATGTTGCCAATGCCGCGGGCAGCGGTTCCAGCGGATCTTGACTTCCTGGTGTCGCGTTGCCTGTTTCTGGTGTTGCAGCCGCAGGGAATATGCTTCTGAACATAGACACAATGGCGAAGCTCTGCTCGCGAAAGATCTCGATGTATCTTTTCAGATACCTCTCAGTCTGCTGCCCCCCAGACCAAGCATTTCCACTCCCGATGGCTTTTTGGCGGGCCTTTTCCTGGTCCGCCAGATCCCTCAGAGGCTCAAGCGCTTCGAGCATAGTCATCAACGTCGCCAACCTACAGACCAGGAACAGTGCACCCAACACTCGTTCTTGTGAGTCGTGGCCCTGGCCCTTGCTCGGAAATGCGCCTCCGGTTGCTTCCAGATCTGGCAACACCCGGCGCAGCCAACTGACGGTCCGAAGAGATGCGGCCAGCTTGAGGCCTGGGGACTTGAGAGACAGGATAAGATCCGCGGCCATGAGGCGCATGGCCTCGTCCGCTTGTTTAGAGATGGATGTTACCAGGGGCGACTTCGGGTAGAGAGAATGAAGTCGCCGGATGTGTCCGTTTAGGTCCAACGCCGACGAGTAGTTGACGGGGGCGGTGGAGATGGCTGTCGACAGCAACGTCGGCAGCTCGAGGACATCCACGAGGCGTTCAACATTGCGTGAAAGGAGAAGGGCCTTTTTTCGACGTGCAAGCACCTCGTTTTCGCTGCTTTTGTTGTATGTGGTGGAAAACCGCACTGCTTCGCTATCGAGCTTGGGTATTGAATTTCTTAACTCGGCCGTGCTGGCAGCCAATGCCGGTAAAGTAGAGCTCAGAGTGGCATGGTGGGCGGCCGACTCGATGACTTGCTTGTGTGATTTCTTGGAGAGCGATTGTAATGAAAGCAGCAAGCCGTGCGAGGACTGTGCTAGCGCTTGGGGCTCGGTCATTGCTAGGGACTCCAGAGATCGAGATGCCAAAGATGCGAGATACTCTAAGGAGTTTGCGTCAGGTATCTTCCTGGACGAGGGTGGCTCAGACTGAGTGAGCAAATCATGGAGAATGTCGGCCATGTTGTGATGCTTGTGAAGCCCCTCTTCCGCTCATCTGTGGTGATTGCGAGCGCCAAAACAACTTGGAGTGGAAAAAGATAGATTGGGAGTTTTTTTGGTATAGTATTCCCATAAATTGGTGCGGAACTTAGTTGCAGCTTGCCCGACACGGTTGGATTGTGGACTTCAAGATGAGGCGGAAGTGAGCTGCCGCGATGTGTCCGTTAAGTGAGCTGTCCGTGATGCACATCGCTGTTCGCAAGAGTTTTCGCACTGTACCACTAACGGAGAACAGCGCATCGCTGATACAGAATTGTTAGTGTTGGACAGCTGCGACCTCAGACCCACCTTCCGCAGGTAACGGAGTCAGGACGTAGGTATACTCCAAGTCTGCGTTACTCCGGGCCATATATGATGCTAATAAGGCACTAGAGAAACGGTCTTGACATCTCAGTGAAGCTCATGTCGGTGGCCGGGATATTGCCCCGATTTCCGGTCGTGAGAGGTGGGCAGGATTCACATTTGGAAGACTGCCCCGCACTAGCAACCCGTACCTCGGCCTGGAAAGACCGACAACTGGCGGTAACCGCTCCGCGTCCCACTGTTGAAGCCCTGACATCCATGATGGCATCCAGTTCGTTTGAGGGATGCGTGTGGATCATGACTGATGCCGGTTGCTGGGACCCCGCTCGTACACTGTACTTTGGCCTTGTAAGGGAGGTCGCCGTCAAACCGGGTCCACGGTACTAGAAAGTGGGGAACGGGGGTTGAGAAATCCAGCCTTCACGAAGCGCCAAGATTTTGCTGGATCCCAACAAAACGGCGATAAAGAGTTGCCGTTGCCTTTTTCTTCTCTGCGCTCGCGAATACCACAGAGCACATGGTCTTGGTCTTGGTCTTTGACTTTTGTTAGGTTGGCGCCTCGAATCACCTGCCGTCCTGCCTAGAGCTTGGAGCTGAGCCTGCCGTTGTGACCATTCTTCGGGTGCCTGGTGACAAGTCACAGCTGCCGCCTGCAACCTGCGTCCAGCCCAGCCTCACTTCGTCGCCTCGCCCAGATTCACCACTCACCAGTCCCTGCGAGGCCGGTGATATATAGACAGATTCAATCCCCCCGATTCCCGGCATCCCACCACCGTCATCTCAGCACCACTCTACGCCGACCGCCCGATCCATATACCATGAGAGATCCATTCCCAATCCCGCCGATACCAGCCCTCAGCAAGGCGGTGCAACCGTGGGCGGATCGCTTCGATTTCCCAACGCTGCCGCTGCACGTCCACGAAGTCGTCGGCGCCGCTCTCTTCTACACATTCATCCACCTCATCGCGTCGCCAATTCTCTCGACATGGCTGTTCCCAGACTTCTACCCGCGCCACTCGCGCAGCAAGCGGGTGAACTGGGACTCGCATGTTGTGTCGCTCATACAGAGCACGCTGATCAACGGCTTGGCCCTTTGGGTGATGTGGGCGAGCAGGGACGAGCGCGCCGCCATGGACTGGCAGCAGCGCGTTTGGGGGTACGACGGCGCCTCGGGTTTCATCCAAGCCATGGCTGCGGGCTACTTCGTCTGGGATCTGATCACGACGGTGTGCTTCCTTGACGTCTTCGGCGTTGGCCTCCTGGCCCATGCCAGCAGCGCCCTGGCCGTCTACTCTTTTGGATTTGTGAGCCTTTGGCCCTTCCCTTCGCTGTCCGCAGGCTCTGTTGCTGACTCCCTGTCTCTCAGAAACCCTTCCTCAACTACTACTCGACCATCTTTATCCTCTATGAGCTGTCGACCCCCCTCCTGAACTTCCACTGGTTCTTCGACAAGCTCAACATGACCGGCACGCGCGCCCAGCTTTACAACGGTATCGCCTTGCTGTTCACCTTCTTCTCGTGCCGCCTCATCTGGGGCACCTATCAATCGTTCGTCGTATACGGTGACATGTGGAAGGCTATCAACAACGCTCCCGACGCTGGGTACGTCGCCGCCGCCAAGTCGAACAGCACCACCCTCGCCGACCCCAACGCCAACCCCATGGTCTTCGTCAAGGGCACACCTGTTCCCGTCTGGCTTGCTGGAATCTACGTCGTTAGCAACGTCATTCTCAACTCGTTGAACTGGTTCTGGTTCGTCAAGATGATCGCGGCGGTGAAGAAGAGATTCACTCCGGCCAAGGAAGAGAAGGTCGCCATCAAGGCAACCTCCGGCGGTGCAGTTACAACAGGAACAGAAGAGAAGAAGGTCCCAAGGCATCGCAGGCAACACTCGATCGAAGATGTCGTACCAGACAGCCAGGAGCTTCGCGATGGCACCATCCAATAGGATCGGAGTCGGCAGAGCCTGTAAACTTCTACATGGTGCTATGCCGGGCATGTGCTGTCGGGATGTAGCACGGCACGATACTTGAGGTCAGGGCGCTACGCTTTATTCATGACTCTCGACTTCTAATTCCGTGATGCAGGAAGAGACGGATGTTTTGGCTAGGATGGAGGTAGCGCCATCAAATGAATGGAAGGGTTCGAGATTAATGATTTTGCTGGTTTGCAAGGGGTTGGTCCTTAGTCTTGCATTTGGTATTCTAGACAGTATAGCGCCTACGAATCTCCCAAATCCATAAACATGCAACTTGGTTGAATGTGATCATACTACACTTCGTGTCTCACACATGACGAGCAAGCCCACTCGGTCACATGGACCCCTATGGACGCGAAATACGACCTCACGGCAGCCCCCCCTGACAGGAGACCAAAAAGTAGGGACAAAACAT
The DNA here is from genome assembly GCA_033296975.1 of Podospora aff. communis PSN243. NCBI lineage: Eukaryota > Fungi > Ascomycota > Sordariomycetes > Sordariales > Podosporaceae > Podospora > Podospora aff. communis PSN243. The sequence continues at coordinate 542,775 of MU865916.1, read as the reverse complement.
ACAACACCAGGGATTCGCTGGTCGTCACCGACCCAACTACTAATCTGGCGGCCGCTGGTTTGTCGAGGGGAGAGCGGACGGGATCCCGACTTTTCCAGCGCCTATGGTCGTATGTGGTAGCGCTTGCTTGAGGAAGAAGTGATAAAGGGGGGCCCAAGTCACCCAGCCCCTTTTCCCATCTTCAAGCGACACAACACTGATCATTTAGTCCCCTGGGAGCAAAGAGGATGTAATAACACGGGGAAAAACCACGCAATAATAAAGTCCCTGAGTAGCACGTCCGCTATATTATCTCATGAAACAAGCACAGTAAAGAACACCATGCAATGCTTCCGCTTGGAACCCATTCTCCCTCGTCGAAAGGGGCAAAGCGATCTCATCGATCATATCTTCCCTACCCTACTATGATACGAATTACTTACAATACACCAATCTTCGGCTTGACGTTCAGTACCGTGTGGAGCCATATTATCTGCGTCCTGCCCACACCAAGACCATATCGCTCCGCTCCGCTATAAAGCAATCAGCGGACCACCAGCCAGGTTCACTGAAATGCGACAGACAAGCCTAAAAGCCAAAGGGGTTTTGAGGAGCTGGAATGAGTTAGCAATGTCTTGGGCAACATGAGTCAAACTCAACGGGCCACTTACTAGCAGCGGATAGATTGGCCCTCCTGCCTGTCGGCTGCGGCGCGAGCTTCTTGGCGTCGGCGCTCACTCCGAACCGTACGGGTGGAGGTGGCCCAGTCTGCTGAGGCACAAGAGGCTGCATTCCAAACCCGGTTGGCTGAGGCTGCTGTTGCGGAGGCGGCTGTCCGAACCCGCCGCCAAAGCCCGTTGGTTGCGGCATCATCTGAGGCACCGCTGTGCGCTGAGGTTCCAGCGGTGGGGGGAGGAAAGAGTTCACACCGAACCCCTGTGGTTGTTGAGGCTGCTGGCCAAACCCAAAGCCCGTTGGTTGCGACTGCATTGGCATTTGTCCAAACTGCTGTTGCGGCGCTGGGGGGTTGGCGAATGGACTTTGCATAGGCTGTGGGCCGTTCATGATGCCTGTAGGTTGAGGAATAAACTGGTTGGGGAAGCCCTGCTGCGCTGGCATTCCCGTCATCATGGGCATCATGGGCATTGGCTGGGGTTGTTGAGCCTGCGCCTGCATCTGCATGGCTGTGTATTGCTGCTGAAGACGGGCCTGGGCGATGTCGTTGAGGCTCTGGCCTGGCGGGGCCACCTGGGTAGGGTATCCGGTCATCTGTGGTTGCAACGGCGGTGGCGTAAACGAACTAGGTTGAGCCGACTGCGGCGCGGAGAGGGGCCGGGCAGGGGGTGGTGGCATCAGACCGGCTTGGCCTTGAGTATACTGGGGTGCCATGGGTCGTTGACGGGCAAGAGCCTGAGGAAGCTGCCCGACCTGCTGGCCATTGACAGCGGGAGGCTGCATACCGGCAAAGAATTGAGGTGTAACACCGGTAGGCTGCGGCATTTGCGGGGCAGCGGGCGCAGCAGGGGCTGGGGCGGGAGCGGGAGTCAAGTTGAGGGCGGGGAGCGCTGTTGGTTGTGGCTGGACCTTCTCTGGCTGCAAGGGCTGGGTGAGCAGCGAGAGCTCCTGCATCGAACCCGTGAGTGTCGCTGGTTTCGGTGCTGCGGGAGCTGGTGCGGGAGCCGGCGCGGGGGCTGGAGCTGACGATGCGGGTTCCGGGGCATTTTTCGCGGGCTTGACGCTCCAAGCGTCGTCGTCGAATCCGCCGGTAGGCTTCGACGGAGCGGATGCCGCAGCTGCCTGAGGTGCTGCTGGGGCCGGGGATGCCGTCCTCTCTTCGCTCTCGCTTTGTGTTGAGAACGCCTTGGGGTCGACAACGTTGCTCGTCTCGACCGGCGGAGCAGGACGTCCTTTCCTAGTGTTGTTCCGCAATGTTCCACCTGGTCCAGAAAACAATCCGCCCTCGCCTTCTTCACCTCCGCCGGCCTTCTTCGTCCGGCCGTACTTCGCATCGAGGAATCTCATCACCTTGATGATATCCCCTTCGCGTAGACCCAGATTCCTCAAAACGCTCGCATCCACGTCAGGGAGGACGCTTTCGTCCATAGAATCTCTTGAGAATGCCTGCGCATACCTCTCGCACACTCCCACCTGGACGTCGCAGGACAGGAAGAACTGAAACCAGTCGTAGTCAGGCTTCTTGGGCTGTTCGATAGTGGCGCCCACTTGCCCGCTTGACCTCGACATATCGCCGTTCTTCTTTTTCAGCTCTGACAAGGGCTTATCCTCGTCCAAAGACAATCCAGTTACACGTTCCACGTACTCCAAGTCCTTGAGGGACATCTTGGAGACAGGAACCGCGATCTTGACGCCGTTCATCTTGTGTAGATTGAGTTTTCCGTCCTTGATGCCAAGGAATTGTGCCTCAACGCTGAAGGTACCTGTCCGGTCTGTCCATTCTCGCACCTTCGTCTTGTCGGGTTCTGGGGGTGTTAGCTAGAGCTCAGGAATCTGCACAATGCCCAACTTACTCGACTTGCTCGACTTATTTGACCCTGAGCCTTCTGCACGGCCGTTCTCGCGTTTGCTACGCTGTTGCCCCTCTCTGTTACTATCACGCACCGACAAACTGCTATTTCGCTCTGGCAAACGCATTCCTGGGCCTACCTCTGATTGTCGTTTCTCCCGCTCTCTTTCCTTCTGCTCTTCCCGTTGCGCCGCCTTGACGGCTTCTTTCGTGAGGCGTTGCTCCTCTAGCCTGTTTTGCTCAACCGTAGATCTCCCGGCGTTGATTCCGGAACTAGAAGACGGCACCTGAGCTTCAACAGTGCCAGTAACTTCGATATAGCTGCTCGGCACCACGCCTTCCTTTCCGTTCTTGACACGGCGCACCTGCCACCATTCTTCGCTCTTCACATCATCGATAATTATAACCTCATCATCGACTCCGACTGTAACCTCGTCGTCGCCCTGCGCCAAAAAGTCGTACAGAACCTTCCCTTTTTTGTGCGAGCGTCCCGACCCAGCCATAATAACCTCCCGAAGGCCTTCAGCACGCACGGCACCAGCAAGCTCGCCAAGCATCGCGACGATTTCTTCGGCGGTATCCTTAGCGCCGGCGTGAAAATCGAAGCTCTTACTTGGCTTCACAAGCTCCATGAAGACGTGCTTCCCCTCCCTGGAGTAATGCGTCATGTTTGCTGCCGGCCATTCCTGCGATGGGCCGTCCTGGTTTCGTTCTGGCGCAACGAGAATATTGCCAGTTCTTAAATTGATGCCAAGAGTCGTCGGCATTTTCTTTTTCTTGCCCATGACCGAGGCCATCTCATTTATGTTATACATGTGAAAGCCTCCAGGGGTGACGGCCGCTGTTTGCGGGATATGTGGAGAGCGGGGGCTGTATTCATCGTGGCTCTGGCGGTCCGCTGGGGGAGACCTGTATGCTGGTTCCGCAGGCGAAGGCTGTGAGTCGCCTCGGGGACGGGTCGGGAGCGGCGGCGACTTTACTTCGTCTTCCGACTCTTCCTCGCGGTATGTCGGTCGAGGTGGCAGGGTAATGGGCGCGGGCGTATGTGAAGAGGATGCCACCCGGCTAGCCATCAAACCAGCCAGAGCGGCGGCCGGGTTAGGTGCCGCAGGACTGTCCGGCTCCGAGGGCACACCTCTTGCGGGCAAGGGCGGGCTGGCAAGATCGGATTCGGGCGATCTAGCCGGAAGCGGCGGTACCGCGGGGATCGCGGGCGCTGCGACGGCCTCCTCCTGCCCGTCGTCGCCAAGTTCGATGTAGTTGGCGGGGGCAAATCCATAGTCACCATCGTGGCCGACGAGAATCCAATCCGGGTCAGAGGTGTCGTATACGGCAAGTTGCGCATCCTCGGGGAACGACAATTCCTCGTCGGTTTGTCGCGTGTACTCGTACAGAGCACGGGCCCGGCCCTCTGGTTGAGCCTAGAGAATAGATAAGCACGCCGGTCAGCGAAGGACACACACGCATCCATCCTTGGTGCACACATACCTCTTCGATGTAGTTGTTGGGGATCAAGCCAACGGGCTCGTCTTCGTCCTCAGCAGACGCCTTCTTCTTGGCCTTCCACCAATCGTCATCCTCGCTCTTTTCCAAGACATACAGCACATCCCCTTCTACGATCTGCAGCTCGCCCTCGGCCTGGGGAGTGTAGTCGTAGACGGCCTTGTAGACGCCGAGAAAACCCATGGCGACGGTGCGTGGTATTCGTGACTAGTCGCGCTGCTAAAATATCGCTGGCCGCATCGGGGCAGAATGGGGAATATTTCGGGTCCTTGACGAGAGCACAAAAATACGGTCACCGGAGCCGGACGCAAGCTGAGCTGCACTTGAGATCGATCGTGGAGTGTCGATTCGAAAGACAGGGGCTGGGCTGGGTTGGGCGAGCGTCGGGTTCGCTGCGCTTCCCCGATGGTCCGCAAGACGAGCAACAGCCTATCGTAATTGTCGTGTGCTGCCAGGCCAATCCGCAATCCGGCGCTGTTAGGCGGGGTGGAAAGGTGAGGAAAACAAAAAGCTGGCCGGAGATCGCAAGCTTGGGTGCGAAGTAGCCGAAGTGGGAAGCGCAAGGAGTAATCAAGCCTGTAGGGGGGAGGGGATGACGAGAGTGGATCCGGTTGCTGGCTGGGGAGATGGGGCTATTCCCAAAAAGTGTTTCAGTCGTGAGTGGTACTGAAGCACACCAACAGCCTGAAGCTTATGCCGCTCCCGATCACTCGGCTCCAGCTGCGTCGTTGAAGCCGGTAACGACTCGCAACGACTCGACAACAATTAAAGTGTAAAATGACGCTGGCGTGAACGATGTGGGGAGCTGAGCCAGCCACAATCTCCTGGATTCGGAGCACTCACAGCAAGCGTCTTTCAGGCCTCCCATGCTTTACCTTATGCTGCTGAAGCGTCGTCTGCAACCGAAGCCAACGCCTGTGCATTGCGCTGCTGCACAATAGAGAGCTGTTTGGACCAATGACGCAGCGCTTGCACGTGTTGCATCACGGGCCTCAAACAAGGCATTCTCCTTGGAGTCAAAGGCCGATGCGCTACTTTCAAAGGGGTCTCTCCTGCACAAACAAACTGAACAAACTTCCCCGCCACGACCTGTGACAGAAGTGGCTTCGAGTCCCTTAACCAAGCCACAAACGGTCCGGCAAGCTGTTTCGCGGCAACTGGCAGTGTTCAAGATCGAGATAACAACCCCCTTTCTCAGGCTCCACTCTCGAGGCCAGCGCGGACCCAAAAAGTCATGAAGGTGGCAAGCATCTAAGAATCTATTGCTCGCAAGACTAAAAACTGGTATATACAGAGAACATAAACACCGGGCAGGTCATTTGCTTGACTTTCTCACCGTGGTTTTCCCGTCCAACGAGTAAAGGCCGCCCGCAGAAAACACAATGATTGCTCCTATCAGCGTTCCAAACGCCAATTTGTTCCCAAAGATCCATATGCTCAAAAGCAGGCTGACCAACTTGCGGATGTTGAGGACAATCGTCACCGTGAGCGCTGATGAGGCCGCCGCGAGAAGATTGACACCTCGGATGCACGCATACTGCGTTAACACATTCAGCACCAGATAGAAGAGCTGACTTGGAATCCGAATCCCCTCAAGTCCCTTTTGTATGGTGGGTGACAGGTTCGGATAGTCGTCCGCCGTGGGAATCGGAAGCACCAGCGGAGGGCTGTTGGCCAACCTCCCAAACTGCCGGATGAGGGACGGCAGAAAGGGGAGGAAAAGCGGAAGGGAGAGGATATGCGAGTAAAAGAGATTCTCCTTCCACTGTGGTCCGTACATCCGATATGTCTCTTCGGTGTAGAGCCCCATAATCGCCGAGAGGACTTGTGCAACGAACAGGATGACCAGGCCAGTGACAAAGCTCGGATTCCCAGTCGACTCCGCACTTTTAGTTTCCTGCTCCCCATCATCAGTACCCACATCGCAAAGTTTGGCACACCAAGCAAGACATACCTTGGTCTGGGCATCAGACACAGCCGCCGTGATTACACCCACAGTGAGCAGGAGCACAGCAATGATTTGGATCCGCGAGTACTTCTTCCCGTATAGGCTCCCGGCAATCATGGTCGTAATGCTTCCCCCAGATCTCAGAATGATGTGCACCGGCACGGATATGTCGTAGCTGAAGGCATGATTGTTCAGCGAGTTAATGCTGAAGAACAAGAAGATGTTCACCATCCACCGCCGTATCGGAACCTTGTTGGGCTTGAGGAAAAAGGGCGGGCGGCTCCGGTCAAACTGCCCCGGCAGCCCTATGACGGTCACGAATATGAATTGCACAAAGGTCAAAAGCAGTCCTGCCCAGTAGCGCAACCAATTAGCCCAATGTTCGTGAAATCAGTCCCCAACTTGCACCGGCGTCTCCAAGCCTCCCCGATGCAAGGTGCAGCCAGACGTACCACTGTCGCGCTCCACTTTGATGATGGATTCGAGCGCAAAAACGTTGGAACAGCAGCCGCCAAAGATCAGCGACAGCATGGCCCCAATGGCCAGCCATTGCGGGATGGTTTCGATGAAGACGCGGCCAGCGAGGGCCATTGCGCGACTGAAGACGGGCCGGTTGTCGTCGATGCCGTACATCTGGGCCTTCTCGAGCGAGGGGGCAGCGTTGATCACGCGGGGCGACGGCGTCGATGCGCCGGAAGCCTTGTCTGCGCGGTCCTTGCTAAGGACATTCTGCTGCTGTTTGTGCAGTCGCCGGCGCGAGATTGTCATGGCCGGGGGCGAGGCAGCGAGGTGTCATAAACGCAGGTGTCGAGAAAAACCAAGAGAGGGTGCCCAGCCGGGCTTGCCGCACCAACACACACACTGCGATCGCAGAACGTGGACGCTCAGGGGAATGAATGCAGGGGAGCCAGTGAGCGGCCGGCAGCCAATCGTGGTCGCACCAAAGTGTGGCGGGGCAGGCAGGATGGAGCACAGAAGACGGGACGAGTTGCCGATTAATAGGGGCTCTCGGTGCAACGCGATAAGGCGGTTCAGTGGGAAGCGGTTGCAAGGCCGAGAGTGAGACGGAGCGAGCGAGCGTGGACGGGAGTGGTGATGTGGAACAGAAAAAAAAAGTTGAGATTTGACAACGCGACGATCAACTGTCCAAAATGACGAGAATAGCGCGACGTATTGTGTACCCGGTGATGCCGTGGATATAAGCACACGCCAATCTCTTCCGTCTCTTCTTGCGGCCCGCCCGTGCAGCTCTCGCTCTGCTCGCCAGGCCCCTCGTCGCAGAAATGGAACCAGAGAAGGTCCTACGTTGCCTTTCCAAACTTCCATGTGGCCACAAAAGATGGAGGGGATCCCTGGCCACGGTCCACCGCGCCCAGGTTGAGATTGAGCTGGCCCGCGTTCCGAACCACTCAAATCGCGCGGCGTCGCGGGATGGTGGCTTGAAATTTGCCGAACCCGGGATTGCGCCGAAGTTTAACCCCGATCTTTGTGGCATTTTGGTATCTGCCGTCGAGATCTTACATCCAATGCAGCTCTATTGATTGATTGAAGAGGTGGCATCGAGGGGCTTTGATGCCATACACGCCCGCGTGCCATGGTAGCTTGGAAGGGATGCTTGACGATAGGCCTGCTCTCAGTGAGCCACCCCTGACCCTCAAAATACCTACCTTGTTCCCTCCAAGGTATATAAAATCCATCCAAGACGCGCATCGTGATAACACAAAGATACAGGTACTTGAACAACGCCGGAACGGTGAAATCGAATAGGGGCATTCCTATCAACATCTAAGCCGCCCCAGAATCACAGCAAGCGCCACAGCGATACGCCCATTCTTTTTCCTACCTAGGTAGACAAGCACTCACATAATCTCAATCGAAAAGCCGTAACTCCTGTTCCCAATGCATCTAAAGGACTCCACCAAAGACACAGTTGCTTCCTCGACACAAAACCAGAAATAGACAGAGAAACAGATGGTTTATATAGTGTACACCAACCCAAAGAGGAAATCATAGGTCCTTCGCTCTGAGCTTCTTCAGCCTGATACCGCCCTCGAACATGGCGCGGTCCACCGCCGCTGCTACTGTGAGGGTTCCGCCAACAATGGCGCAGAGTCCGGCGAGGAAGCCGAGGAAGGTCTTGGCGCGCTCCTCGCGGTTGATAACCTTCATGGGGGAGATGTCCTGTTGCTGTGGTGAGCTTCACGGCTGACTTGTGAAGAAAGGAGAGCGTCGAGAGACTTACGTAGGAGAAGAAAACACCAGGGATACCCCCCTTGGAATGGAGGCGCTCCTGGTGGCCCTCGGCGGCATCGTCGCCGCCGGCAAGACTACGCTTGTGGCTCGTGACGGAGTACTGGTGCGTCTCAATGCTGCCATCACTGTTCTGGCCGAAGGCGCCGAGCTCAGCGCTGTGGTCCTCCTGGAAGTTTCCGCGCTTTTCCCAGCCAAGGGAAAGGTACGAGGTAGGGACAATCTTCACAAAGTACATGTAGTTGTAGTTGGGATCGTCGGTCTCCTGGTGGGTACCGTCCAAGGGGTTCAAGTGGTGGTTGGTCCACGGGTTGCCCTTTCCGCCAAGCTTCTTGTAAACAGCGTCAGGGAGCTGGGGGCCAAAACGCAGCTGGTGGATGGTATGGGTGAACGAGTGACCGCCCTGCACAGGAGTGTCCCAGTAGTTCTTGAGGTCGTGGACGTGCATGTTGCCGTTGCTAAAGCTGCGGCCCGGGGCGATGTGGAAGTTTCCGATAACCTTGTTCACGCGCAAGTTGCCGTCGATGCGGCAACCCTCGTTACGCTGCTCGTCCAGCTTCTCGGCATAGTGCTCGCGCTCGCACTGCTCGACGCCCTCGCCCTTCCCGAAAGCCCATGATGCCTCCGCGTACGCCTCCCTGACCTCGTCGCAAGTCTGGCAACACCCGGGCTTCTTCGCGTTCGAAGGTGGGTTAGCGCCGTAGCACTGTCCGCAGTAGGAAGGATCCAGATGGGTCGCCGTCTCATCGGCAGCGTGACTTTGGATTTGAGCTTGTCAGTAGGAGGCTCACAACTAGGGTATGATCTTGGCTTACAGAGAGAGAGTCTTGGAGTCAATTGGACCTCCGCCTTCGCTCTGAGGGCGCAATCTCGTCTTGCGCACGCCGTGCTGAACACCATGCTGTTGCTCGCCCGAGACATCCATGACGTCGAGTGTCAGGAGCTCGCACGGCACCCGGGGGAAACTAATGTTGAGATGGATCTCCATGCGCTCGCCTGTCGCATTGCGCAAACCTCGCGTCAGTACCTGCGGCAACACATCCGTGGCGTCCCTTGGAAGATCCTACCTCTGCCCTTGTCGACAATCAACTCCGGGTGCACCACCACCTTGCGATAGTCCCTCCACTCCCCCCACGAAAGGAACAGCACCACGATCAGCGACACAATGGTGACAATGCCGCCAGACGTCGTCCTGATCCTCGCATCCTCCACAGTCTTTGTAAAGGCATCGAGCCTCGTAAACCTAGATTTGGCCATCCTGAACTTGGAGGCGGGCAGCAAGGGACGCCCTGTGTGAAATCGCAACTGCGGGTGTCTGCGTCTCGACGATCGCGGGGCGCGTTCACTGTTCGAAGCTCAGGGATGCGACAGCCCTTCACCGGCAACGTCGCAGAAACGGAGATGCACTGTCCAAGGGTCGAACAGCGCGAACAAGAAGCATCAATTGGAAGCGTGAATGAGGCTCAAGGGGGGAGCTCGAAGATGCTCTTAGCTTTCAGCCCTGAGACGACACGACACACCAGGCTGGCAAGCATAAAAAGTTAAGGCCACCTAACACTGCCAAGCAGAGGGAAGCTCGCGATTGGCCCTGGATGTTCAATGGTTCTGTGTGCACGGGCCAGGTTCACACCGGCAGGACCAAGAACCCCGATACGCTAAGCCTTCTAGCGGCTGATAGCGGCTCTTTTGGGATCCACGTTCGTCAACAACTCCCACGATGTTTGTCATATGAAGTCAGGAGAACGGTCAGTGACATTGTCGAATATGCTTCAGCTCCCATATCGTGGCGATGTTCTGGGCAGCATCGAAAGCCAATTCAGGTGCATCAACAACACAGCATGACCAAGCTTGCTGGCACCACAGCTAGCTCAGACACGCTGCATTGATCCGAATAACCCGGATCCGACTCTGTACTCTGGGTATGCTTGGGTTCGGCATGTCGGAGGCAAAGCCGGAGGAGGTGCATCTGAGTCCTGTCGATTCTTTCATAGCAACAGAGTAGAGGGTGGCAGCATCCCCTATGTCAGCAGTCAAGGCACAGAGCAGCGCATGGTACCTTCTTCCAAGCTGCTACCTGGTGAGCAGCGCCTCCGTGTAACCAGCCCCAGCCACATTGCTCACGGGTATCATTTCATCGACGCTATTTGCGCTCTCTTGTTGGACATTCACACTTTACCTCGAAATACTGGACGTGTATCATCACCACCCGCATATCGCAACTCATGCCTTCAGCCTCCTGCTGGCCGCTATATCGTCCTGCGCGTCCCGCACCAAGAAACTGCCCCGCTGTTAGCATTGTCTCCGCGGATCCAACCCCAGGTCAAAACTCACTTGTAAAACAAAATGGTCGGCGCAATAGTCCCCAGATGCCAAAGACTATGCGCATCCAACGCCCCCCAAATTGGCGGGAAGTCCAACAGCTCCAAGCTCATCGCGCACAACACCAACGCCACCACGATACCAGGCCACACCGCCCACATCATGCCGCTCTTCCTGTACCGATGAAAACTGAACCAACTCCACAGCGCGTTCTGCACCACGCCGCACGCCACGTTCGCCGTCATGTTGTACGTGTAGTCCCACGTCCACAGCTTCAGGTATGCAACGTGCATGCAATACAGCACGATGCAAAACACCGCCCACGCTCGCAGGACGCCCGCCTTGCTGCTCCGATCGAGCCGGAACACCCTCACGGGCGTATAAAACATTCCATACAGCACCGACGCCCCAGCCCCAAAGTAATCCAGCTGCTCTGTGACGGGGAAGTCGCGCACGTGAAAGATGACGCTAAACACCCAAGCAGCCATGGATACGTATGCTAGCATGACGTAGAAGCGGCGCAGAGGGTACGTAGCGGGAATCTTGGCGAGGATCTTGTTGTGCAGACCGTCGTAGTGAGCGAGGAAGTTTCCAGCCGAGAAGAGCACGCTCATGGGTTCTTGCATGCCGAGGACGCGCACGAAGGGCCATTTGCCGTGAAATTGCTCGACAGAACGAGGGGGTTCGGCGGCGAGGCGGCGGTTGGTGATGATGTGTTGGCACGTGTAGTCGCATTCGGACGGGCAGGTCCAGAAGAGGAGGCGGCGGTAGAGCGCTGTCGCGAACAAAACAAGGATGTCAGCATCGTGGTTACAGCTCCAAGGGAGAAGGGCATACGAATTGGCGTGCGATGCGCCGCGTCGGCGCCGCAATTCTCGTGAATGCAAATCTGTCGCAACAGACATCAGTCACCAACTCAAACAACAGCGACAGTAGCAACAGCAAGACCACCAACCTCAACACACTCCTTGAATTCCGGCAACCGGTCCCCCACCGATGCCGTCGCCGGGCGCGCAAGCAGGACGCAAACCACCAGCAACACCGCCAATCCGGCGCGCCACGACCTCCCCCAAGCAAACATCATGGCTTCCAAAGCAGGCGCAGCATTTACCAATCGCTCGAGAAAAAGAGTTGAGGTAACCACGTCACAAAGACGATCACCCCTGCGCGCCTGCTCGTAACGTTTGTGCGACGCCCGAGAGCAAAAAGAATGGTCGGTACGGAGTAGCAGGTGGGGAGTGTCAGACACCGTGGTCGGGAGGGCCGGGATCGAGAAGCACGAAAATGCGATAAGGAAAAAGGGGGAGAACGCGGTCAGGAACGGGCAGGTCCGCCTGGGCGCCGCGCGACTGTCGGGATGACCCAGGGGCTCCGTCTCATTGGCCCAAGCTTTGGTTCAGTTGAACCTCATCATCACCAGTCCACAGCATTGAATATCGTAAACCACTTACGTTGAACTTTGGAGATTCCGATCGAACTGACATACATGCATACCTAATCACGGAGACACAGATTGTCGAGTTCTGGAGTATGTCTTTTCCAACTGGACCTCCCGACGCCATCAACCGTACACCGAGCTAGGCACATTCGCCGAGGTCACACATCTCCTGCAACTCCCATCACCGCACATCAAATCGGGTATCTGCAGCCACCAAAACAAAACATCCTTCCCCCAAGAAACCCCTTTTCGGGCACAGCTCACTTACGACCCTGCATCAGCACTTAGGCACTGCATCTGCATGTCTCGTCTCAGAAGCACATGTTCACAATCGCATTCACCCTCACTTCAACAACGACAGCAATACGGATCTGTAGTCCACTTCCAATCCATTGGCATTCAACTCTATCAATCACCACTTTCTCTCAATATGTACTGCATAAGCTGAGGTAGATATCATCTCCATCGTGGGTTGGTAGTCCCTACCGCCCTATTCATCATATCGTGAAAAAGAAAGAAAAACATTCAAAAGAAACCAAAATGTACGGGGCTTTTATCTTCATGCTTCTCCTCTCTCCTCAGGGCCCTGTGACAAAGCAAAAGACTCTCTCAACTCCAATCTAAACCCAGAACCAGCCGCCCACTTGCAAAGCCAAGCCTGCTTCCCCCGTAAATGCCATCAGCAACAAAGAACGGGGCCCAGAGGAGAAGAGGAGAAGTAAAGTCCATATCGTGTTGATCATGATCGTCGTTAAACTTTTCGTAAGATCCGGCCGTTGCTGAGAAAACCCCAGATGACGTGAAAAATGGCTGAAAAAATCCGTGTCTCCAAAGCTCCTGAAGGAGACAAATCTCTTCTAGCACACCATGATTAAGTAGGTTGCCCACCGCGATTATGAACAATGCCTAAGGCAAAACTGTCCAGTTTCGGTCGGTCCGTCGGTGGGGTAATTCCTTCACATCATAAGCCGTGCATGTCGTATATCGACAATGTCCAGACGCGTAGGATCATGTGCAGTCGTGAAGAACATAAACAAATCGTGGTGCCCTTCCTCCAATCCATCCTCTTCAGGGGACAACAAGATTTAAAAGATATACAGAGAAGTGTGCAACACAGGAAGAAGCGAAGTGAAACGGCCGAAAGTGTTCTGTTACACAGGAGAGTCAGACCGACGGCGAGCGGCGTCACGCCGGTTGAACTCCTTTAGTCGTTGATCGATATAAGCCAAACGACCAACCAACCCGGTGCGAGCTGATGTCGTGGCTGATGTCGTGCTTGACTCAGCACCTTGCTGAATGGTAGCAAAGAAAGGCCGACCGAGCATCCCCAAGTCCACACTGCCGCCTTGATGCATTCTATGGATGCGGTTGGGAAAACTGAAGCTGGTCGAGGTCGTTGATACCGAAAAGGGGGAACCGAGACGAGGTGGCGGTAGCGCCGGCGGGTCCAGCTGACCCGCAACATTAGGCATACTTGTTGATGTGGAAAGTATCGGTTCAGCTGGTATTCTTGGGACGAAGGGGTCATCGAGAAGACCGGTGCTGGTGGAGCTGAACTCTGCGGAACGGGTAGCTTCGAGGGCAGGACCCGCTCTGTTGTTGGGATCAATCCACATGTCAAAGCCCATGGTCGGCCGTTTGCGAGGCTCGCTAGATTGGGTGTGTCTGCGCTTCTGCGTGCTCGACCTGCTAAGTCGAACGGGTGACTGAAGAGTTCGACGAGGCCCGACAGTATGGGTCAACCTGCGGGGCATCGGGCTGTTTAGACCCAACGCCGCCGCAAGTGAGTTTGAAGAGCTTGGTCCATAGCTCCTGGCCCCGAACGGCGACCCGAGTCTTTGCCGCTCTTGTCGCTCAGCAAAGGAAGGCTCCCCTTCGTAAGTAGTAAGGGCCGGACCGGCAAATGCTGGTGACTCTGCTCGATCCACGGGTCCGGGGCTCGAGCCAGTCAGCTGAGCCAGTGGCCCATTTGGTTGCATGCTGTCAGAGGTGCTCAGAGCAAGCGACATGGACATGTCCTGGGCGAAGGCGGATGGGCCTCGGGCAGGAGTCGAACGGCGGTTCCAATGACGAGCAGCAGCCTGGTTGAATGGTGTCGGACTTCGAGATAAGAACTTGTGATTTTTCGCTCCCGATGCCGCTTTCAACCGACAGAGCTCGCGAAGATGCCCCCGGGTAGCGGCGCAGGTGTGAGGCCATTGGATAAAAGCGCCAGAGCTCTCTGCCGTAGGCGTACTGCTCCCACTTTTCCGACCCTCGCTCGGGTTAATTGCCTTGGTGAAAGGCTTCGAGCCCTTCCAGCTGCGCTTGGCTTCTCGAGAGACGCGAAGCATCACACCGTGAGGAGGGATGCAGTTCTTGCCCATCCTAAAGGGCGTGACCTTGGGGTCTTGAAGATAAAGCATAAAGGTTGACCAGAGGTGGTCACTCATGGCCTTTGTCCATGGGGCTTTCCTCAGCTTCTTGCTCTTCAAGTCAGCAGCCCCTCGAAGGGCAATATCGTCATCCGGGCTGAGGACATAGCGGTCCTTGACGTCTTCGTCAAAGTCTCCGCAGTCGTCTGAGAGATGAGAGATTCGGCTGAACAAAGAGGCGCTAGTCTGCGTCGATCTTGATGTTGAAGGTCGGCTGGACTCATATTCGGGGGTGGACTCGACGCTGCTGATAGCCGAGTCGATCGTCCAGTTAGGATACCGTGTGGGAGACAGCGAAGGCACGCAGTCAGGCGCTGGTGTCTTTGGCGGCGAGAACGTCCTGCCGCGCGGCCGGAGAAAATGAATATCCCTGTCATCGTCACCGTGGATTTGCCGAGTCAACGCGGTAATACCGCCCATGTCGAAATCCCTGGGTTCGGTCTCGGGTCCTTCAATGCTTGGTATGGGAACGTCGGCGGCGGCAACGGAGGCGAGAAATTGCTGTGTCGGAGCAGAGAGCTGGGAAACAACCCGCCTCTTCAACTTCAGACGCGGTCTTGGTGGCGACGGCAGCCGCGACATCTGGGCTTCGTCATTCTGCGACATGGGCTCAGGCGTTCTTGGGGCCTCGAAGGCTGAGTACCTGAAACCCCTCGGCAGGGTCGCAGCACCGGAATGTTGATTCATGTTGTCTTAGGACGGGAATGCAGGAGCGTCATGAATGAACTGAGGTTTGAAAGAAGGGATGTTGGGTGTCCTGATAAGAGCCGAGTGTGTCCAACCAGGAGCGCATCCAATCTCGAGGTCTGAACCAGAAAGGTTCCCGAATGACGCGATCGCAATTGGCGAATCCAGGCACAGCGTTGGCGACCAAATGCGAAACCAGATGGTGGGATGAAATCTCTTGCGACGGTCGTGACAGGAATGCTACCCAAAGCTTCTGCGCGGTGCTATGCGATGCGCAAAGGTTTGAATGGCACCCGACTGACGGGTAGCTGCCAAAGTTGGTGGCTGGAGGGCAGGAGACTAGCGTCACCGACCATGCAGCGGCTTGAGCCGCGGAACAAGCGCCCCTGGGGCTGTTCTTTCGATAGTAGCTGACAGGCGTCGAAAAGGAGTTTGATAAAAGAAATATGTCGTTCCGTGTCGTTCGTGAGGAGGAGAAAAGGAAATGCGGTCGTCTAGCCAGAAGATAGGTTGGCAAATGTCGTGTCGTTGAACGTCGAGTCGGTAGCTCCTCCAAGACAGACCCAGGGACCCTCTTGCGCCAAGCGCGACCCGATGTCAATTGGGGCCGCAAAGGAGTGACTGGGCAAGTAGAAGGAGGAGAGCAAAAATATAATTAAGCGATGGGGATGCTCAGGATATGTAAGGGTCCTAGGTGTCGTGGAGGAGTAGGAAACGACAGGGTAATTGCCAGGAGAAAGCGAACGTCCGGAGAAGAAGTGCGGGCAGCGGGCAAGACCTTTGGAGTTGAATGGGCCAGACCCCAGGCGCAAAAAAAACCCCCACCAGGAGAGACGCAGAGAACGACCAGTGAGCGGTAGCCACAAAACCAAGCGAGCTCGACACGCCGGCGGGCGAGTGGATACAGTGCAGCAGCGCAGCGGTGCAGGGTGTCCGAAAAGGGTCCCTGTCGTTTTTTGTTGAATCCAGGGTCCGCAATCCTCAATCTCGACGGCTCCAGTCGAATGCGCCCTGGAGCGTGGCCACTGGGTGGGTGTTGTGGGGATTGGGAAGCCCTGCAGATGCTGGCGGGATTCGTGGTCCGCGCAGAAGCAAGCAACGACCTCTGGAACCTGGAAAGCCTCGCCGAGGAGTGCCTGCCCGTGAGCTGGATGCTGCTGGCTGGCTGGCTGCTCGCGGCGACGCGTCGAGGATCGCGACAAGCTGGGTCCCGGTTGGTCGGTCCAGGCAGGACTGGCGCGTTTCCAAGAGTGCCTAAGGTATGCCTAAGGTCGAGGCATGTATGCCCGTCGAAGGGGGCAGGAGACAATCCCCTGTCTGCGCTGCACCTCAAGCCCCTCTTTGAGCAAGCAGCCCCTCTTTGAGGAAGCAGTCGCGAATCGTCTGAGAAAGGGTTCAACGGCGCTCAATGCAGATGGGCGCAGAAAGGTTGGAGCCAGACACTAAGTAGACGCGCAGCTAGATCGGCTGGGCAGCAGTTGGCCGTCCAGTCCAGCGACGCGGATCAAGCTGCAACCTGGAACTCGAGTTGATGGTGGAGACCCGCTGGCAGAAGTTGGCGCGGGGTAGGGGAACCACTTGTGAGCGAGGATGTTGCGAAAACGACGAGTGAGAGGTCGCAATCCCCACGATCGCAAAATGACCTTCTCGAGCAGGCCAACGAGCTCGTCCTTTGCGCAAAAGACTGCTCAACCTGCTGTGCAGCCCGTGCGTTGCGATCGAATGGTGTTGGTGGGTTGGAAATCGGGGTGGCTGGTAAAATGCAGCCGTTGCGCGCGGCGCTGCGGGACTGAGGTGTGTGGGATGCGGGCGATGTGGGCTTCAACAAGAACCCCTCACGGTTGACGGGAAGGCACTTTGGGTTGCAGCAGACAAAGCACACAATCGAGCACTCGCGAGAGATATATGTCTGCGCCTCGAGTTCTCGATGTCGAACCCTGGCGGCGATGCCTGTTGCAATGAGATTCAAACGTCACAACAAAGACAGGGCATGAAATCATCAGGGCGGCCGTCCCAGCGATGGGAGAACCTGCCCTCCCAGGTCGGTGTCGCGTTTTTACGCGTCGCTGCTGAAACGCGTAAAGATTTCTCGCGTTCTAAGTGGCTCCTCCGCTTTTCCCTGGTGCGCATTGGATGTGACACAAGGATGGACAGTCCGCCGCTGTCTTTCCCTGTAAGACCCTTGGACAACCGATATTAACGAGCGATTGTCTGATATATCGCCTGTCCGGAAGTTCGTCAGTTGGGACGGAGCCCATTTGCGACAATCTTATTGACTGCTCACTCGCACCTGGTGGTGAAAACTTGTTCTCTGGCGCAACGCGGGCGCGAGAGGGTGGAAGCTCGGGGCACCTCGACTTTACGTGATGCGCCAGACCCGCTTCGAACGCCCTGTGGCGTTGTGGGGCACCCCATACGTGGCCGCCAGCGTCGCATCGGGCATTTTGAGATGCCTGTCCGTTTCGCTCACCGCTCACCGCTTCAACGGTCCCCGGAACGCTCTCCGCTGGTTCGGTGCTCCCGGCGCAGATCCAGGCAGGGCGCCGAACAGCTGGCAGTGTGGCAGTCTGGCACCAAACATTGCCAGACCCAGAACTGTGCACTGCTACGCACGTGCTTCCAGCTGGCTGCGAACCAGGTTCAGGTTCGCGCTGTCTTGAGTCCCTTGCAGGATGCAGATGCTGAGGCCCCAACTGGTGGGACGAAGACCGAGAACTCAACTCTGTCCCTGAACAGCATGACAGCTCGTCCCGACTCAGCTAATTCTCGTCCGCGTACGGCAGGCCTCAGAGAGCTTGCAGCATGAACCGAAGCGACCTGCTCGGCTGAACGGGCAGACTTTACTCGCTGGATCACGCAGAAACGTTTTGTGCTTCCTGAGAAGGCCTCGTGACGGGCTGTCTATCCACGTACATACCTGATGTTACAACTCGTAGGATAGCTACCTACATGGGAAGAGTGTACTCCGGGGTATCGCGTGCTTTCAACCAAGAATACGTGCATCGTCCCTCTTTACACAACAGCCTCTCGGTTTTCGATGTTGCAACCCTCACATCCCGTTCCGCCCGCCTGGACCTCCAATATTGTCCCTGAGCTAGCTCCTTTTGGCCAGCACAACCAATTCCTCCTCAGCAGACGAGGCAAGTTGGCAACATCACCATGACTTCAAACGTTTCGTACTTTCCATGCCTTGGGCTGTTCGTCTTTAGTAACTGCAAAAGGCATGTGATATTCGCTTCCTGTCAGCATTCACCATGCTGACCTCACCACGTCTATTCCAGTTCTTGAAGATCACAGCGCCGTTTCTGGTTGCAGTATGGCTGCTGGGGTCTATCATCTCATTCAGAGGGGCGTACAACGGCGTCGTTCGCCATGTCAAGGATGAAAAGGAGCTCTTCATCTCAGACTTCCTAGGGCATGATATTGACGGCCCCTTTGACGGCCAGCCCATCGCAGAGTTGTGCGCGAGGAAACAATGGAACTTGGGCCTGTTCCTGTCTTGCGATCCACCAGCTGGAGGCTTTGGTCGGGTCAGAAACGCTCATCTCAACTGCATCCGCTTCGCCATTGAGATGGGAGGTCAGTCTCATCCCCAACAGCTTTTCCCACCAAGTATCCTAACAACCCACAGCCGAACTAATCGCCCCCCGCATCGTCAAACGACAAGATGTCACCATACCTGCCCCCTGGAACGGCGGTGGCCCCATCAGAGGCGATCCCATCGACTACTTTTTCGACCTTGCCTTCCTCAGCCGCTCCCTCGTCCAGTCTTGTCCTGAACTAAAACTTCACCCCTCCATTGATGACCTCTGGGACGTCCCCAGCCTCCAGCAACCCTATCCCATCTCTCTGGCTAAAACCCACACCGAGTTTGTCAGGGGTGTCATTATCAACGACACCTCTCTCCTGGCAGACCAAATCAGAACTTACGTCAACAAGGTCTCGCCCCCCGAGAAACGGACTCGTCCCGTACGCTTTCACCTCGCCATCACAAATTGGGCCTTCCCGACCTCCCCCGAAGATATCCATCTCACTCATCAGTTTGGTCGCATCCTCCTCATCCGCAAGGACATCCGCCGTCTCTCTGCCGCCGTCCTCTTCGCCCTATCCAGGCGTTATCATCTTGACATCGACCCCCATGATAACCTCCAGAGCCACAATAGCAACAGTTTCGTAGGCGTCCACCTCCGCACCGAACAAGACGCAAAGTACACCCTTCCCCCATTCGACCTCCAAGCCGCCGATCTACTGGAGTATCTCACGTCCTCCAACGCGAAAGTTGCGTACCTGGCCACCGGCACGACTCAAGAGGAAGTCTCCCAGCTTATTGGCATGGCAATGGAGGTGAACGTGACGGTAGTGAGGAAAGAAGACCTGCTCGAAGGAGAGGAGCTGAGAGCGTTAGAAACTCTTACATGGGATCAAAAGGCTCTCGTGGACTACGGAGTCATGTTGAGGGCTGGAGCTATGGCAGGGCCGGGCGGGTCGAGTTTTGCGTGGGAGCTTGCGCTCAGGAGGGAGAGGGCTGCGGGAGGTGAGGGGGCATGGGCGAGGAATGGGACGGGGGAAGGTGTGGAGATGACGTGGAGTGATGGGCTGTCAACATTGTTCAAGGCGGAGGGCATGGGAGAGGTTTTGAGTAAAACGGTATGGCCGTGAGCGTAGGTGGCATTGTGGACGGTGATGTCCGGTTTAGGTGAGCGAGCGACGATGACTCCGATAGGAGCTTTGTGGCCACGGCCAGCTTCTGGGCGAGTGGAGTGGGAGTCCACACGAATTCGTCCGGAAGAACTCGAGTATGCCCGCATATTGCGCCGACCTCTGAAGGTAAACAGGCGGTCGGCAGGGAGAGATGTGCAGTTTTGGGGGCAGGCGCTTGAGGGTCGATGAGATACACTTTGCTGCGAGTCAACCAGAACCAGAATCGAGGATTAGTAGGTCTGTATCTACTGTACCAATGGAATCCAGACGATTCATGTTTCTGCCCACGGCTTTGTCCCACACCCTGGGCGCCCGTCACTGGCGTTGACCTACATCTCGGCCGTAATCTTCGAGTCAAGCATGACGTTCTCTCCTCGGAGCTACCAATCCCATGCTCATAAAAACCTGCCGCAGTCCGGTTTACTTTTCGTGAAGTTCAGCATTTTGATGCAGCTCGTACCTGCCGTGTGGACTATTGGCCGCTATCGCAGCGGGGTCATTTTGAGTCGACCACGAAAACCTGTCAGGCACGGGGACCAGCTGCCCAAGCTTCTTCACTTCATCCTACCAGTAACTTTTGCAGTACACCCTTTCGCATTGCAGGCTTCCGAACCGATAGATATAAAATGAGCGCCCCAGTCGACATCGTCACGCTCGAGAATGTTGAGGAGAAAATGCCTCGGTGGGACCCAGCAAACGCCTCTCACCTCTTTGCCCTCGTTGATATGGGGAGGTGAGCGTTTGCACTCTAACCGACATAATTACTCACTTTTTAACCCTTATTTCTTCTTCAAAGTAATGGCATTCGCTTTTCCATCTCAGATCTTTCTCCCCCGCGGGCCCGGCTCCTCAGATGCGTGTATCGAGAACGAGCAGCCATATCACTCTTCGACGCCCTCAACAAGTCATCCGAGGGCCAGCCGAACCAGCCACTGACCTTTCCAGATGAAACCATCAGGCTGGCCTCTAATACTCTAGCACGCTTCTGGTCCATCGCCGTGGACGACTATGGCGTACCCCCAAACCAAGTCTCGGTTTTCGCCACTGAGGCCATGCGGAGAGCCCAAAACGCCGCGTCAATGCTCGAGGCCATCAAAAAGGAGACTCCAGACCTGGTGGTGCAGATCCTCGCCCCTCAGGTGGAAACCTTGTTTGGGGCCGTTGGAGCCAGGTCAGGCTTCACCAATGTCAAGGGTTTATTCCTCGATCTAGGAGGCGGTAGCGTCCAGATGACGTACATGGACACCTACGCTGCGAAGCTCAACACTAAAACCGATGGCGGAATAAGCTATGAAGTCGCGGCGGCGCTCGCCGGAGAGAGCATGCCGTTCGGCGCTGCGCGTCTGATCCGCATCCTGGAAACATCCGACTCCGATGTCCGGGCCGCCGAAATGTCGAAACTCCATCTCAGCATGGGCGAGTCTTTCCAAAAGCTGCGGAACAAGTTTCCGACACTGGCAGCTGCGGCTTCCGCGGCTCTTGACGGCGACAAAAAGACGAGCGGGATCGATGTCTATCTATGTGGCGGGGGTTTCAGGGGCTACGGCAGCATGCTCATGCACAATGACCCTATCCAGCCCTACCCCATCGCGTCTATCGGGTCATACGTTGCCTCAGGGAAAGCGTTTGGGAAGACAAAGGAGATGTCGAAGATTAACAAGAGCTACGATGGCAAGATCTTTGGAATGTCGAAGCGACGAAGGGCACAGTTCCCCGCCATCGTCACAGTTGTTGAGGCCCTCATTGCCGCAGTGCCGCGCATTCGGTCTGTTACCTTCTGCGCTGGCGGGAACAGAGAGGGTGCTCTGATGATGAAACTGACACCTAGCATTCGAGAGAGTGACCCTCTAGCTTGCCCTGAGATACGAGGGATGCCAACCATGCTTAGCCCTGTTCAAGACGGACCAGGGGCACAACACATTGTGGATGTCCTTATTTCGGCTCTTCCTCAAGGTCTCGAAAAGCCTGGCGCCACCACAGTATTTGGCCTGCAACTCGGTCGTATCTACGCAAGTAAGATCTGGGATGGCTTGGGTGCGGACTCTGACGCGAACTCCTCGGCGGCGTTGCACGACGCAGTTACACAGAATTTGGGCACACCTGGCTTGACCCATCTGGGCCGTGCAGTTCTCGGTCTTAGTCTTTGCGCAAGATGGGGAACAAGCCTCGGCGCCATTGACCAGCAACTATATCGGGCTCTCCGTGCCATGGTCGATGCTGTTGATCCCGACGCGTTGTTCTGGGCCTCCTATATTGGTGCCGTGAGTGCCGTGCTGGCGTCGATTGTTACCAAATGGCCCAGGCATATACGCACGCTTACGGAAAGCATCAGGCAAGTTTCATGTACTGGGCTTACTCCGTTGCAGTAAAGCTAATTGGGGTTCAGGTTTCGATGCACGACCGAGAGATCAAAGAAGCTCAAAATATTCCTCGATATATCCCTCAGTGGGAAGGCCGAGCGAGGTATCCAGACCCAGGACTTGATCGAAACTGTCAGGGCTGCCGAGAAGATGGGAGACGATAAGAAAGTTGTTGTCAACATCAGCCGCCTATCATGAGAGTCTGAAACCAGCTTCCGATACCGACCCAAAATGCCCACTCAGCACCTCTTTCATCCTCCTCTGGATGTGATCTGGACTGAAAAAGACGTCTCATACTTTTACCAACCGAACTCCAAGAGCCATGACGCCTAAATGCTGAAAGCCAAATGCATTTTCGTGGTCTCCTACTTCCTATTTCGCTTTCTAGCGAGGACCTCCAGTTCTTTGTCGATAATCAACCCTCGGATGAGCTCATCTCCAGGGAGTTGGGGTCTGAAGGAGGCGTCTGGAAGTTGTCAGCAGGATTTGACCATGTGTGGCGTCCGTTGCACTTACAAAATTCGGTGTGCACCCTCCAGGCTCTCTCGAAAGCCTCCTTCACGACCGGCTTCCCAACAAATAGGTTTGAACCAGCGTCTTTGAGAGAGTTCAGAGTCTTGGTCGTCCGAAAGAGTGCAGAGTACAGCACTACGACCTTGTTGAACAGCTCCTCCGTTGTCTCCTGGAATTGGTCCCTGTGGAAGCCCAACGATGCGGATTGTCGGTACATGAGAAGAAGTTGCCACAACGCCACCCACACATCAGTGTGATTGTAGCCTTTGGTCACCTTCTGCAGTCTGTCGAGTTCTCTGAGCACATCTTTCTCCAGCTGCGAGATCGTTCCCCCAGCATACCCGTTCAGATAGTCGTGCACTGCTAGGGTCGAGTCTGCCAAAAGCTGTCCCCTTGAGTCGCGAACATAGAACTTCTTGCAGCTCCAAACATTCCACATGCATCTCATTCGCAAGAGCTTGTTTAGCCAATGCTCCTGATACATTACCGAGAAACTCCCAAAAACAAGGCTGTTGGTGTGGTCAAGGGCTATCAGAAGCTGCTGAATCAGAGAGTCAAAGTTTTGACTGGCGTTCGATTCGAGTTGTCTCCTGGCCCATTGAGCTATGGCGTCATGATGGGGCTTCTCGATCCCTGGTCTGATAACCAAACCACCACGTTGGCACCTAGTAGCCTGCAAATGCAGCTGAGGGCTGTGGGGGTTTTCGGAAAAGGATACCGATACGGTGAAACTACCAGCAGCTGGCTGGAAACTGCTGGTAGTATGCGAGCTTGTGCTATCCCGACACCATCGATCTACGAAACAATGGTCAGCACAGTGTTATTTACTGACATTGGATGCGGAAAAGCCTACTTGCACGGCCACCCACTGAGTCTAGGAATGCTCGTCGGATGCAAATCTTCGCAGCGGCCACGACGTCGCCACCACAATGTTTGATACACGCCGGGCAAACACCCTCATCGCTGCACTGCACGCGTTTCAATATACCTCGACGAAGGGGGTGGTCAGGGGGACTTACACTAACCTTGCATCCCTTGCACAGGATGCATGATCCTTTTTCTCGTACCCTGCTGGTTTTCTTGGGGTTGGCCACTATTCGAGTCTTCTTGCCAGTCGACTGGGCAAGTGACACTCCCGAGTGCCTCCTCATATGCCCAACGCCTGGGTGTAGAGCTGTAGGGGTGGTTGTTGCCTCATAGTGCGGAGTGAGGTCTTCGTGGTCGTGGATGGTAGGGTGACGGGGAAGATCCGTGTTGGATTCCTTAGGCCAAAGGAGATCGTGATGTGGTTCTGGGGTGATCGGAGCATCAAGCATCTCATGATCATCACCATCGTCGACGTCTGTCCCAGTGCCAACCGACGATCCGGCGGTCAGGGCCGAAGGGTTGGTTTCGGGGCTGCCTTCCGAGAACAGGTCCGACTGCGTGGTTGCGTCGGTCTCTACCCCTCCTTCATACTTGGGGTAGTCGAAGCACATTTCAAAAGCCCACGGGTTGGACTCCTCTCTGGGTGATCCAGGGGTCTTGGTTCTCTCCCTGGTATGATCGAAGTCGCCCCTTGGGGGTGTGGCGTGGTCGCTGGGGTTGGCGGCAGCAGTCTGAGTATAGTACTCGGCGCTGCCAAAAATAAGGGGGTCACGGTCGAAGCGGGCCGGCGAGTTCTCCATGGTTGGTTCGCGGGTGATGAGATGCGCGTGGCTAGTGGCTGCGTTTCGACGTACAGGAAGTATGGGAAGAAGCAGCAACACCGACTAACAAGCTGCTTGAGGCGAGACAGACGAGGCGCCCCAAGACGGCAAAGCCTTGTTCGCGAATAGAAGAATCCCGGTCACCGAAAATTTCTCTGTCTGGGTTCTCGATGTGCTACTCGAGGAACAAAGGAGGTTTTTAGGCTGCCGGGTCATGGGCCAGAGGAGAGGGAGGTTTTCTGCGTCCATCCGTCGCAATGTCACGAAGAGCCTCTTGCCTCTCCGTGGGCACAAGGTCGCGGCATCACTGGGAGCGACAGAGACCATTTTCGGTGAGGCAGGGGACGCTGATTGGCCGAAAGCTGCGACCCCTGGCGCCGATTGACCAATGAGTTGTATACTCTTACACCGAAAACTGCCAGAGGGTGTGGTGGGTGGGAGATGTGAACAAAAAAGGGGGTTGCACGTCTGCCGTTGTTGTGGAATGTTAGAGAATGTTGCGTGGGATCTACCCAATTCGAGTCTTTTGGATGATTCCTGCTCAATTGCGTGGCGGGAGGTGGTTTGCGAAGCAGTGAAGCAGAGGATGCAAGAGAGCATGTCGAGCGACTTATACGAACACCCAACCCGCTTTGGAAATACGCCGAGTACCCATTGCTCTGTGGCATCCAGCACATCTCAAGAGGAAATAAGGCAATTCCTTTCTTGATGTCTGTCCAGCCTCCAGTCCAGCACCTAACAAATCCCATCAATCACTGGGTATGCGTACCCTTTCCTTGTAGGAACCACATCGGGTCTCATATGCAGCCTTGTGGGTGGGATGGTACTTCGCTGGCATGGCATTGGGGTCCAAGCCCAAAATGCCATGGCGATGCAGTGCAACCAAAAGTGGCCATCGAGGTTGCGCGTTCAGCTCCAGGCGATACCTAACGGGGGTCTTATGGGCATGGAGGAAGCGAGTTATTTTCCTGCTAGAGCCAATGTCTGGTGTTCGATTCCAAACTTGCGGGTTTGAAGATCGGTTAATTGGAAGTGAGTGTGGGAGATTTGTTGAGCGTGCATGGGGTTTGTCTAGGGGGGAGAGATAGCTTCTTGGATGCCTGGTAGGGTGTGTTGGGTGGGTGGTGCTGGGCGGCTGTCTTTGGCAGCAGACGCTGTGGTGAGTTGGGCATAGGGTGGGTGGTGTGTTGCCAGCTCATCATCAGCTCGCCCACGTACGCACACTCGTTCTTCATACCGCTACTTGCGGGCATCCATGATACCGTTGACGCGGATGACGCCAGCGGACGAGGGCGGATGGCAGTCCCGTCTGGTGGCCGCGATTTGTGCTTGTTCTGTGCGCACCGGCGAATCAGAAGGGGGTCTCCGACCGAAAATTGTCAAATGTGGGGTAGCCATGCTGGTGGCGGCCTGCGGATCATGGTGTTCCCATCTGTGGTGCGCGCGCGCAGGAACGTGCAGCACGGTAGTAGGCAGGCAGGGTCTGGATTCAGGGCAGTCTTTGTGCGGTGGTACGGTGGTGAAAATGAAGGTTGAGTTGAGGTCAGGGGCTCGGGTTGTCGAGGGTTTGCCACATGTGCGATGATGCGCAGAAGCGGTATCCATCCCATCACTAAGCTAGGTACCTTACGGTAGGTGGGCAGCGAACAATCCATGGAATTGGAAAATGCGCAAAAGCGCTGACCCGTTGAAGAGGAAAATGTCAATTCAGCGGGATGCGACAGGATGGAAATGCGCAAAGACGGGGGACACTCCAAAGGTGTGTTCGTGCCGCCCGGCAACCTGAGTGTGGGGGCCTGCCGCAACACCAGGCACTCCGCTTCTGCGCATTGCCGCAGAAGCGTTCGGCAACACCACGGACAGCGCGTTGCACGCCGTTGATGGAGAAGTTTGCAAACACGAAACAAGCACATACGACCATAGGTACTGGAAAGCTCGGGATCCCGTCCGCTCTCCCATCGATAAACCAGTGACCGCTAGACTAGTAGTTGGGTCGGTGACGACCAGCGAATCCCTGGTGTTGTATGTTTTGTGTTTCATTTTTTTGGATGCTGTTTGTGCCCTGGGAATACACTGCAGGACTTGTTTTATTGTTAGTTTGGTTCTTTGGACAGGGGTCTTCACTCAAACTCCACATCCCAACCTCCTTTTCACCCAGGAATGCGATTTTTACGCAGAAAATTGCAGCATATTGAACATAAGAGCGCGCGGAGTTGAACCATACCAAAATTTCAGCTTTTCGATCCGACTTGTCGTCGTCGAAAGAAGGAGGTTTGCAGACGCCAAGCCTTGGTAGTTACGCGCTAGCAATGAAACCACGCCTGGAGTGTATTGGACTTTGCCTCGACTGCCCAACTGAAATTGCCGTTTTCACAACCCGACGGCACAGCAGATCCTCAACAGGTCAGTATTTTATGCCGAGGCCCGCAATCATCTGTGTCTTCATTCTTATATACGTTGTTAGATGCCTGGGGCGGGAGTCATCTATTTCCACCCTCTCCCCTCAACGTTCCACACACGATTAAGTCAAACGCCACCCCTGGTCGAAAGGCAACACAGCACCTCAACCTCTTCAAGTTTTTACCCAGGGGCCCATTTTCCAGTTCCCATTTGAATCCATTCTGATGCAATATACCCAGATACCGTATGCAACTAAAGACGCGACGTTTCCAGAAACGAAACAACATCCTCCATCCCGGACAAAACAAAACCATGAACAAGAAGAACAAAAATAAAACAATGCCAACTACTTCTAAAGTTCCCGTCCGCCGAAGTCACATCTGCCTTCGAAGCAACGGAACCCATTACCAACGCACCGAATGCAATGCCCATTAATGTTTTGTCCGGGGTATCGTATCATGTAAAAATCCATCACCAGTGAGTTCCGTACCCAAATACAGTTCGTTCATTGTCATGAGAGATCAAAAGAACGACCTCTTCTTCTTCTCCTTCTTCTCCATCCCCTTCAATATGTCGTCAAACGTGCTCTGCCCCTGTCCGGGGGCAGACATGGGCTCACTGGCCGCAGCAGCCTGCCGAAGATTTCCGACCGATGGGGTTCTCGCCCCTTGTCTCGCATGGGGCGGAGCGACGGCCTCGAGGCCCGTGATACTGCTTTGCCTTGATCCGTGACCAGAGCCGCCGCTCATAACTCGCGATGCCCTGTCATCGCTAATCGACAACGGCTCGAGGCCCATGGAGACGCTCCAGCGGTACGCATGGTTACCGCCTCGACCAGGGGCGTTTCTCGGCCGGAGGTGAGGGGAGCCGCTCGGCGAGTCGCTGCCTTTGGGGGACGTGCCTCCGGCATGGGGGTTGGTGACGGGATCCATGTCTTGGAAAACGGCTCGGGGCGGGATCAACGGGGAAGGACCATCGGCCTCCAGCGGTGGCTCATCGAGCATTGCTTGGCCGGTGGCTGCCGCGGAGCCAGGTCGGGAGGAAGACTCCCAGCGTTTAGCGGCCTGCCAGCAGTGCGAGCGGGTGTAAATGCCCTCGACGCTGTACATGACCACGTCGGTGGAGAGTTCGACAAGGTTTTGGCCGCCGGCTCGGTACCACATCTTGCGCACCTCGCCGGCATCTTCGTTCCAGGGGGGGTTGCCTTGCGGTGCCTGGCACAAAAAGTACTCGACACCATCGGTGTACTTAAGATCGGGTGCGTCGACGACAAGAATGGGCAGGGATTGCAAAACGGCATAAAGGAAGAGCCAATGGCCGATGCGTTGGTTGGCAAGCTCGTGCGGGCTGACACTCCGGGCTTCCTTGAGCTCGAACTCCTTGAAGGCATCGAGGAAAGGGCGTTGGAGGGAGTCGGTGTCAATGTTGCGGGATTTGATGAGAAGGAGGAGCAATTCGTTTGACTGCAACTGCTTATCGAACTTGGCTTGCTGTTTCGCTGGCAGCTCGTTGTAATTCTCGCGGATCGCGGTCATTGTGGGCAGCTTGGGCACATCGAAAGGCATAGGCGGTAGAACGGGCGGCGAAGAGTTGTCAAATTCGGTAAGCACCCGACGGAGAGCTGAAATGGCCGGGTTCTTCGCGGGACCCTCACCGTCGTCGGATGACTGGTCATCGATGGCGCGTGGTGTTGGCGACTCTCGATCCACCAGCAAATCGTACAGCGAGCATAGATCCCAGTACAGGATCTTGAGCGCCTGTCGATTGAGCCCGCCGCGTGAAAACTGATTCTTCTTGCTCTTGGCCTTGGGCGGCCAGTTGCCGAACAGGTCCTTGTAGTACGCCAGCACAAAGCTGCGCATCTTGCCGAACGAGTTTCTCCACTCTTTGTAGTTGACGGTTTTGTACTCGTCGTGCGATGTCGAGTTGGCGATGCCCGCGAACACTCCGGGAAACTCAAAGGATGAGAGGCGCTGGTTGACATTGTGCTCGCAGTTCTCGAGAGCCAGGTGAGCCCGCTCTAAGCGATTTCGGGTGCTGACCGATATCTTGCTGTAGAGCGGAGAGTCCAACTGGAAGATGTCGTCGTATTTACCCACAGCATGCGTGAAAGCCTCGCTGTAGAGACTCCACGAACGCATCTGCTCCGCCAAGACCAGTGCCTCGATCGTCTTCTCGCGGCTGTTGCGCACATCGGCAATACCAAGCTGCTCCATGAGCGAGTCGAAGGCCGCGTCGACCTCCTCCCCATAAGATGATCCGTCATAGCTCGAAAAGGCGAAATCACGAAGCAGAGCCCCGACCTGCAACAGTGCGGCAAAGATGGTGGGATTCGCCCTGGTCCCAACAAGTGGCTGATTTGTCAAGAGTGCGAACAGATTTCTGGCCGCTACAAGTGTTTCGAGATTGGTATTGGCCAGCGGAAGGTAGAGCCGGTAGTCTCCTGGGCCGGCATTTGGTGGCGACTGGCGCCGTGCAGCATCGTCAGCCGTCAAAAAGGAGCTCCCTTGAGGACTGCCACCCATGTTCTCCGACAGCAGCTGTTCGTTGAGAACCCTGGAAGAGCGGAACACATGATCGCCAACCTTGAAGGAAGGACCCAACCCGCGCTCTTTGGGGTGTAAAAACACACAGACGTTTCCAATTTCACTCCAGAGCTCGGGAACCTGATTTTCATTAGCAACGGCAGTGTCCCGCTAGGGCCAGGTTCAGCAGTAACTCACCTTCTCCCCATTCGCTAAGATAGACGCGTTGTAGTCTGCTTGGCCGCCAGGGGTAATGATCCACGCCCCAGGTCCGGTTTTCACATCCATATCGTTGGAACCGGACCTAGATCTTCCTCCCGGGAGCCAGCTCCTCCGCTTAGGCTTTGGCCCAGGGCTTTCGCCATCACTAGAGGCTGAAGAGCGAGGAACCGAGTTGGCAGGATTAGAAGCAGCACGGGGAGCATCATCGACTGGGGTGCGGACAACCGGAGGCTGGGCTGAACTGCTACGGCCTCGAGGGTTTGGGGATACGGATGTATGCCTGGGCTGCAATCGGTTCAGGTTTGGCTGCAACTTGCCAGTCGCAGATCGCGGGCTTGGTGATGCGCTCCTTCCTCGTTGATGTGAAGGCTGTCGAGGCGGTGAGGGCTGAGTCGCCGTGAGGACGGGCATCCGAGGGTTGCTTGATGCCGGGGCCATGTTGAAATCGGTTCTCAATGCCGTTGGGGGGTTTGGAAGGGAAGCGTTCCTGCTGTGGGCGTAGGGCAGCTTGGGCGGTAGCGGAGGTGGTTGAAGGGGCACTGGGGGAATGACACTTGTCGCTGGCCAGCCATGAGCAACTGGGGCACCTGCAAGGGGCGGACTGTTGACAACGTATACTGGCTGCCAATGGCCACCTGGGACCTGTTGCTGCTGCTGCTGCTGCTGTTGGTTGAAAACGTGCTTTCGGTGGGGCGGCTGTTGGGAAGCCGAAGCGTTGGGATCTGCAGGCGAAGACGAGGTAAGTGTCGGCAAGAGAGACGACAACACGTCAAACATGGACTTCCGCCGTTCCAACTTTGCGCTCTTTTCGTTCCTCTTCTCTCTCTTTTCGGCCGGCATGGACTTCAGAAGCGGCGAGCGGCGCGCCGTGGTGTCACGACGAGGGCTGCAGCTGCCCGTGTCCGAAGTCCCCAGGTCTGACTCGGAAAACGGCGATTCTGCCCTAGAACCCGCCGATCCGGATTCGTCCTGGGAGTCCGCCTCTTGCACCACAACGGTAACCTCCTCTTCTTTGGCGCGGTGGAAGGGCAGGCGGAAGAGAGATGCGCTCTTGGGAAGGCCATTGCGGCCTGGAGAGCCTGGAGAGCCTAAAGAAAAGGACTTACTCGACGCCATCGCCGAGAGAGAAACTGAAAACTGGCTGCGATGAGCAAAACAGAAACGGCCAGGCTCGGTGTCTGCCAAGAGTCTTTAATCCTCTCGTCTCGGTCGCGCTTTTGCTTGCGCTTCGTTTGGTGGCACGAGGCGGGGACCCAGCTGCTCGAGGGGCTGGCTTCTGGAGACCCAGGACCCAGTGTGGATTCCGAAAGTTGTACGCGTATCACTTAGCACAGTAGTGCAAGGAATAAGCTTGGGATGACGAGGCCGCCGGTGCACAAGGACAACGATGATGGCTCTTTGGTCTGGCAGTTAGGTCGCCGCAGCCGTTGGACTGTGAATTGGGTCCTAGCAATCGATGGACGATGAACGGCGCGAGGAAGCTAAACGTGAGAAGAGGGTGGGAGGCGGAGGGATGCGCCAATAATTAGACCAGGACCTAAAAGGTCCGTCTATAAGCATCGGCAGTTAGAAAGTGACCCCGCCGGCTGGCCTGGTCTTGGTCGTTCGAGGAGAGGCAACGACGTAAGAGATTGGACCCCTGAAGAGCTGGCGAAGTGCATCGCGTTGCTTCTAGTGCCTGTGACGACGATCTCTGGCACGCTGCTTGGCCCGTCCGAAGCCGCCAGCCTGGGTTGGGGCGCAGACCGACCTCGCACTAATTGGCTCCTCCGCGCTCTTTTCCCACCGAGGACGGCGTAGCAGCGATTGTCCAGCGTGTCATTCCATCAAATCGCCTGCATGTTAGAGTTGAGACCGTTGTCGTCCCAAGGAACCAACAGGTCCAACAAGCCACAAAGCCGTACGGGATTCCCCCCTGCTTTAACCAGTCTGTGGAGCTCAGCAAACAAGCGCCGCTCGCCAGCCTCTCTTTTCCATCCCTCCGCCCCGACCCGGCAAACGGAAAAAACAAACGGCGCACATTGAAATAGACTCAAGGAAAACTCAAACGCTTTTCCGAAACCCTAAAAGTCTCTTCAATGGGGCCTCCCACGAAACCGGGATGCTTGCAATTGCAGCCGTCACCAGGAAAAAAAGGGATCAGAAAACGTCATTCTTGCTTCCCCTCTCTTCGAATTTCCCGGGTACGAGTGGAGCTACCCGCCCCACCAAGTGTAAGCCGCAGGGGTGCCCCGCCTCGCTCTCTGCGATCCCAAGAGTTTCTAATAAAAGCCGCCTCCAACTGCACTGGCACAAAAAAAACGGGTTTCAGTAGCCTTGCGGACGGGCAGCAGCTCCAGACGCATGCCCGCCGTAAGCAAGAACCGTTATGCACCCGCTGCGGCGTTGAAAGAGGCGTTTTGCGTGACGCAGCTAGTGGTTAATCGTCCCTTTCTCATCTTGTCTGATCACAGATCGGAGATCTCGGTGACCCAGCAAACGACCGCGACAACAACCTTTCGAAAAAAGTGTCAAAAAAGTGTCAGCATGCAATGTTCCCCCTTTTCCATTCCATTCCTTCCCGCTCGCATAGCAGCTTGGCAAGTTCGTGTATGGTATCTAAGCCAGCACGAAGTGACGCTGCCACGCCCTATTTGCCACACGCGGAGACATTGCCCCTTTTACGGGCACGTGGGTGACAAAATCTGGTGGCTTTTTTGTCCAGATTCCAAGGCATCCTGTTCGCCTCAGAGACCTTATAGAGAGAACTGTTAACGGGGTCGCCGCTGTACCAAAATGCCAATCAGCTTTGTCACCCGGGTGGGACAGTCAGTGACGCGGCATCAACTTCCGCTGCGTATCACCAAAAAGGAGCAGCAGGTGCCTCTGTTTTTGGTTGCTCGTAAATGGTTCACCTCAGCACACGTCTTGAATAGACGACATGAGATTGTGACATTTGCGGAAGCAGCGTATCTGCGGATGCGGACCTTTACGCAGGCTAAATTTCCACAGGGGGCCACATTTGACGTGCATATTTCAATAAACAAGCCCGCTTCAAGTTCTGCATATATCGTTTTCTCATCTGATTCGGACTTCGGACTGAAGCCTAGATGTTATGGCACATTGCCTCGTCTGATTCGAATCTCACTCAACAAGCCACCACGTACCGAACGCAGCGGACAATACCAGGGTATGGCACAGCAGTGAAAAGATCTTGTTATTTGAGCTGGCGAAGCTTGTAAGCTGAGGGTATCATAGCCAAGCAAGGCATCCAGATGATAAGAACCTTATGCGTCTTCGTCCCATCACACACACATTCTCTCCTTTGCTGAGAAGCGTCACCGCAAAGCCTCCTCTTTCCCTGCCTACACACTTCATGAACGGCCACCGAGCCAGTCACCCCCACCCCTAACTTTCAAAACGGACGAATTCAATGCCGGCCCGCGGGCTAATAAGCATGTGAGGATATGCATCAAAAGCAACGACATAAGAAAAGGAAAAACAAACCCACCAACGATGCCTGCTTCGGCCGTAATGCCTCGCCTCCTGCCCCCATGGACTTTTCTCCCTCACACAGCCCCGAATATACGTACGCAACCCAAATGTGCACAGATATAAACCCCCGTACCTGACCATATATGATGTACCTTCAAAGCAAACCGGTATGGAAATATAAACAAAGACACCATCTATATGATACAACTGCACTGCCCTCCAAGTTTCTGCGCGTTGGTGCACCAATCATTACCACCCATTACCACCTGGCGGCTTCGAGTTCACTGGAGAGTAGGGCTTGTATCCGGGATAGCCCTGTGGTTGTTGTTGCTGAACAGGGCTGGGCTGCCTGTACCCTCCAGCGCCGCCAGCTGCTGGGCGGCTGTATGAGGACGTCCCGAAATCGAAACCTGCATCGTTTGAGACATTTTGTGTCGTATCATTGGTGTACTGGCGTTGCGGAGGGGCTCGGATGGGCATTGCCGAGTCGTTGGGATATGGTTGCGAGTTATAGCCAGCATTGTCGTAGTTTCCATAGCCGGCCTGGGGAGCGGGCGATCGCCTCTCCTGCCCATAAGCAGCCTGGGGCGCAGGCGAGCGTCGATCTTGGCCGAATCCAGCAACAGGCTGACCGTAGCCATTATCCGCTGGCAGCTCGTTCGGCGGCGAATTGCGGCGAGCTCCTGTTCCGTAGCCTTGGTTCACTTGGCCGCCATAGCCTTGAGTAGCCTGGTTGTCGTAGCCCTGGTTTCCTTGGTTGTAGCTGTCATAAGCTCCCCCTCCTTGTTGCCTGCTGGAGCCGTACGTGTTGTAGCTGTCTTGCCGCGTTGGTGCTCCATATCCGCGGCCTTGCTGCCCGTAGCCTGCATCGCCATAGCCGCCATCATTGTAGGGAGACCTTCGTCCTGCGCCAGGTCCCATAGCTCCGACCGCCATTCCATACCCCTGGTCACCGCCCATCTTAGACGGCTGACCGTAACCACCTCCCGCCGCAGGATAGTCTCGGCCGTTCGTGCCGTAAGGGTCGGCCTCAACACCAGGGGCAGGATAGTATCCGTTGTTGGCTGGGCCGCCAGGAGGAGGGCCATACGGACTTCGGTTGAGACCCGGGGAACCGACCGGGCTCGTGCCGGCGCCGGGCACCGCGGAAGCTGCGGCAACTCCGAGCGCTGCGTTCTGCCCGCTGGCTTCGGGCTTCTTAAGCTGATCCATTTCGACCTCCTCTTCCTCGACCAGGACCTTCTTCTTGTCGGCCCCTTCCCAGCTGGGCATAGCGGGGAGAGCGTCCTCTCCGCCCTTTTTGCTAACGTCGAATTCGGCGTACTGAGGTGCGGCATTCGAGGTTGCCCCAACCGTAGTAACTCCGGTGAACTGAGCTGCCGCGGGTGTCATGGTCGGAACTACGGGCGGGAAGTGAGGGTTCATCGGGGGCTGTACTTTGTAGCCCTGGTTCGGCGGGATATAGGGTTCGTCGAGATATTTGTGTCGTTTGCCTCGGGGGGGATCACAGCATCCGCAGCAGTTACCGCAACACTTGAGGAAGTTGCAGCACGAGCAGCAGCACGAGAGGCCGCAGCAGGCGCACCGGATAATGCACCACACGACCGAGAAGATGATCAACCCTCCGATGATCATGATGGCGATGACGGGCCATCTAATAGACATGG
Organism: Podospora aff. communis PSN243; assembly: GCA_033296975.1. Taxonomy (NCBI): domain Eukaryota; kingdom Fungi; phylum Ascomycota; class Sordariomycetes; order Sordariales; family Podosporaceae; genus Podospora; species Podospora aff. communis PSN243. The sequence goes on along the minus strand of MU865916.1, from coordinate 508,163 downwards.
GAGTCAGCAAGGGCACCCAAGTCGGTAAAGCTGGTCTGCAGCGACAATCTTCGACTCAAACTCACTTGCAGTAGGTCGCCGCCATGCAATTGTCCCAGCTAGAGAACGCATTCTTCACGTTGTCGACGCTGCCGACAATATCCTGACGTGGCTCAATCGCGGGACGAAGGCTGCGCACCAGCAGTTCCACGAACCCCTCCCGCAGACTCCTCCTCATTGCCTCTTCGACGGCCATATTGAGGGAGTGCCCGAGGCAACCTGTCCCCCCTCGTCAAGTACAGTGGCGCAAGGGCGGTCTTCGGGGTCGGAGGTCGTGTCGTGATTTTCGGGTGTCGGTGGAGAACAAAAGGAGGAGAAAAATGCGAAATTCCTGCAAATGGTAAATTTTTAAAGGAACCACGCGGAGAAGGACCGGCGACGAATGTTAGAGCTCCATGGCGTCGGCGGCGGGTCGGTTTGGTGGTTCAGCGTGTGTGATCACCTGGTAACAGACAGGCTAAAACGACAGGTCTTCGGCGAGTGTGGATTTCGGATCACCTAGCTGTCCAAGCTGTAAGCTCCGTCGTAGTAAGAAAGAGACGACGGCGCGAATTCGTAACGCCGGTGCCGCAAAAAAAAAAAGTGGAAAAAATGAGCGGCGTAATCGAATGAGGCGACGACGAGGGAGTGAATAGGAGGAAGAGGACGCGCGGAGGGCTCTGCAGCAGAGGAGACTCGAATCCGGGGGACGGTGGCGCAGGGGCAATGCCGGGGTGTTGGCCAACAACAACGTTCAGGCCACACAATTGGTGGTCAATGTGGCTTCCCGCCTTTGAGAGAGCCCAGGGGGGTGAATATCTGAAACCAGAGGGAACTCTGGGCGCAAGTTGAGTGCCGCAGTTGACCTTCAGCTCTTCAAAAATGAATGCGCTCTGATGTGTGCGGGTGGCAGTGATTATTATTAGCGGTATTGGTAGAAATTGGAGCAGAAGTGTCTGGTGTTCCCCCCAGCTGCTGCAAGGAACGATGGGCCCGCATCTGTTAAGAAAGACCACCTGCTTGGTTTCCACCCGTGCCTGTCATCCACACATCAGATCGGCTAATACTCCGCAATGTGGATGGCATGGCCGCCCTCCCTCTCAGTTCTTATCACAGAGCACAGCCGACCCGCCTGGCCCGTACCTATGGGCATAAAGTGCTTCCGTTCTTACGCGAGGCGGCGAAAATAGAAGGATGAAGAGGTCCCGTACCTAGAATACGCACACGTGGGACAGCTTCCGAATCGGCCTTTCCCGGAGGACTGGATGACAACACCCAAATCAGATGCTGGTGTGCCGGTTCTGCCTCCGAGCCATCTGCGGATGCCAACCAAGGGCACTCTGCAGCAAGAAGATCGCTAGAAGCAATCGAAATTGCGGACCCTTAGATGCGCCCTTCGGTTCCCGTAGACTGCACTTGGCGGTGATAGTTCAAATCGATAATTTCAACACTGAATTGTGCAGCCATGGAGAGACGAACAGCCGAACCCCCTTAACTCTGAAGGGAGTGATACCGGTAGTGTATACATCCCAAGCGCAGCGGCTGACGGTGATACTCTTCCTGCAAGCCACAGACAATTAACTATCCAAGAGGCTCTGCAGGGGACCGGTCACAGCACCGCCGACCAGCTCGTGCGTCGGAGATCGTCGCCCGTGATTTTCGCTCAAGATGGGGCGACAGCTGTTGGAAACTGCAATCAGCAGATCAGAGATAAAAGAAACTTTAGCAGTAGATCCAGATAGCGGCGATTGGGATTACCTCACTGTCCCTTGGCTCCCCAGCGCCGGAAGTTGAGAAAGAGTTGAGGCTGGTGAGCTGTCTCACCTCGTGGCCTTGCGGACTACGGCATGAGCAAGCCGAAAAAGTGTCGCTGGTGTCACGGACAGCTGAGAGACAAGGTCCTGAATTGTCGTAGGACCGAAGCGAAACCCGTTGAATCCACTGGTGATCGACCATCCACCACGTTTCACCCCCGGGCTGTACGTAACTTCAAATGAACAAGGACGTTTCAGTGGGAACCATGGGGATTGCATCAAAGAAGCTCCAGCCAGTGCATCTTTCCGAAAGGCATTTGTGTACCCGTTCACTTCCCCGGGCATCACTTGATCGGTACGGTTACCATCGTCGTCATCCACTTGTGATGTCAAAGATTGTACATTATCCTGTAGCGCGCTCCGCAATCCAGAACGGCGCTTCCTCGCCTAGCCAACCATGTCTGCTGAAGCAGTCGCTATCCAGGCATACAGGCATATTACTAAGAATTTAACCAAGCCTTACATACATAGGAGTATCCATTTTCATTTGACCCTAACCCAACTGTCTCCTCGCTCCCCTGATATCCAGTGGCAAGCGCTGCATGCAGAATTGCAAAGACATGTCAAAGGATCCATAACGCCGTTGCCCACTTGGTCTACTTGCCGTAGCAGACGACTTCGCCGTCTCCCATCCCCCACCAGCTTCTCACTTCCTGGTTGGGGGTGGACCCTCCGGCGGAGAATAAACCGGTTCGCCGTTATGGGGGTAACCGCTCGGCGATGGATAGTTGTTTGGGGGTTGGTAGGTCTGTTGCGGTTGCTGGAGATGGACTCCCTCTTGGTTCTGGGCATAGTAACCGTCGTTCTGGTTGAATTTCTGGCCGGTACCCTGGGGATAGACGGGCCCAGGGGGAGGCGCGCCCGCGCCGTACTGAGGCGGCGGCGGGTAGTAAGGCGGCGGCGGGCCAGCCATCCAGCCGGTTCCCCTGAGCGGCGCAAGCCCTTGACGACGGCGGCGACGAGAGTTACGTCTAGAAATCGGTCAGCGCGCGATCAGAGTTACGACCAGACAAGTTGAGCTACTTACGCAAGCAGCAATAGGAGCGCGATGACGAAAAGCACGAGGAGGCCAGCAAACACCCATCGCCCCCACCAATACCAGCCTGAGTTATTGGGATAGCATCGAGTGCCGCTGAGATAGTAGCCCGATGGGCAGTAAAGCTCGCGTTTGTCGACCGCGGGGGCCGTTTGCTCAAAGGGAGCCATTTGGTTGGTGTCGCGGTTTTTGTTCGTTCTGGGAAACTATCGATGCTGATGGCTAAATATTCTCTCCGACCAATACGTCCGATAATAAGGCGCCTCGCGATTGCGCTTGTGTTGATGCTTCTTGAGATTATTCACTGTTGTCGTTGTTTGGCTGGGTTCTCAACGAGAATTCCGACAGACTTGAATGGCGGGAGGCGGGAGGATCTTGAGCGCAGAGAACGGGTGACGTCCGACTTAATGTTTCCTGCACTGTGGAGAAGCGCGCCAGGGAGCGGCCGAGACTTGTCTTTTCCGCAGCAAATCGGGTGCCAGTTGCACCGTTGGAATCACTTGCGGCCTAGCGTTCACTCGATGATGACGGGCACCCGCGGATCAACGCACTCAATTGTGGCTGAGCAGACCCCGAAAACCTCGAGACTGATCACGGCACCACCCAGCCGAGACAGCCTATCGGCCACAACCACAGCACCACCGAATCAGGTGGTCGGAGGCAGCCCGCCAAGATCGTTGATACAACTAGCCAAGCAATTCCTTGCTTGTGCGGGGCTTACTCAATCACCTCAACACGCTCTCCAGCTTCCATTGCCTTCGGGACAACGGTGACAGTGGGCGAATACGCTCATTCTCAGCCACAGATGGAATGCCAGCGGAGGCATCTGACAAAGGATTCCACATCACGAGTGTCTCGTGTTTTCGGGCCTCGGGCACAGCAACCCGGTGGAAGAGCTTGACGGGCTCCGGAAGGGGCTTTGTTTCGTTGATGATGTCGGTGGCAAGACAGGAACTGGTGAGCTTGGCGTGCGCCTTCCCGCCCCCGCCGCTGGTTCTTGCTCATCACCTTTCGCATTTATCTTGTGAGCTTGTGAGTTGGGAAGGAGCGCGTGTCGCCGTATTCCGTATTCGCTGGTACCTATGTGGCGGCTGGTATATTTCGTCATGCAAGCCAAAATCCCTTTCCGGGTCAATGCCACTCAAATTTGAGACTCGCTAACAGCTTTGCATGCGATATCTCCCACGCTCTGATAGTGACGGCGAACATGTTGAATAGCGATCATCAGGGTCAGGGAATCGCTGGCCAAAATAGACAATCATGTGCTGGCACACTACCTTTTAGATCTGGTCCCTGAATCAACTCAGTTCCATTGGTATCTGCTGCTTCTGTGTCGACACTGACAAGGACGCTGCGACTGTAAGCAATTATACTATCATGTGACTGCGCACGTGTCAAGCAAACGGAAGATTTTGGGTTGGGAGCGTACATCTGCAGTGGCCGACAATTTCTTTCGCTGTGCAATCAGAGAAAGTTATCCCTTAATGGTTTATTCGTGAGATTTATATCAGTGGCATTCGCTCGAAACCGCAGGCTGCAACTCGACCTCGAAGATCCAGGTCCTCAACTTTGAAGTTTGCCATTGGTGGGTTCCAGAAACAGTCCCCAAAAATTTGGTGCCCTTCAGCCCTTGCCAGCCGCAGACCAAAGCACGTGAGTTCACTAGCCCCATCCTGTTTTCCCCTCCCACACAAATTTTGACAACGAAGGAAATTCAAGTTCGACCCGACGACACCACAGGAAGGTATCTTGCCCAGCACAGTCAAGATGGCGGCACCACAGGCAGTCCAAGTTTTCGGCAAGAAGAAGAACGCTACCGGTACGTATTTCCTCAAAGCTGCAGCGAAGCCCCTCACACAATAACTGACAATTCCGATTTGCAGCCGTCGCGCGGTGCGTGAAGGGCAAGGGCCTCATCAAGGTCAACGGCGCTCCCCTCAAGTTGTTCGCCGCTGAGATTCTCCGGGCCAAGCTCTACGAACCCGTCCTTCTTCTCGGTGTCGATAAGTTCGCCGGTGTCGATATTCGCATCAAGGTCTCCGGTGGTGGTCATGTTTCGCAGGTCTATGCCGTCCGTCAGGTGGTGAGTCGCTCCGCTTGTGGACAATATGTCGCGAATTGGAAATACTAATCATGGGTTTGATACAGATTGCCAAGGCCATTGTCAGTGAACCCATTTCGCGCCGCGCGATCGATCACTCGAAGTGACGACCCAGCTAACATGCCCATTTCTAGGTTGCCTACTTCGCCAAGTACGTCGACGAGCACTCCAAGAGCACCCTCAAGACTGCTCTCATCCAGTTCGACCGCAGCCTTTTGGTTGCTGACCCCCGTCGTTGCGAACCGAAGAAGTTTGGCGGAAAGGGTGCCCGTTCCAGATTCCAGAAGTCGTATCGTTGATCGGTTTATTATGGTCTTGCTGGGAAGCGGAGGTCTCGCGTGGACACGGATGGCGTTCGGCATTGCATTGATCAGATACGGGTCAACATCGGCTTCGCACGATGGTCCAGGGTGCTACTGTGCATCTTGGGCAAGATAGGAATCGACACCGGTCTATTTGGTCTTCCAACGAGATTCTCGACGATGTTTGTAAATGGACACTATGAATGCAAATGGCGTTGATCCGGCGACATGGTAGTTCCAATGGGCGCTTCTGCGCATGTTGGGATCAGCAGGCCAATGCCAGTGAAGGTTCATGTCTAACACGATCCTAGCGGAAGAAGCCCATCTTTCCCGTACCATGTTGTCTAGAACTTCTCGCTCTTTGCACCAAACGACGATACGCCGTCAGGATCGCCAAAATCCAATGTGGCAACTGAGTCTGAGTTGGATAGGATGGAGTCCCTCAACTGAAGGAGCGACTCTCCACGGACTTCGGCATCCTGGAAACCGAATAGTGGCGTTCGTTTCGAGTAGTTGCGTGGGGTTTCAAGAAGGCGTGCTATGCCGATCCAGCCGGGGCTCGGAGAAATCCACACAAGATTCGATCACAGTCGCCTTCATTGGGTGTACCTGGGACAAATCATGCCACAGCCGCATAGGATATTGCGTTCTCTACACCCGGGTCCAACAGCTTTGAGAAGGAGATGTGAACGTGTCCCAGCAAACCATCCTCAACGCCCCCATTTCTTGACCCGTCCAAGACCGGCCAGTGATCGTGCCGTTAACATATATCGACACAAACCGCCATCCTTCCCGTGATGCAACCAAGAGGCCCGTGACGACCATGAGGCCCTAAAGCTAACCCGATATACAGGCTTTAGAGTACTCTTCCCCCTTTGACTGTCAGGCTTACTGCGAAACTGGACACTGGCGATGTTCACGACGCCTAGGGCGGCATCCCGCTCAATGAATTACCGGCCACAGGACAAGACGCAGCCGGGCGCTTACAGCAACCAAATAGTGGGGCATCGATGCCCCTCGCCGATGTGATGCGGCAGTGCGGCGGGCGGGAGCTGAGCACCCGTCGCTCCGGACGGAGTGGACCTGGTTGACAATACGGATCCGTAATCAGACCCAAATTGGGACACAAACTTCAGGTTTGCTACCGTCCCCGTTATTTCGGGCGAAAGAAGGAGGGCTACCTGACCCTGACTCCCTGAGTTGGGCGTGATACCATCACAGGAACGCCCGATCATCACGACAGGGCGCGAGACGAGACATTGACGTGGCCATGCGATTTCGCCGCTAGTTAAAAAAGACGAACCGGACGCGAGCAAGGTGCAGCTTGCTTCGCCCGTTGCTTTTGTGCTCTGCTCTGCCCTCCGCTTTCCGGGAATTTTGCAAGTTAAAGTCAGCGACCAATCAAACCGTCACACGTCAATGGTCGAAATATGGTCTGTGTGTACTTCAAGTATCAGGGTCCTCCTCGGTCGCCCTCGATAGTTGTCATTGCAGTTTTTTCTCCTCTTTCACAAACTAGGGGATTTCTGTCCCATTAGAATGCTTCTCTGCAAGAGACACTCCTCTCGTTTTGCGGACCGCAAGAACTGCCTACGACTCCGGAAGCGATCTCGGCTGGCCTCAATCCCGACACATTCCCCCAATTTCTCGGCGCGCCGCGGCTCACGACAAATGAACGGGTGGCGCGCTTCTCCTCTGGTCTCCTGTCACGGGCAGAAACTAGTTGTTTCAACGACATGTTGTCTTCATTATCGAATTCCACGGGTTGCTCGTCTTCAAAGACACAAACTATCCAAAACACAAAATGCAAACAGCCAGCGCACTCCTGCCATGCACCCTTTCCCTATGATGCCCCCCCCAAAATACGGTGCGAGTGGCCAGTGCCAATTCCATCTAGTCGTCACGAAACCTCAGACGCGGCCATGACAAGGTCTCAGCGAGAGACAGCCAGTATGATGTGTCGGGTCTCCCCGTCGAGAATGGATATATCATGATATGCTGTCGAGAGGGCGAAGGAGCCGAGTACTGAAGAACTGATAACATCACAGATCTTCTTTCCCGCTCTGCGCGGGAAAAGATTAAAACAGATGGTCGTTGCCGGCCGAGAGTCGATGTCTTTTTTCCCCAGGCACACCGAAGAAATTACCCACCCAGATCGCAAACGAAAGTCGGGTCGGCGCCTGACACGCCAAACCGAGCATCGCTAAGTTGTGGTATACGCAAACGCAACGCGGCGCATTCAAGCGCATCGCAGCCGCCGCCTCACCTGTTAGCATACTTGACCAACCAATGAAGGACGGCGTCCAAATTTGTCTCCTCCCTTGCCGAAATGCCGTAGCACGACACCTCGCGGCCCGAAATGCTCTTCAGGTCCATCACATCAATCAGTTCGTCCACTGTCAGCTTGTCCGGAAGATCCGACTTGTTCCCAAGCACGAGAAGCGGAATGCCGCTCAGCGTCTGGTTGTCCATGAGGATGTGAAGCTCCTCTTTGGCCATGGGAAGGAGGGCCATGTCGGCAATGTCGACGATAAAGACGATCGCGTTGACACCCCGGCAATATCTCTCCCACATTTGGCGGAAGCGGGGTTGGCCACCCAAGTCCCAGCACTTGAGCGTCACATGCCCTTTTTGCACCTTCTTCATGTTGAAGCCAACGGTTGGGATGGTGCTGCAATCTGAGGTCAGCCGAGTGACAAAAATAAGAGTGCCAGGAACTGAGATCACATCGACCGGCAGCATTTGGGAAATTGGGGGAAGGTTAAGACTTACTCAATCTCGAATTCAGCTCCCTGCCAGCAGCGATATGCATCAGCGACCTTAGCTCAAATCCATCGAATCATTGCGCTCGACTTACCGACAGCACTCTGAGAAGGGATGTTTTGCCCGCGTTTTGGAGTCCAACCATGGTCACGTCCATTTCTGTTGCCCTGCTTGGGGATTAGCTCCTCTCCTTGATGGCCTCGAGGGGATGCGACTCGGCACGAGGAACCCCGCAGCTTGATGCCCCGCGAGGAGGAGGCGGTCGGCCACTCACCAGAACGTCCTGAGCAACCAGTCGTACAGTCGTCGGAATACCCCGGCCATGGTTGCTGAAGCCTCTGGGCTGGTCGCAGCAGCAGTATGGTGGGTTGGAACAAGCTTGTCGGGGAAGCTAGCCGGAGGTGAAAGTCGCGCGGGTCGGCGCCGCGGAGGTAGATAGTCGGTGAAGAGGATGAAGATGGCGGGGGACGAGTCTCACTCTTCGAGAGCTTAAGTATTCTGCGCTCAGACTCTATGTCGGCACAAAATTTAGGAGTAAAATGTCTCGTATGACCTGAACCCGATGGCTTCCCTGCAATTTCGCGAGCAGACTGAGGCCGCAGCAAGTTCGTTGTGAGTCGATGGGCGTAGACGCGGGGCAACGCAGAGGTGCGATCAGGCCCACCAGAGCAAGATGCCACCAAGGGGACGCAATCTAGCTGCTGTGCAAGTTGCAAGGTGGTGTGGTCCGTGCCTTTGTGAAAGCGATGATGTTGAACAAGAGAGCGGCTAGGACCAGGGTTTCATTCGTGTGCAACGCCGGGGTGGAGCTGCCGGATCGTGAGGGCAAGACGGTTGATATAGATATAGCGAGATGATCGTCACCGATCATGGGCGAGAGCGGCGGGCTCAGAGCCAGGAACGGACAGGCCCGACTGGGTTCAGCTTCCCCGTCAATGCAGAGGAGCCCTGAGGGAGCGCCGGCGGCGGCGGCAGCGGCAGTCGAGCAGGCGGGAGACGACACACGAGCAGCAGGGGAGGATGGGGCCAGGCGGCACACGGCAGGTGGCAGGCCTGGGCTCTGGGGAAGGTTGTGTTGCGCACACGGCGGCGCAAGATGGCGGGAGCGCGGGCTGATAGCTGTCGGCACAGGGAAATTCGTGCGCCTCCGGATCGCAGAAGTGGGAAAGATGCGGTCGCGCGCATGTAGAGCTGTGCGGCTGCGGACGATGCTGCAGGGACTGCCAGATGAGCTTGTCCTTGTTGAAGCTGGATCCGGGGTCGGCAGAGCAGAAGTTGCGGGCAGGCAGGAAGTTCTGCAGCTACCGCTTTGCTCTTTTTGGCAGTCGAGATAGCTGTCTTCGAGGCCCACGGGCGCCGGCGGCTGTGGACGGAGCCGAGCGCGCGTGTGCTTGCCTGGGCTGCTCCTCTCTCTCGCAAGTCACAAAGTTTGAAGCGCAGTCGAGCACCCTCGGTCGCCAGGACAGCGGTACTTATCTGGAGGACAAACGCTTGACGCCTGTTGCTCCGAGTCAAGAAGTGATGGTAGAGGCCACCAACAGCGGGGTTGCAGCTCAAGCAGTGCCTGCCTCGAAGTGATTGGGCGATCAAGCTTTCAAGGGTTCCCCACGCCCAGAAGCCAATGGGCGGGACTAGGTTGCAACGGCACAGGCGCAATAATGGTAGGGGGCACTGGCAGCAACGATGACGCCCTGCGAACTCCGGCGATGATGAAACCAGGTAGGGCGCATGAGACGAGGTCGTTGAGGTGACGATAGCAGCCCATGCACGCGCGACGCGGGCGCACTTTGGCCGGACCACCCTTTTGCTGCAGTAAGCTCGGGGACCAAAGGCAAAAGCCGTGGCAGGCAGATGCAGCAGCAGTCTGCTCATCAAGGCATGCACGGCCGACCGATGGAAGCGACGTGGACCGGAGCCTCAGGTTGGTCATCGGCCTCGGAGCAAGCTGCTTCGAGCTGCCTCGACTTCCCACAGCCGGCCTCGATGTGGTTGGCTATGTTCTGTTCGCGGCTCCTATTGGGGGCTAGACGGTTTAGACGTTGAGCTCCCGGTGGATTTTACTGGTCGACGGGCAGCTTGTCTAAAACCGCCTTCGGCCGGAAAAGCGGCCTGCTCAAGCTCTTGCTACCCTGAGGGCGAACTGCCGCAAGCTCTCGGGGCCGGAGACCGACCTCATCTCGCATGGATCTTGAAAGCCAGCCTTCCGAACACGCGGCGCTCGACCGCCATGGCCGCTCAACAAAATCTAAGAGTCTCGGGCTGCCAATACAAATCGTCAAGACGCACCAGGCCTCGTGAGCGGCGACCTTGCTCTGGCCGCAGGCTACCGAGGCCTCAGGAACCAGTCCACTCACCGCCAAGAGAGCTACCTCTCTGCCCGTGATGACCGTGGATCATCTTCCCCTCTGACGCGGACAGCCCATCGACCTGCATAAGCCGAGCCCACCGCTGCCGTGAAACCAGCGAAGACAGCTGCTTGTGTGGCAGGGCGGCGTGAGAGAGCACAAACTTCCTTGGGAATGGGAGCGCAAGGCGGGTTCAGTGATGCCAGACTTGCCGTGACGTCCGTCCACAGTGCACCCACCAGCTGCCTTGTTGCAATTCCAAGAAGCCTCGAGAGCAGCCAATCACGCAGCTTTGGATGGGAACTCGACAAAGCTGGACGGTCCGTCTAATACGGCCCCTGATATCGGCCCGTTTGAGAATGTCATGAATCGTCTCTGTGGCACCTTCCATCAGCTTGGCCTTTCTGTCCTCTCCGGCCTCACATGACGTGAATTCTCAGCGCTATGGTGTCGGTCTCCAACTAGGCTTGCTCTGACCACGCTGTGGTAGGCGTCCTGCGGATGCCGTCACAATCATTCCCCACCTTCGGTGTTGCATCGATTGAGAAGGTGTGAGCCGTAGGCAAAGGTTGTGGCACTATGATGGTTGTGATATTAAGCTGGCGAGCTCTCAGGCGGTGTTTTTGCATCGACAGAACTTTTTTCGAGCCTGTTGACGGAAAGGAACCGTTTGCAGCTTTGCCGGAGAACCACTTGGGACCATCCTTCATAGCCTACCCCACCGCGCCAGAGGTCTGGTGTGGATCCCCCACCGCTCAGAATTTGGCAGGAGATCGGGTCCGATAAGAGATAAGAAAAAAAGTTGAGCCCGCCGCATTGAACCGAGACTGGATTTCTCAATGGTTAGCCCTCGACACCGGCGACACCTATGCTTGGGTTTGTGGTCAACATAACATGGTCCCAGAGCCCTGCAACTGGAAGCACGGTGCCGCTTGCTTGATTGAGCATTGCTGAACCCGAACGCCTTGTGGAAACTCGCTGACTCCCGACGCTGACTTCACACACAAACATGGCGTCCCAGAAGAAGTCTAGAGGTGCGCCCACCAACACCACCTGGGATCATGAATACAATACTCTGCGACGCGAGAATCTATTCCGAAATCCACCAAAGGACCATTCAGCCTACCCAGCCCTTCAAATCGCTATCAACCCTCACATCGAGTCGTTCAATGCGCTCTTCCCAACCGACGGCCAGGCTGGCCTTATTGAGCGCGCCCTGGAGGAGATTGGCACAATCACCTACCTGGATGGCGACGAGAGAGCTGCTGCTACAGGAAAGAACAAGTTGACCATACGATATAAGAGCATAGAACTCGCCAAATCAATGGTCCCTCCCAGCAACAAATTCACCAAAAATCCCGAAATCTATCCGGCCGAGTGCAGAGAACGCCATGCTTCCTACCGCGGAAGGTTGACTGCGATTCTGGAGTACCGGATCAACGATGGCGATCCTTATGTGGTACGCCGAGATATTGGCCTCATGCCCCTCATGGTCAAGGTAAGCGAATCCGGAGGGTTGTGATTTATTCGTTCTTGGGCTTGACTGATAGTTTTGGCGTAGTCCAACAGGTGCCACCTCGAGAATAACTCTCCAGCACAGCTAGTGGCGAGGAAAGAAGAATCAGAAGAGTTGGGTGGATACTTCATCGTCAACGGCATCGAGAAAATCATCCGGTTGCTGCTCGTCAATCGCAGAAACTTCCCGCTCGCCATTATCCGCCCCAGCTTCCAAAACCGAGGTGCCGCATACACACCGTATGGTATCATAGTACGATCGGTTCGGCCAGACGAAACGTCCCAGACCAATGTGCTTCATTATCTCAGCGACGGGAACGTCACATTCAGATTTTCATGGCGCAAGAACGAATATCTCGTTCCCGTCATGATGATCCTCAAGGCTCTCGTCGAGACCAACGACCGGGCGATCTTTGAGGGCTTGGTTGGGCCGCCAAAATCGAAGGCCATTTCGAACACCTTCCTGACGGACCGCGTCGAACTGCTGCTTCGAACATACAAGGGCTACGGCCTCTACACCAAGGGGCAAACTCGGGCGTTCCTGGGCGAGAAGTTCAGGATGGCACTGAGAGTTCCGGAAACCATGTCTGACTTGGACGCTGGAACTGAATTTTTGCGCAAGATTGTTCTGGTTCATCTTGGCTGCGTCAATGTCACCGAGGCGCAGGATGCTGACAAGTTCAAAATGCTGCTCTTCATGTGCCGCAAGCTCTACTCTCTTGTCGCCGGCGATTGCGCTGTTGACAACCCCGATGCTGTCCAAAACCAGGAGGTATTGCTGGGTGGTTTTCTCTACGGCATGATCCTCAAGGAGAAATTAGAAGAGCATCTCAGGGGCAATGTGCGATTTGCTTTGCAGGAATACCTAAGGATGAATCCCACGACGACCTTCACATCTGCAAAATTCAACAAGGACTTCCCGCAGTCCATATTCTTGAGAGCCGGCGAAAACCTAGGTCATAGTCTGGAATATTTCCTGTCGACAGGAAACCTACAGAGTCCGTCAGGTCTCGATCTTCAGCAGGTGTCTGGATTCACCGTTGTGGCTGAGAAGTTGAACTTCTTGCGTTTCATCAGCCACTTCCGAATGATTCATCGTGGTAGTTTCTTCGCCCAGCTCAAGACTACCACGGTCAGAAAATTGCTTCCAGAGTCTTGGGGCTTCTTGTGTCCGGTGCACACTCCTGATGGTTCTCCCTGCGGTCTTCTCAGCCACATGGCTCACAAATGTAAAATCATGACGAAGGCGCTGGACACATCGACCATTCACAACATCATCACCGAACTCGGTGTGACGGAAGCGACATCGGCAGCACAGAATGATCGAGTTGTGGTGATGCTTGATGGAAAAATTCTTGGCTGGGTCGCCACGAACCAATGCAAGGATGTCGCAGACACCCTGCGCCGCCTGAAGGTAGAGGGCGGCCATGGCGTGCCCGTTGAGCTGGAGATTGGCTACGTACCTACTTCGACGGGCGGCTCTTACCCCGGCCTTTACATGTCTGCTCAGCCGTCCAGAATGGTTCGACCCATCAAGTACCTCCCTCTAGGCAAAGAGGACTACGTCGGCCCGCTTGAGCAGCCATACATGTCTATCGCCTGTACCAAGGACGACATCATCCAAGGCGACTCAACACACATTGAGTTCGATCCCACGCACATACTCTCCATTTTGGCCAACATGACACCCTTTTCCGACTTCAACCAGTCGCCCCGTAACATGTATCAGTGTCAGATGGGTAAGCAAACAATGGGAACGCCAGGAACAGCCCTTCGGCACCGAACCGACAACAAAACATACCGTATCCAGACAGGTCAGACTCCGGTGGTCCGCTCGCCGCTGCATAATACATACGGCTTCGACAACTTCCCTAACGGGATGAACGCCATTGTTGCTGTGATTTCGTATACCGGATACGACATGGACGACGCCATGATTATTAACAAATCCGCACACGAGCGAGGCTTTGGGCACGGCACCATCTACAAGACCAAAAAAATCAGCCTCAAGGAAGATAGGAGGGTCGGACCGGCAGGGCTAACGAAAATGTATGGGTTTGCCCCAGAAAGCAAGGTCCTGCCTCATATCCGGGAGCAGCTTGATGATGACGGCCTCCCGTTCATCGGCCGCTTGGTCAAGGAAGGCGACGTTCTCTGCGCATGGCACACAGTCACCCGCGACTACCACGGAAACCTAGTCAACAAAGATGGCATCACACATTACGAAAAATACAAAGAGATGGAAATGGCCTTCGTGGAAGAGGTGCGGCTTATTGGCAGCGAAAGCGGACTTGAGCCACTCCAAGACTTGTCCATCAAGCTTCGCGTGCCCAGAAGCCCGCTTATTGGTGACAAGTTCTCCTCTCGTCACGGTCAGAAGGGTGTGTTGTCACAAAGGTGGCCCATGGTTGACATGCCATTCTCTGAGTCGGGGATGCAACCCGACGTCATTATCAACCCTCACGCTTTCCCGTCTCGCATGACAATCGGTATGTTTGTCGAGTCTCTGGCGGGCAAGGCGGGTGCCCTCCACGGCCTTGCCCAGGACTGTAGCCCGTTCCGGTTTGACGAGGAGAACACGGCTGGCGACTACTTCGGTCATCAACTGATGAAGGCTGGCTACAACTACCACGGCAACGAGCCCATGTATTCGGGAATCACGGGCGAAGAGTTCGCTGTCGACATCTACATCGGGTGTGTCTACTACCAAAGACTGCGTCACATGGTGAACGACAAGTACCAAGTCAGAACTACGGGCCCTGTCGTCTCCACAACGGGTCAGCCTATTAAGGGCAGAAAGAAGGGTGGAGGTATCCGTGTCGGTGAGATGGAACGCGATGCTCTGCTGGCGCACGGAACAGCCTTCCTGCTCCAGGACCGCCTGCTGAACTGCTCGGATTATTCCAAATCCTGGGTGTGCCGGGACTGTGGCATGTTTTTGGCTGTTCAGCCAACGGTGTCTCCGTTTGTCGGGAAGAGGAAAGCTGTGGGCACCGTGAGGTGTCGAAGCTGCGCGCTGCGCTTGGATGAGATCAAGGACTTGGATCTAATGAAACTGGAGGGCGAGATCTGGGACGATGGGCAGGGCGCCCAGTGGATCGGAGGAGAAAACACAACACAGGTGATCGTCCCGGGTGTGCTGCGGTTTCTTGACGCGGAACTCGCCGCCATGGGAGTGAAGTTGAAGTACAAGGTGGACAAGAAGGACGTGATCCACAGGGGGCCACTCAGGCCATCAGGGCCCAGGGCTCTCCAAGAGGCGCAAGTTGCTGCTTGATCCATGTATGTGGTTATAACATTTGTGCCATGCTAGGTAGACTGAACGTAGCAATGATGAGCTCAGTATTCTTGGTTCTTCCAACCCCAACTCGTAATCCCGGTTTCAGCAGGGATCGGTCAGGCTGAGACGAGCGGTCTGATTGCTGTCCTCGCACCATCACACGGCTTCAGATGTGGAAATACTTGGTGCTCGGGCCTGAGTTCGGGACGTACAAGCGAAATGGACGTGTGCACGTAGCCGGTTCTGACATGGGAGGACGCCGTCGCTGTTGGTCATCAGATGCTGTGACTCGCTATATCATGCATTTGGCCGCTTGCTTCTACTACTGTTCGGTTTGCCTTGGATAATTTCGCTGCCAGCTCTACCCCGTTGCTCCCGGGTCACTTTCCCCGGGAAGGTGCAAAGGTGGCATGGATAGGTCGACATCTGATCTCAATCTCAAACCTCCCCATTCCCGCCCGGTATCGTTCCTTCCCAGTACGTCGACGTGAATAAAATCCTGAGACTTGGGTTCCCGCGTTGGTTCTCCCCTCCCAGCACGCTGCAATCATCCTTTTCCTGTGCATTATCCCAGGAACGACTTCTACCAATGACCCCCTTTTGGCAGTCCTCCACGTCAGGCAAGAGCAATCACCTCGATCACTCTTTAGTCGCTTCCCCTCTTCTGTACCGCTCCCGCTCGCTGGTATCCGTTGTCCGCTACTCCGGGTCGCACTGCTCGGGTTGCTCCAAAACTTCCGTTGCCGTCCTCTCGACTCGGTTACATCCTGTCGGACAGACTGTCTGAAGCGGTCAGCCAAAGCCCCCGAGATCAAACAGCCCAGCAGACGGATCAACTTTCTTGGGGATGGCGTCAATCAGACTCTGCCTTGTTGCGCTCGTCTTGCTTTCACGCTCCGTGCTCGGCGAGTTCCGCCCTTACAACTACGGCTTTGACATTTCCAAACATGTCAGCAAACGCCAGACGTCGCGGCCGCTGGTGGTGAAGGGACAGACTGCTGGCGGCGTTATGCTGAGGCAGGAGATTCGACAGCTGGAACAGGACACGGATGTCTGGACACTCTACATTCTGGGGCTGAGCTTGATGCAGTACACCGATCAGTCATCGCCGACGTCGTGGTATGGATTGACAGGTCGGTGACCATTGTGCCAAAAGGTTAGTCACAGAACGTTGCTAACATTTACAAGGAATACACGGTATACCTCACAAGACGTGGGGCGGCGTCGGTCCGACTCCTGGGAATGAGAAGACCGGGTATTGCACCCACTCATCGGTTCTCTTCCCAACATGGCATCGGCCCTATCTTGTTCTTTACGAGGTATTGGCAAGCACACAATCTTGCTACGGCAAAGCTGACTTTGACTATAGCAAGTCTTGATCGACCTCATCAAGCGAATTGCGGCATTGTGGCCACAGGGTGAGGAACGGGACCGGTACACGGCAGCTGCGCTTCGATTTCGCATACCCTACTGGGACTGGGCTGCCACTCCGCCGTCGGGGCAGAGTGTGCTTCCCTTGAGCGTTGGCGGGAGCCCTTGGGTCGAGGTAAACGGCCCTAGGGGGGTGCAGAGAATCTCAAATCCCTTGTTCAGTTACTCCTTCAAGCCTCTGAATGCCACGGCATTTCTCCAGCGTCCGGTACGTGCATCTAAGCCGCAGTGCTACCAAGTTTGCTCATGGTTCTTTTGCAGTGGAATATCTGGACAAGCACACTTAGGGCTCCAACGACCAACGACGAAACAGCGCAGTCAAACAACTCGCTCATTGCGCGGAACTTTGACCAGGCCTTCTCATCTCTCGGCCAGCGCCTGTACATTCTTTTCTCCAACTATCGAAACTACACGGCTTTTAGCAACAACGCCATTAGGGGAGCCAATAATGAGTCCTATGACTCCCTCGAGGCGCTACACGACACAGTACATATCCTCTCGGGAGGGGGTGGGTTGGGAGCGCCCAATGTGCAGGGTGGCCATATGTCTTATATCCCCTACTCTGCGTTCGATCCCATATTCTTCCTCCATCACACCAACGTGGACCGCATATTTGCCATGTGGCAGGCGAATAACCCACAGTCCTGGGTTGAGCCTGAGCCGGCTGCTCTACCATCTTACACAACTTTCAAAGGACAGATCCAGGACTCGACCACTCCATTGACACCATTCTTCGCAAGCGACGATGGGTCATTCTGGACTTCCGATGGAGTTCGCGATCACACAATCTTTGGATACACGTACGCTGACATCGGAATTGGGCCCAATATTAGCAGAAGGGCGAGCGGTAATGTCAAGAAAGCGATCAATCGACTTTACGGTGGGTCGAGTGCAGCAGGCCTGTTTATCAAGGCGTCAAGCGGCCCAGGGGGGTTTAGGTCCAAGAGCAAGCAACTCGACGTAGACGGGTTGACTCGGGGTGCTCTTTTTGTCAGCAACCAATACCGCGAATGGATCGTCAATATTCGAGTCAGGAAGCAAGCCTTGCCGGAACCTTTCTCAGTTCACCTCTTTCTGGGTGGCGTCCCTGCGGATCCACAACACTGGTCCTCTGTGAGAAGCCATGTGGGGATGATGGGTGTATTCTCATCAGATGATGCTCTCGGCATGTCAATGGGTCGATTGGACGTGTCGGGAACAGTACCCCTCACGTCGGCCTTGATCAACAAGATGACTGGGCGCAAACTTGGGAGCCTTGAACCACAAGAAGTGGTGAGGTATTTGAATACAAGCCTCTGCCAGCGTGTGCTTGGGGCGAGCGGAAAGGTGTACGAGGCATCGAAAGTTAGAGGGTTGGTGATGGAAGTTGTCAGTTCAGTGGTCAAGGCACCGGCGACAGAGCGGGAACTACCGGAGTGGGGAAGCATTGAGAGACATTTCCAGCTGAGGTGAGTAATGGCCTTGGTATTCTTGTTGGGAACATACGGGTTGGGTGTTGGTTGATAATGATCTTGGGGAGTGTTGTTTACGTTGCTTCTGGGGTGTTAAAGTCCGGGGAAAGGGATGGAAGTGATCTGGTGCGGCTAGCAATGTTTGTTTCCGAGCTGCTTTATTCTATGTGTTCTTACTTGAGGCAGAGTTATTTCAGATAGATACTGTCTTTGGTAAAGACTTCATGGTTTTGGAGTGTAAGATTGGCGGGCAATGTAAACATGGTGTCATTCTATTAACTCAGCAGGCTGTGTTGAGTGATGTCACTGCTTGACGGATGCCCCGTGCAGACGAGGCTATCTCATGACGACACACCGGTGAGTCCACAGGGTTAACATCTTTTACAACATGAAACTTTGGATGACCATGTATTCTGTCTAATGTTCTGAAAGCTTGGGAATATATGTTTTATCGGTCGGACACCAGGTATCTTCCCCCAACTGTACCCAAGCTTTCAGTTGGCGTTCATCCTGTGCACCGTCTCCAAATCTTGGGCCTGAAATGCAAGGCATCAACGTAGACACGGCTTCCCACACGTGATCAGGCACCCTTTGTCTCCTCTAGGGGTATACATGTCAGAATAACGAGCAGTGTTTCCAGCGAAGTAGCTCGGTTGAAACCACCGGAAAAGCAAGAAAAAAACCATAAAAGAACAAGAACAAGACCCGTACGGGGGGGAACATGTTCCCTTGTAGGTAGTGTGATGTTGAAAAATCCGTAGACAAATACCACAACCCTTCGCTTTCTTTTTTTCTCTTCCGATTTTGCGCGGCTGCCGCGGCGCTAGGGGAGGCTAGGGGGAGGGCATGGTTGGATTTGGGTCATGGTGTTTTGGCCAAGCGGTATAGGAGTGGTGACATGCAGGGGGTAACTGAAAGTAGAGAGGCGGGGAGTTCGAGACTGGGATTGTCTTTTGGGGTTATTTTAGACCGTTCCAAGTGTAATATTGGTGGGAGGGGATGGAAAATCTCTTTGTTTGCGTTTGGGGTTGCCTGATAACTCTGTTTGCTTTTGACTAGCAGAAGTTGGCCCTGCGGAGAACCTGCCCAAGCCAGGAAACGTCCTGGTAAGAACCCGGATTGTAACCGTCTCCAACCCTACTTCAGACCAGCTCAAACCCAGCCCTCACCAGTTCAAAACCCTCCTGAAATACATCACGGCTTACCCTCCCAAACCCTCCTCAAAAACCCTTCCACCCCTTCAAACTCCAACCCAGGAAACAACGCATTCACCTCACCTCCAACATCCCAATCCCCCTCCACACAACCAAGTAACATCCCCACCATTACCCCCTTTTTCATCTCCTCTCCCATCTCATCCTCAACCGCCCGATGCCTCCTCTCCAGCCCCCACCCCAACCTCAACTCCCCCTTCTTCAAATCCCCCGCCTTCACCTCCGTAACCTCCATCTCCCCCCTTACCGCCTCACATATCCCCACCATCTCCGCAACCGTAACCCTCCCGCCTCTCATCCCCGCAACCACAGGCCACGGCCCCTCATGGTACTCCACCATCCTCACCACCGCCTGCGCAACGTCCCTGGCGGAGGTAAACACCATGACCGCATCCCGATGCCCTGCTACAACCACGGCGCGGCGATGTTCGAGATCAAAGGGCGTCCCCAGCGGAGCGATGTGCTTGCTAGTCTGATACGGGGCAGCGAGGTAATCCATCAGCAACCCCGGCTGGAAGAGGGTGTACTCCAGCACGGGGATGAGTGTGTTGATGTTCTGGAGGTAGTCTCTGACGAAAGCTTTGGAGGTCCAGAAGGGGAGGTGGGCGGTTTTGGCGGAGGCGTATTCGGAGGGGGCGAAGCGGCAGACGCCGGCGCCGAGGCAGGCGTTGATGAGGGTGATTTGGGATGTGCCGTGGGGGTCGGAAAGAGGCTGGATGAAGGAGAGGACGGTGTGAGTTTTGTGGGAGGAGAGGGCCGAGGTGAGAGAGGGGAGGGAGGTGTAGTCGACGGTGAGTTCGGTGATGTTGGGTGAGGTGTAGACGGGTGGGGAGGGGGGTGGGTGGCGGCTGAGGATGGTGATGGTATGGGCGTTGGTTGAGAGGAGGGCGTCGATGATCTCGCGGGCGAGTTCTGGAGGAATGTTAGCTTCAGGGGTGGAAAGGGGGGAAAGGGGACGTACGGCCGGAGCCACCGGCTATGGCAATGTTGACCATTTTGGTGACTATGCGATGTACAGGTATCGAGCTTGAAGCGTGAGATGATTTGAGCTCCCCTTGAAAGAGAACAAAGAGTTCTCAGGGGTATTTATCAACTTTTGTTGAGTTCGACTCCTGACTTGATTGGCCAATCAGAAGCTCGGGTTCGACCGCGGAGCTGTAAGCCGAGCACCAATTCGTCCGCCGCGGCAATCCACGATGCATCCCGCATCTCTTTTTGTTCCGCCGCGGTTCAAACCACACAGTCTATACAAGAGCAGAAACATGGCGGAACCGGCCCTCAAACGACGGAAGGTTCGAAAGGGTACGCAGAGCTGCTGGGAATGCAAGAGAAGGAAGACGCGCTGCACATTTGTCTCGCCGAGGGAGTCAGTCTGCGACGGATGCAGAAGCCGCCAAACGAAATGTATCGGCCAAGATTTCCACGAGGAGAAGAATATCCACGGGCCAGATCGGATAGATGTAAGGTCGACATTTCTCATACAATGCTAGTTCCTGAACTGACGCTCCCTAGGCATCAGAGAAAGCACCCCTTCCTCGCGCAAAAGAGGGCAAAGACGGGGGTGCCCAGTCCCATCCTCTCTTAGATGTCTGGCCCAGTCCCCGAGATTTGGAAGCCATTCAAGACATGACAGCCGGCGCATTTATCCTCTTGCACGGCCTCATTTGTATGCCGTACTCCGACCTCACCAGCAACGACGTGATTGCCCTCTCGCGGCAAGACGTCCTGCAACAGCCTCCACGAGATGCCCATCCAGTCATGGTAGCTCGAAAACTTCTGCTTCTCGGAACTTTCCTGCAAGGCGTTACCACAGAACTCACCAAGCGTCTCAACACGAGGCCGCATCTACTCGTTGACGCAGCGAGCCGGTTAGTAACCAGCAATGACGAACTCGTCAACTCGCTCGAGGGCATTGAATGCCTAATGATGGAGGCAATGTTCCACAACAATGCAGGAAACCTAAGACGCGCATGGATCACCCACCGCAGAGCCATGGCAATAGCCCAGATGATGGGACTTCACCGTGGACTCACGACTGGTCGAGCCAAATCGATCGACCTCGAGACCCAGGCTCGCATCAGCTCAGAGCACATGTGGTGGCGGCTTGTCATCACAGACAGGTATCTTTCTCTGATGCTCGGCCTACCCCAGGCGTCACCTGAAAACTCCTTTGGCTCCCCCGAAGCACTGGCATCTTGCGGCCCATTGGAACGAATGGAGCATCTGGCGTCCATTGCGGGGGGACGCATCTTGCAACGCAGCAACACCCGAGACGTCGCAGAAACTCTTGAAATCGATCGACTCCTCCAAGACGCCGCATCCTTGATGCCACCCCAATGGTGGTTGATCCCCCATGTCCCAGACCTCCTCGGAGAGGGGGAAAAGGCACTCGCCGAAACCCTACGCCTTATGAGCCAGTTCACCCACTTTCACCTCCTCGCACAGTTGCATCTCCCATACCTTCTTCACCCTTCAAACGACAAAAAATACGACTGCAGCAAAATAACAGCCGTGAATGCCAGTCGGGAGATCCTCCTGCGATTCGTCGCCTTTCGTGGTTCCGAAGCCCCAGTCACGGCATACTGCCGCGGCGTTGACTTTTTGGCCTTCATCGCGAGTACAGTGCTGACACTTGCGCACATTGATGCTCAGCGGCGGCGACGGAATGGCACGCCGTATGTCCTCGACTTTCTTGCGCATCACCGGCAGAGTGACAGAGGTCTGTTGGAACGGACGCTGGAGTGTACCGAGACCATGGCTCGGGGAGGCGACGATGCGGTCGCCGGTAAGATGTCTGATGTTTTGCGAGAGTTGCTAGCTGTCGAGGCGGGCGTTGTCGAGGGCGCGCCATATTGTGCGAGCGTGGCCCCTTCGGAGTTGAATGAGCTCGAATTGAGCGGTTTGGATGAGAACAAAACGCTCAAGATACACATTCCGTACTTTGGGACGGTCAAGGTTGAGAAGGAGCAGCCGCTGTCATTGATCCGGACGGGGCCCCACTCCCCCGAGCCGGGCCTTGTTGGCTCCATGTATCATATTGGCCGAGGGTCTGCAAATGCAGATTGGCAGGAGGTACCGTCCTGTTTTACGGAATCCGGAGATGTGGGAAGCATGATAGTTCCTGGGCTGGCTGCCGAGGTGGCCGACTGGGCGTTGCAAGGCGTGGACTCGACGTTGTTTGACAACCTGGTATGGGGGTCAACCGAGGGTGACGACCTAGGTGGTCAGGGGTTGGTCGCGATCACAACGGAAGGTGTCTGTGCGCCCCATTGAAATAATCTTTGGAGCCGATAGGGGCGCCCAGTCAAAACAACAAACAAGCAACGTCTTTTTGTCACTTTATTTACATCATCACTGTGCAACTTCGAAACCGAGTCCAGGGAGAAGGGAAAAGGACGAACGGACGGGTGGAACCTGAGCTGCAATATATCGATAACCGAGGTCTTGAGCATTGGCGCGCCATCGATCCGGCACTGATTCGGGAGTTCCAGGTTCGAGCTCTGTCTGTGACGAGGTTGGCCTTCATCCGCCAGCCACCCAAAACGTTTCCACCCCCTCGACTAGCCCCGGGCGAAGGCATCATCCCTTTCCGTCTGCATGCAGTCGCAACGTGTTCGAGTCCTTGGGCCGCTCCCCGCAAGGCTTCTGAGGACTCTGCAGCCCGCTGCGTTCTCGTCCTTTCCACCAACGCCAGCCCACAATATGCTCCCGCAGCCTTCGACCCGCCACGGCCAATCACAGGCCCGCGCGCTGTCGTCACACCCCGGGCCCCAGTCCACCACCGCAGCCGGAGCCCCTCCCCCTCCTTCCAGCTCAAGTCCTGCTTTTAATTATTTTTCTGCCTCATCCAAGCAATTGCCCTCGAGCTTATTGCCGCAACCTCCTGCCACCATTCCCGCCGCTCGGAGAACCGCTCAGATCGCTCGTCATATCGCGAGCGTCCCCTCCACAGCACCTGCTCGGCGCAGCTTCACCACCACAGCAGCTCCCCGCTCCGACAGCACAATGTCGTCCTCCTACGGCCTTCGCAAGGTGGCTGCTCCCCACACCCTGGAGCACCGCGTCTACATCGAGAAGGATGGCGTCCCCGTCTCGCCCTTCCACGATATCCCGCTCTACGCCAATCCCGAGCAGACCATCCTGAACATGGTCGTCGAGATCCCCCGCTGGACCAACGCGAAGCTCGAGGTGAATTTACCCCGCCAACACACACTCCAACCAAACAAACGGCTTGCACTAACACCCACAACCCACCCAGATCTCCAAGGACGAGCTCCTGAACCCCATCAAGCAGGACATCAAGAAGGGCAAGCTCCGTTACGTCCGCAACTGCTTTCCCCACAAGGGCTACCTGTGGAACTATGGTGCCTTCCCCCAGACCTGGGAGGATCCCAACGTCGTCCACCCCGAGACCAAGGCCAAGGGTGACAATGACCCGCTCGACGTTTGCGAGATTGGCGAGCTCGTCGGCTACACTGGCCAGGTTAAGCAGGTCAAGGTCCTCGGCGTCATGGCCCTGCTCGACGAGGAGGAGACCGACTGGAAGGTCATCGTCATCGACGTCAACGACCCGTTGGCCCCCAAGCTCAACGACGTTGAGGACGTCGAGCGCCACCTTCCTGGCCTCCTGCGTGCCACCAACGAGTGGTTCCGCATCTACAAGATCCCTGATGGCAAGCCTGAGAACCAGTTCGCCTTCACTGGCGAGTGCAAGAACAAGAAGTACGCCATGGACGTTGTGCGCGAGTGCAACGAGGCTTGGGAGAAGCTCATCACCGGCAAGACTGCCCCTGGCAACATCTCGACGTGAGTTCATTCCTGCCGCTCGTCTCCAGCCGTCTGACTGACATGTCATAGCACCAACCTGACCGTCACTCACTCCCAGAGCCGCGTCTCCCCTGACCAGCTCCCTCCCCTGCCTCCCAACCAGGACCTTCGCCCCGAGCCCATCGACAGCTCGATCGATAAGTGGTTCTTCATCAGCGGTGCCTCCGCTTAATCACTTGAGGGATCCTGGCTTTTTGTTGGTGTGATAGCATGCTGCCTCGAGGCATATAACTAGTATACCGACTGAGCGTGGTCAACCCAAATAAAAGAAGCAAAAAGTCCCAATTGCCTGGAGAACGTCGGCTTGTATCTTTTACGTTCCCTTGGCCATGACATGAAGTGATATGACCTGCCGCCCAACGCCTCCCAATGCTGTCGAATATACAAAAAGTAGTGTCGTAATGTACAATTGTTGTCTTTGTGGAATCTCTACTCGAGGTCTGCTTGCTTTTGCAGCTGCCGTGAGTGCCGGTCGACCACCTCCACCACACTCTTGATGTTCATCGTCTCGCAATCGAGCTTCATTTCCATGCCATCCTCTACGGTTTGGTTAGCTTTCTCCCTCCACCGGCCAACGAATGGTCCCGCGCAAAAGTACGTACTGAACTTGATCATCAGCGAACTGGGCTCCGTCGAGTTTCGCGGCAACAGCTGCGTCGTGATGTTCAGGCCGGATGCGCGCGCTCCAGGGGGCAGACGGGTGAGGAACAGGCGTGCGGTTTTTGCGCCCGTCGAGAATGGGTTGAAGCGTGTCGACACCTCCGAGATGAAATGTGTCAACATTTTCGGTGGATTTGTCGTGTCTCAATCGTGGAGCTTGGAGAGGGATAGACGTGTCGTAAAAAGGGGCGGCGGCGGCGGCGGCGGCGGAGAGCTTCGTTTGTTCGAAAAGAAAATCGGATCGCGAGCAATTGAAGGTGCTGGGCTTGGCGGTTGGGAAGTCAGGAGGGATTGGGTTGGGCGGGATGTGCCGTTCAGTGTGGTAAGTACCTGGTCACTGCCAGCTGGCGGCGGTTCGGCGGATGGGTCCCCTGCTGATGACGTTCCGGACAGCTTTCATTGTGGTTTTGACGGCAAGGGGAGATTTATTTACGATACCTAGGCAACCCACCTCACTTACCTACAAAGCGCAAAAGGCGAAGAATGGTTTGCAGCGCAGCGCAATACGATTTACAAACTTCAACTGGCGAGTGACACATAAACAGACAGAATGGCCTCGTTCGAAACCCTCCAGGAGCGGCTCGCGGCGCTCCAGGAAACCACCGCGCAGCTCCAGGGCCTCATTGAACGCCTTGCCACCATCAAGTTCCAGCCCGGCTCCGTTCCGCTGCCTATGGCCTCTCTGAGCATGAGCAGCAGCTTCAGCAGCCTAGGAAGCAGCGCGGGGGACGCCCAGGACGAAGAACCAAACGTCGCGACCGAGTTGAGCGGTGAGATCAGCCAGATCTTAAGGGAGGAGGAAGAGGAGCTGGAGCTGTTGAGGGAGGAGATTATCGACTTGCGGGCGGGACGCCCGGGAAGCGAGGGGGAGCACCGGAAGGCGAGGCTGAGGGAGGGGGTGCAGAGGCTGGAATGGGAGCTGAGGGGGTAGGTTCTGCCCATTGCTTCATGTCTAGAGGCGCTGTGAGAGTCTAACGTGGAAACCAGATGCCGCACCTCTTTCCGCAAGGCGCAACTTTCTGCGAAGCGCAGCCTGGAAGAAGCGCAGAAACTCGAGCGCGAGATCCTATTTGCGTCCTACGCCGCCACTGCGAATACCACTGTTCCGAATAACGGGGATGGGTCCCCTCGACAGGTCCACACGGAGCTGTTTTCAGCGCGCGACCGTCGCCGCATGCGCGAAAAGGAGAAGAATGGTGCACGCGATGTGGTGTCCGCTTCGTCCGACGTCACTGATGCGCTGCGGCGCACGCACGCTCTCATCGCCGGGGAAGTGGCCAAGTCGGCGTTTGCGACACAGACGCTGGCGGAGAGCACGGCCGCGCTGAAGGAGCTGCAGCAGACGTATGACGGGATTGATGGGATGTTGGCCAAGTCGCGGGACCTGGTGGGCGCGCTGATGACCAGCCAGAAGAGCGACACGTGGTACTTGAGGACGTCGTTTTACATGTTGCTCTGCACGTTGGCGTGGTTGATCTTTCGGCGGTTTTTATACGGCCCGCTGTGGTGGATAGTCTGGTTCCCGGTGCGGACTACTTTCAGGACGGGGAAAGCTGTATCCAACTTGGCCGGTGGAGGGGCGGACTCCGGTGCGAGCATGGCGGTGGTGGATTCCGCGGGGAAGACAACAGTTGTTGGTATCGGGGAGGAAGGGGCAGTGCCAACGGCTCAGGTTGGTGATACGGCTGCGCAAGATGCCAAAGGAGACTCCTTGGTAGATGAGTTTGTTCAGATGATCGAAGATTCGATCAAGGGCAAAGTCCCTGATGTCGTCGAAGAGGCTATTCGTAATGCTTCAGAGGAGGCTGATGAGGAGGTCCAGCCCAATCCAAAGAAGAGGATGTGGGAAGAGCCGGCTGCAGATGCCGAGGGGGAAAGGGTCAGAGACGAGTTGTGAATAGGACTAGACATTAGTACATAGGTGAACCAGTAGCATCCGCACTGGTCAATATACCCTCTGAACATTATTCAGCGCTACTTACAGTTCGATTGATCGTGGTAAACCACTCGGGATTCTTGAACTGAACATCAAGATGCAATACCTCACGCATTCTGGACCATTGCATAGTTCGCGCAGAAAACACAACCTATATCGATATGCTCTAAATGTCCCATACTTTTCGTGCGCCTCCTGTGATGATGCTGATACTTCTAATGCTTCTGATGCTGGTATGGTATGGTGATATGCTTGCCGTGGCTCCGACCGCCATTGTAAAAGATGATAATACGATAACCCCCAACGCCAGTTCAGACTATATACCAAGGCAAGCAGGTAAATACCCATGCAAAAGAAAACCCCGAAATCACAAACGACCGTGTCTCACTCACTCACTCAATGTGACGACCCTTTTAGAACCTTTCCAAGCGCGAACACGCCTGCAACCAGCATCATGACACGGGGCAGCACCGCCGGCTCATCGACCCCTTTCTCTTGCTCGTCCTTCTTGTTCCGCAAAGTTTTCTTCTTCGGTTTCTTGACGTTGTCCCCGGCTACCGACGAAGTAGTAGAGGGCTCAACCAACGTGACTTGACCACTCGCGGTGGTGGTATCCTGAACCAGCTCGAGGTTCTGCAGCGGCAGGCTGAGCCTCCGCCTTCGAGAATCTCCCAGTGCGCCACGTAAGCCGACCTCGACGAGTCGGCTCTCGCGCAAGCCGAGGAAGCCCGCCGTCTGCGGCCGGCTCGGACATGTCTCGGGTGAAGGCGCACGCACAGCTGTCTCGCGCGCCTCGAAACTGGCGCGGTAAGCCGTATCAACCGAGTCGCGGCTGGCATTAACGGCAGACTGAACGTCTGACCAGTCTGACACAGAGACAGACGCGATGCTCGCCCGAGGTGAAGGCCCAGGTGAAGGTGCGAGATAGGCTGGGTTGAGAGTGCTGCGGCTAGTCGCCTGGTTCAGGAGGCTCCCGTCAGGCCTGGGTTCGGAAGTTTGCTGACCGGCATCGCCTGCTGTGTCAGACAAGGCGACGTCATCTGTGACAAGCGGATGGTCGGGTGCTGTTGTCGCGAAGTCTTGCACTGAGATTTCTGGCGCGACGGCGGGTTTGTCATCCGAGACTTCGGGCTCGAGGTTCTCAATTTCGGACCCAGAGTCGCCCTTAAAACCTGCCGCATCATCATGTATTTGCACCCCGAGAGCATTTTCTTCCTGGGTTACTTTGTTGTCGGCCTCGCGTGTGTCGCTGGGCTCTGCAGCTCCACTGCTCGAGATGAGTTGCTTGTTCAAATTCACGGTTGCCTCTTCTTCAGCGACAACGGAGGCGGTGGCTTCGATATCTGAAGCCGCGATCTTGTGTTCCTCAGCCTCCACTACCTCGACAGCTTCCTCCACCATGCTAGGGGCAATCACAACCTGTGATTGAACGACATCGGCATCGTTGCGAGTCGTTGAGTTCGGGATCTCGTCGACGTCCGGGGTCGGCGGCACCACGGCAGAGTCGTCCTCGTCAATCTGGTTCTCGACAACGTTCTCGGCAGCCTCATGCGATTCCACCACGGGAAGTACAGCATGCGAATCCGGCTGCACATTCTGGGTGGCCTCCACACGAGCACGGTTCTCGGATTCTGTGACAGCATCCTGTTCGGGAACTTCGGGCTCCTCGGTCACGGAGCGGTCCCGGGAAGTAGCATCTCCAACCTCATCGGGGACGGAGGTCGGGTTGTCATTGAGTTCCGTTCCGACTGCAACAGCAGCTGACTCGGGCAGCGAAATATCGGCACCGTCAGTTCCGAAGTCCCGCCTTTCCTCTGCGGGACCGTCCTCGACCGAAGCCAAATTTCCATCGCCGCCACCCAATTTACCGTCGGCGATCCCGAGGGCATTGGCGCTTTCATCGGCCCCTTCGGCGTGGGGTTGATCTGCAGGCAATTCGGTATCGGCGTTCTCTTGATCAACAAAGGACTCAACCAAGGCCACGGGCGTCTGTGAAACATCCGGCAATACCTTCTCTGCGGAGTCTGCAGCCACTTCGACTTCGGCAGTTTCGCTATGAGCCGACCCGATGCTTGTGTAAGTGTCAGGCTCCACGACAACCCATTCGCTGTCGTCTTCGGCCTCGGCTTCAACCTCGGGAGCGATTGTTGTCTCGTCGTTACGAAGAATCCCCCACAAACTTACGGGGCCGAGTGACTCGTTTCCGATTCCATTTCCTGCTACCGCAACTTCGGGAATCGGCTCCTCGGGAACGCCATCTTCTTGAAGTGCCGTGTCCGGCACGTCCCGAATCGTCTCTTCGGGTACCACATCTTCGGTAACGGGCGCCTCATGGACGGTGTCTTTTCCAGCCGATTCCTCCACCAGCAAGTTCTCCGGTACGGGTTCTTCCTGCGCCGATTCCTTAGGTGCGAGCTCCTTCGAGATAATCTGTTCTGGAGTTGGCTCCTCTTGGACCGTCCGCTCTGGAACAGCCTCGACAGGAATGAATTCTTCGAGTGCTGCTTCTTCCTGAACAGCACTGTCCAAAGAGGGTTCCTCCGCCGCGGGCTCCTCCTTGACGTGCTCCTGTGCCGTAACTTCTGCGACAAAGATTTTCTCTGGCGCTGTCACGACTCGTGGAACTGGCACCTCTCGGGCCGAAACCTGTTCGCGCCTCAAGATACCCCAGAGATGGACCGGGCCGACAGACCCATCCTCTTCTCGCCTCAAGATACCCCAGAGATGCACGGGGCCGAGAGACTCATCCTCTTCTCGTTGCAAGCTCGGTTGCGACTCAAACACCGGCACCGCGGCTTTTGCCTCGTCGCTCGCCACGATTCCCCACAAATTGGCGGGGCCGAAGGCCTCGTCCACCCCGAGTGCAGCCTTATCGGCGCCACGTGTGGCCGGAGCCGAGGTGCTCTCCGAGACGAGGCTTGTGTCCTGCTCGGTGGGCTCCTCGCGGATGTTGCCGGTGGGGG
This sequence comes from Podospora aff. communis PSN243, assembly GCA_033296975.1. Classification (NCBI taxonomy): domain Eukaryota; kingdom Fungi; phylum Ascomycota; class Sordariomycetes; order Sordariales; family Podosporaceae; genus Podospora; species Podospora aff. communis PSN243. The sequence goes on along the minus strand of MU865916.1, from coordinate 478,507 downwards.
AGTCCGCCGGTGGTAAGCCGCACAGCTCGGGTGGCTCAGGGCTTGGCTCGGCCCCGAGCTTTTCTGTGCAAGAGGATGTTTCTGTGGCTGATGCATCATCGTCGCATCGTCGATCAGTTGCGGTGGCTTCGGGAACTTGTGCTTTCTCGGTCTTTGTCTGCTCCGAGAGAACCGGCTGAGACTGGTCGTCCGACCCGACGGTTCGGAGGCTTTCGGGACAGCCGATTTGCGTCGACTCTACTATTGGGCGTGCATTGTTGCTATCGTTGTCAACCGACTTGCTGACTGAGACTTCGTTAATCGTCGCCTCCACCCCCATTTCGGTGTTGTCGGTCTCAGGGTCGGGTTCAAAATTTCGCAAGCTGCCACCCGAGATGGTTCGCTGGTCCGTCGGTGTCGCAGAGACGCTATTCCTCGGTGAGGGGTCTGTTCCCCAACTCAGTCCGGGCGTTGATGGCGCCGTCGAGTAGATCTCGATACCGGGGCTTGGGAGGTCTTGAGTCGTGCTGAAAGGCTTGAGATTGGCGATTTGCGCAAGATCCGGACCCGATGCAAACTCTTCGGCGTCCTCGAATATCTGCTCCGGCGTGTCCATTTGTGCTTGGGAATTTGCTTTTGTACCTGACTGGCATTCGGCGTGGGATATGGAGCGGTCGGTAAGATTGATTCGGGGCTCTGCGACCAGGTTCATCCTTGGTTGGACATTGGCATCGTCAGTTTCTGCTTCACCCCGCGTCATTGAACTCAATGCATCGCCAATTTCTTTCAATGCGGCACCACTTTTCTGCAGACCCTGCAAACTTTCATCTTCGGGGGCCCGCTTCGCTTCTGGAGCCTCCACATCGACATTTCCCAACTCCACCTGCTTCACAGCTTCTTCATGTGCCGAACCGGTCGAACCTGTCATGTCTCCAAACCCGCCCTGGAACTCCTCGATCAGGGTCGACGCGTTGCTGACGTTGCTGATGCGAGATGAATACCGCCTGGACACCAGAGGAAACCTGCGCTGCGCTGGCTTGATGGGTGATGTCAAGTACAAGGGGGGCCGCTCTTCATACAGAATAGACGGTCCTTCCGAGACGTTGTCCGATGTGACCGAGGCAGCCTTGCTGCTGCGATTTTCGGAGGCGTCACCGGTAGACCGGAGGTCATTATTCGACCCTGCCGACCTCAAGCTTTCGGTGTCTGCGCGGGTAGACCGCCGGCTGCTCAGAGAAAACATTCGCTGCACATGTGGTTTGGGTGAGTTCTTGATCGGTGAGGTGGGCAGGCTTCCAAAATCGCTGGGCTCCGGCGTGCCTCCCTCGGTCAACACAACAGTGCATGGAGTTGTGGGTCTCTGGTCCTCTTCGGGAATATCGTCTATGGAGCAAGTGTCCTCAAACACTTTGTCGATGTCCTGTTGTATTCTGGCCTTCAACCTTGACGTAAAAACGTCCTGCTCGTCGGCAGGCGAAGAGAAGACCTCACGGGGTATCCCACGCTTCGCATGGGCAACGATAGCCTTGTCGAGAATCAAGTGGCCTCGCTTGTGCGCACTGATGTGGATAGCAACGTCGAATCCGCGAAGGACATCTGCAATGCCAGTCTGAACGCGGTCCAAAGCCGCTTGAATAGTCCGCCTACCGTACGATGTCGACGAATCCAAACTGAACACGGCCGGCTGACGAACTGACCACCCGCTGCCCTTGAGCTCAACAACTCGAAGTTCGAAATCGTTCAAAACGTTGAGCTTCCTATCAGCCTCATCCCGAATTCGTCTTAGTTCCGTCTCGATGACCTGGAAAAACTGCTGACAATCATGGGTGTCAGGGAAAAGCGCAAGCTTGCTCTGAACAGTCCGACACATGTCGTTGTGAACTGGCCCCAGATTATTCGTCACTCGGAGCTCCACCCTCAGTGATTCCTCATCAGAGTGGTGACATTCACCTCCACGGCAGCTGCCAAGGTGGGTGTCGAAATCCTGCTTCTTCGGCTCTAGCTGATGATTGACGGCCTGCATCCCCAGCCAGAGCATATCCTCGCTCAGGAAGAGCGTCAAAGGGGCCGTCTGCTCGCTAGTAATCTGCACTTGCTTCGCGAACAGCGGCAGCGGTCGTCGTGGATCCCGGCTCCGGAACGAGAGCTCGATACTGTAACCAGGCACAAACTCGAAGGACTGGGTCGTCTCGATAAACCGCGAGCGCGGCACGCACAGCAGGCTAAGGGGACCATCCACCGATGGTGACATTGTCTGCGGCCCTTCAATGCTCGCATCACGGACCGACCCATCTAGCCATCGGAAGTTCTTGTCGTGTCGCCGTAAAAATAACCCAATGATCCTATGGGTGGCCACAATAATGTCTTTGGTGAGGGAAATCGTCAAGGGCTGTTTTTGGTATGATCGATACGTCCTCTCCGCCCATTCTCCTCCTTCTCTCGTCGATATCCTGAACGCCATCTCGTATCGCAATGGCTTGCGCTCGAAAGTTCCATCCTTGAACATGCCCAACGCCCCCGAATCCTTGCGCGTCAACAGCTCCTCCGAGCAGCGCTCGATGCGCCGCAAAAGACCCTTGCATATCCTCGGGCTCGGTGCGAAGTCGGGAGAGCTTCCATAGCTTCGGGTGTATCTCGAGCGGATCACGGGATCCGTAAACTGGATCTCGACGTGGACCACCAGGGCCGGCACGCTGGGGAGCGCAGGCTGCGCCTCGAAAACTGGCGACAGCTGCGCCCGCCGTTGATCCATTGTCATATTCGTCGACCGCCGGGGCTCGGGCTCAAGAACGGGGAAGGCATCTCCAAGAGCGAGTCGTCTCTTGGTTTTTGGTGATATTGCCGGCGAAGGCACAGAAGCAGCAGGAGCAAACGCAACAGGAGAGCACACCCTGGAAGTCGCACCGAGGCTTCTGTGCCTGTTCTTTGAGTCCCACCAGGCCATTCGTTCCACACACGAGCGGTTGGGAGCTTTCGGTGCTCCACCAGTGTTCCAGGATGGACCCTTGCCCTTGGCTCGTAGACACGAAAAGAAACCCTTTGCGCAAGAACAATGGGAATTGAAAACACAGGGATGAAACTACCATCCGATTATGCGCTTGAGAAGTAAAAAACAAGAAGAGAGCCCGACGCCCGCACCCACTATGAACTTACATACGGCAAAGACGCACATATGCGCCCGCCCATAACGACGGGCGATAAGGTAAACAAACCGCGGGGCAGCCTGCCCAAGGCGGGAGGAGCTGGGCAACAAATCGCCGCAGCCCAAGTGGCCGACTGGGGCAGCAAATCGCATGCAGCCGACAGCGGTCTCCAACCCCACACAACCGCTGTCTGAGACCACATGACGCTTGCGCGGAATTGCCAGTTGATGGCCTGACACGTCTACGTGGCTGCCGCTGGCCATCCCATCCGACAATCGTCTGCAGAACATCTCACCTCATAAGGCAAACCACTCCTTGCTGTCGTCTGGTGTCCCCCGTCCCACCTGGGCAATCTAAAAAGGGGAGCATTGACGATGCTGGCTGGCGCGAACCTCTTGCATGCCTGGCGAGCTCGACCTTGGAAAAAAAACAGCACCTAATGCCCGTTCATACCTTAGTGGTATAGCAACCCTCACCGCCGATGCGGTGTCCCATCAAGGCCGCATCTGCATCGCAACAACCAGTCGGAAGACGCTCGGCAAGAGTGACAAAGGTGCATTTTGCAGTCTGCCTCGGCGGCGAGCATCAATCGAGTTGCGTTCTTTTGCGCGTCTGCCCTCTCGGCGAGACATGCATAGCGTCTGATCCACAAAAGAGGTTTGCCGAGTCTTTGGGCGTGTGTTGAAGAAGGAAACCGGGCATGAGATGAGTGAGGGGGGGTGGAGATCGGCAAGGCAGAGAAGGGGCTTTCTGAAGTCCCGTCTGTCTTCGGATGTTCTACCGACTGGGTAGCATGTGGGTGGCCGAAGACCCGCAGGTGATCCCGGGTTCCAGCTTGGTGTTTTGATGTTTTTTCCCCCTTACCTGACGCCGAGACAACTGGCGGCTGGCAGCTGGCGACATGGTACCAGTTCCTCGGCTGACCAATCATGACATTTAGGGGTTAGGCACTCTGCAAAACAAAGATTAGGCGATAAAAACCGTTTTCACGTTCATCTCATTATTTTACTTGATACCTGACGCCTCTACGCCTCTTAGTCTCTAATCTCCCACATCCTGATCTTGCCGGCATCATTCCCCACAGCCAACACCTCGCTCTGTGCACTGAAAGCAACTGTTGTAACTCTTCCCAAAGGCGTCTGCTCCGTCGGCCAGTTTCGGTAGACGGTACAGCTAGGCAAATGCACAATCCGTAGCGCGTCCTTTTTATGCTGACTCCCAAACGCCATAAGCTGACCGTCCGGCGAGAATGCCACCACGGTGATGGGGGTGGTCAGTTGCTCAAACACACGTGTCGGCTCTGGCAGCTTTTGGAGCTCAATCTTTCCCTCCTCCTGACCACCACTGCTCTCCTCGCCCGATTCCTTGGCGGTGGACGACGTCCCTGCCACCAAGTTATTCCGGTCGTAGATGTTGAGAATGCCGCTCGTAGACCCAACCGCGACCCACCGATCGCCGCCCAGCCCTGCGGGGCCGTTGCGCCCGCCAAGGGCTAGAACGGTGCCGCCGATAGAACCCTCATCACGCCAGACACCAACGGTGCGCTTGGTGAGCATGCTCCACTCGGTGACCTGACCATCGCGACCGGCGATGGTGAGACCGTCGCCTGAGCGCCACCACGCAAAGTCGGCAACGCCGTGGCGGCCGTTGAGACGAGCCTGGGCGATCCACTGCATCGTGGAAACGTTGAGGATGTTGACAAGGCCGCCACCCTTGCGCGACGACGCTGCGAGCGCCATGTACCGCCCGCAGGGGCTGAGGCGAAAGTGTTCCATAGTGCGATGCTCCTTCTGGTGACCTTGAATCTGCGATATGCGGCGCACAATGCCGGTAGAGAGGTTCCAGCTGTGAAAGTAGCGCCGGCGGCCGGCGAAAACGATTTCGTCGCCGGCCTGTCCCACAAACGCGGTTCTTCGGAGATCGGTTTGCTTGACTTGGACGGAAGCCAGCGAAGGGTTGGGTGTAGGATGCGCCGCCGGTTCGAATTGGTGCAGGTACATGATAGAGGATGTGCTGGAGGAGAGAAGAATGGGTTGGCGAGGATGGAAGGAGAGGGAGCTGACGGGGGCTTTGTGGGAGTCGGGAATATCTCTTGTCCGCTGGATATCAATCGTCTCTGGTCGCAACTTCCTGCGTTTCCTTGCGCCAGCACCATTGAATGAGTTGGCATCGCGGAGGAACGATTCGAGCGGGGCAGCCGAGTCTGGCGCTTCGTCATCGTCGCTATCCTCCTCCGATGCATTTGATGAGTCGCCGTTAGACGCCGAAGACCGTCGTCGGCGACCCTTAATATGTTTCCCCATTGCTGCGCCATCTTTCGCCCACTCTGGAGCGGGGTACAGGCGCAAGTATTGTTGTCGCAACCGGCGAGCGTACTCGGTGCCGCTAACCAGATCATCCGCCTCCGTCGTCCTCAGCTTCCTCAGTCGTGTTGCGCTGGCGAGAGATACCGTCAGTCGCTCGTCGTCGCTGTCCTCCCATGCAGGGGCGTCTTTCCCCTCCCCAAGTCCATCAGCATCAGGTAATTGCTCCAGCGCTTTCCCACCTGCGGCTCTCCCCGTGTCGAGGGCGAAAAACGCTGCATCCTCCGCCCCTTCCAGCCCGGTCCCTGTTTTCTCAGCATTCTGCCCACCCTTCACCAAATCGGTCGAGTCTGCATCGAGCAGATCATCCCGAAACAATTGGTCGCGGAAGCTGGCCTTGTTTCCCAAAACGAAACGCTCGAGATCCTCTTCCTCGGAATCCTTTTCGTCGCTGATGGTCGCGACGTCGAGTGTCACGTCCACGTTGTCGTCGTCCTCGCTCTGCATATCGACAGAGGAGGCATTGTCATCGTCGTCGAGACCCCTGAAGGACTCGCTCGAAGAATGGCTCGCTTCTTGGTGCCGTGACGACATGATGTGGGCGGTTTGTGTTTCGCCTGTACCATCACCAGAGCAGCTTTTTTTTTTGGCTGCAATTGTTATCGTAGCGGCAGCGGAGTTGTGCCCCACCACTATCGAACCCCACGAAGGGTTCTCACATAACCCTAACCCTGAATGCACCGGCGCACCAACTTCCCAGAGCCTCGTCGACCCTGACATGTCGCAAGAATACGAAAATTACATCCTCCGGGAGTCTCGTGACCCATCCATCTCTCGTGCGTCTAATTGGCCAAGTCTCATTTTTCGTGTGAATAAGGTTACTGCACTGCAATTTTAGCGTCTTCAGGGGGTTGCCCTTCAAGCCTAGAAACTGGAAACCACCTGAAAATCGAGGCGAAACTTAAACCTCGCCCAGAGGGTATCGGTCTCCATCATCATCCCAAGCAAACTGTTCCAAACTACTTGGAAGACGAGGCCGGGTTCGGCTTTGGTCCTATGCCAGTAGTCAGCCTTTCAATACCTACCTAAGGCCTCTACAGGTCATGGATGGTATTCCAGGTTATAACAGCCCCGTTGGACAGCATTCCAATCTCGCCTCCATCAGACTTTCGCGGTGCCCTAGAGACAGTTTGCACATCCGCTGGAAAAGGTCTCAAAGCTTGTAACATCGCTGGCATCCCGAGTTCAGTCCCAGATAATCCTCCCGTGAAAAATGAAGGTCATGGACGGAATCCACTCATTTGCTAACTCTGAAATCCCAACCCAGATGATACTACCTGCTTGCCTGCTTGCTACCTTAAGCCACCCTAAAAAGATATGACGCCAAAGAAACTCCCACCCTAACGACCTCCCATGCTTTCTTGCTTCCTCATTGACCACCTTGACTTCCGTGGATCGTTGTCCTCGATATGATGCAAACTCCTACCGCTGCGGCAGGTTATTCCTCCCGTACAGGGCACCACCAAACGCTGGGCCAGAGCCAAACCCCTGATTAACGCTCTGTCTCACAATCATGGCCGCCTGTTGCGTAGCTGCCATGCGCTCCCGCTGCCTGTGCCTCTCCCTGAGATAGCCCGCTGCCTCAGGTCGCATGCGCAGGATGCGCAAGATCATATCATCGCTTGGATCAGCCTGAGCCTCCCTGCGCTTCTCCTCCTTGGCCTTCCGCATCGTGCCGAGGTTACGGCTCATCATGATGCTCTTGCCACGCCGAATCGTGCCGAGGCTGCCAAAGCCAGCTGTGTATGTTGCTCCGAAAGTTGGCGGCGCCGAAAGCCGATTGCTAGCGGCACTGCTCTGCAGTTGCTGTTGCGCTCGTTGCTGAGCGCGCTGGGCATTGGCTGCGGCCATGCGCTCCGACTCACGCATCAAATTCTCTGTCGACTCCGTGTAGAAGAAGTTGAGTGACGCCAACTCATGCCACTTGGGGGACTTGAGGACATCAGCTGGAACACCCAGAACCTCACCGGTTCCGTGGTCCTTGGCGTTGAAAAACGCAAAGAGAAGCTCTAGCCAGCGGTAAACCACGTCCAGCTCTGGCTGTGTGAGTGGCTTCTGCGACGACGGCTTGTCCGACAGTGGCGGCACTAGCAAGTTTTCAATGGCAATGAGTACCTCTTTCCACAGGCGGGTCATGACAGCCAGCATGGTAGCTTCCGTCAACGTCTGTTTCATGATGGCAAAGTTGTCATCAAAGTAATTGAATAGCGGCTGGAGCGCATTCTCAACATCCGCAGCAGTAAGTGTCGGCACTGTCGACTGGCGCTTCTTCCACAAGCTCGCTACAGATGCAGCCAGACCACGATTTAGCAAGCTGCGGAGGGCTTCGCGGGAGAGCGATGCGTTGATATGGGCAGTGAGCTGAACTCGTTAGCAATATTTTACTCCTGATCGGACACTCATCACATACCTTCTCAGTGATTTTGCGCACCATGTCACGCTCGGTTCTCTTGAGATGACGGAAGGCCTTCCCAAAATGGAACTGGATGTCATCACGCTCGCCCTCCATACTCACCCGGATCAGCAAGCGTCCCTGAGTGTCCAAATCCAACCAGAATTCGCGAGGCAAGTAATCGCCAAAGTGAAGCGGATCCAGCTTAAGGGATGTCCTGCCCACAAAGTCGTGATCACCAATCAAATCCCAGTCCCAAATCGTGGCAATGAGGTTCAGTGCCCCTGATACTGTGATATCAACAGATTCATCCCACCGAGGATTCAGACTACCCTTAATAATCCGAGTCTTGTGCAGGCGTTTCTGATACTCGTCACAGAGTACGAGGTAGGGATCACTAGACCCGTTGGCGTCGCACGCTTTCAAGTCCTCGGCCTCCACAATTTTAACCGTGAACACATAGTGCTGGGGCTTCTTAACCACCGGCCTAGGGCCCTCGGCTTTGCGGATGACCTCAGCGCAGCGATCGACGTCCATGAGCTTCTCCAACTTGTCCAGTTCATGCATGGCGTATTCAATATTATTGAACTTGACAAACGACTACGATGACGTTAGCCTCTCAACGTAGATTAAAATGGCACAACATACCTCGGGCATGAACTGGAAAGGCTCAATCCGTTCCTTGGCGTTCCAAGCCTCCTTTGCATACTGAAAGAACTTCTCCTGTGTCGTTTTGGACGCAGCAGCCAATTCCTCCTCAGTTGGTCTGTCCATTTCCCTGGCAAAGGCCGCCTCGACCTTTTCACAGTAGTGGCCAATAGCAGCAGCGATGGATTTAGCTAAAGTTGTCATAAATCGGGCGTGATGTAGTTCAACGCCCCAGTTCAGCTTCTTGATCTGATCAACACTCTCCCTAAAGATCCTGAAAGAATCAATAATGGAGACGCTGTGGCGATCCTCGTCGGTAGCAAACCCTTCTGGATTGGTTGTTCGAACTTGAAACATATCTTCTTTGATGGCGTTCCCCACCATCTCGATCATTCTCTCCTCAGCATGCATGAGCCACTTCTGCACGAATTCAATGAGATTCTCCTCGATATCGAAGGAAAACGGCACTCCTGGCAGGGCTTCCATGTGAATTCTTCGGATTTTTGTCAACTCTTCGTAGAGAATGAAGCCATCCTCCACGCTCAGCTCGGTATCGCGGCTTTTGGCAACGGAAATAACGCGCTTGATGAAGTCTTGAGCGTCCACTTCGAAGCTTGGGAAGACTGTCTCGACCAGGACTTTATGGGGGCTGACGCCCATGACACGCGGGTTTTTCGTGTACCGCTTCTTGATCCTCTGGGAGAGACTGACGACTTCCTGGCCAAGCTTCACCACGTGAGTGAAATCCCAATTTTGGTGGTCTTCCGGAATGATACTGTTGACGAAGTCGCTGTACCGATCAGCGGCTGACTGGCGTAACCCGGCTTCGAGTTGCCGGGAAAAGTCGGCCAGCTCCTCGGGACGCTGGGAGAACGCGGGGTCGTCTTGGATATGCCGTTGAATAAGAGCCATGACGGGACCCACGGACGGTGGTTGTTTGTCATAGCATCTCAGCATAAGGTTGAAAAGGTCTCGCATTAATGCATCATGAAGATCTCTCAGGGCCATCTGGTAGCCAGAGAAATCGGCCAGTGTCCATCGGCTAGGTTCGAGATCGGTGAGGGGAGAAGAAAAGTATTGAATCGCTGGCAGCTTCTTGACTTCTGCAGGAGCTTCTTTGACTGTGTCAAGACATGAAAAGAGCAAATCGTGGTCGATCTCCTGGTCCAAGAACTTGCGGATTGAGACTTCCACGAAGGTGACATCCCGAGAATACTGCGGGATTCGCCATCGGACCGCAAGTTCAGTCAACAGATTTCTCGTTTCCTCAGACAAAGGATGCGGAAACTCTGCTTCGGCAGCGCTGGGGTCTGCGTGGAGTAGGTCGTAAGACATTGCGTACTGCAATATGACCTTGTACACAGCGCGGGGATCTGCTGGTATAAAGGTGTAATTCGGCTCGTCGACCGCCCGTATGCTGGACGATTCATCTAGAGACATCGAACCGAGACCCAGTGACTGGTCCAGTCCGAGCTCTGCGTATGCCTGGTCCTCACCGTACGTTGACTGGGGGCGCGCCGGTAGCGCTTTGTCGTTCCCAGATGTGGAACCTTTGAGATCAGGCCGGATGCTTAGAATCTCGGAGAATACCTTGGCCAGCATGGACAGCTCCTGTCGTTTCCAGTCTTCGTATGCCTCGTCCATATCGAAGTCCCGCTTCCGCAATGTCCCCGCCATGTTCGACGAGAGTCTGAAATGGTAGGCTTTGTAGTCTTTCAGGGCGGCCTCTTCGGTCCATGTAGCCATGCTGTTGTCCAGAACATTTTGGACATCCGTGTGAGTGAGTCCGAATATCTTGGCAACCACCTGCACCATAGGCATATCCTTCACGAGGTACGTGAGCGGGATCTCCACCTCGACGAACGAGTGGTCCTCCTGGGCGGCAGAGAGAGACAGATTCTGGTCGTTAGTCAGAAGTTTGCTCTCCAGCGTACTCAGGCGTTGAACCAGCTCTGCTTTATCCCTGTCGCCAGCTAGATCTCTAATCATGCTGGCAAGCAGCCGAACAAACATGGCCAAGTGCCTGTCAGGGAGCGGCCTCCAAGAGTTGTCATCGGGGGCCCTGTTCCGGGACTGGGCTTTCGTAGCGCTCGAATAGAATATCAGAATCAACGGCTCGACCTTCCGATCTTTTTTAATGTTCTCGTGGAAGTCCTTGTCGGTGAAGGCATTGTAGGCCTCGGCAAATGTCAACTTCAATGCCCTGTCGTTATACCCGGGAAGGCGCTCGATCCCTTGCAAGACCCCAGACATTCTCTTGTCCAAAGCTGAGCGGAAACCGTGGGGTAGCTTGAGACTCGAGGAAGTTGAACCCGAAGGCATAAAATCCTTCATCAGCTCTCCTACGCCTGTATGGGCGCGATGCACAGCCTTTGGCGCCGGCGCATATTCCTTTCGCTTTTTGCGTGGCTGGAGGAGGTAGTGGAGGAAGGCGACACGGAGGGCGAACGAGAAGGCATCATCATAGCTAATGGTAACGGGGCGGGCTCTCGAGGAGGCACGGTGTCGGGCGCCTTCGCGGACGCTTTGAATGCTTTGCACACTCTGCACGCTACCGGCGCGGCGGCTGAGGCCATATCGCGAGGACGTCGACATGGCGGGGAAGGGTCACGCGGGGTGTCGTTGGCGGTAAGCTTCAGTGCGGCGGCGGACACTGAGGGTGCGCGGTCGAGAATTTACTGCGCTCCCATGTTGCACACCACCGACGGTGTACAAGCGACCGTATTAGAATATGGATTCGTGGACGGCGGGTTGCAGGCCGGCCTGGGTGTCGGCGTCGAGAGCGTGAGGTTGGACGATGGGGTCGGCGGTTGTTGAATGAAAGGGGACGCTGTTGGTTCACGACAAGCCCATCGAAACGTCATATGCCCGTGCGCGCCCCCTGGGTGCCAGTGGGCAGTGCCCCCAAACCCCCGGCCCAGGCCCAGGCCAACACTTTCCAGATTGATTTGAATTCTGGGTACATTGTCCGCCCTTCTTGTCCGACTTCGCATCACTCAGCATTTTCTGGAAAGTCCTGTGCTACGCTCCCATAATCAAGTCGCCTGAGAACCGAGCATTTACGGATGCTTGCAGGTCGATTATCTATCTTATCGGCACTTTCCGATACCTAGCTAGCTCGAGCTCGATCCTAAAAGACAGTTCAAGACACCCGGCTGCAGAACTTGACACAAGTGGGGTTCCCAAGGACTTACATGGTGTCGTCCGAGCTCCCGTCCTGGCATGTGTTTGGACGACGAAGGATGCTGCTGACCTCATCGGCACGATTTCAGGGTCCCAAGTCGAGGCAGCGCACATCCCAGGATAGGTTCAGTCGACATAAGAACCCTCTCGTGCCCCTCTAGGAGAGACCGGATAATGTCTTGAAATAGGATGTGACCGAGGTGGATAAACTCAAGCAAAGCGAGAAACACGGCAGGCGGGTTACGATTCTTTGAGGGCCGAGATGAGCTTACTTGGCCTTGAGGCTCATGGTGGGGTTCGGTCGCTTGTAATGGATGCAATCACCATGACACAGCAATAAACATCTTTTCCTAACGATGAGCGGTGCGGGTGGGAGAGGCAAGCTCCCTGTTGAATGATGCCTTTGCCTCGTCTGCTCGACACATCATACGCGTATCAGGTAGGCCCCTTGGTGTCTCTTCGCATCCCGTTCTGGCGGCGCGGCTCTGACAAGACAGCAGACGTGTTGTCCATGTGGCAATGGCAAATACCAGGCGCTCGTGTCGACAAGAAATACGACAGTGGGAGTGCGGGGCTCTGGATCTTTGCCGCTAGGTTGTTCTGGCTGGCCTGGCCTGTGTCCCTCTGTCCGGATCCTTTTAGGTAACCCATCAATGCATTGCTAAGATACCGGGAACGCCCAGCAACCTAGGTTAGTCACTCTCCGGACAGACGGGCTGGTGGTTTCTCTTTGCACGTTGAAAAATGGCACGGCTGAGTTGGGTGAGTAGTGACTTGTCCGCAACGACCGCACCTCAAGTGACATCATCAGGACCGATGTTAGTGAGGAACCCTAGGTATGCTTAGCGCGGGGTGTTGCAACGGTCATCACAAGAAAAAGGAAAAAGGGTTCGAAGCGCACAAGACCCTTGAAAAGTGACACTGATTGGGGCGCTACGTGTACGGATCCGTACCGGCAGTGAAAATAGGTCCTCCACCACGAGACGACTGGGAGCCTCTCGTGACACCAACCAGCCTGATACCTACCGCCGTCACGAGATGGCCGCGCCAATTGTCCGGCTGGCCACGGACCATTACGAACACCTGAGCCAAGTGCTGTACCTGCAGTTTCGATGAATCTTATCCCGTGACGAGCAACCAACGCGTCCGTTCTGAAGTACAATACTACCTCCTGGGAAAACCCGTCTGGGTGCGCACCTGTGTGATTCATCGCAGGTCAGCCAATGGAGTTATAACTTCCCATGAGCCTTGTAGATGAATCCTAGACATTGCCCAGAGCGCAGATCTGCATTTGGCACAAGCCCAGACGCCCAGGAGTCCAGAGTAGAGCGACCCCTGCAAGCGCTCGCGCGTCTGTGGTCTGAAGGTAACCCCGCCTGCCGCCTGCCCACCCCATTGCAGCTGCCGCCAAAAACCACTGTGGATTTCCTGCGTGCATCAATCTACCAAACCCCTTGCTGCCGTCCAGCTGTCCTGCCATTTCTCGAATGCTTCCACCACTGGATCCGCGCCGTCGAGATGGGCAACGTCAGCAGCTCGCCCGAAGAGGGCGCAACACTCTATCTTAGGGACCAGAATCGATGTGCGTCTTCCTGATCTCAGCTAGCCCGCTTGGTGACCACGAGCCGCAGGCCGCAAGCCACCAGGCATAAAGCACCAGCCGCAGTCGACAACCTCATGTTCGGAAGCAAGGGGCGCGCATGCTGACCACAGTCGCAGTATCTATCTCCTCGGTAGTCATATCCAGTCCGCGAAAGCGCACGTCGATAAACATAGTTCCGAATGCATTTCCTGCTACCAGAGTATCTGCATCACGATCCTTAGGCGACAACTCGCCTGTCGAGTTCGTCCAGGTGCGCTTCCCACACAGCCCGCCCGTTCTCCTGCTCCTGCTGTTGACACGGGAATATTAGGACCCAGAGACAACCAGTGGTGCCGGGGGCCCCGCATTCCTGTTAAAGCTTACCGACGACGGCGAGCTGGTCTTCACCTTCACCTTCGTGATTCGCAAAACCCCCCCGGCGGACGGCTCGAAGACAACCCCCCCGAGCGATACCCAGATCAACGGTCTCACGTTTGTGTATGCGTCCAACGTCCGTGAAGTCGAAAATCTCGTTACCCGCGAGTTCCACGCAGATCCAAACCTGCACAAGAATGCCAATGTCGCGCTAGTCGGCGGCGCCTATTCGACTGAGGGAAGTCCATCGGTAACGTTTGAGTGGACGTGGAAATGGAAACCACCGAGGAATACCGAGGACAAGGGAGGGGGTTGGAGGAACTCGTGCAGTGTCCGTAGTTCCCGTTCAATCCTTCCTGTGTGTACACCTACTGAGCCTTGGGCAGTTTGTGGAATACGATCAACGAGCCCATCGGCTGGTTACCCTAGCCAGTTTCTCCTTTTTTGTTACGAGTAAGTCATTCTTGCGTCCTGCCCATAGGCGGTGTTCTTACAATCATTCTGCAGACGCCTCGCCATATCTCAGCCACCCAAACTCTCCAATACCTCCTATCCTTCTCAGCGCCCCACCGAAGGTCCGGGTGGTATCGTCACAGTCGGTTGAGTCGCGGATCAGTGCTTTGCCTGAGATGGATGAATCCATCCCGCCAGTGCCAACGATCACCGACACCAGTGCGAATGTCTCTCCTTCACAAGTGACATCAAAAGAGCCCATCAGAGTCGATGTTTCTTGCCCTCGGCCAGGGGAGGACATGTCGGTATCAGATGACGGACCGGTATTCCGAGCTACCATGAAGGCCCTAGAGCAAAAGACTGGGAATATGAGGATGCAAATGAAAAGGCTGATCAAGAAGGCCGAGCAAGTCCACGCGGCACAGCAGGAGGCCAACGATGCCTTCCTGGGCTTCATGGAGGCCTTGAAAGAGGTGTCCTCCACGAACGCAAACGCCGTCCAGCCTGCTATTGAGCACTACTTTGACAAGATCGCTCGCGAGATTCTGTCGTACGAGCGACAAAACACATCGAATATCCAAAAGATCGTAATTGATCCCATGAACAAGCTGTATCAGCTCGACATCAAGCAGGCCGAAGCGAAGAAGCGCGACTTCGAAGAGGAAAGCAAAGACTTCTATGCCTATGTCAGCCGCTACCTAGGGCAAAGGACCGACTCTGTCAAGGCGAAGCAGAGTGATTCCAAATACCAGTCCAAACGCAGAACCTTTGAGCTCAAGCGATTTGACTACTCTTCCTTCATGCAGGACCTTTCTGGCGGGCGGAAAGAGCAGGAAATCTTGTCACATCTCACAAAGTACGCTGACGCCCAGGCGAAGTGTTTCCTCGCAACGGCCAAGAAGATCGACGGCCTCCTACCACAACTTGAGGCGCTCTCCAGCGAAGTACAAGTGGCGGACAAAGAGTACCAATATCAAAGGCGAGAGCGAGAGGAAAAGCGGAGGCTTCTCGAGAAGAGCAACCTCAATTACACAGAGCCCGAGCCGCCAGCCACGGCTGCAGGGACGGCCCCGGTTGCCGTCCCCAACGGCAATCAGTCCAACTCAGACTCGGAGCTTGGCCGGGCAGACAGTACAGGGTCGCAACTTAAGCCGACGACGCCCGGAAACCCACAAGGCATGCCCAATGCTGCCGATCTATCACGGTCACCGGGAAGCCTGAGCCACAGCCAATCGGTTGGGAGCCCGCAACAGAACAACAAGTTTCGCGGCATTCGCGACTTGGAGGAGCGCGACCCCAGCCAGGTAGCCAGCTCGGAGAAGAACTCAACACAGAGAAAGGAAGGATTGCTCTGGGCTCTTAACCGACCAGGTGGGCACGTCGACCCCCGGTCGTTAAATAAGCAAGGCTGGCATAAGTATGGCCCCTCTGTCTCCACGTTCGCACAGTCTTGATTGCTGACCCCAAGTAAGGTTCTGGATTGTTCTCGACCAAGGCAAACTTTCCGAGTACAGCAACTGGAAGCAACGATTGGACCTGCACATGGAACCAATCGATTTGCGTCTCGCCTCCGTGCGAGAAGCCAGGAATGCAGAACGCCGATTCTGCTTCGAAGTCATCACACCACAGTTCAAACGCGTATACCAAGCAACATCAGAAGAAGACATGAATAGTTGGATAACATCTATCAACAACGCATTGCAGAGCGCGGTGGAGGGCCGGGCCTTCAAGGATCACAAGCCAGCGTCATCGCCCAGCGACGCTGGATTCAGTGGCATAGATATCGGCTCCATGTTGACAGGGAAAAGCCCATCAACTGGCCATATTGGCCACCATCATCTTGGCCACCTCACACACAGTTCGAGCGGGATTCCGTCGAGGCGTACGACGGTTGGGGCTCGTCCGGGGACGTCCCGCAGCACCAGCTTCGACGAAAACCCGGACAAGCTCCTTCAAATGCTCAGGGACAATGACCAAGGAAACTCTTGGTGTGCCGACTGCGGATCTAACAACAAGGTAGAATGGGTTTCTCTGAACCTTGCCATAATCGTCTGCATCGAGTGCAGCGGCATCCACCGGTCGCTCGGCACCCACATCAGCAAGATTCGATCCCTCACACTTGACACGGCCTCGTTCACACCGGATGTCATTGAGCTGCTCCTTCTCGTTGGAAACAGAGTCTCCAACATGGTCTTTGAAGCCAAGCTGGATCCATCGGCGAAGCTTACTGCGCAAGCGACTCGAGAACAACGGCTGAGATTCATTACAGCCAAGTACGTCGAGCGCGCATATGTCGAACCCCTGTCGCCTACATTGTCAAGATACCCGACACCGGACGAGACACTCCTCGCCGCGATCAAGAAGAACGAGGTGCAGCAAGCAATCTACGCCTTAGCGCTGCGAGCCAACCCCAACGTGACCGACAAGTCGCGTGGTACACATGCTGTGCACCTGGCACTCGCTGCTGCTGATCCTGCCGCGCCATCTCCGTTGCCGCCCTCTTCGCCAGCACCAGCGGCGGACAAGGTCATTCCCTTCCCAGTGGCCGAACTCCTGATGCAGAACGGAGCCGATCTCCCAATGTCCCCGCCGGCCTTCCCCCTTAGTCGCCACGCACAAGCCTATCTTGAGCTCAAGCGTGGCCGCCGTGCCGTTGTGGAGTCCTCAATCAACTCGTATGATAGCATTAGCGCGTTGCCTTCCGGCTCCAACTCCCTGTCGTCCTCGGGGGACAAGGTACAACGCGAACGCGAGGCGAGACTGCAGAAGCGTGTCAGCGCAGGAGGCAGGCTAGCCAAGAACCCGATTCCGGAGCGATAGGGGGGCGCCGGAGTTAAGGCTTATAGGGTGCCGCTCTGGGGCCTTCGTCTCAGCGGCCGCCAGCGGCCCTCATCAGATACCTCTCCGTCTTTTGGTTATGAGCTTGGGTTGTGAGGCATTGGGTGGCTGGTTTTCCGTGATCTATTTGAAGCGAAACAAAAGGGTCTCCCTGGTAAGGGTGTATAGGTTGGATCTGTCATGGGTGATGATGAATGCCCTCGCGGTGTGTGTTCTTCACTGGTTCTTGTTGGCATCAATCGCTGAGCAGTGGCGTTGGGTGTGTCGGATAGGTAGGGTCATGACGGTGAGGGTTATCTCAGTAACGTTGGGAGCGACTCCAGTTTCTCGTTTCATTTGAGCGCGGTGCGGGTGGGCGCAGGTGCTGATTTTTGTCCTGAGCCAGCGGGTGGTTTACTTGGTGTATTCTTGCAAAGCTAGCTCCGTGTCCTCTGTGCGGCTTACCCTCAAACTCTTTCCTGTACGAAAAGACCCGTTGGTTGGCAAGTTTGGGACATGCATGGAAGCAAGGACTGAGGCAGTTTCGTCGAGGGAGGGAAAGGGAGGACACCGGCCTTGTGTGGTTTTGAAGGGAGGTCTGTATGAATCATAATTGTAATGAGAAGTAATGAACATGTTGACAGACACCACTTCGTTGGCTTTGTGTCAAGGGCAGTAAGTCTGCCGTGGCAGGCCATCGCGATGGAGAAATGGGTATAATGCTACCTATGTATTGATGTGTCCCGTCCTCGGCCCTCTTCCCTACTTATTACACTTCAGCCCCTTTCAACCAAAATCATCAACTTTTACTTGTCCTCCTGGCACTCTCCTCCCCTCAGATGATCACCACAACCATGCCGGTTAGATGATATTGTGTCAATGTGCCCGATACAGCAATCCCGCTTACAAAACTCCCAAACATCCCTGACCACTATCAGTCCATATGAAAAGCAGATGACGCACATACGCAAGCTTGCCAAATGCTGTTCCGACCCAAGAAAATTATCCTAGAAAGTGCGCCTAATTCCAAACCAACTGCCCATCATCTATCAGTGGTTATTTCGCTTTCCCCTTCCCCTTCCCCTTGCTCTTTGGCGCGGCCTGCGCTAGATCGTTGGTGGGATACCGACTCCCAGTATCGTCGCCAAAGAGTTGTTGGTCGCCTTTCCCACCAAGCTCCATGAACTCCCGTGGGTCCCGGTTGTCAGCAGGACGCATCTCTTTCCTAGGCTGCGGCGACGAGGCACTCGCCACAGCTCCCTTGGGGTTCTTCGCGTATATCTTGAGATCTGGCTGATTGGGTCCCATGGGTATCCTGTTGGCGACCTGGACATTATTGATGGAGCTCAAGAGGGTGCGCTCCCTAACGACTCCACGACGGTTGACCTCCAACCCAGCGAGACCGCTAACGAGGCCGTTGGTGCTATCGTTGACACCGGGAGTGTCCGCCAACATCCAAGGGTGGGAAAGACATTGGTCGATGGTAAACCTCCTGTCAGGATTGACAACGAGCATCGAGTCAATGAGGTCCACTATCAAACGGTCAGTGGGAGGGATTTTCGTTTTTCAGAGGAGGCGACTTACAGGCCGGATCACCAACGGAATCCCAGTATGGCGACGGATAATCGAATATGCCTTTCCGAATCTGTTGCGAAAGGGTATAGGGGTTCTCGCGGCTGTAAAGCTCATCGGAGAAAGGGGGAAACCCGCACAGGCAAATATACAGAACTACACCTAGCGACCAGACGTCGACAGCCTTGGTGTACCTTCGTTGCTTGTTGTCTGCAAGAATCTCAGGCGCCACGTAGCTGGGGGTACCGCAAAGCGTCGTTGTGAAGGACTCTTCGCCAATGATCTTTGCGAGACCAAAATCAGCCAGCTTGACCTGCAGATCGTCTGGATCCACAAGGAGAATATTCTCCGGTTTGATGTCTCGGTGCACAATGTTGCGGTCGTGCTGTATGAGGTCAGTCTCGAGGATCGATCCAAAGTCAAATGAGGCCATCTCACCAGGTATTTGACACCATGAAATAGTTGTTTGAAGAGCTTCCGGCACTCGCCCTCGGATAGCTTCTGATGTTTGACGATATAGTTGAATAGCTCGCCCCCCGGTGCCAACTCTAGCACCAGGTAAACGGCTTGTGGTTCGTTGAACGTATCTTTGAGACACAGAACGTTGGGGTGGCTGACGCTCATTAGAACAGCAATTTCTTGCTGCAACCCCTCATTCTTTGACCGCTCCTCAACCCCTGGCGTCTTGGTGAATATCTTGACAGCATACCGCTGCCCAGTAGACCTTTCGATGCAGAGCTTAACCTCGGCAAAGTGGCCCTTTCCAAGTTTCTCTATTACTTGGTACTGCTGTTGGAAGGCACTGGTGTGTCGGCTCTTGGGGTACCGGAAAACAAAGCGAGCCTTGTCCAGAACTGCGATTTCGTCACCTTCTTGCAGCTCGCGACGCTGATTCCTGCCTATTATCCCCTCGTTGACAAAGGTCCCATTGGCGGAAAGATCCTCGAGTACGGCAATTGTGTCGCTCTCGGTATTCTCAGTAAATAGCAAACAGTGACGGTTCGAGACCACCGGGTCGTCAACAACAATGTCTATGTCTGTCAGTACATTACTTCCATCCCAACTAATGGGAATGGGACAACTCACCACACTCGGGATGGCGACCGATCAGGTAACCACCAGACGGAAGGCCGCTCGCGATCTTCTTTTGCTCAAAACTCTCCTCTTCTCTTATGAGCGCCTTCTGGCCCCTCCGGCCTCCCTTCTTGGGCCTGGACGAGGCGGCTGCAGCGACTGACGGCGTGTCTGGGCAGGCCGTGCGCCTCCGCAGTACGACACAGCGACCACCGTGTCGGGTGTCCATGGGGAACAAGTACCCCCACACGCCTTCCTTGACCTCATCTTCCACATCTTCGGATAGCGGTGCGTTCGGGTCGACATTCATCTGACTAAAGGCCTGCGTATCTTGGGGTGGCGAGCTGAAGGCAAAGGCCTGCGAGTAGTTGTCGTCACGGTGTGTTACCTGACTCGGGCGGCCCTCTGGAGGGGTGGCCGTCGCCTCCTTGACGACGCGAAGCTCAGTGTCATCGCCAATGTCGCTAGCGTCGTGGGTAACAGGCGAGGGTAGCTGTTGCCTGGTAGAGATGGGCGTCTTGTGGCCGTCTTCGTCGACGCGCTGCGAAAGGCGCTCGGAGCGTCGGGGTTTCTTGAACGATTCTTGTTCTGCGTCGTGTGGGGAGCCCTGCAGGGTATGGATTAACCGGCGGATCATGGCGACAAGTGTGACGCCATAGTATAGGAGACACATGGGCAAAGGCGGGTCTGGAAGGGAGAGGCAGAGCCTGTGAGATAGTTACATACAGGAGCGCGAGCTCTCTTCAAATGGCTGCCTTCAGCCCGCGGAGTCATGGCGAGGGTGTGCAAACGAATTATGGGCGCAAACCGGCCAAAGGAACGGTGTCTTGGTTCGTGCGATGAGCAATTGCAAATTGGGGGCAGTGTGCGGGTAGAAAAAGTGTGGTGGTGCCTGGTCACCGAGCGAGGCCTCTTCTTCGCCTCCTTCGCGGCAGGGGGGACTCGGTCATCCACGCCTCGAGAGCTCGCGTCCAAGGAGCTGCAGGCTGCAACACCGCGGTCCTTCTAATGATCCGACGTGCTGATGCAGGGGGTGTGACCCCCTAGACGGTAGGGCTGGGTCATCAGTGTTCCACCGGGGTGGCACTGTGACTCGTCGCTGTCATCTGTCTTTCCTTCCCCGAGTTCGCAGACTTGAAAGCTTGCCGTGACGCTCGCACGCTGATAATGTGTCGCATAGAAGCACCACCTCAGCTGGTCGTTCGAACTCGTTTTTTACATGATATCATCAGAACAGCGCTTATAGTAGGCAACCCCGGCGTTTAGCAACCCCCGCAATGCTCGGCAGGACATGCAGATGGCCCACTTCCTCTGGCCCTCTCGTCTGAAAGCTCAACCTCCACGTCTGACAAGCTGGAGTAATTTCTTCAACATGGAATAAACAATAGATGCCCGCGATCTCCATTGCTAGAAGCTAAATAGTACTAAAAGTGATGCCCAAAGGCATCATAACTATTTTCTGAACTTAAGGTGGATGGTTCTCCGTCGTATAGGGTTAGGGTTTGTTTCTGCCCTGTTCAGTTGGATTCTTTCGCATCTCTCGAACAAGCCGTGCTGGTCTGATGGCTTAAGAGTTGCTCACGACCTCGTGCTATGACTATCGTAGCGTACCCAGCGAAGGCAAAAAGATGCTCTTGGCATGGAAGGTTAAGAAACCAAGGGATCGCAAGCTGTGAAAGATGGTAACACCGTACAAAGTGATAACAAGCAAAGAACCAAACCCCTAGCGGTGCCATGCACATGAGGGTCAAAGATCCTGCCCATCACATCCTCCCCCTCCTTCCTAATGTGCAGAATGGATAGGGAACCTGTAGACTAAGGTTGAATCCCATCCCCTTCATACTTTCGGAGCAAAACTGCATTTATTGCAGCTGTGGCTTTGGTTAGAGACCTTTGAAGACATTTTTTGTTCCATCATGGCCTCAACTCTCGTCCCGCCCCCAATAGGGTATCTCGACGCTTTCGGCCCCACCAAGAGGCCGCCCCACATTGACGCTCGCTTGGCCCATCTGTGTTGGAGCTAGCTCGGCGGCTGCACGTGATTTTCAACATCCCACCGATCGTGACAAGACAAAAAATCACTGGCGGATTGCGGGGCAAGGGTGTTTGTTGAAGGGCGACCATCGAGAAAGAAACCTCACCACCCAACCAGCAGCCGACACCGTGTCCACCAAGCAAACAACATGGCGTCTCCTCAGCTGATTTTCGTCGATGGCACCTTCGCCGAGCTGGCGCAGGAAATGGCCGACTACCTGCAAATTGGCGAGCAGGTCAAGCCGTCCCTCGAGCAGGACCAGCGCGAAGAGGCGCTGCAGGCCATCGTCAAGGCCTCGAGCTACCTGAACTCGGTGCCTGAGAAGGAATTCACTGCCGCATACAACCTCCTCATCCACCTAGTCCTCCAAGCTAAGGATCCTAAAAAGTACCTCCCCACCGTCTGCGGCAACCTTCTCAAGCCCATCACATCGTCGCCCGTCCACGGCTTCACCCTCGCATCAGGCGCGCTCAGCACCGTTTTCAACCTGCTCGACGTCAAGGATCCCCTCCGCTACAATGTCTTCATGCAAATCGTCCGTTTCCTACGCCAACACGGTCAATTTGAGCTGCTCAAGCCGCGCCTGAAGAATTTGGAGGTCTGGTTTGAAGAGTGGGACACCGATGAAGAGGATCAGTTGAAGTTGTACAAGGAGGTTTCTGAGGCTGCCGCCGAGTCCGGCGATGAGGAGTAGGTTCTCTGGTTATATTCCTCACCATGCGCTATGCTGACTGGATATCGTTATTAGGTCCGCATACCACTACCTGCTCAAGGCGCTCGGCACCTTCGATCGCGACGACCAGGAAGATGTCACCTCCGAGGAAGCACAACGGCTTTCCCTTAAAGCCGTCCGCTCCGCGATTTCTTCTCCTAATCGCTTCGACTTCCAAGACCTGCGCGTTCTTCCCTCCGTGCAGGCTCTCAGCGACTCGCACCCCGTCTACTCGCAGTTGCTCGACATTTTTACTGAGCAAGACCTCGAGGATTACAACGACTTCAGAGAGGAGCACGAGGGTTGGATCGAGAAGGAGAAGCTCGATCACGAGAAGCTGCAGCGCAAGATGCGCCTGCTGACCTTCGCCAGTCTCGCAGCCAGCACGCCCAACCGAGAGATCCCCTACAGCAGCATCGTCAAGGCGCTGCAAATCAGCCCCGAGGAGGTTGAGCTCTGGACCATCGACGTCATCCGCGCCGGTCTGATCGAGGGCCGTCTCTCGCAGAGCAAGAAGGTCTTCCTCCTCCACCGTACTACGTACCGCGTGTTTGGCGAGAAGCAGTGGCGCGAGCTCGGAACTCGCATCGACCAATACAAGTTGGTAGTTGACAGGCTCATCGGTGTTGTGCGCAAGGCCCAGTCTGACGTTGAGTCGCAACGGGAGCGCGAGCAACAAGAAATTGAGCGCAAGTTGGCCAACGTGGGCATGGGCGGTGTCGGCGGTCCGGGCGACAACAGGCGTCGGGGACCTCTCAAACCCAGGACAGAGGACGACGACTAGGCGGAATGATTTGTCAGGAATGAAATTATGTTTCTCCCGCCAGCCCACGCCCGCCTGTCCCTACCGAAGGGTCTGGTTTCTCTTTTTTACCATGTTTATTTCCGGGATGAGATAAAGAAAATGGGAAATAGAAAGAGACGGGAGAAATGCACGAATGAATGGGGGTTTCTGTTTGGGTTGGGCTTGGCTTGGCTGTGATGCTTGCTTCGTCTTTTCCCATCCTGGGTACATCCTAGATATCCCCCGCTGCCATGATTTTGGTAGAGGCAGTGTGGCAAGTCCCCTTTTTCCTGATCCGGAGTTTACGGACGGCAAATGAATTTTTTCATATCATGAATTGCATGCAAGGCAGCGACCAGGGATCGGACAAAAGCGTATCGGTAGGATGGTGGGAGAGCAGGCCAAGCGATGTTGATACTATGATGTGGATGTGGAAGATGTGGGGTTGTGAGAAACGTGAGGTTCAGGGAACAGGATTCTGTTTTTGTTTTCTTTACAGAAGCAGGAAGGCTACTGTTGAGGGTATAGGAATTTAAGAGAATCTGTGAAGACAAACCCACGGAGGTTGCTTGCCCGCCTGCCTACTCGCTCGCTCCCAGCATGTGAATCGACCATATGAACAACCGTGACCCAACATTTGAGACCGCTTCGCACATCTATTCTATGCCTACGCAAAGAGAAAAGCCAAGTCTAACCTCCAAGGACCGCTCAAGACAGAGAGTGAGAGAGTGCGAAGAGCAGCGATGGCTTAGAACTTATCCCCCAAAGCCTTGGTCAGCCTCTCGCGAGTAGTTTGGAAGACGGAATCAGGCGTGGGTGTAGCGTCAATCTTGACAACACGGCCCTCCTTCTCGTAATGGTCAACAACGGGCATGCTGGTCTCGATGAAGGTGCGGAAGCGCTTGCGGATGCTCTCGGCATTGTCATCGGCGCGGCCGCTGGTCTTGCCGCGCTCCATCAGGCGGCGTTCCATCTCGGCCTCGGGACAGTCGTAGAAGAGCACTAGGCGGGCGGGGCAGACCACCTCCTCGAACTTGAACGCCTGGTCCATCTTGCGCGGGAAACCGTCAATGAGGAACTTCTTGGGGGCGTTGTGCTTGTTCTTGATGGTCTCGGTCATGGCGTTCTCCAGCAACTGCACGGTCACTTCCATGGGCACGATGGCACCGTCCTTGATGCATTGCTTGATCAGTTCACCGAACTCGGAGCCGGGGCGCTCTTGCTCGGCACGGAGGAGGTCGCCGGCGGAGAGGTGGGTGAAGCCGTATTCTGAGACGAGACGGGCGCATTGGGTACCCTTACCGGCGCCGGGGCCGCCGAGAACGAAGAGGACGGTGACGTCCTTGGGGGAGAAGGTAGGGGTCGACTTGGCCGGCGCCGCGAGGCCGGCAGCAGAAGGAACGGCAGGCATGTCTAGAAGTCGAGATCGTCAGTTGGGCGTGTTCTATTCGGCGCAATATCGGCGCTTAGGGGAAATAGTGGATAGGATGGTGAGATGATGGAGGGCGGGTTTGAGAAGCGGTCGCTGGTAGCAGACCCAATTCTCGTCGCGTGGGAGCTGGCTGGCGGAAACTGGGGTTGATATTCCTCGCCTCTTCTCTCGGCCTCGAACTCGGTCGAGAAAGTTGGGTCCCGTCAAGACAAACTGGGCGGATGGAAGGGACTCCGTGGTAACAAACGCACCTTTCCGTCGGTTGACCAACAGCATGTAACCTCCAGAGCCTAGCGCAATGACAGCCACGAACGGCCAGAACTTGATGTTTTGGTTGCCCTTTGGTGGCGGAGCGCCGGAGCTATAGGATCGTCGAGCGGTGTTGGAGGTTGGGAGTTTCGTCGGCCTCGCCGCGGGATTCACTTTCTGCTGCTGAGACCAGAGGCGAGCAGAAGAAGAAGCGTTCCTCCGAAACACGAGTCCGCAATGCGCCGTCGGCGGCCTGATGCTCGACCTCGGGAGGTTGCGCAGCGTCGATGCAGCCAGTTTCCGCCAGGCTTGGCGATGCGCTGACGCTGTCATTGGGTGCATGGCGGTTGCGTTCGTTCCTGTGATTCGGGTCTGCACGATGACGACCCCCTCCAGCTTCGAGGTAGCGGCTGACTCCCTTTTTTTGGTTGGACACAATATCCAGCCGACCAAGGTTGCTACTCCCGTGCGTGCGCGCCTCTCCGCAATATGAGATTTGAAAGGAGTGACTTGTAAGTTAGTTTCGAGGTGGAGGGCGGGAATTTTGGGGAGTCGCGACCGTCAAGGGTGAAGCTTGGAGCTCTCGCGAATTGACTTCAAAGATAAAATTGTTAGCGTCGTCCGTCCAACGGCGTGGTGCGATTGACCACCTGAGAAGTGTGGGTCAGCTCATCTCTCTCAGCGTTACCAGACGAACCGCTTGCTCAACCACTCGTGGAGGACAAATGGCTTGTGGAGGATTGCATTTCCCTTTCCTAGCTACGGCCTAAGACGTGGTCACGGGATCAAAAGTTTAGAGTCTAGTTCATTCTCCTCGCAATGGCCAAACTCCCCAATATCCTCCAAGACATGCCCCTGGATTTCATCAAGGACCCCCCGAGGGCGCTCAAGCCATCTCACAACCTTCACATACGGTAGTCACCTCCCAGAAACCTTCAACACAAACCCGTATCTTGCCTGGCCGTCGAACCAGTCGCTATCCTCCACCGCAAAATACACCGTAAAATACCCCTCTCGAGATAACACGAACGGAAGAAAAAGAGTATGGTCAATCATGGTCTTCTCCGAACCGCCGCTCCCATACTGACGTTGGCCGTCTCAGCTGGCCTCCCTCCACGAAGAAAAGAACAATGCCCATGATGTGTAGGCGAGTACCTAGTACATTGAAGAACTAAAACTCTTCCCGTTCCTCGTAGTGCACGTATGAGACAAATGAACATCTCGAAAGTAGCGCCCATAATTAATCGACACAAAAGCATCGGGGGCAGCCAGCCGAGTTGGGCTCCCCAACCCCTGACACCAATCCTAACATATTGTCACCTAATATCATGCACACAAACGCATTTACGGGACCGCATCTTTCGACGATCAAGCGAATATGCCATTTTCCAGCTAAATCCCTCGCGTCTAGGTCAGGGTTATATAATCTCATCCTTCCCAAGCGTCTTTTAGTGTACAACTTGGATTAGAGCTCCCAGAATTAGAATGTGCCTGGTTCCGAACCAGTTCCTCCACATCATCCATATCCACATCTCAGCAAAGTCGCTGCTTTGCCCTGTCCAAATGCTTTCGCCGCCAACGCCTCTGGTATTTCCCAACCAACAAAGGAAAAATAAAATAAAATAAAGTTAAGAGCAGCCCAGCCATCCCTTGGCCAGCTCAGCTGTCCCAGTTGTAGAAATAAGTATATGCACAAGAATCAACACACGCCAGCCCATGCAACAGCGATGGAAATCTATCGCTGAGGATTGAAGGTGGTTTGGCTAGGCGGTGGGCTCTTGATGGCTTGGCCTGCATATGCACCTGGTATCGGAACAGCCTCGTATTGCTGCTCGCCCTCTACCATAGGCGCCGGCTCGTTGACCGCAACTGGGATCCTCGTCGTAGGCGTTGCAGGGTTCGCTCTTGAGGGAGGAGCTTGCAACTTGAAGCCATCTTGCTTGGGTGTGAAAGCAGACTCGGGAACGACCAGGCGGTTTCCACCGGGAGTGAAGGGCGAAGCACCCTCGTCGATATCGCCGAGATTTTTGTACGTCGTGGGCGGGAAGCGAGGCGAAAGCGCATACTGTGAGAAGGCGGGAGACTTGGGGCCAAAGCCAGGGGTGTTCGGAGCGGACTGAGTGCGGAGCTGAGCGAGGTAAAGATCGGATCGGGCCTTGTCGCGCATGTCCATGGACTTGTGCAGCTTGCGCTTAGACCAGTAGCGGTAGAAGACAATGCTGTAAAGAGTGATGCTGATAATCTCAACGACGAGCTCGATGATGATGCAGATCAGGGTCCAGTTCTAGTCAGAGGTTAGCACACATATACAGTCAGCTTCGACCGGGTAATGCGCAATTTACTCACCTGAAGGCGGCAGACGAGAGCGTAGTCAACCTTGTCACCAAAGAGCTCAGAACGATGGTTGTTTACGCAAGCCCATCCCCACATGTCCTGGTTACCGCTGTTGCTTCGGCTGTGTTGCAGAACACCTGCAGCCACTGCCCACATGACCATGCTGAAAATGAACCATCCGACAGCGAACATTGTGTAGTAGACTCCAACTTTCTCCGCTCTCTGGTGACCACCGCGGCAATATCCAACAAAAACAGCGACACAAATGAGAAGCGAGAGACAGGAGACAGCGAGGACCACCTTTTGCGGCCATGAGTTTGTGTTGTGGGACCAAGGCGGGAGGTTGTTCATGGTAGGCAGAGCCCTGGTGGCGTTGAAGATGGCAAAGGAAGACGAGATCATGGCCATGATGATGAGACTGCAGCTGAAGCTGACACCACGGAGTGCGAACTTCGCCATGCGAACGCGGGTCTTGATTTTCTGTGCGGTTGTCAGCACGGGAGCGCTCAGACGATTCTCCACGGAAGCACTCACCAGATCCTTAGCCTGTTGCTTCTCAGTCTTCTTCTCACGCTTCTCGAGATCCTGCTCCTCCTTGAAGGTCGGGCTTAAGGGGTTGGTGAAACCGCGACCCGGGGTTCCCGGCGCCTTCATGGCGCTCTTCAGGGGCGACCTTGGCGTCATGGGCATCGAGACAGACTCGCGATTGTCAATGTAACCAAATCCAACGTCTCCTGGCTGAGCTTGCGGGACCTGTGATCGTTCAGAGAAGGGGAGTTTCTTTGGCTCAATGGGCGAGTGAACGGCGGTGGCTTCGGCGAATCGCGGCGTCCTTGGTGGCTTCGCCAGCGACGAAGATGTCGAGGATGTCGAGGCGGAGGAGTTCGACCCGGCAGACATAGTGCGAGCCGGGGTAAGGTTCAGGGCCGTCGGCCGCTTCTTCTCGTCGTTGATCGCCATAGCGGCGTCGTCGTCGTCGTCGGTGTGGCGAGGTGACAACAAGGAGAGTAAGGAAGAAACCAGTCTTCGATGTTGCAACAAGCTATGCGAGAGGTGTGACTCTGCAAGACCGAGGCAGAAGGGAACCAAGCGACGTATATGGAGGGTGAGAGCCCAGCTACCAGCAGCAAAGAAGAAGAAGGGCCGGGACTGCGAGGCCAGGCGCCGGAGGGAAGGTGGTGGTTTTGAATAGCCGCTGCCACTACCACTAACAAGGCATGCAAGCGTTGCGTGCGGGCCTCAGTGCTGCATGGGACTGTGAGTATGTAGATGGTCCGAGGCGAGGGAGACGGCGGCCCATACCTTGGACAGGGGGGTCAGGGCAGTCTTCGGCGGGATGGCGTCGCTGATAGGAGGACGGATCGATCTGCCAATAAGTCCGGCGACTCGTGATGGAAATAGACGCCCACTGGGGGACAGAGTGGGACCCGAGCACTGCAAGCTGCTGGCGCGGCCTTCCGGAGCGACCAGTAAATGTCACGACTTGAGGGCGGGTGTTAGATGAGGCGGTCTTGGGAACGGGCGAGGGTGAGGCCTTCGACTGTTCCTGCGTCTCAGCAACGTCGCGACAATGGAAGAGTTGAAGCGTGGCGTAAGACAAAGAGAAGCATCCAGGCACTTCAGTCGCCCACAATGAGAGAGGGGGAGACAGAGAGATGGAATATGTCCTGGGGTGTCATCAGGCACAAAGCCGCACGGAACGTCCGCAAGGTGAGGGGCTGGTCCCGAATATAGCAGCTTTACTCGAGAGAAAAAAGGGCTCGCGTGGCGGCACAATAGGGTCTGTCCCGCAGAACCGACCTTCGATTCCTTGAACCTTTCCACCCTCGCCCTTCTCTCCTGATCTGTGAGTCCGCGCCCATCGTCGTCGCTGGGCCTTGGCGCCCACATCCTCGCAAAACCCGGGACGCGCATATGCGGGTGCGTCGCATCGATTGGCTAGGCGCGGGTCGAGGAAGAGAGCGCTTTTGCCGGATTTGCAAAGAGGCTGGCCAACAAGAGCACGATGTCGGCCGAGGACTGACCCAGACGGGGGAGGACCGACTGTGGTTGGGCGGTAAGCACTCGTCGCCCGCCCCCCGCCCCCGACCTGGACTGGACGTTTGCACTTTCCCGCGCACCGCCATCCACTACCCCTGTACCGATCATTCGCTTTAATAGGTCTGGCGCCGTTCGGCGTACAAACACACAGCCAATCACGACAACAAATGCCGTGATCGAGCTGCCGGTCATGCATGGGGGTGGGCGGCTCGCTGTGCCTCCCAGCAGCAGCCCTGGCCACTTTGCCGCTCTTTCTTCCAGCGAGCCATGCGCCGGCCCTGAACCCCTCCAAAGCACTCCCCTCTCCCCGCCGCGCCCCGTACGACCTGAGGAATCACGAGCCTGCCCGTTGAGCAGCAATGGCACCCTCGTTGTGCCTAGAACAGCACGGTGACACCGATGCTGACCATCTTCATCGTCATCACACAACCCCGCTTTCGAGACGACTTTGTCTTCTGCTGCGGCTGCGTTGCTCTGCGCTATCACAGAGATCTCTCGATAGTCCTCATGGCGAAGATAGCAATCGTACGTTATGCAAGGTTCCATTTCGTCAACAGCCACAGCGGGGGCCCGGCATTTCGGAGCCATCCTGGCAGCCCAGCGATCGGGGTGTGAAGACAATATAAAATGCTGACCGGGAGTAAGATTCTGTAAACAGCTTAGAAGCAGCGTTCAGGGCGGCGCAATGGCCACTATGGAAGAAGTTCTCCAAATTGTACCCTTAAATCGCTCGAGTATATTAACCTGCGGCGCGGTTCCCTTGGCGAAGTCGGTAGGAAGCGATCGTTCTCGCTTCTCGCATTTGTCCCGCCCGCAGCAGTTGATCATTGTCGCTCTGCTGCCGAGACGGGGTCCCGACTTCATCGGAACAGGATTTTGCCCACCACCCTCACCGCAACCATCAGCTCGGCTGCCACCCACCGCCACCCCTTTTGGTATTTTTAGCCCAAAATCTGCAATGTTGTGTGTTCGCAATGGGGGCAGGATTTAGCCCGGATTCTCTCATGATTTTGCCCTCTGGTCTAGCCCTCCATCACAATCATGACGTGCTGGGACTCGAGAGCGCTCGGTGTCCTTAGTGTCAACGTCTCGCCAATCTCTCTCGCCCGCCGCACGACCGCCATCCGCTTTCCAGGCACATATGGCACGCTAAATTTATATTGAAATGTCCTCCGTGGACGGCGACCCTCAGATCTTTCAAGTGGATGCAGCGGGACAGCTCCGGATTTCCCGTCCATCTTCCGCACGATGGAAGGGTAGTGGCCTGTCACGACCGTTGGCCGTTGATCGTCTCCAGACCCAGCCCGGGAACCACTCAGCGAGCTGCTGCAGGTCCACGTAGTGACACGGACAGCAATGTCTCCCACTCAGCCCGCCTGTGCTACACGGACCAGTAGTATCCTTTGTTCCGCCAAACTTGAAACAACCGCACGAGGCACCGCGCGGGAAACAATCAGCGTAGGGTTATCTCTGCCGACGAGAGTAGCTGCTAATGGTCTGTCGACAACGGGACCCTCCGTGCGCCGAGGACTAGCACGTCGATCGACACACTTGACGGCACGCTGTCTTTGCCTTGCCCCTCTTGGGTTCCATGGCTTCACATGGAAGCGGAAAGGTGCCTCTTGAGCTTGGCCCTGGAGCTGAAAATCGCAACCCCGTCCCAGGCAGCTGAGGGGCAATGCCTTGCCATCATGGATGCTTGTACCGCAGCAGCTGAGGGATCCATCCACCCAGGCTGAGTAATTGGCATACAGCATGAACTAATGCAACAGCCTTCTCGTCCATTGCACTGCTTCATCTCCACGCACAAGTAAACGCGCTGGAATCTCTCGCGGCGGATCAGCTGACCAATATGGGCAAGAGGGCTGTTTCGCAACTCAGTAGAAACAAGGCTGTACTGACATCTCGACAGATCCAAGTGATGATGCATGTCCATGTCTCTCCTTCAGTTGTTGGTGGTGGCTGACACCAGCCAGCTCGTTCCAACGCAACCCACGGGGCCAATGGATGAAGATGACTGCATCAGCAAGACCGTATGTCAGGTATAAATCTTGGGAGCGAAGGCGTTACCTGACGCCAACCGACCGGAATTTTCCTCGACCACAGAGCTTCAGCCATAAGCTCCGGATGACCTAATCCAAAGGTCGGATTATCCACGTGATTTCGCAGGTTTGTGTTAGAGTATGTTATCCGTAATTCCTACTACTATACATCTATTAACAGAAGTCCCTAATGCTTTAAGTCGGATTAATATATCCGATCTTACATAAAAAGATCTCTTTATATAAAAAGAGAAAGATTTTACCTCTTTACGTATAGGGAGAAGGTTTTAGGTCCTTTATGCTAATTTTCTCCTTAAAGCTATATGTTGGCTAGAAAAGCCAGTGCGCAGTGCCAAGGCACTAAGTCGAGCCTGAAACACTAGTGTGTGTTCTAGCAGATTCCAGTAGTTTCTACGCCTACTGTGACGGGCTGAGCCCTGGTGCAGCCTCGGCGACTCTCGGCCGTGGCGCCGGGCCCGCGGGGCCGGAGGTGGGGCGGAGCCCCACCGGCAACCACCCCCTGACCCTCGAACGAAGCCATTCCCAGAAATGCCGATGTGCGCACACAGACCACAACACTAAACCTTAGCGAGGCATGCGACGTCTCTGGAATCTTCTATCTCCCTCGGGTCGAAACAATGAGGTCATGTATATATGAAAGAGGCCTCTCACGAGGCCTCTCCTCTCTTTCTTTCTTTTCCTCATGTTCTGCGTCTTCGTTGAATAGGTCTAGCTAGTTGCAACACACTACCTTGCCCGTTACACCTACGAGCTTACGTCACCAAAGCGTAAAACGGCCTAATAATTACTCCGACTCGGCCAACTATAATAATAGACTTCCCACCACTCCTTAGGTAGAATAAATAAGCAGAACAATAACAACGAGCTTTCTACCACTCTTTCATCATGTGACCTCGCAACAATATTATTTATAATAGTTATTGTTTTAACGTTATTGCTTTATAAGTTTAGCTTATTCTTTTATTTTTACCCCTATAGAAAAAAAATTCCTGGGTGGATTAACCTAAGTTTATAACCTGTTAAAGTATATAATCTGGAATTTTTATTATTATATATTTATTAACAAGAGTCCTTAATGCTTTAGGTCGGATTGATATATCTAATTTTACATAAAGGGATCTCTTTATATAAAGAGAGAAAGGTTCCACTTCTTTACGTATAAGGAGAAGGTTTTAGGTTTTTTATGCCAATTGTTTGTAAAGGTTAGCATTGTCGGTATGTTTTATGGCAACGACGGCTGGTCGCCCATGTTGATCGTGGATGAGCTTCTTAGCGAGCTTAGCAAAAGCTATAAATCTGTAGTCTTTTCCTGCCGAGTGGTGATTTCAGACAGATATAGAGGTTTTTCGGTGTGTGTCCTTGCGTGAAGGTCCGAGCTACTGTGCTTTAAGGCGCAACTCCCAGCAAACTCGTGTTGGTTAACATAAGACATTACAGCTTGTGAGTGCCGATATCGGTTCCAGACCCAGCAGGCACGGTGGACTAGAATATCATACTCCGTACGTTGTGAAAATATCATCTGGTATTATCAGAGTACAGATTCTTTCTGACCCGATACTGGTGTCTCTGCCGGTACTTTTGGCTCTTCGCCCACGAGAGGTTAGGGAGTATGAGAAGTTTCAATTGGTGAAATCATAACAAGCACCTCAGTCACAGAACATAAAGGGAAATGCATCTATAATTCGTGGTGAAAGGGTGAGTGCCCAGCTTAAGACCTCAGTTTCGAGGTCTGGCTGGCTGAGATCCTAGATGGTCATGTTGAAGTTGACCGGTATGTCGCCGAGCGCTTTCTGTGAATTTGTGACGGTTGAGCAGCTATCTTCGGCTGATACACTAATTCTAAGTGGGTCAAGAAAGTTGTCGAAGGTGGACTTCGTCAAACGGCAACTGAAGCTGCGAGTCAAGAACGCCATGCGCCAATGTCAGCCGATATGGAGGATAATGTATGGCCGTGGTGACCTGTCGACAGAGCTTCTGGGCTCGGGTTCTGATGTCAGTGCTTATCGGGCTTATCAGATACCATGGGGCAGTAACGCTAAGCCTAATACGGACTAGTCACATGCGGCAACTCTAACGCCCACACCTGCCAGGATAGGATGAGTCGACAGGATGGTAACTGCACACGAAAATCAAGTGCAAAATATCAACCTTCCGTGAGTCGTTCCGCCCATGACAGTGAATAGCGAAGACGTTGCCTGCGCACATATCTGGCGACTCTAACAGAACAGCATCGCACCAGTTTCCCGAAAACGAAGAACCAAATCATCACCGAGGAACCCCCGCACCCTTGTCCACCGATCTCTTTCTTCGAGGAGGGGTCTAAAAATTCCTGCCCCGCGGCGATCGATTCATCTTCTTCCTCCACCATCGAACGTCACAATGGCAGCCAACACCGATAAGTTTGGCAACGAGATCGAGCCGGAGTCTGACTCCGGCAATGAGTCTCAGGTTGACGACCAGCTCTCCGACAACGAGGGCGAAAACTACCTGAAGTCTGCGCTCAAGAAGGATGCGCCGGCTCCCCAGGCCGAGAAACCATACCTCCCTCCGCAGACCGAGCCCAAAGACCTCGACGTCAACACCCTAACGCCCCTGACTCCCGAGATTATCGCGCGCCAAGCCACCATCAACATTGGCACAATCGGTCACGTCGCCCACGGAAAATCTACAGTCGTCAAGGCCATCTCTGGTGTCCAGACTGTTAGATTCAAAAATGAACTGATCAGGAACATCACCATCAAGCTCGGATATGCGAACGCCAAGATCTACAAGTGCGACAGCCAAGATTGCCCGCGGCCGACATGCTTCAGGAGCTTCAAGAGTGAAAAAGAAGTCGACCCTCCTTGTGAACGGGAAGGGTGCACGGGAACGTATCGGCTGATTCGCCATGTCTCGTAAGTGCGATTGGGCAGGCAGCGCTTACAGGACTGGAAAACTGACACTCTGCAGCTTTGTTGACTGCCCTGGTCACGATATTCTCATGAGCACCATGTTGTCAGGAGCCGCCGTCATGGACGCCGCCCTCCTGCTCGTCGCTGGAAACGAACCTTGCCCTCAGCCCCAGACAGCTGAACATTTGGCAGCTATCGAGATCATGAAGCTCGACAAGATCATCATCTTGCAAAACAAAGTTGACTTGATGCGCGAGGAGGCCGCCCAACAACACTACACCTCGATTTTGAAGTTCATCCGAGGCACGGTAGCCGACAAGTCTCCAGTTATCCCGGTCTCCGCGCAGCTCAAGTTCAACATCGACGCCGTCCTCGATTCGATCGTTCATACTATTCCAATCCCCGTCAGGAACTTCTCGCAGGATCCTCTCATGATCATCATCCGTTCGTTTGACGTCAACAAGCCAGGTGCTGGAGTTGACGAGCTCAAGGGTGGTGTTGCCGGTGGCAGTATTCTGCATGGTGTGCTGAAGCTCGGGGATGAGATTGAGATTCGGCCTGGTGTTGTCACCCGTGATGGCGATGGTAACCTCAAGTGCACTCCCATCTTCAGCCGCATTGTGACGCTGAATTCCGAGGCAAACGATCTCAAGTACGCCGTGCCTGGTGGTCTCATTGGTGTGGGTACTCGCATCGACCCTACCCTCTGCAGAGCCGATCGTTTGGTAGGCCACGTGCTCGGTCTCAAGGGTCGCCTTCCCGACGTCTACTTCGAGATCGAAGTCAATTTCTACCTCCTTCGCCGCCTCCTCGGCGTCAGGACGTCGGATGGAAAGCAGGCCAAGGTCGAGAAGCTCTCCAAGAATGAGGTCATCATGGTGAACATTGGATCTACCTCGACGGGTGCTAAAGTTTCGGCCATCAAGAACGATGCGGCCAAGCTGGTCCTGACCAGTCCTGCATGCACGAACATCGGTGAGAAGGTTGCTCTCAGCAGACGTATTGAGAAGCATTGGCGTTTGATTGGTTGGGCAACTATCACAGCGTAAGTCTATTCTGCCGGCGTTTTTGTGAGAGACCGCTGCTAACAGGTGCATAGGGGCAAGACGCTTGAACTCTCGACTGCTTGAGGGGATGCGAATTTGTTGTTACTTTAGCCGTCAGATAGTTCACCAAAGGGCGTTAACTGTGTTCTCGCCAGGCCTTGGGATGAGCCAAGCGATGCCTCTGCTTGATGTGGTGAGGCCTTGGATGAATGTTGGACGCGTTCATGTTGATGATAAGATGCCTGAAATACATTCTGAATGGCCTCGGATACATTTTAGAAATACGAAAGACGTTAAACCGCAGCAGGACGATGGTATTATGAGGGTGCTCCGGACGTTTCGACATGGGGGCTGACAGTTCAGTCGAGGGATGAAGCGTCACTACCAACGTCGTTATGGTTCATGGAGCTTGTCTTTGCTATAATCACCAGATAGCTCCTAGTTCAAGGTGAATCTCAACTGGGAACCAGGAACAAGTATGGAATACATGATCCTATGTCAGACACCCATCTGAAGCCATCCTGCCGGGCATGACAGCTACCGTCTTGTGGCCATGCAATATAAACCCCTGGGACACTCTCTATGACGACGTACTGTGCATACTCACACGGCACAGAGCTCAATCACGTATCTGGCCTCGTGGAGTATCTATATCCTTGGGCACCTGCATATAATCAAATATGTTTCTGGAAGCAGCCCTCGCTGCTGGTCAACCCAGCCTACATTCCCTGATATTCGGCATCCCCAGTTGTGCGTGGAGGTGTCTCTCGGTCGCTGTGGAACTGTGGTACGAAACACGATGGCTAGCAAGATCCTCGTTTGGAACTGGGGGCTCAGGGGCTCAGGAAAAAGGCATTTATTGTGAGTTAGCCAGTGTGATTTGGGTGGCTTATCCGTGGGCTGGTTCCGAGGGTGGAGTTGAGGTCGGTCATGGGTTTTGTTGGCGGGATTTATTGCCTACAGCACAACTGTTACCTACCTTATCTTACACACCTGCCGACATATCCATCCATGTATCTCTGCTACTTTCTAGATCTACCTATTGCCTGGGCACTACACCACCAAAGTGCCGTTCTTTATGCTCTGAGCCTCATACTATGTGTTCACCCTTGCCTGTTGATAGTCCCTATTATCGGTGATCTGGATGAGGTTGCCCATCACATGGAAGCTCGGTGCTAGTCCCGATAGCACAGCGGGATGGGGTCAAGTGCATTTGGCATTGTCCCATCTGTTTGATCATTATCTAGAGTCGTCACCGCGGGGCTGTGTTTTAACTCCTCATATCTACTTCCTCACTTTTCTCGCGTGCTTCACCAGGTTCTCTATTACGCCCTCAAAGGCTTCGCGGTCGCCGATCTTCTCGTCTGTCCGCTTCTGCCAGTACTCCAACACTTCCTTTACAGTTTCCTGCATAGCTTCAAGCTTTGCCACATGTGACTTGAGCTCGCTGTCCGTCATACCGCGCAGGGCTTCGTCGGTTGTTGCACAGAGCTGTCGCGCGGCTGTCAGGTCGAAAGAGGGGCCTGGTGATGCAGGACCCTTCTTCTTGCTGCTCCCAACACCGGCATGGAGGTTATTTGTCGATGATGATGGCGAGGTGGACGGCTCGCCTCCGGGTATTCTTGAGAATGATGTTGGTTTCAGGTCGCCCTGGGAGTCCACAGAGGTCCGTGGCGCCTGGTTTGCGCGAGACCGTGATCGCGACTCGGACAAGTCTCGTCGAAATGAGCCATTGGAGCCGACGCGATGGAGAGAAGGGAGAACAAGCTTCTTTTGCTTTGAGGCCGGTAGGATCTCGTCCAAGTCAACAGGCACACCGAGTGAAACGAGAAAGAGGCGGCGGATGCGGGAACGAATCCAGTCGGGTGGTTGGAGTGGTGGCGGAGCGACGAGCTGGGACCAAAGGGAAGCGCTCCGCGGTGAAAGAAACACCGGGTTGTCCTTGGAAACGGATGGGAGGAGAGGAGGTGTTTCGTCCTCATGAGGGAACAGAGCGTCGAGGTAAGATTCGGTCAGACCGAAGATTTCTGATGCTTCTCGGTCGTTGAAATCGGGTATAGGCTACAGAGGCAAGGCTCGACTTAGTCACGGATACACCATCTGGAGGGGCTAGCGGAGATATCACATACAAATGACAATAGTTGTGGAGGAGGGACGGCTGAGGATTGGGTGGGAGCAGGGGGAGGGGCCGCTGCCTCTTCTGCTTGCTGGAAGCCATCATCATCAAAGTCGTCAAAGTCGCCGTCATCTCCACCCTCCTCGAAATCGTCAAAGTCATCACCGAAATCATCGCCGTCCGCTTCTTCTGCTTCCCCACCGGTACTTTGGAGCCCAGGACTCAAAGGTCCGGGAAAGGAGGGGGACATGGGAGACCGCCTCTGTGCCAGCGACGATTTTCTCCTCGCACGTGGTGAGGTAGGGGACTTTAAAGTAGGTGATATTGGAGTATCTACGCAGGAGAAGGAAAAGTCAATACAAAAGGAGAAGACAAGAGAAGGGGGCCAACAGGGTTGGCAGGGAAGAGGGCTACGCATCCGTACCAGGTGCAACACCGTCTTCCACGACCTTCTGCCCATCCGCCTTGAGCACAACATCGGGATGAGGATCCGAGCCGTGCCTCTTCTCAATTTC
This sequence comes from Podospora aff. communis PSN243, assembly GCA_033296975.1. Classification (NCBI taxonomy): domain Eukaryota; kingdom Fungi; phylum Ascomycota; class Sordariomycetes; order Sordariales; family Podosporaceae; genus Podospora; species Podospora aff. communis PSN243. The sequence goes on along the minus strand of MU865916.1, from coordinate 440,709 downwards.
CGGGTGCGTCACTGAACCCTCGGCATCGGGGCTCTCCTCGACTACAGTCTTTGGGATCGGCTGTCCACCAGGCGTCGGAGGCGTGCCGTCTTGTTCGCTGCCAGGGGCGGGTTCCTTGGCATCGGGATCTGGGACATAGGCTATCTCATCCGGCGCGGCATCTCCTTCCCTGAGCTGATATGCGGCCGTTCCGGGGACTTCGCCGTAGGCCGGTTTGTCATCGACCCTCTCCACCCTGGTCTTCGGGATTGGCGATGTTGGGTGCGACTCGGAGACGGCCGACTGCGCATCAGAGTAGTGTTCCTCTGAATCTGATGTTTCTGGAAAAGAGTCAGCACTTTGTTGGCCGCGGCATGTGGGGAAATTTACCAAGATCGTGGGCGCCCGGATCCTGCGTGTGTACTCTCTCCGGAGGCGACAAGCTGTTTCTTCTTGACGACATGGTGGATCGTCTTTGTTGCAATGGAATTGAGCAGTCGTGTTTGACACCACTGCAGCGTGCAGACAAGTTGAGCACTGGGAGATAAAACTGGGGGCAAGCTGATTGGAGAGACGCAGTGGCCACGGGAATAATGGCCAAGTTCCCTATTCGCAAGAGTGCTGTCGGTGTTGAGGGTTACAGAACGGAGTTGGGCTCGTTGCTCCCCTCACGATGCATGCGACTTGGTTGTCGACCTCAGACCACCAGGGTCAGGGTTGGAACTTGGCACTCGAGGTGGAGATGCCAAGGAACTGGAGCTCCCCGCCACGACCAGCCACAGACCCACAATTGCCCGTGCAGTTGCTGAAGCTCAGGTGAGGCTGAGCAGCGCGATTGGAAGCTTTTTCAGGCGCGCCTGAGGTCCCAGTCAAACAGTTGCTGGTCACGAAGCGAACCGCCTAGCCACAACGAATAGCAACCCGAAAAAGGCCGTCTTTGTTGCGCCATCACCACGACGACGTAAGATTCTGTGTATTTTTTCCTGCAACGCATACTTCCCATTGCGCCGTTTCCTTTCGCTCACTGCATCGCTTTTGGGAGCGACAGCAAGCGGGACTGAGCCTTTGATCCGTTGCAGCTCTCGCATCCCTGGCGACAACGCGCCGCGACCCTTACACTTCACGACGAATACCTGCATAAAACCCGCTGCGATGTCGTTCGCATTTGGCTCAGCCGGGGACGCCAGCTCCAGCGGTGCCTCTGATCCTGCGAAGACGACGACCGCACCAGGAGCCGAAGGCCTCTTCGGATCTGCTTCTACGACTGGCACACCAAGCTTCTCGTTTGGCACAACGACGCCAGCTACGACCCAGCCCGCCACAGGAGGCTTGTTTTCGCAACCATCAACAACAGGCGGTCTCTTCGGAAACAAAACCGCAAGCGGCACCACTCCTTCGCCGGCTCCATCAGGGGGTTTGTTTGGCAACGCCGCTGCCGGTGTGGGTGCCAGTGGAGGGGCAACGAGTTTGTTTGGGAATAACAGCAAGCCTGCTGGCTCTCTGTTCGGAGGTGCGTCGACGACGCCAGCAGCTACTGGTGCCTCTGCTACGCCAGCAGTGGGAGGACTGTTCGGCAACAAGAGTACCACACCGGCCACCAACGCCCCAACGACTGGAGGTCTCTTCGGAGGAGCAACGGCTACTTCTGGGGCTCCTCAGCTAGGATCCGTCACGACCCCATCGGGTGGCTCGGGAGGCAGTCTATTTGGCAACCTTGGTGGGAACCAATCCACGCCAGCGAAGCCGACTTTTGGTGCCTTTGGATCGACCACGCCTGCTGGCCTCCCCCCGGTTGGCGGAGATGCAAAGCCTACCACTGGGGGCCTCTTTGGGGCCGCAAAGCCGGCGGCGACCTCATCCGCAACTCCTTCGGGTGGACTCTTTGGCCAAACGGCGATGCCCGCTGCGGCATCAACCCCTGCCGCCGCTTCAGGGACGTCTTTGTTTGGGGCGGCGAAACCAGCTGCCGCTGCTGCTACTGGGACTTCGACCGGAGGATTGTTTGGCGGTTCTCAGCCGGCTGCCACTGGAAGCGCAACCGGAGGGCTGTTTGGGGGCAATCAAGCGGGGACCGCTTCTGCTGCGGCTTCAACACCAGCATCTACAGCTGCCGCCACACCTAGTCTATTTGGCTCGAAACCGGCGGGGACTGGGCTTCTGGGAGGCGCTGTTGGCGCGGGCGGTTCGTCCACTCCCGCATCTAAACCGCTATTTGGGACCGCAACGACGACTGCCGCACCTGCTACTTCGACGGCCACTCCATCCCTGTTCGGCGCTGCGTCAACTGCAGCAGCCGCTCCTACCACATTAACATCGACGCCCACTGGTGGTTTATTTGGAGGCGCTGCGGCGTCTACCGCCCCCGCGTCATCCGCAGCAACCAGCACTACCACAGCTCCGGCGACAGGCGGTCTCTTTGGTGCCAAGACGACCACAACTGCAGCACCCGGAATTGCGACGACAAGCGCTTCCACAGCAACCACCTCCTCTGCCGCTGCGACGCCTGCCACATCAGGTCTCTTTGGTGGTGCTAAGCCTGCAGCGACCTCGACGACATCGGCGGCCCCAGATGGGAAGACTGCTGCCACTGCTGCCGCTCTTACAGCGTCAACTATGGGCCCCCAATCTCAGCTTCCGCGGCTCAAAAACAAGACGATGGATGAAATTATCACTCGCTGGGCTACGGACCTTTCCAAATACCAGAAAGAGTTCAAGGACCAGGCGTCAAAGGTTGCCGAGTGGGACCGTATGCTTGTGCAGAACGGAGAGAAGATTCAAAAGCTGTACACCAGCACCTACGAGGCGGAGAGAGCCAGCAATGAGATTGAGCGCCAGCTTGCTGGTGTAGAGAGCCAACAGGACGAACTTTCTGCCTGGCTTGATCGATACGAGGCAGAGCTGAACGAGTTGTTTGTCAAGCAAATGGGCACCAATGAGCAGATTGCGGGACCGGACCAAGAGAGGGAGCGCACCTACAAGTTGGCAGAAAAGCTGACTGATCGCCTCGATGACATGGGCAAGGACTTGACCAAGATGATCAAGGATATTAACGACATGTCGGCTGGTTTGAGCAAGGGCAGCAAGCCTGATGATCCGGTATGCCTTTTGATATTCCCGTCCCCTATTTTCAGGAAGAAGCTAACCTTTATGTGTAGTTGACCCAGATTGTTCGGGTTCTGAATGGACATCTTGTTCAGCTGCAGTGGATCGACTCCAACGCCTCCGCGTTGCAGTCCAAGGTTGCAGCGGCTCAAAAGGCAAGCGGAAACATGGGCGCAAGCACCGGTTTCGGAGAGTCAGATGCTGCAGACAGCTTCTACCGGTCGTATAGAGGAGGACGTTAATTTGGCGATGAGGGCTGGCATGGTCAGTAGAGAGATGTTGCTCTGGGGTTAGATAGCACAAGACGGATGGAATCCGCAATGTGACCCAGCAACCAGGGTGAAGAACGAGGCATACAGCTTCTTGGAGGAAAAGCTGGCGTTGCAACCAAGATGCATAGTTTATTGTATTTGTACAACCAAATGGAGTGTAATCTTTCCCTCCTCGGTAGCGGCAACGGAAGCAGCAACCTCAATTACCAAAACGAGTCGAGATCAAGACGGGCTTCACAGCCAAGCCGACTGATGCTGGGCCACCTCCATCCTTTATTTACTACACAGCTCTCTTATCACCCGGAAAAGGGCTCATCGAGACCTCGTCTATCACGCTGGACGACTTCATGCTGCAGAGAGCTTAGTTCTGCTCACCGCCCTGGCCCTTGGTCATCTCATCGCTATAGCCACGTCAGTTTCTAGCCCCGACATTGTCTCTTCCTCCAAATATCTGAGGAGCAAGGATGTACACACATGTGATCCGAGAGCTGCTGGAGATGCTCCTGCTGCGCCTTGATTTTCTCCCTGAGCTGGAGGAGCTTCTCCTTTTCAGCTTGACGAATGTACATCTCCTCCTGGGCGCGCTCGCGTTTTTGGAAGGCATCCCTGGTCCGGAGGTTGCTTGGTTAGCTAGGATGTTTTGGGTTGGCAGTGGATGACGTAGGGGTCCGGGGGAGTATGGGTGTCTGAATCGGTCCCCGGGAGCGGGACAGGATGGGAGATGAGAAAGAGGACCAGACGTACCCGAAGCCGCCGGTCTTCGGGGGGGAGCCGGTGTCGCCAGCGGCCATGGTGCGCGCCGAGGTCGAAAAGGTGCGCAGGATGGCGGTCGAGCGGGCGGCCTTGGTGAAGGATGTGCGAAGCATTTTGATGTGGGTGTAATTGGGTTGATTGGATGGGTGGGACTAGAATTGGGGTATGAGAAGAGCCCCTATTTCGGCCTTTGTATACTTGGTGATGGGTTCGATTGGTTGGTGGTGTGATGTCTCGAAAGAGCTTTTGAAGGGGAAAGCAACGTCAAGCTTGTGTCGTTGCGGGACAAAGCTCACTTGGACGGCTTGGCATCGGCTGTTGCGGGCAGTTGAGGCCTCAGGCATCACTTTGCTCGGACGGGGAGATCAGGCCTGGTTGGTGGGGCAGCAGCCCGCTTGTTTCCATTGAGCAGAGGTTGCCCCGCACTGCCTGTTTTTGCTCCTGAACAGGGCGGCTACCCTCCTGATCTCAGCCTCATCCTCACGCTGTTTACGCGTAGGGTACACGAAGATTTGTGCAATGTCTAGTAAGCTAGATTACTATTAGAGCGGGGATGTTCTCCCGAAGCGGGACCGTTATCGCGTTGTTTTGCCAAGTGCAAACCTCTGGGGCGCTCGTTGGCATGAGATGTCACGTCGGTGAGGGTGCATGGCTACCTCGAGAAACTGCTTTGGCCGTCAACATTTTCTTCTCCGGCAGGCGCATCTCTATGGTAGGGACTGGGCCCAGTGTTGTATGTGGCCCTGAATGACTTCTTGTCGGGAATCCACAGATAGGGGCCAATGGGTTGCCTGTCTGCCATGGCAATTTCATCTTCATTTGGCATAAGGGAGATCCCTGTCTGTTGAAGCTCAAGGGCAGCTTATGAGGGGTCTAAGCTCCCGGTTCTATGGAAAGACATAGAATCCAACAAGGTGAAGGCCTCAGATCGCTGCCGCGTTCACCACCTTAACCTTGCCTGGTAGACCTGCAGAGCAAACCCAGCAAGCAGATGATGGGAGAGCTGCATGAATGAAACCCTGTCGACTATGCGCAGCTTGTGGCTCGGAGACAAGCGGCAAGGCCTCTCTGCTCTTTGCGGTTGACGGCCTGGAACGAAACGCGCTGGGGTGGATCACCTCAAGAGGGGCCAAGGGCTGACGGTGGTTGAGGCTTCGGTTGGTCCTGCGGGCGGTCGTCGTCTGGTTGTCCGCGAAGAAGGCGCAGCAGATCGAGGAAGAGACAAGATAGTCACGACAGCACAACCCAGGAAGACAACATGCGGCGAACAGCCCCAACAACAGTCCGCAACGGGGAAGCCAGGCTTCCAAGTTGTGTGAAGGCGGACATTTGGGCGGGCGCCAGTGACGTACTTTTCGTCACGTGGTGTGGGTGATTGAAGGAGAGGTTGCTGGGTCCAAACACTGGACCTGACCGGCCAAATTTCAGCGCACGGCATCCCGCCTTGTGTTGTCGCTTCCTCGCCTTGTCAACCCCTTCTCCCGCATTTCCAACTTTACCTCCAAAACTGGTCCCCATCTTTCCCCCCTCACCACCAAAAAAGCTAACACCACTTCGTCGTCGGATTCCGCTGAGATCCTGTCGGGTTTACCACGTCCACCGCACTATTTCGCCCACCACAATCTTCTAGCTTCGTATAGGTATGTGCGTCCTCCTGCTCCGCCCACCACGATATCTGCTGCACCACTCCTCGCCCTCTGTCGTCATCGCGGATGCGACCTCTCTGGCCTTCGCTCCGAGGCAGCCATCGCCGCGGGCCCGTCGCCTCGAGCCGGCGGCCCAATTGCCTCAGATTCCGCCGCGATGCCACCGCCGCTGCTGCTCAGCGCGGCATGCCGACCGGCCAGGCTGCGAGTGCCCCACCGTGAGCGGGGAGCCTCCGATTCTAGTCATGAAGTCAGCAGCGGCGCATTCACCCCAGCATCGCTGAGGATCTCAAATCTCAGTCAATGCACGCGCCTGCGTCGTCCTTGCCACTGCCTCTGTTATTCATCGCTGCTGTGTTTCAGAGTTTTCCCGATAGGGCGCTGACCAACACGGCCGACTCCGGCACCGCGCTCGTTGACAGTCGCTAACTCGCACCTTCCAGATTTCCACCGCCAAAATGGGTCACGAAGATGCTGTCTACCTGGCCAAGCTGGCCGAGCAGGCCGAGCGCTATGAGGGTATGTTTACTTGGACGCACATGGGACGATCTCGAGGCTGACGGGCGATCCCTGGAACAGAGATGGTTGATCAAATGAAGAAGGTTGCCTCCGAGGACCGTGACCTGACCGTCGAGGAGCGGAATCTTCTGTCCGTTGCCTACAAGAACGTTATCGGTGCCCGCCGCGCATCGTGGCGAATTGTCACTTCTATTGAGCAGAAGGAGGAATCCAAGGGCAACTCTACCCAGGTCGGCCTCATCAAGGAGTATCGCCAGAAGATCGAAGCCGAGCTCGCCCAAATCTGCGAAGACATCCTCTCCGTCCTTGACAAGCATCTCATTCCTTCTGCCAAGTCTGGCGAGTCTAAGGTCTTTTATCACAAGATGTACGTGCTGCCTCCCACTTCAAATTGTTTGTCTAATATCTTGCAGGAAGGGCGACTACCACCGCTACCTCGCCGAGTTCGCCGTTGGCGACAAGCGCAAGGACTCTGCCGACAAGTCCCTTGAGGCCTACAAGTCCGCCACCGAGGTTGCACAGACCGAGCTTCCTCCCACCCACCCCATCCGTCTTGGTCTCGCTCTCAACTTCTCCGTCTTCTACTATGAGATCCTCAACGCCCCTGACCAGGCTTGCCACTTGGCTAAGCAGGCTTTCGATGATGCCATTGCTGGTGAGTTCAAGAGGACGGAGCGCGTCGGGCAGACAGAACTCTAACTAGCAAATCGCAGAACTGGACACATTGAGCGAGGAGAGCTACAAGGACTCGACCCTCATCATGCAGCTTCTCCGCGACAACTTGGTAAGCAGGTCGAGAACCCAAAGATCGCAGGCTTTGCTAATCCCAATCGCAGACTCTCTGGACTTCGTCTGAGGCCGAGCCGACGGCTGCCGCCCAGGAGGCTGCCCCCGAGGAGCCCAAGGCCGATGCGCCGGCGGCGGAGGAGCCTAAGGCTGAGTGAGCGGTATCATACATTTCCGTGGTCTTGCAATCGTGATAACCCTGGTTGAACTTGGTAAACCTGGTGGAAATGGTGTCTTCGGAGTGTGGGCTGGAGATCCTCCAAGTGGCTTTGCATGTTTTACGCAAATACACAGAGTTAACACCTTGCTGGCGATTTCTAGTAATGGCCGAGGGCTAGGGAGCAGAGCATTGGAGGGGTTTCTTTCTCGAATGGCCTGCCTTTTAGACTCTCCACACCCTAAAGATCGTCCCGACAATAAAAACCAAAAATCCTCTTCTTAGTGAAGGTGGACGTCCTATTTCGGTTCAACTTGGCTCGTTCCGTGCGGCTCTGATAGCTAACCTTGATCCAACCTCGCTCGGCAGTTGCCCTTGTAAATTCGGGATTCCGGCGCATCGTGCCGGCTGCAGTTGTGAGGCACCCTTTCGGCAACTCTCATGTGTGCAGTCAATCTTACGTGGGCCAAGCTGAGACACGGATGTAATTCTCAGAACGCAGCCGCCTGCGCTGTGTAACGGCAATCAACAGACCCCTTCAATCCCCTGGATTGACTATCAGAGTTCAGTCACCATGAGCAGAGGCCGTACAAGCATGAGAGCAGCTTAGATGCGGTATCCTATCCGTGCTAACTATCCCCAACCCGGTCTTGTTTATTGTTATGACTCCCCACATCCTCCTCCTCATCAACTACTGCAAACTGCACCCTCAACCAAAGACTACAATCCACGCATCCCACCATCAACTCGCCTAGATCCGCTGACTCTTCCAGGTCGGTCTCACTGAAGCGATACCCCCGGGCGTTTCCGCAGCGACAGGACCGGTACCACTCCTCCTTGGGAGCGTCGTAATCGAGATCGTCGAGGTCGAGAGTCTCGATGCCGGTTTGGAATTGCGAAGGGATGGGATTGGTCGTGGAGGTTGTGGCGAGGAGTTGGTTGTAGGAAGCGCGGGAGGTGGGTTTGGAGAGGATGGCGTAGGCGGTGGAGATTTGGTCGATTGTAAAGGTGGGTGATGCTGTGGTGTAGGGCGTGGTGGTGGTATGTTTCTTGTCCGGGTGGTGGGACAGGAGGGCGCGGCGGTAGGCACGTTTGATGAACGCCGAGGGGTTGGGCTGTTGGGATGTGGTGAGGGGAGAGAGGTTGAGGATTTCGTAGTAGGTTGGTGGATTTGTGGTGGACATGGTGGGTTTGTTGAGTTTTTGCAGTGTAGTTCGCCGCTTGGTGGTTGCCCCTGGAAGCGTGGTTGTGATGGCAAACCTTGGGATGAACCAGAGGAGACGCAGGCGGAGAGCAGAAAAATTCGGGGCCTAAGATCACGTGGGTGTCCTGTCTTTTGTGGCAACCGGGAATCGAAGGAAAAATTGCTGGAAGAAGGCCGAGCCTCTCAACAGAGTTATGGCTCTGTGAGTGTCGTAAGTGAGAGATCAGATTATGAGATGCTTGTGTCGTTGCAGTGTGAGCAGGGCATTTTGGAGAGGTGTCTATTTTGGTAAGAAGAGTGCGAAGTTTGGCCAACCAGAGTGAAAGCCAGATTGAACAAAAAGCAGATAACACTCGTCATCTTGGGAGTTGGCCGTATAGAGCGCTAAGGTCACGGCAAGGCGCTGGGAGACCGTTCTTGAGATGTTGTACATTCTTGTAATACATTCTACACATTGTAGAGTCTGGATACCTCTAACGGGGCGATCATGATGAGTTCTTGGGGAACTTGTCCCAGTTCCGCTTTCCAACCTAAATTTAAGGCATTAGAAGTCTGGCCGGAGCAAAGCTAACACGGTGCCAAATGGTGTGCTTACCTTCTTCCATTCCCTGATGAGATCCGGCATCTCCAACATGGCCTGTCTCCTCTTCTCCATTCTTGAGCAAACGTTAGCAACATTCCCAGCAACTGCGACACCCCAGGTGTCCCAAGGGCAGCATAAACATACTTGGCGACCAATTGTCTCTCGTGCTTGTGGCCCTTGACCTTCTGGCCAACACCGGTACCCTTGACGCGCAGACCAAGCTCGACCCTCTTCCTTAACCTCTCCTCGGTACCCTTGACGGTAAAGGGCAGAAGCTCTTCGACGTGGTGCTTCCGTGCCAGCTTCACCAACTCAGCCTGTCGCCGAAGGGAGTATTTGGGCTCGTGCCATTTCCCTGTCACAGGGTGCTTGGTCGACTGGAAGGGGTTCGGTGCGACTTGCTGGTAGGGCGTCTTGGAGGTTTCGGCGTCTGCGCCGTCGGGCAGAATCGAGGCGGGAGGGTACCGCGCGAAGAAAGTCCGGAGCCGTGCTGGAAGCGCAAGCGCCAGTTGTATGTTCTTCTGCGCGACCGCCGCCATTGTGAGATTGTCGACAAGGGCCGATGTCGTTTAAAGTACAACGCTGGATCCCCAAGTGTTCGTCCAAGAACCCAAAAAAGTTCCAGGCTGGGTCGCGAATTGGGGTCAAGACCCTAACCCTGCCAAAAAGCTACAGCTGGTAACGCGACCATTGATACCTAGGTTATCCAACCTTACTTCTAGTTTCCAGGTACTCAACACTTTGTGTTTCCGACCTTCACAAATGCGTCAGTCTTGACAACCATGCGACAGCCGCTCGATACCGTATTGACCCGCAATATTGTACTATCTCGCAGCATTGGCCTCTACTCGTGCACCCTCGTTGTGTTGTCAGCGGATTTTAACCTGGAAGCTTCGTCAGAGGCATTTTGCAAAGTCGCCCGTAAGCAACCCTGTCGCAACAGCGCAGCAACCTTTCGTGATGTCTTCCAGGCTACTATATTGACTCACAATGCTGGCCCTTGATCTTGCGCCGTGCCCGCCTTGACAGCTTTGTCAGCGGTCCTCAGGAAAGCTATCAAACTCTCAGTACACGACAAGATAATCACAAGCTGCATCAGGCAAGGCCTTTACAGTCTCATAATAAGCTTCTGCGATATCAGAATTAGCCTTTGCGCATTCATGGGCCAGTTTGCGATCTTGCGTGGCCGTGCTAACAAAGCATTCAGAGCGTGCACAGGGCAAGAGTAAAGGCCAATACTCCGTATTGTGAGCCAATGCGGTAATCCATGCCTATTTTTTCTTTTTCAGGGCCTTAGTTCTTAAACTCGACGGCAAACAGCAACCCTTACTATGCCTCCTCGCCGTTGGAAGAATGCACTTTTTTATTTATTTACAGGCCTGCTATCGTTCTACTGACTGGCTGGACTCTGGTGCCTGTGCTGCTGGTGACGTACCCGTAACACGACGCAAAGCCACTAAGTGGCCCTGGATATGCTTAGCCACACTTCTAGTCTCGTCAACCGCTCGCAGGTGTGGCTTTCCACCTGCAACCCTTCTCCAGTACACCACCTTACCATCGGCCGTGACAACACCAACAAACTCTTCGTGAAGTCCTGGGTTGCCCGAATCGTCCCAAAGCATCGCCATGTCACGAAAGCTGCCACCTGATCTGGCTGCGCTGCTCCAGCAAAAGAAGGCCGAACAAGCGCTCAAACCACGATTTATACCGAAAAAAGAGCGCGAACGTCTACAAAAAGAAAAGGAAGAGGCCGAGCGCGAAGCAAAAGAGGCCCGGCTGGCACAGAAGTCGAAACGCACCCAGCGCCCCGCGGAACTAAATGAAGCCATTCCAACAGGTCCAAAAGCTATGCGCCAGAACCAGACGAACGGCAGAAAGCGGGGCCACGACGACGACGACGAGGAGCACAGACTGAAGATGGAGAGCAAGGACGAAGCTGACCTCCGGGCTAGGTACATGGGTCCCGTGATGAACCAGTCCACGTTCTCGGCCAAGAAGAGGAAGAAAGGGCGTCCTCAGTTCAACATGGACTGGGACCCTGCTGACGATACCAGTCGGCTGCATGACCCTATATACGCGGACCGGGTGGAGCCTTTGGTCAGGCTTGGAGGCTACGACACGACAGATGAGCTCATCCGAAGAAGGGCGGACGCGATCCGCCGTGGTGATCCAGAGACTGGAGAGCAGCGTGCTAGGGAGTTCCTGGAACAGCAGGAGCGCGTGAAGAAGCAGTCGGAACGAAAGAACCTGGGCAAACACTGGTCAGAGAAGAGCCTCGAAGAGATGAAGGAGCGAGATTGGCGCATTTTCAAGGAAAATTTTGGCATTGCCACCAAAGGCGGTGCCATTCCGGACCCGATGCGAAGTTGGCAGGAGTCCAAACTACCAAGGAGGCTACTGGACATCGTGGCCAGCGCAGGCTACGACGAACCTACACCTATTCAAAGAGCCGCCATTCCGATTGCCATGCAATCTCGCGATCTCATCGGTGTAGCCGTTACAGGTTCTGGAAAAACGGCCGCCTTCTTGCTACCTCTTCTCGTGTACATCTCTGGGCTCCCTCCCCTTACCGAAGTCAACAAAACCGACGGACCATATGCGCTCATTCTGGCGCCTACACGCGAGCTGGTGCAACAAATTGAAAGCGAGGCCAGGAAGTTTGCAACCCCCCTCGGCTTTACCGTCGTCAGCATTGTCGGTGGACATTCACTCGAGGAGCAAGCATTCGCTCTTCGAAACGGAGCTGAAATCATTGTCGCTACCCCTGGACGTCTTGTGGACTGTCTTGAACGACGTCTTCTGGTCTTTACGCAGTGCTGCTACATTATCATGGATGAAGCAGATCGCATGATCGACCAGGGCTTTGAGGAGCCGCTCACTAAGATCCTCGACGCAATGCCTGTAACGAACGAGAAGCCAGATACGGACGACGCAGAAAACGCGCAGCTCATGAGTCAGTATCTTGGAGGGAAGGATCGTTACAGGCAGACGATGATGTACACCGCGACAATGCCGCCGTTGGTTGAGAAGATTGCTAAGAAATATTTGAGGCGTCCAGCAATCGTCACCATTGGTAATGCTGGCGAAGCGGTGGACACCGTCGAGCAGCGCGTCGAGTTCGTGTCGGGCGAAGACAAGCGCAAAAAGAGGTTGCAAGAGATTCTCAACTCTGGCCAGTTCAAACCGCCAATTATTGTTTTCGTCAACATTAGACAAAACTGCAACATGGTGGCGAAGAGCATCAACGGCATGGGCTTCTCAGCGGTCATCCTGCATGGTGGAAAAACCCAAGAGCAGCGTGAGGCTGCTCTGGCTTCGCTTCGCAGCGGGCAGACTGACATATTGGTGGCAACCGATCTCGCTGGCCGTGGTATCGATGTCCCTGACGTCTCGCTCGTTGTGAACTTCAACATGGCCACGAACATCGAGTCCTACACGCATCGTATTGGACGTACCGGTCGTGCGGGCAAGAGCGGTGTAGCCATTACCTTCTTGGGTCCTGAAGACCATGACGTGCTCTACGACCTGCGTCAAATCATATCCAAGTCGTCCATCTCGAAGGTGCCTGAGGAGCTGAGAAGACACGACGCAGCGCAATCCAAACCACAGCGCGGCGGCAAGAAAGCCGATGAGGGCTTTGGCGGAGGCTTTGGCGGCAAGGGGCAATCGTGGAACTGAGCTGAAAGATACCAATCATCACTGTAGTGCTGTGTAGGAAGTAGCGGTCAGAAGAAAGAAAACCTCTTGACTTTCACTGGCTGCCACAACTGTTCTGTCTGTGCTGGGTTTGTGTCTCCAGTACCTACCTACCTTTGCTACCCAAGCCAAGACCGCCTGAGCGGTTCACCCCTGCCCTTTGCCCGAGGCTTCACCTCTCGGGGATCTCGTCATACGTACCTGTATGCACTACGCCTCGGCTGCCTCCGTTTGCTGTGGAGGTGACAGCTTGGCAGTCTCGGATCTGATAAAACAAAAGGCCCCACCAAGATGCGTCGGGAATGAGCTGCAATCTTATCAATCAATCTGGCCAAGCCATTGGCCCCGCATGCCGTCCCGTCGTGACTCCACCAACCACGCCAGTCAGCGACCTTCAGTGCCTGGAATTGACTCAATGCTCCCCTGAAAAAATTTCCCTGCAACGGTGTGACGAAACGGCACTCGTTGCCAACACTTGCACAATGGTTTTCCCAAGCTAACTCCACTCTACCACCAGACGGAGAGGCGGCTTTCGCCCGCACGGTGTGAGGTCTATCTGGCCTTGTGTGGGCTTGGGCAAGGGACTGCGTCGCAAAGAAACGGGCCAGACCAGTTGAGCCCGTCCTGAGGAAACGTCGCCCCGCCCAGGTCCGCCCATCGGACCCCTTGGGTGAATTCGCGTCTCGGCGACAGCAATTGAGCGGTGACAGAGCGCAAACAGAGAGCATACCTATGTGTGTGACTGGGAAGGTTGGCTGCACCTCATTTCGATCGCCAATTCAAGCAAACAAACTCAACATCTTCGCTGTCGTCGTCCTCGCCAACCATTTGGACAGCGGCACGCCTCGAGTTTGCTTCTTGTTGGCTGCAGACTGACATTCCCTGCCAACGAAATCACGTATACACACCCACGCACATACCGTACATACACACGGCGCGACATTTACGTTGCGACTCTTTTGGGGCCGCCTTCTCTTGCGACTCCGCATCCACGCTGCGGTTTAGCTTGGCTGGCTCTCCCAAAAACGTCACCCCCTCCAACCTCCACCTGCGCTGAGAGATCAGCCAGGCCCTCTCTCCCCTTCACCGCCTCTTATTACAATGCAGTCGACCTCACAGGGAAGCCTCAAGCCTGAAGTGCCCGTGAGAGTGGCGGCCTCTTCGGCGGGTGCTAAGCCCAAGAAGACGGCGGCCATGGAGTCGCTCGAAGACATCACCTATGGCTCCGTAAGCCCCCTTTTTATCTTTCCATCGCCTTAGTATGCTAACACCACAACCAGATCGCTGGAGTCGTAGGAAAGTATATCGAATACCCATTCGACACGGTCAAGGTTCGGTTACAGTCTCAACCGGACCATCTGCCCCTGAGGTATAAGGGACCTCTCGACTGCTTCAGCCAGTCCATCCGTGCCGATGGCTTCCTTGGGCTCTACCGTGGCATCAGTGCCCCTCTGGTCGGCGCTGCCATCGAAACCAGCAGCCTGTTCTTCTTTGAGCGCCTCGGCCGCGAAGCTGTCTTCGCCTCTGGCTTGTCCTCGCGCGACCGCCCGCTTCCCCTTCCCGCTCTGTGGTGGACCGGTGCCTTTTCTGGCGCATTTACCTCCTTTCTCCTCACACCAATCGAACTCGTCAAGTGCAAAATTCAGGTTCCAGAAACCAAGGGCGGCGTCGTCAAGGCTCCTCTCAGACCCATCCCCGTCATCAAAGACATCTTCCGCCATCAGGGCCTCCTCGGCTTCTGGCACGGCCAACTTGGTACTCTCATCCGCGAGGCCGGTGGCTGCGCGGCTTGGTTTGGCAGCAAGGAAACCGCCAGCAAGCTCCTACGCGACTGGAATGAGCGCTCCGCCAAGTCACCAGCCGAACTCGAAGCTATGCGAAAGGAGGCACTGCCTCTTTGGCAACAAGCCGTGGCCGGCGCGTCGGCGGGCATGTCTTACAACTTTTTGTTCTTCCCCGCGGATACAGTCAAGTCACGAATGCAGACCACGCCGATCGGAGAGACAGCACCAAAGAGAACTTTTGGAGCCGAAACGAGGGCGCTGTGGAAGCAGGCAGGCATCAAAGGCTTCTACCGAGGGTGCGGCATCACGGTTTTGCGGTCAGCACCGAGCTCGGCGTTCATATTTATGGTGTTTGATGGGTTGAAGAAGTACTTCCCCATGCAATAGCGTTCCTTTCTCCGCATAGATTAGATAGGCAAGCTGGTTCGTTGCTTTGCGGTTCGATAGCATGGTAGGGGAGCGTGTTAGACTTGGGCAAGCATGGGAGTCTGGGTAAAGGCATCGCTTGTGCGCTGGTTTCGGGGTGTATTTTCCTTCTTGCGTCGCGGACATCATGGGGTGGCGTTGCGGCTTCAACTGCGTTGGATTTCCATCTGGGTGAAACAGACGGTGGTTGTGTTTTCTGCATGTCAATGAGTTCAAGGGAGAATATACACGTATATACGCCAGATTTGAAGGTAGAGCGACGCGATTGGTCTGTAGACGGTGTGACGCGGCGCTGAGTTCAGCTCTTGGGTAGCGTCAGGGGAAATAGACAGCTTCGGCTATCCGAGCCTTCAAACACATGATCCAAGTGCCCCTTTCCCGGTGCTCCCGCTCCCTTAGTTCGTCTTCTTCTCCACGCTCTCATCACTCAAATCCCACCCATTCAAGTACCCTGTTCCTGCCGAAAGGTAAGTCGCGAACGACAACCAAGCAACATAGGGAACCATCAACCAGCCCGCCATCTCATCAACCTGGGTTCCCCACAGGTAAGCAAGGTACGCATTCACCCCCAGGAGTGCCGCACAATCAATCGTCGCCTCGATCGGCCTGCGCAGTCCAAAGAACAAGGGCATCCACGCCAGGTTGAGGCCCAGCTGAATCGTGTAGAGCGTTGCGCCATGCTTCGCGGCCGCGATGGTGGAGGGAAGACTAAGTGGGGATGTACCCAGGAACGTCGCGCGGTAGGCCGCGTAGCCCATTGTTCCGTAGAGTAGCGTCCATACTGGGCCAAAGACCCAGGGAGGCGGGCGCAGAGGGGGCTGCTTCCAGGAGAGATACTGGCGTTTTGTGTCTTGGGCTACCGGTAGGTTGCCATGTCAGTTGGGATGTGGAGATAAGGAAAGGGAACTTGAAGGGGCCATACGGCGGGTGCTGTAGCCTACTGCTGTGCCGAGTGCGATGGGAAAGGCGATGGAGAAGGCAGGGTTGTTGAAGATTGCTTGGGGCAGCGTGAGGGCGGGGATGTAGGTTGTCATTGTTTCCTGTGGTAGGGAGCACGATTGGTGAATTGGAATCGAGGGTCAGATGCAATAGTAGAAGAGCTAAAGTTTTGTAACGGATTATAAAAGATAGATGGGAAGGTCGAGGTTGCTAGGGCAGAAAGCTGGATGGGTATGACGACATATTTAGGGGTTTAATACTTGGTAGAACGGGAGCGGGACGTTGGAGGGCCTAAACGGCTGGCTGGAAGCGGCTTGGTAATTTTTGGAACGGGTACATTGGCGTATATGTATTAGACGTTGTTACTCCGCTCCGGGGCTTCGATCCAACGGAGAGATCATATGAGGATTTCAAGACGCTGGTGGCACTACCAGTGGCCTTGCGTGTGTCCTTAAAGCTGCCGGTTTGACGCTGCGTCTCGTGCTGCGATCGAGCATCTTTGCTGCTTCAGTTGTCAGTATGGTACTGGTGAATTGTATAGCAGAAGATTCTGTTGTTTCGGGGCAGCGCTCGCCAGCCCTGATCATGAAGCGATCCAACAATAAAAGCTCGATGGCGTACACACATTGCATTGTTCTTCGATCGAACTTGAGGGTGGCCCGTGATTTGGCGCCCAGAAACGCGAGGTGGGGGTTTGATCGCTCACACCATGCTGCTATTCCTAATTAAGCGCGCTACCCGTTCCTGATCCCAGCCACCCCCAGATCACACGTGATATGGATAGCAACAAGGGAATTCTCAATTCCCAACTCCTCCACCCGTCGCCGAGGCGCGCCGCAACGATCGATCTAACATCGATCAACACCACGCGCGCTCGTCATCCACTTTTGAAGTCGCTCGTCTTACGACTTCATGTAATTGTTCGTTACGCCCCTTTCATTGCCCTCTTTCTTGCCCGTCACGTCCCGTCTTGTGCCTTTTTGGTTGCCCTTCGGGTTGGGTCGTCGGCTGTCCTCAAGAGCTCCCTCTCGTCACTCCAACACCAACCTCCATCGCTCGATCCCGTCCACATACCATCACATTCCCCATCACCATTTTTGATCAGACGCTCTCATGCGCCTGGGTTTCCTTACTCAATTGCCCCCGCCGCTGTCTTCTCTCTCTCTTTACTCCAACCACGCTTCTTAAGAGTCATTCTAACCGCAATCATGTCGCCAAACAGTGGACAGCTTCCTCTCGCAAGCAGCCGCCCTGCTTCTGACATAACCTAGAGCGGCAAACAGCAGTTGCGCTCCGGCGCATAAAGCTTCCTCGCGCCCACCTTCTTTCAACGAGCCGCAAATTAAAATTCTTGTTGACCAACACTTGGTCAGCAACCTCAACAAACTCACCTGCCTAACCACGCATCTCGCCGCAAGGTTGGAGCACGCATAACTAAACGACAACATGGACTCTTACACCTACCGCGACTCTACGTCAGCCCGTTCGCCCGAAAATCGGGGTGGATGGAGCAGCAGAGATGATACTAGAGTCAAAGAGGAAAGAGGCGACAGTTTCTATCGTGGAGGAAGATCTCCTGGTGCGTTCTACGATCTGTTTTGCCAGTTTACGTCTTCGTCACAAGCCCATACCCATTGAATTGCCCTCAGAACGATATCGGCTCGGACTCTTGACCCTCTTTCAATCGCTTACATATCTCTAGGTGACCGCAGCAGACGCCGGTCGCGGTCTCCCGCTGCCGTTGATCGTTACGAACCTAGTCGTCGGAACCGAGACGATTACGCGGGGGCTCGCGACCGCGATGATCGTTCGCGCCGCATCGGCTCCCCTCCAGCGAATATCGATCGATATGTGCCCGGCCAGGAAGGCGCCTCGGCTCCACTCACCACCAACCCAATCCCGGATCCTATTAAGCTCCCGTATCAAGTCGGGTTTTCCTATTTTGGAGAGTGGTGGAGAGCAAACGAGAAGATCAAGGAGGAGAAAGAGCGTTTGCGGACTGGCAGGCGCCGCGAACCTGAGCGCGTTCGAGGCACCCCACAAGAGGAGCGGGAAAAGGAGAAGGCAAAGATCCAGGTCGCCTACGATGCTTACAAGGAGGACCTGCAAGCCAAGATGGCGCAGACTTTTGTGAAACAGCACAAGGACGAGCAGTGGTTCAAAGAACGTTATGTTCCGGATATTCGCGACGGATTCAGAAAACAGCTGAACGAATTCCGTCGTGGCAACTACACTCAGTGGGAGCAAGACCTCGAATCTGGCACCTTTGATGAGTTTTCACTCGAAGGCATTCCGAAGAGCGAGAGCAACGGTCAAGGAGGCGTTGTTGAAAAGGAGGAAGGTGAAGCGACTGCAGCCAATGAGGTACTCGGTGTCGGTGATTTGGTGCCTGCTAGCAGCACTGAGATCCGAGACGAGAACCTGTTCCAGCCGACGCTGCTGATCAAGACGATTGCTCCGTCGGTCAGCCGCCAGAACCTAGAGGCATTCTGCAAGGAGCACCTCGGCGAGGATCAGGGCGGATTCAAGTGGCTCTCGTTGAGCGACCCCAATCCATCCAAGAGATATCATAGAATCGGCTGGATCATGTTGCATCCCGCGCCAGACCCTCCGGCCAACGGAGATGAGGCCAAGGATGAAGAGGAAGAGGGTGGCTTGCCCCTTGCCTCTCCGGTTCCGCCGGCATCTACAGCCGAGAAAGCGCTCGAGGCCATCAATGGTAAAACTGTCAAAGATGAGCAGCGGGGTGATTTCACCTGCCACGTCGGCGTTCACAATCCACCAATGAACCCCCGAAAGAAGGCACTTTGGGACCTCTTCTCGGCCCCGGAGCGTATCGAGAAGGACCTGGAGCTCGTCAAGCGGCTTGTAAACAAGTTTGAAGAGGATTTCGGTTCCAACTTCAACGCCATTCTCAAGATCGAGGAGCGCGTCGAGGACTTGAGGAGCCAGGGACTGCTCAAGCCTGCTGTCCCCGCACCCGCGGCCAAGAAACCCAAGAAGGAGCGTGCTTTGAACATGGACGAGGTTATGGACGAGGACGGGGAGGAGCACGACGATTTGGATGACGATGACGATGACGATGACGAAGGCGCAGTTGACGATGAGGTTGATGACGAGGATCTTCTCGTCAAGAAGAAGCAGTTGGATCTGCTGATCGAGTACCTTCGCCGAGTTTTCAACTTCTGTTTCTTCTGTGTCTTTGAGAGCGACTCTATTCACGAGCTGACTCGCAAATGCCCCGGGGGTCATCTCCGGAGGCCGAGGAGCACCTTGTCATCGTCAGCCAAGGCTGTCGCCCGAGCTAGCGCCCTCGGCGAGCCCTTCCCGGCGAAGAAGCGCAAGGACTCGGACGAGGCCGAAGAGGGTGAGACTGCGGATGGAGAACGTAAATTCCGCACGTCTTCGAAGACAGAGCAACAGCTCCAGCGCGCGTACAACTGGGTCAAGACATTTGAGGACAAGATAATGCAGATTCTTGAGCCGGACACGGTTGACATTCGCAAGCTTGGCGGAAAGCCTGTTGAAGATGCCGTCAATGAAGAGTTGACGAAGCATGTCAAGCAGGAGGATGAGCATAAGTGGCGCTGCAAGGTGCCTGAATGCACGAAGCTCTTCAAGGAGGACCACTTTTGGAAGAAGCATGTGGAAAAGCGTCACGTGGAGTGGCTTGACAAGCTCAAGGAAGAGGTAAATTCACCCGCAACACAATGGCCACAAGCCACATTGCTAACCTTGTGGACAGTTTGCTTTGGTCAATGCCTACGTCATTGATCCGGCCCACATCGCTCCGTCGCGGACGGATGCCAACTCCAACGGACATTTCCCGCCTTCCAACGGTCAACAGCCGACAGGGACTCCTCGGGGCTTCAATCTCCAGAACTACGGCATGAATAACATGCTTAATCTTGGCGGATTTCCCATGGCGGCCATGTTTGGCTCCATGGGTGTCAACCCGCTGGCCGCAGTGCCCCAATGGGGAGCAGCTGGCGGTGACGAACGCGGAGGTGGACCTATTCGCCGAGGGGGCGGGCCCGCCGGTGGAGGTGGTCGCTTCCAGAACCGCTCGGGTCCCTATGATCGTCGTCCCAACCCTCGGTACGGGGATGGCGGTATGGCGGGCGCTATGGGCGGGCGTGGTCGGCCTGGTCCAGCTAATCGCTGGGGGGATGGTGCCGCTGGAGGTGCCGCAATGGGGCCCAGGGAAGCAGTCCAAGGACGGACAATCAAGAGCTATGAGGACCTTGACCAGGTTTCTGGTGGTGGGGGTGGTGAACTCAACTATTGAGACACCTGGCTGCGCATTGCTTCATGTTTTCCTGACCCGCATCGGACAAAACTGGTACTGAGAAGGAAGTTCTTTGCTTTTTGGGGGGTATTATTAGGTACGGCGTTGAGGGTTGTCTTCTGATTTGCATTGCTCCCTCTATCTTGCACTTGGAGGAAGAGTATTGAATGTGCGGGCGACTAAGTCTCCCTGCCGCAAAGCTTTCTTTGAAGTTTGTTCTGCTGAGTCGAAGGGAAAATTAATCTGCGATGCATTGCATGTAGTGTACAGTAGAAACTAGTAAAACAGTCTAGCAGATGTGGGTGCTTTGGACCATGATTCACCGCTCTGGTGTTGGATGACATGAGAGAAAGTGGACGGCCTGAGGAGAGAAAGGGGGTCGTGTCTTTTTTCTGCTTCTCAGCGTTCGGGCCCTGATATCATGTTGCAGGCGAATACTTTCTGCGTCCGAGCCAATATCATGGTCTCTGTTGGTGGCAAGGCGGCGTTTAGCACTAGGTCTCTTGCGATGCTAAAATTGCAGCGAGTGGCAAGTTCTGTTGCTGGTGACTCACCGACCACGGTGGATTCCTGCTTGCATCTATAAGCACCTACCTTATCGTTGGACGATGAGACGATGAGCTTGAGGGGCTCGGTCATAGTGAAATGAGCCCGTGGCTCAGCAGACAGAAATCAGGTGTCTGGCAATCACTCCAGTTCGACAATCCCGACGGGACTCGGTGCTTTTGAGAGCCCCAGAACGGAAGGGATATGTGCTAAGTGAGAAGGGCATGCATGCTGATACCATAATTCCAGGATGAGACGGGGAGGGGCGCTCAGGAGGTGAATGTCATGGCTGAAATTGTCTAACTTCCTCGGATGAAATGGACATAGTCATGTCCAAATTGGGTATCTAGGTTGAAAAAGGGCGGTAGCAGCTGCCGTCGGCTCCCATCCCTTTTATTAATCCCCCTATGCAGGAAAGTGACAGGCACCATAGCTTTCAGGTCCGCAAGAGGTGACCGTCGAGCTGGCCTTTGGCGTCCTGTTCTGTCCTTCTCTCATACGTTCAAGGCTATAGTCCCGGTCCGTTGACCGACTGACTACATTGCTATCTGTGTCCGATCTTGCGGCAGCTCGGATACAGTCACAAGATATCTTTCCATCTGGGCCGCCATTTCGTTATCTTATTGACAATAAAACTCTCTACCTGCTCAAGGCAATGTCATCAATGCGTAGAATCATCTTGACCGTTTCCGCGGCCAATTCAATAGCGCTCGTGCTGACAAGCAGTGGCTGCAGCACATTCTCCTTTGCAATGTTGGAATTGACACCGCCGCTCTTGATGCTGACGCCAGCGTTCTTCTCGCCCATCTCGTGACGGTGTCGCAACGCTGTGACAACCTTGATGCTGTTGAGGCCAGCGTTCTCCGCCAGGGTAGTGGGAACGACCTCCATGGCGTCGGCGAAGGCCTTCCAGCAGATGGCCTCGGTGCCAGTGAGGGCGCGAGCCTGCTTGCTCAACTGCGCAGCGATCTCAATCTCAGCAGCGCCGCCGCCAGCGATGAGTGCCTTCTTCTTCACAAGACAGCGCACGACGCAAAGGGCGTCGTGGAGAGAGCGCTCAGCCTCGTCAAGGATGAGGGAGTTGGCACCGCGTACTACAACCGAGACGGTCTTACCGGCCGATTTCGTGCCCAACACCTTGACCATACGGCTTCCAGAGCTCTGGACCTCCTCGACAATATCTGCAGACCCAAGCTTGTCCTCAGTGAACGAGTCAATGTCGGCGATGGGCTTGCAGCCGGTCGACTTGCAAATAAACTCGACCTCGTCACGCTCAATATCCTTGACGGCGAGTATGCCAAGGCGTTGGAGAAAGTGAAGGGACAGGTCGTTGACGGCATCGCGGAGGATGGATTTTTGGATGAAGAGGACGTTGCACTTTGCCTTCTTGATCTTCTTGACCATGTTGAGCAAATACATGCGCTCCTCCTTGACGATCTTGTCCATCTGGCGGTAGTCGTTGACCGAGATGGTGTTTTCCATATCGGGCTTCGGGGGGCTGAGCTGGAACTGGATGAGGCCAATACGAGCCTTCTCCATGCGGACAGGCCCACCAGCGCTCTTGATAACGGGCTGAGTGAGGACCAGGCCGTCGACCAGCTCGCTGTCCTCAATGGTGCCGCCCACCTTCTTGATGATGCGGATATTCTTCAGATCCACATTCTCTGCAGTCTTGATGTCTATTGTCTTGGTGACAGCGTTGACGGCCATGGGCCCGAGGAGGTTCGCGTATTGGGAGACGATCTTGGACGAGAGAGACGTGTTGGCGGCCTGAAGAAGGGCAGATGTATCGGCGAGCGAGATGGGTTGCGACATGTCGTGTAGCACCTGAACTGCAGCGGCAGCAGCCCTCTGGAAGGCCTCGGAGATGACGGACGGGTGGATGCCCTTGCTCAATAACCTGTCGGCAGCGCCCAGCAAGCTCCCACAGATGACCACGACCGAGGTGGTGCCATCGCCGGCTTCGACGTCCTGTGCGTTCGAGAGCTGGACCAACATCTTGGCCGTGGGATGCATGACAGCCATGCTCTTCAACATTGTGCTGCCGTCGTTGGTGATTATGGTCTCCCCCTTGCCGCTTCGAATCATCTTGTCCATGCCCCGCGGTCCCAGTGATGTTCGGATCGCATCGGCGACGGCTACATGTCGGTTAGCACGACAACGGCAGTGCTAGAAGAGGAATGAAAGTAATCGAACCTCTGGCGGCAACGATATTCGCCGAGCGTACGGCGATGGGCTTCTCCTTGTCCTGCACATGGCGAGATTAGTTGGGCTGTCCCCACACGGGGAGGGGAACAGGGGGCGCACTCTGAAGGTGGAATTCCCACCCGACACCGCTGGTTGGGCTGTAGTCGCCATGACTTAAAGCTCTAAATATGAGTGACTCTGAGGAGGCCGGTGTAGTCTCAGGGCGTTGACCTGTTGCGACGGCGGGGTGTTGGTTTTGATGGTTGTGGCTGCAGGCAACGAGCTCCCCTCCAACGTAACGATTTACAAGGCGGGACGGTCAATTTTTTGTCGGCTGGAGTTCTCCCACCACAGCTGCCATGCTTGGCCCGTGCCCCGAAAGTTGGGGAGCAGAAACTAGCTCGTTTTGGCTTAGCCGATTTTCAGCCTCGCAGAGCTCCAGCGCAAGGCAGCATGGATTACGAGCTGCTTCCACCTCCTGCTGTTGTTCATCAATCCCCATCAACCGTTGACCCTCCGGCGAACTGCTAACCTGCTGATCAACAATTACAACTTCTTTCTCCCACAACGTAAAACCCGACCTGGTCGCAGGCAAAGCTCTGCTTCAAACGCTGCATTCGGCGCAAACGTCTACCACATTTGAGCCGCGGGATCCTGCTAGATCCCGACCGCCGTCATGGTACGAAGACCCCGTCCTCAAAGTCTTGGGGCGCGTCGCTAACTCGTAGCAGCCTTCCGCCACGGGCGCAAACTGGGAGAAGTACAAGAAGACTTTTGCGGATGACGAGATAGAAGAGAAGAAGATCACACCTCTTTCCGATGAGTATGCTTGGCCCGAAGTCGTGCGCGCTCCGCCCGATTCTAGCTGACATAGTGAAGGGATATTCAAGTTCTCAAGACATACGGCGCTGCACCATATGGCGCTGCTTTGAAAGTTCTCGAACAGCAAATAAAGGAGAAGCAACAGAGTGTGGACGAGAAGATCGGAGTCAAGGTACGACCATTAGGTTGCTCGGAGGGAAAGCCGTTGGAAGTTGTTTGAGGCTGATCCGGTCCCCTTTGCTACAGGAATCAGATACCGGTCTCGCACCACCCCATCTCTGGGATGTCGCCGCTGATCGTCAACGAATGTCCGAGGAGCAACCGCTTCAGGTAGCGCGGTGCACCAAGATCATTCCAGATGAGAAGGACGAATCCAAGAGCAAGTATGTCATTAACGTCAAGCAAATCGCCAAGTTCGTCGTCCAGCTCGGCGAGCGCGTCAGTCCTACCGATATCGAGGAGGGCATGCGGGTTGGCGTTGATAGGAACAAGTACCAGATCCTCTTGCCGTTGCCACCCAAGATCGACGCGAGCGTCACGATGATGACGGTCGAGGAGAAGCCCGATGTTACCTACGGCGATGTTGGTGGATGCAAAGAGCAGGTTGAGAAGCTGCGTGAGGTGGTGGAGATGCCGTTGCTGTCGCCAGAGCGTTTCGGCAACCTGGGTATCGACCCCCCCAAGGGTGCCCTGCTCTACGGACCCCCCGGGACTGGCAAGACCCTTTGCGCTCGTGCCGTTGCCAACAGGACAGATGCCACCTTTATCCGCGTTATCGGTAGCGAGTTGGTTCAGAAGTATGTTGGAGAGGGTGCCAGGATGGTACGTGAGCTTTTCGAGATGGCTCGGACCAAGAAGGCTTGCATCATCTTCTTTGACGAAATCGACGCTATCGGCGGTGCACGTTTTGACGACGGTGCTGGTGGAGACAACGAGGTGCAGAGGACTATGCTGGAGCTCATCACACAGCTGGACGGTTTCGACGCACGCGGAAACATCAAGGTCATGTTCGCCACTAACCGGCCGTCTACGCTCGACCCAGCGCTCATGAGACCGGGTCGCATCGACCGCAAGATCGAATTCTCCCTGCCGGATTTAGAGGGGCGTGCCAACATTCTGAGAATCCACGCAAAGAGTATGTCGGTGGAGCGAGACATCCGATGGGAACTGATTTCGCGTCTGTGCCCCAACGCTACCGGAGCCGAGCTGCGCAGCGTGTGCACCGAGGCCGGTATGTTTGCTATCCGGGCGAGGCGGAAGGTGGCCTCGGAGAAAGACTTCCTCAGCGCCGTCGACAAGGTCATCAAGGGTAACCTGAAGTTCAACTCGACCGCCGCCTATGCGCAGTACAACTAGGGCGGAGCATGAGGACGGGAAAGAAAGGGATAATTACTGTACCGTGTATGATAGACCTTCTTCCATTGGTCTTTAGCGTAAACTGCATGGCAGGCTTAGGTTGCTGGTTCAAGATAGGGAATACGAGGAATCAAGGAGGCAGCAAAGGTTTGACCTACAATAGATCTGTGATGTTGACTAGTTGGCGGCTGCGTCTGCTGAGATTCGGGTAGATTTACGATGTGGTGATGGAAGTACTGGAATTTGCGCGTGCATGCTTTGACAAATTACGCTACAGTGCTGTCGCTACAAGGGCCTATTCTACCATAACCAGGTCCCTCCCTGACGACGAAAGCTTTTGTTATATAAAGAGACAGTAATTAACAACTGTCTGTTTTCCCACGAGGGGACAAGAAGTGTACTCTCTGTTATAGTCGGCGCGCATGCTGCCAAACCCTGTGTTAGGCAATTCCAACCTCACTGTGATATGTCGCTGCCCGTCATGCTGACCCTTCGACCCTTCGACCCATTGTCCCATTCCCATTATCCCATCGTAACCCTGTCGGTTCCGTAGCCCGTTCAATCCGGCGGATTAACAGTCGGGCGCTGGCCCAGATAGAGGGGCCTGTGGTTTGTTGTTTTCAGGGCATAAGTGAACGGAACCAGGGATGTCAAATCGAGCCATCGTTTCACCCAATATCGATAGTGGTACCAGCGCCGATATCTCATGATCAGCCACGGAGCTTGGCGTTCTTCGTAATCCAACACATTCCCAATACTAGTAGTTGTTGCTGAGTAGCCAAAACGGGGCTTGCAAAAGCTGTCCCCCGTTGAGTCCTCCCCCCCATCAGCCCTCTATGAAGGCCAAACATCCAAGGCAGACAACATCCCCGTTCGCCCCCCTCTCCACACAGCATTGGCTGCAAACGACCTGCCTGTGGCCTCCTCTTGCCCAGCCGTCCGACTCTTGCGCTTTGTGGAGTCGTTCCTCGTCTATTGGGTGATTGTTGTGGTGATGGTCTGTGCTGTCCTGTAACATATCACAGGCATCTGCCATCGTAAAGGACGCGTCTGATTTTGGCGACTCCGACTGCCTCGACCCTCGCGAATCCCCACCAAGCAGCATTCCATTTCCGTCAGCGCGCTCTTGATTTGGCGTTGCACCGCCTTGCCACCCTAGGCACTCCCGGATGCACACATAACACGTCCGTTGGCTGCACCCTTGGCAGTCGGCGAAGGAATCGGAATCGGATTTCTTGGCAGGTTTGCGGCCGCAAATGTGACAACGGCTCATTAGTTTCGCGGAGGGCGTCGCGGTTCGAGAGGGCGTTGTTGACCGAGTGTTGACGCTTTTCTCTTGGAGTTGTTTTGGTTGCGATGGTGATGAGAGGGGCCGCCGCATAAGTTGTTCGTCTAGCGATCTGATGTCTTCGTCGTCTACCACCCTTTGTCGTTTACTGGGCGGGAGGGGTATGATCTTCCGGACGAGTGGGGACGAATGGTGTTGGTGGTGGTGGTGGTGGTGGTGATAGAGAGGGCCATGCTCGAAGGGCTTCTCGGGAGGAATGCTGCGAAGGTTTATCGGCGAAGTCGTATCAGGTTGATCTAATGCACCGTAGAAGATATCATCATGCGATGAAATGGGCTTTGCGAAGTGCCCGGTGAAGAGAGGGACCTGGCCCGCCGTCGTGATGTTGCTGTGGATATGCTCGATATTCTCCCGCCTCCGCTTCTTGCACTGCACTGCCGACGGTGATTCCTGTGCCACTGACGGCATAGCGGCGATTGCGCGGAGGAAAACCCCCAAATTCGTATCCTCAGCAAATGAGCTGCGAAAAGAGTATCCGCTGTTTGACCAGGCAGGGCGCGATCAATCTAAGGGTGGAAAGCAAAGGAAGATGACGAGGGAAAAGAGTTCTCGTAGATGTCACTAGTGGAGTCGGAGGAGGTCGATGGCCAGGAAGCTCACCCAAGGCAGTTGCCGTAGAGCGCTAGGGCCAGGCTTGTTTGTGTTTGCTGTGCCCGATGCCCAGCTGCAAAGTCGCGTAAAGTGGTCCGGGCGCCCTTCTCAGCACGGCACTGGCGCGGCTGCTCTGTTGGCACCCTTCGTTCACTGGTTCTAAACAAAAAGTCGGGATAGGGTGCTTCGACAAGTACCTACACCCCTAAAAGAGGTGCGTGTTTCAAACACGGCCAAGCGAGGCTGGTCAAGTCGCCCAAGGGGGACTGAGTAAATCGACAATATGATCCAGTCGTGCACTTTGTATGTATCTTCCAATCACGTCAGCGAAGCGGGAGAATTCCCACGCCGCCGAGTACCACCTGGAGGATGTATTACGACGCAAACCTCGAATTTGGGACCACTGGATACCTTCTGGAGGCAGTTATGATCATAAAGGCGACGCGGGCCAAAGACATTTGGCGCCTTACCAGCGGAGCCCTAGATTTGAACTAATGTAGCGTTGCAAGTCCCTGACGGCCGACCTTGGGACGGTTCCGATGTAAGTTGTGATGGACTCTGGTGGCTCCGGTCAGTGGATGCTGTGTCATCACTCACAGTGCGTCTTTGGTCCAAAGTCCTGTCGACGGATTGGGTGCATCACGTGGGGGCTCTTGTTAGCGTGCACGAAATCCGCCCCACCGGGCTGCTTCGTCTTTGAACTTTCTCCTCTTCATTTGCTCTCCCGCGTTCACCCGTCTCGCATCCCCTACCGTTATCCAACTCAGCCCCATCAACGAGCGAACCCCATTGAGAGAAACGTGTCGAGAATCCACCGAAATCGACATCGAGATATGAGTCGCGCCAAACTTGGCCCGGAGGTAAATCGGTGAGTCAAGGTCTTCCTTCAATCGCCCGTCTCCACCCGACCCAGTCCGCCCGACACCTCTCCGGCCACCCATCTCTTCGGCCCCGCGCCCCCCGTATCTCGGTTCCCTTGGCTAACCACCGTCACCATGGTCAGAGCTTTGTTCGTCAAGAATCTAAGGTATGCCCTTGAGTCTGCCGGGTTCGAACGTGGCTCAATGTCTGACCGTCAACAGCTACAACGTAACTCCAGAGGAGTTGTTCGACCTGTTCGGAAAGTACGGTCCCATCCGGTATGCTATATCTCGATCCCAGAGTCGCGCGTAGCGGCCACATCACTAACACCCTTCCAGACAGGTTCGACAAGGCATTGCGACCAACACCAAGGGCACCGCTTTTGTCGTCTATGAAGACGTGATGGATGCAAAACAGGCGTGCGACAAGCTGAACGGCTTCAACTTCCAGAACCGTTACCTTGTCGGTATGTTGACACCCCCTTTCCATTGGCACAAGCTGCTGACCTCAACGCTGCAGTACTCTATCACCAACCCGACAAGATGGCCAAGGCAAAAGAGGATCTTGAGGCTCGCAAGGAGAATTTAGAACGCATCAAGAAGCAGCATGGGATCGATTGACAGTTAGACGGGCCTGCGGACAGCTTTCAGAGTCAACCCCGACAGTCTGGAGGCCCGTCTATTACGCTATCATCACCACCTCCTTCCAAAGTAAAGGCGGCTTCGGCCTCAGCGCCGAAGACGAAACCGGTCGTCAAGAAGGGCAGGCTGGACACAGGCACGCACGTGCAAAGGTCCATGCCTTACTTCGTCCGGAAGCTTCTCCCTACAGTGCAGGAATGCGCGTAACCGATATCATCGCTACCTCCATTCACGACCGTGGAGTATACGGATGATGGTGTCGGCACGCACAAGACCAATTGCGGATCTATGCCGCGGTCGGCCTGGATCTCTCCACTCACGAAAGCAGCACCACAACAAACATTTGCGCGTTCTTTAGGGTTTTAGGTTTCCCTCCCAAGCCTCGGAGTCTAGGGGGGATGGGGTTCTACGGGTTTACGCGTTTTGCGGTTATGATATCTGGCTTCGACTGAGCAGTTGGCGCAATGCACAAAACCACTGCATTATCATGGGAGTTGCTGTTGATGGCCCCTCCATGTACGCGTGAGAATCTCTCACGACAGAATCTTAGCATGGCATTATGCTGCATGAGGGGCAGACGAATGATATTTGTCTTGACTTCTGCTTCTTGCCGCTTTTAACCAGTGATTTGCTCGTTACTGTGATACAAAAACATGTCAAGTATGTGCCCTGGTGGGACTAGTTGTCACAAGACTCGAACCACGAGGCTGTCAAGCTAGGAGTATCGACACGTAATGGTGTGATGCCACCGCTCTCGCCAAGGTCGCATTGCTAGAGACAGTCCCAGGATCTGGCGTCTTCTGGAAAGTGCATTGAATCAAGGGAGCATTAGCGAAGAGGTACGAACACGTGTAGATCTGTTCGAATTTTTGTGGAATAGATTGATGAGCTGGTCAAATGAGCCGGATGTTGAGCACCTTGACCACTTTTGCCGGCAAAACTCCATCCGCAGCGAGCGTGCTGAAGACTTGAAATTTACAGCGGTTGAACCGCTGCGGGGCAGGAGCATCCAGCCGCTGCGCCAGGCGTGCAAGCCAAGCCAATCGGGATGTCTCAGAATCGTCGGCTGCGCCATGACCAGTGCATGCGCCTCCACCTCCTCTCCCATGAAGCACCAGCGCCCAGAGTTCCAGACTGCAACAACGGGTTCAACTTCTAGGCACCACTCGAGGTTCTTCTGATTTGCTGTCCCATTCTTTCTTTTCGATTTTTACTTCATCCTCTCCTTCAACGCCCTTTGCCGTAACCCTCTACCCCCAGGCATCGTATCACCGCCGTTCGAAACCAGGAGTACCCTAGCCGCTGACGAAACACGGCCGATCTTATCTATCCTCACCACCAGTTCAAGTTCCACCGACAGCTGAAACCACGATATAAAGTCTGCGCCATCCTCGCGCCGTCTGCCGTTTAGAACGTCATCTGATCACAACGGTGAAGAGGGGAGAAAGAACAGTGGGGAAAGGGCAGAGAAAAAGGGTCCTTCTCAACCGAGTCGCTGGTCACCAGTAAATGTTGCCCCCGTCTGGTATCGCTCCGTACGCCGTCTTCGCCCTTCCGCTTGTTGCAGCTCGCGATGTGCCCGTGTCCCACCCAGCGGTAGCAACAGGCCTACCGTCCGCCGGCGTCATCGAGATCGACCCGCCCGCACCCGAACCCGAGACCACATCCGTCGCTCTTATCTCTGTCACCATGACTTCCTCCACATCAGCTTTCGTGACGGGCACTATGACGCAAGCCACCGCGGCTGCGACGGCCACAGGCGCGCCGGGCGACACCAAACCAACCGAGTGCCGGCTATTGGGGTCGTTTGCGATTTTAGTCCAGCTCGCACTGGGGGCGCTGGCGTTGATGGTACTGGTGTTCAAGCGCTGGCGGGAGCGACCGCAGCGGCCCGTCAAGATATGGTTTTTCGACGTCTCGAAACAGGTGTTCGGCAGTGTGCTAGTCCACGTGGCAAACGTGTTCATGTCGATGCTCACGAGTGGGCGGTTTAGCATCAAGGTGATGCCAGAGACGGTGGCGGTCGAGACGGCGAGGATGCTTCTTCGAAGGGGGGAGGACTACGTGCCCAATCCGTGTTCGTTCTACCTGTTGAACCTGGCCATTGATGTAAGTTGATCCTTGTTCGATTTCGAGGGCGCACGCTGACAATGCCGCCAGACCACGCTCGGGATCCCGGTTCTCATCGTCATCGTTCGGGTTACAACCAAGCTTGTGGCATTGACACCTATGGGCCAGCCGCCAGAGTCGATCCAGAGTGGCTACTACGGCCGCCCCCCAAATGCGTGGTGGTGGCTGAAGCAGAGCTTTATCTACTTCTGCGGTTTGATGGGCATGAAGATCTGCGTGCTGATTCTCTTCATCATGCTGCCGTGGCTGTCGCACGTCGGTGATTGGGCTTTAGGCTGGACAGAGGGGAACGAGAAGCTGCAGATCGTGTTTGTCATGATGCTCTTCCCGCTCATCATGAACGCCATGCAGTACTATATCATCGATTCATATATCAAAAAGCAGGCTACCGACGAGACGGACTCAGAGGATGGTACCATCGCCGAAGGAAGCATCCGTGGTGAAGCGGGCGTCTATGACGAGCTCTCTGTTTCGGATAGTGAGAGCGATGGGGACGAGGACACGGAGATGAGGAAGCATATACGGGGTGGGCACTTGCGCTTGGCGAGGAGGGACACGTCGCCGCTGCCGACCTCGCAGAAAGACAACGAATACGATCCCGACGTGGATGGGGACAGCCAGACGATTATTGGAAGCAGCAATAGCCGAGACTCGACCCGCCGAGGAGGGCTTCAAAAGGAACTGCTCCCTCGCGAGTAGTCCTAGAGCATTGAGAGGCGTTGTTTCATTGGACATTGGTGATTTGGGCATACGTCTCATTCGTTTTTGTTTGGTTTGATGTCTTTCCGAACATGTTTGAGCCCGAGGCATACACACCAGCACGCGGGTCGAAGCTAGTATGGGACAGGGAAGGAAAATCCCGCCGTGGCCAAGAGCTGGGCGCTACCTATTGTTTAGTCTTATTGTGTGTTTGTCCATTGGTGGTGTTTGGTGTTTTGGCGAGGTGGGATCAGAGCTCACTGAAGCGAATCATAGACAAGGAATGGGGAACAGCACTATATGAATATAAAGGCCTCACCTCTTTCTCGTCCGCAAACAGTGTTGCTCGTCTCATGTGGGTACTCAATCTGTGTGTTAAAGCATGGGCGAGCTGTCATGGCGAATGTTCTTGAATCTCCGTGCAAGCCATCGGTGTGTCCGAACTTCACACATCTTTGCCCTGGCTTTAGGAGGTGGCCTACGACACTGGCAGTTGAAGCTTTGCTGTGGAAAATGGCTTTCTGTGGTGGGAGGTGGAGGTTACATTGACGATGGTGTTGCCTGGGGGGTATAAGTTACTTTCACACCTTGACCTTCAGCGAAGTAGCTCTGTTTGAATACTTACCTCAAGGTCCCGAAGCTTCGCTTCAATTTTCCTTTAATTTTTTTATAGTTTTTGTCTATTCTTTGAAATCGTCCCTCTCACTCTCGGCAGCTTTCTCGAGCAGGTTGCCCCATGCTCACCCTGTCCGCCGAGACCCCATCCCCCTGCGCGAAGGAGCTCACACTACGCATGCCTCCCAACGGCAGTTTGGCTCAGTCGTATGCCGTAACGCCAGCAGGCAGCAACACCCCATGTCATGGCCAAACTGAACGATCTCGAACATGAAGGTTCCCCGTTCGATTCAATCTGGTAGAGCTTCAATTTCTTTTTCCATCGATATCCATAGCCCCCGAACTTTGACCCCTGAACTTTCTCGGGCTCGGTATGACGTGTAAGTCACGGCCGCCAAGCCACCAACTCCGACTCATCGACAACCTCAGGCACGAACACGATCCTTCCTGTTTGCAGAGGAATTGGGGATATCAGGTGAAGTTTCGGGATTGCTTTTCAGCGAAGTAGCTGCATTATCAATTACTTTGGGTGTAACCATTCCTGCCTTTACGGTGGGAACTTCGCTTTTTAGCTCAGGGGGTTGCTCCATGTCGCTTGATCTTGGGATTCCCCGGGCTTCTTTTTGCTGGAGACGACAGCTGTGAGGACGAGCCGGACACTCCGTTGCTTTCGCCGGAGGGGATTCAGAGGTATCTTCTTGCTGTTGTGGTGCAGCGAGAGTGTAGGCTGTGCTGATGGTGGGAAGCGAGGTGGGCGGCGCGCCTGGGTTCAACTCCGCGGTTGTGCATGTGGGTTTTTCCGTCTTTTGCATTCTTTTCTATTTTGGCCTTCCCCTTTTTAGATCTGCAAATTGGATGGTAAAGGAGTAAACTCGCTGTCCTGTCTGTGGATTCATCTCGCAGCTGGAGATGCATTCAAAATCCCGGTGTCCGATACAGGGTACGCACCAGTACGCGAAATGCCAGCGCCCCACGATTGCATCGAATTAGCAGGCAGGCGCCCAAATGGTGTGCTTTTACCTGATGCAGGCGCAGCAAAGACCATAACATCCAAATTCCCAGCTCTCTTTCCAGCGAAGTAGCTCGAACTTCAGCGCAATTGTCTAACCCTCGTCGTCCCGGCGGCGAGGACTTCGCTTTTGCCTGTGTCGAGCATCTCCGTCTTCTCGTCCTTTCGCCATTTTGGCTGACCAGAAGAGGGCTGGGCGTTCAACTGGCCAGGAGGCCAGCTGCCAGCGGATTTGGGTTGTAGGTGTATAGTTTTGCCGTGATGGTGCAGTGGGTGTCAAGTGTGATCTGGAGCTGGTAGGCACCCATCACCTCCACCCCTGAGTTCAACTCCGTGTTGTTCTAGCCTGCATGCTAGCTCTGATCATTTTTTTTGGGATCTCGTCTCTGCTAGGCCATGGTTCCTCTCCCTTCTCAAATGAAAGCGGTTGTTGGAAAGCTGGCCACGTCAAGTGCCGATGTGAACGTGTTTCCTTGTCCCTCTCACCGGCTCCAGGCATCGCGCCAAGCTCAAACTCCTACCCGCCGTCCCCAAATCGCCAAGACCTCGACGCTATTACCAAGAATTTCACCCACTTCTTCCATTGCAGCAGCAAGAATCTTCTTTCAAGGTTGCATCCTCAGGTACGGGTGAATATGCAAAATACTGAGATAATTATTAGTAAAAAAACGGAGCTGTGAGATGTCACAGCTCGGGGTATCATCAAAACCAAAAGAGCCTCCCTCATCCATCCCACATCCCTTACAACACCATCGTCATACCAACCCCCATCGCCAAGATCAGCCCCCACCCGGGTACCCCTTTACCCCTTGGCGCTCCGCTCCCTAACCCCTGGCTGCTCGTCGCGCCGGGTCTTGTTGGACCCAGACCATCCTGTCCGTTGTTACCTCCGCTCGCGACAGCTTGCACAACTGTGGCGTCACCTGGCGCGAACATTACCGGGACCGTGTTGGCACCGACGATATCGACCTCCTCGGGAGACAGCAGCGGGTTGGAGACCTCGTCGCAGTTGGGACGCAGGACATCATTCGGGATGGAGTTGGTGACGGCGATGGGGAGATCAAAGATGGTGTAGTGGTCTTCGTTGTTGAGGCGGAAAGATTGACGAATGGAGATCTGGGGGTTGTCAATACTCATGGATGACAAGAGAAGAAGGGCGAGGCCATACATTGTAAACGCCCCGAGCAGAGTCGAGTTCCGTCGGGGGACCATCTCCCACCAGACAGTCAGGCCACGTCCACTTGACGTGCTTTACTGTCGAGCCAGGCTCCTGCTCCATGATGTCACCGAGGCTGGCGTTGAAGATGCCACTGGCGGTGCCATTCGTGATTGTGAAATTGCGTCCCGTGTCGTAGCTGTAGAGGAAGATGGTGATGTTGTGGATCATGGAAGGGCTTTCTGGATCGTACGGAGGAAGAGGGAGCCGTCCGTTGGTGGATACATCGAGGGCGACCTCGAGGAGCTCTCCTCCGAGAGGGGTGCCCGGTTGTGGCGCGTTCAGAATGGCAAGCCCGGGCGTGAAGATTTGCCCGCCGGCGATGACGAAGTTGAGGTCTTGCGCAAACGTAGAGGCAGCAAGGCCTAATAGATAGACATAGTGAAGAAACATTGTTATTTAGCCTGGGGCGGCGTTTCCGTCGCGATCGGCCGGCTATTGGAGATGCAAAATGGAAGATAGAGAGAGAAGAAACAAAGCCGCATTTCACACGAAAAGGGTGGGAAGGGGAGGCCTATTTAGCAGCCGGCAGACTGAAAATGGCCATTGGGGGAGAAGGGAAACAAATGTGAGGAGGATCACGGCTAGGTCGGAATCCAAGAAAAAAGACGGCATGCCGCCCTCGCCAGCTATCGCGGGCCTGCGTCCCTGCGCTAGGTGGGAGCGAGATTGGCGAGGGGGGCAAGCACAGTCCTGGAAGCGAATGTGTGGGAACCGGGCATCAGATGGTGTCTCTGTTATGCGATCATCGTTCGGATGTGCTGCCACCGGGTCGAAGTGTCGACATGATGGCAGGCTACCACGGGAGCTACCGCGCTGGCATGAATGAGCAGCAGCAGGTGCGGTGCGTAGGGGTAAATCAGAGACGATGACGTTCCCCGGAATCCGGTTGTAACGGTTCTGGTGCATGGCTTGGCGGGTTTCACCCTTCCCGGGACCTGGCGCAAGCCATGGCCTACCAGGGCGCTGGTCGAGAGTACCCTGGCTCGCCTGGAACTCTTGGGGATGAGGGGCTGTGGGGTTGAACCCCAACCTGCACGGTCCACTCAATCCAACCAACAATGGAACTTCACGCTCACTTCAACGCCTTGCATGTGGAGTCATTCCATCCTTCAGACGCCCTTCAGACGACGAGGCAACGAAGCTACTGGCTCTAACGGGCAGACTCAGCTCAATGGCGATCTGTACCGCAGTCAATGACGAAAATCCATAAGATTCAGCTACTTTTGTCCTACCTGCAGCCAAACGGTCACTATCAGATCATCGCTCCTGCAGCAACTCAGTTCCCCAACATCCCCTCACAAACATACCTCATACGTGGATCCCCAAGCTCAATGAGATAGACAACTCTCACTCAACCAACCGCGAGAGGCCCCCTCTCACTGCGTCTAGGTACTCACCACCACCACCGCTCCCCCTTCTCTCACCATGGCAACCCGCCTCCTCCTCTCCCGGGGCTGCCACCCCCTCAAATCCAAACACCTCTCCCCTCGCCTGACAAGATCCCTCCAAACCTACTCCTCGCCATTGAAATCACCCCTCCGCATCTCCCCAGAAGTAGCCGATGCCCTTGCCACCAACCGCCCCGTCGTTGCCCTCGAAACTACCATCTACACGCATGGCGCCCTCGGCGATGATTTGAATGTCGTTTTGGAAGACATCATCCGGAGCAAGGGCGCCGTCCCCGCTGTGTGCGGTGTTCTTGCAGGCGTGCCCACGGTGGGATTGACGTCGGCAGAGGTGGACAGGATGGTGCATGAGGGGGCTAGGAAGGTTAGTAGGAGGGATTTGGCGTATTTGGTTGGGATGGTGAGTACTCCCTTTTCGTTTGTATCATTCAGGGAAGAGGGGGAAGGGTTGTTTTGTTTCGACGAGTTTACCCGGTGTTTGGATTGGATGTGATCGGCCTTTCAGTCTGGGCAAAGAGGGTGGTGGTTAATTATAGCGCAGGGCATGGCGGGAAACAAGATCCACGGCGGGACGACAATCTCGGGGACGATGGTGTTGGCGAGGCTCGCGGGGATTCGGGTGTTTGGCACGGGAGGGTTGGGCGGCGTGCACCGCGGCGGGGAGAACTCGCTGGATATATCTGCGGATCTGACGGAGCTGGGGAGAACCCGCGTGGCTGTCATCAGCAGTGGGTGTAAGGGGTTTCTGGACATCCCCCGGACGCTGGAGTACCTCGAGACCCAGGGGGCGGTGGTGTCGACGTTCGCCGATGGACGGCAGGGGGATGTGGATTTCCCTGCGTTCTGGGCGCGTGAGAGCGGTACAAAGAGCCCGTTTGTGGTCAAGGATGAGAAACAGGCGGCAGCGATGATCTTGGCCCAGGAGCAGCTGGGTGTTGAGTCTGGTCTGCACTTTGCCAACCCGATTCCGGAACAGTATGCCGTTCCCAAGGCGGAGATCGAGGTTGCGATTGGGACTGCTGTCCGCGAGGCGGATGAGAAGAGAATCAAGGGGAGCGCGAACACTCCTTATATCCTGACGAGGATACGAGAGCTCACGCAGCAACGAAGCGTAACGGCGAATGTGCACTTGGTGAAGTCGAATGTGGAGCGGGCCGCTAATGTGGCTGTGGAGTTCTCCAAACTGCTGGGTAATCCGGCGGCTCGTCCCGAGAGCGTGTAAGTTGCGTCTCGGTTGGAATGGTGAGTTAGCGAGTAACATCAATATAGTACTAGCACACAGGTTCCCGCAGCAACGTTTAGGAAGAAGAGTGCGGCGGACGCAAAACCCAAAGACGAGGTAAAGAGCGTGTGGTTTGGCAGCTTTATGCGTAGCATCGGAGACTAACTGAAAGCAGGACGAACACGCCGTAGATGTTCTCGTAGCAGGCTCTGTTGCGCTTGATCTGAGCTGCGACTTTGCCGGAGGTGTTTCGTCAGGGGGAATGAAGGCAGTGTCACCATCCCTCCATACCTCGAATCCGTCGTTCATTAGCCAGTCCGTAGGGGGCGTGGGACACAATGTTGCGCTTGCGGCGCACAAGGTCAGCGAAGAGGGCAGGGTGAGGCTCTGTAGCATGGTTGGCGATGACATGTAAGCCCCTGATACGACTTGTGCTTGGTGCCTACACAAACCTAACAGTCACAGTGCCGGTTCGACCATCATCTCATCCATAGCTGCTGAAGGCTTGGACACATCGTATATCCGCAAGCTCGGCCACGAGTACCCTTCGACTCGCACTGCCCAATACGTTGCCGTCAACGATGCTCATAAAAACCTCGTCATGGCCATGGCCGACATGGCAATCTTCTCTCAGCACTCTTTCTCAACCTACTGGGATTCAGCCGTTGCCGCCGCGCGGCCCAAATGGCTTGTCGTTGATGCCAACTGGTCCGGACCCGACCTTCACGCTTGGATCTCCTCGGGCCGCCGTCACGGCGCCTACATTGCCTTTGAGCCAGTCTCCGCCGCCAAATCCGAACGCCTCTTCGCCCCTCCAGCGCGTGACTCTCCTCCCCGCCTCGGCATCTATCCTCATTCCAGCATCGACATAGCCACGCCCAACCAGTTCGAGCTCGCAGCCATATACTCGGCAGCTGCACGAAACGAGTATCTCGAGTACCCCGGCTGGTTTGACATCATTGACGCCTTTGGCATGAGGGGCGCCCGTGATCGTTTCGTACGACTGACTAGTTCGGAAATGACCGATCAGGGCATCCCCATCCAGTCCGTCCAGCTCCTTCCCTATATCCACACCATCATCACAAAGATGGGCGCCAACGGTGTACTTCTCACTTCTCTCATGCCGAGAGATGACCCCAGGCTGAAGGATCCGAATGAGGCGAGGTATATCCTTGCTCGAACAGACAATAACCATCCGGTCGTGGGGGGCATATACATGAGGATGTATCCTGCCGTCGAGAGGGTTAAGGATGTGGTGAGTGTGAACGGAGTGGGTGATACATTCTTGGGGGTGTTGGTTGCGGGGTTGGCGCAAGGCGGAAAGATGGAAGAGTTGGTGGATCTTGCGCAGAGAGCAGCGGTGTTGTCGCTGAGGAGTGGGGAGAGTGTGAGTGCCGAGGTGGGAGGGTTGAGAGGGGAGGTTAGAGCTGGTGGGAGGCTGTGTTGACGCTGAGGATGAAAGGGAATAATGGACGTGAGCAATACCTCGTTCAGGGGCGCCATGGGCGCGAGTATATATTTCCACCTTACTCCGTTGCCTAAACAGTTCGTGTCTGGGCGAGAAATGGCATGGCAGTCCCAAGGTAGGGTCTTGAGGTGAGTCTGTAAATCAGCAGAGACTGAGCAGAGCTGTCCATCATTGTCCTGGACTATTTCTAGACATATTTGGTAATCTAGCATCGAGCAGGGAGAGCGCACGACGACACGAGATTAGGAAGTGAATCATACTTCTTAAAGCACTGTCCTGGAGCTATCTCATACCGCACAGGTAATCTATCTCCTCTGTTTGTGGCCTGGATATCTTAGTAATTGTTGCCATAGCTATCCCGGCCGCTGCCACCGTAGCTGGCGCTGTTATGGTTCCCATAACCGCCAGAGCCACCGTCCCTGCCAGAGTTACCGTAACCAGGACGGGGACGGTTCTCATCTCTGGTATTATTATCATCATCACGGCCATATCCACCAGGACGAGGACGATCCGAATCCCGACCGGAGGCGCCATACCCGCTGGGCTTGTCCTCATCGTCGTTGCGACCGCCAGAGCGGCCGTAGGGTCTATCCCCGTTGCGACTGCCAGGGCGGCTGTTGTTGTTCCGGCCGTACGAGTTGTTGTCGTTGTCTTGGCCGTAGGTTTTCTTGCCGCTACCGTAGGAGTTGCTGTTGTCCTCCTCGTCGTCCCTGCGGTTGTTTCCGTAACCGCTGGGTCTCGCGGAGGTGCTTTGGCCGTAGCTGGAGGGACGGTCCTCGTCATCTCTGCGGTTGTTTCCGTAGGAGTTGTTGTTTTGACCGCAGCTCGTGGGCTTGTTGTCGTCATCATCTCTGCGGCCATGGCTAGAGGGGCGGTCTTCGTCTCTGCGGTTGTTACCGTAGCCGCTCGAGTTGTTGTTGTTCTGGCTGTAACCAGAGGGCTTGTCGTCCTCGTCCCTGCTGTTATTGCCATAACCGCTGGAGCTGCTGTTCTTGCCGTAACCCGAAGACTTGTCATCGTCGTCATCCCGGCTGCTTCCGTAGCCGCTAGGCCTGCTGGAGTTGCTCTGGCCGTAACCCGAAGGCTTGCCGTCGTCGTCCTTACGGCCGTAGCCAGTGGGCCTCTCATCGTCGTCCCTGCGTTTGCTGCCATGTCCATTCGAGCTGTTGTTGGTATTGTTCTTGCCGTAGCTCGAGGTCTCGTCGTCGCCGACGCGGCGGCTGTTCCCATAACCGTTGGGCCTGCTCGAGTTGCTTTGGCCGTAACCCGAGGGCTTATCATGCTCGTCGCGGCCATTTCCGTACCCGCTAGGGCGGTTGTTGTTATTGCTGCCGTAGCTAGAGGGCTTGTTGTCGTCGTCATCCTTGCGGCCACTTCCGTACCCGCTCGGCCGGCTGTTGCTGCTCTGTCCGTAGCTCCCCGGCCTCTCGTCGTCGTCGTCATTCTTGCTGTTGCTGCTGCCATACCCGCTGCTGTTCCCGCTCTGGTTCTGGGGTTTGTTTCCACCATACTGCGGCCATTAGCCCTCGTCCATCAACCTTCGACATCTTTGTTCCAAAGGGACTCACCTGCGACTGCGATTGCGACGACTGCGAGCCGGAGCCGGAGTTGGAACCCGATCCCATCTTCGCGCTCATCGCTCCGGCAACAAGCCCCTTTCCGACCTCGGCCGGATCCAGCTTTCCGCCACTTGCCGTGTACGCATTCACAGCCTTCCTCGCCAGGGCTCCGACCTCGACATAGTCGACCTTTTCCTTGGTTTGGTAGTTATCCAGAGCCTTCTTGGCGGCGTGACCGACTTCCTCCCATCCTTGCTTTTGCGCTTGATTTTGCCCATTCGAGGACGACTGCTTATTGTCCTCGGGCCTGTTCGGAACAGGCGTGTCCAGGACTGTCTTGATGTCGGAGAGATCGAAAGGCATCCTGGGCAGCAATACTGGCTCTGGGCTTCGCGAGAGAAAGAGTGACGTGAGTTTCAGAGAGCGCTGGGCAGTTTGGAAAGGAAAATGGGTATCTTGAATACACTATGTTGATGTTCAGCTGAGGCCGCGGAGAGGCCCTTTATACAACATGGCTCCGCAACATGGCGCTATCGCAGAGCCAGAGACCTCCATGATCCCGTCCCTCCCACGATTATCCTAGATGGGCTGAGAACAGCCTGCCCCACGGCAGCGCCATTCCCCCCGTGGAGTAGCGACTCTGAGCCACATTAGTCGACGTGACGATGCAGAATCCCGCCCTCTGCTGCGCTTGACACCGGTTCCGGGTGTTCGTAGCCGGTACCCCGCGACGACCTATGGGCCCCGAGAAATGCACCCGACCTAGCTGAGAGAAGCTGAGAGACCCTGAGAGACCCTTAGCTTGCGCGTCGTCCCGCATAAAGTGGGCCCTTTTCCGGCCTCCGCCGTGGCGGGTCAAGAGGCCGCCAGATCTGGGCCAGGCTGGAGCATCATTTCAGCAGCCAAGGTTCTGCAAGCCGGAGCAGCCGAGGTTTTGCTGATCCGTTGCTCCATTGCCCCATCACGCCACGTCGCTCCAATTGCTCGACACCTCCACAATCACATTCACCAGAGTGGTGAACGTCCAGATAGCAATCAACCCGAACCCGATCCTTCGATTCATGACCCAGTTGTTGCAGGGAACTGCGATCAAGATTGCAAACAGCGTGAACAATACACCAGCTGCAGAGATCTTCAGAGTCGTCCCGACCTGAATCTGGTATGGCTTGTAGTGAAGTGGCCTGTCAGGGTGTTTTCGATGCGCTTTGTTGGCTGAGGTGTACGCCATATAGACACCTCCAAACCCTATGCCGAGCAGTATATTGAGCATTGGACCTCCAAAACAAGCCGCCCTATACTGTCTCTTAGCCGGTGCATCAAGATATCAGGGGACAGTTGTGACTTACAGCGCCATGACGGGGTGATCGAGACGCGCAATAGTGATATCAGCCACCAGATCCCCCAAAGAGTTGCCGACAGCAAAAACGGTGAGGCCGAGAATGGCCTCGGAAATACCCAGTATGACACCGAATGCTTTGAGAACTCCGACAACTTCGCCGGCGATCGTCGATATCCATGCTATACTCACCATAAATCCAAGGAAA
Organism: Podospora aff. communis PSN243; assembly: GCA_033296975.1. NCBI lineage: Eukaryota > Fungi > Ascomycota > Sordariomycetes > Sordariales > Podosporaceae > Podospora > Podospora aff. communis PSN243. Next base: position 399,352 of record MU865916.1, on the reverse strand, counting down.
CACAGGAGATGGTGATATTTTGGCTTTTTGTCGGGAGTTGTAAAGAGGAGAAGGGCGGCGAGCAGGCACAAGGAAAATATCAGTGAGTATGCCACAAGTTTCAGCAGAGCTCGTCCAGGATTCTCCTCGTCGCTATAGATGTTGGCCCAGGTGATGAAGACGACGAACAAGGGTCCGGTGAAGATTTGGACCGCGATCAGCCATCTCTTCCAGCCAACCTCCTCCTCGCCAGTTTCCGTGGTGGCATCGTCGAGCTCCTGGTCAGGGTTCGGGTGTGCCAGCTGCGGTACGGAGACGCTTATCGAAGGACGGTGACTGTATCGTCCTGGCGCCGCTCCATTCTCCGATTCGTGATCGTCCAGGTATTCGTGGTGCGTGGAGAGAGCGCGTGGAGATCTCGAGGAAACAGACCTTGTGCGCCGCCGAAACTCCTGCCATGCTGCTGCCTCTCGCTGTTCGTCGTCATGTCGCTGACCAGGGTTCGGCGAACTGGGACTGGCAGACTGGATAGCTTCCGGTATATCCGGAAGATCATCGCCAGGAAGTTCTGTGGCCTCCGAGTGTGCCACCGGCAAGGTGGTAACCAATACAAAGACGGTTGGCAGCAAGATGGCGCTCACAATCTTGCCCCACCAGGGCTTGTCTTTCCATCCCTGAAGCGTTGGAAAGAGTGTGTTTAGGAGGATATGGGGAGGTGGCAGCACCCCATAAGGCCACCACTTGACAGGTTTCGGCTGTCCCTCATCATCCTCCAGGGGGCGAGCAGCAGTAGAGAGGCGTCTCTCAGGCGGCACTTGGAACGTAAAAACTGTCGGGTCCTCGTTCGGCGGTAACGGCGTCAGTGCTCCAGGAGACTCGGTGAGACCAGGAAACGGCGAGAGTGACGGAGAGGATCGGATGCTCGATCCCCGAGAAGGGGAGGGAATTCGGAGTTGCGGCGGTCGATCGGATCTCCTGGACGGACTTAGAGTTCGAGGCTGATGCGCCGCCGCGTGGTCACCACCTGCAATGATAGGACTGGGTGGCGCAAGCCTTCCATCAATGGTGGCGCTGGTGGACCTCCCCAAGCCGGGAGAAGGTTCCTCAGAAACAATCTCAGGAAGATCGCTCCCGAGGTTGCCCCCGAGGTTCAAGGGAATGTTCCCGTGGGAGAGTGCTCTATCCCTCTTAGCAGCAGGTGACTCCTCCAACGAAGTATAGGCGCGCGAGCGGCCTGGAACGTCTTGATACCCAGTTGCTGACCGTTCTAGGGCACCAGACAGTTGCCGCGCGTGATCCGAGTACATTCTCTCCGGGAGACGTCCCAGTGGCATATTGCTGGCCCTCTGCAAGGAAGCGAGGACAGAACGGAATTCGAGCGCACCAACCAAGCTCGGTCTGATCGGGGCGATGGCGGTGTTGCTTCGTCTCCAACGAGGTCGATTTATGCTCATATTGCTCGTCATCTCAGCAATCGCGTGCCTCTCGCGCCCCTCGTCATCGTCATCGGCTCCGTTCGTTACGCCCTCGCCGTCGATTTCGATTCTCGGGCCCCGTTCCAATGCGCTGATGTCGGCAGGCTCGGGGGCGCTGGCCGAACGGCGATCCATTGGTCCGTCCCCGTCTTCCGGAAAATCGCGATATGGTTCTATTTCATCGCTGCCTGTGCCGGAGGCCCCTATCAGGTGCGAGCGAGAGGCGATCTGCCTTTGCCGTTGTTTCCGCCGGCGAACGACATACCAGTGCCAACCCACAACGACGGCCACGTAAGTGAGATAAAAGCCGATCATGGTAAAACACTCCCAAAGGTGGAGCTCGCCGTCGTTTAAGAATACCATCGTAAAGCTGATGGCCACGATGAAGAAGAGAATATCTCGTACGAAGGCTTTTTTGCTGACTTTGAACTCGCGGACCAGCCCCATGGAACCAGCAACGACCGCAGTAATGAAGCCAGCGGCCCCGATGAGCTCACCGATCGCCATGCTTCCGCTGTTGGAGCTCATGGCCGCAAACGTGCTGAAGACATCGGGGGATCCATTTCCGATAGCGCAAAGTGTCACACCGGCCAAATTCTCGCTCAGGTTGAGTAACCGCGATAAGGTGCTCAGGTTGATGCTGAAATACTCAGCCGCTGCGATACCAATCGTCGTAAACAGCAGGCCTGTCCATACAACCAATATGGCGAAGGCTACTGGCTTCGCATTTCCAAGCGTGCAATAATAGAAGCTTAAGTAGTGCAAAAGCCCGGCGTTATCGTCGTCTTCGCAGTTTGCAAGAATGAAGGCGCATTGATCGGTGGCTTGGTGGACCGCTCGACACTCTTGGGGGGCTTTGGCCGATGGCGAAACGCGCCTCGCATCTTCAAAAGGCCTCGCAAGGTCTTCGTAAGGCCTCGCAGCATCTTCGTGACGCCTTGCAATATCTTTGTGGGTCCTCGTAAAATCGTCATAAGGCCGCGACTCAAACAGCGCCGGGCGGATAACCAGTGCGTAGGTGGCGAGTATGCTGATGAGAAAAACCCAGGCCACAAACGGCTGATAGCGGCGGTTGGTGTTCAAACGGGGCGCCATTTGCGAATTGGGCTGGCTACATGGTGGTAGCGAGTGCGGCCAACGGTGGTATATCTGTGCGTGAAATGAATGGCAAAGACCGCTCTCCCGCTGAGAAAGACGCGCTCAGATCGATTCTTGAGCGCAGTAGGGAGCTGTTGTGTTGTTTTGTTATGAGATCATCGACGCCGGTGATGGTCTTATCTGGGCCCTCTACGGATTAAGCGATGCGCAACGTGCCTTGGCAGGTGGGACAGGGGTGTCGCTGGCGTGGCCCAGACCTCCTGCTCGGTCCCGTCCCTCCATCCCCTCAGATAGCCAAAACAGGGCAGAGAGATATCACTTTGATGCCTCTTTGCATTCAGAATGGAAGGCCGTTTTTATTTTGCTATAGGGCTGATATTTCTCTTCTTGGCCAACAAGGAAGGGCCACTTCTCCGTGCGAAAACACATATCGCGGACCCTCGCACCGATGCACGTAGGCCCTGCAACAGTGTTCGCAACACCTCGAGTGCTAATGCCGAGACCGGAAGCTGTGTATCAGCAGTTGCTGGCACTATTCGTGTCTGATGTTTCCCTGCCGTCTGTTCTTGCGCTGATATCCTCCTTTTAGCCATCATCGCCTAAACTTTCCTGCCAGCTCACATCAGGTGCCGCACTGCCAGCCCTCTTTGATGCATTTGCAGATGTCAGCAGTCAAATACACATCGCCATTGCCACCTTCTGAGCAAGCCAAGATTCCAACGTTGCATGGCGGATCGGGTACTCTAAGGTAGGTAAGGTACGATAAAGATCAACGGGCGAATGAGGGGCAGCTCGGGCCTGTGTGCTCAGACAGGTTGCGTGTTCCCGTCGTCATGATGGCAGCAGATACTAGGTGCCTCCAAGTTCTGAACCAGTGTTTGCAGCCTTGGTGATGAGGAGGGTTCGAGGCCTCTGTAAAACGAATAATATGCGGAGTTTGAAGGTTATCAGATGCGATGCGTGCCGTCCTTGAGGCGGCATGGGATATTGTGCGGACAGAGTCGCCCTTTGGCCCCCGCACTCCCCGGTACTCGGTAGCCCCCGCCGTAATAAGACGGCCCAGCGCGGAATTTCCAGGTCCTGCCAAGCCAACTTGATTGGTTTAACCGTCACCACCGGTTTTCCCTTGACCACCTTCGAGTGGAATGGGGCGATCTCCGAGTTCTTTAGTTCAGGTTGAGAGGGGACATCCGCCGACGCGACTCACGGTCATTGACTTGTTGGAGAACCGCCACATTTGTTATCTGGAAAACCGCCGCACCGCATTTGCTCTTTGTCTTCTCCACAACAACAAACATGTCACACCTGGACAACTCTGAAGGGGCAACACTTGGACCGTGTTTTGCTGGACACCCATCGTTGATGAGCGTTGGGTGAGTGATTGTGGGAATGACATCGACGGACCGCAAGGGTGATACCGGCTACAATGCCGCCGTCGAGCGATTCCGGGACGATGAGTATCCCATGCTACGGGGTGAGTACTTGTCGTCGCTTCGATCACCGGACTTCATCCATGCTGAATGTTTCCCAGGTTCTGTCTACCTCGACCATGCTGGCACTACACCGTACTCCAAATCGCTGATGGAGAGATTCGCTCGGGACATGACGTCGAACCTCTTCGGCAATCCCCACTCCGCATCATCGTCATCACAACTCTCAACGTCACGCATCGAGGATGTTCGCCTTCGGGTCCTGCAGTTCTTCAACGCTGACCCTTGTGGGTTTGACGTCGTGTTCGTCGCAAATGCGACTGCTGGCATCAAGCTGGTTACCGAGGCCCTGAGGTCGCTCCCTAGCGGGTTCGATTACGCCTATCACCAGTCCTGCCACACGAGCCTTGTTGGGGTCCGAGAAGAGGCTCGAAAGAGCATCTGCCTCGATGACCATCAAGTTGAAGGGTGGCTCGATGGGAAGGATCCCTTTGAAGACGACAATGATGGTCGATGTCGTCTTTTTGCCTACCCTGCGCAATCCAATATGGATGGCCGACGATACCCCCTGAGATGGGCCGATCAGGTGCATCGCACTGGCGCGGTCAAGACCAAGCGGACATACACGCTCCTAGATGCTGCGGCGTTAGTGAGCTCATCCCCACTGGATCTTAGCCACGCCGAAACCGCACCGGACTTTGTTGTTCTCAGCTTCTACAAGATATTTGGCTTTCCGGACCTGGGTGCCCTTCTTGTTCGGCGAGAGGCGGAAGACGCATTCAGCTCCAGGAAGTATTTTGGAGGCGGAACTGTGGACATGGTTGTGTGCGTAAAAGAGCAGTGGCACGCCTCGAAAAGCCAGTTTCTCCACGAGCGTCTCGAGGATGGGACCCTCGGGGTCCACAATATCATCGCCCTGGATGCTGCGTTGGATACCCATCAGCAACTCTTCGGTTCCATGGCAACCGTGGCCGCCCACACCGCTTCTCTATCCGAAAGGCTCTTTCATGGGCTTCAATCGCTACGGCATGGGAACGGCAAGTCGGTCTGCACGATATACTCTCCAAGCCCAGGGAGCTGCTCAGAAGGGGCAGGTCCGGTGGTGGCATTCAATGTTCACAATAGTCTAGGGGCGTGGATCAGCCTGAGTGAGGTCGAGAAGCTGGCGAATCTGAAAGGCTTCCACATCAGGACGGGGGGTGTCTGTAACCCAGGCGGGATCTCAGCAGCACTGGGGCTCGAGCCATGGGAGATGAAGAGGAACTTCTCCTCTGGCTTCAGATGTGGTACGGAAAATGACATCATTGCCGGGAAGCCGACGGGCGTGATTCGGGCGAGTCTGGGAGCGATGAGCACCACGTCGGACGTCGACAAATTCGTTGCCTTCATTCACGAGTTTTATGTGGATGGCCAACTGCCACCGAAACCCCTGGAGCCGGTTCAGCTGCGACATAGCTCAGGTCTTCGTGTACACAGCATCTCTATCTACCCGATAAAGAGCTGCGGCGGGTTTGAAGTGCCGAATGGGGTGAGCTGGGAAGTACGGCCAGAGGGTTTGGCATGGGACAGAGAATGGTGTCTGGTCCATCAAGGATCAGGCCAAGTGCTCAGCCAAAAGCGATACCCTCGCATGTCCCTCATAAAGCCATGTCTGGACTTTGAGCGCGGCGAGCTTCGAGTGCGATACACAGGACCCATCCTTGCCGATGCGCCGAGGGAAAGCAGCGTGCCGCTCTCACAGAACCCAGCGGTATTCCAATCACCAAACTCCTCGCGGCCACGCTCCTCTCGGGTGTGCGGAGAAGAGATAATAGCACAAGCATACGCCTCGCCAAAGATCAATAGTTTCTTTTCGACCGCACTCGGCGTTTCGTGTGTCCTGGCCCGATTTCCGGCTGGTGGCCAAGGCAAAAGCATGCGGCACGCCAAGGCCCATCTCCAGAAACACCAGATGGCAACATCTACAAACAGGGAAATGATGCCAGGGGCATTCCCAGCCCCTCCATCTCCGCCAGACTCTGACTCTGAAAAGGTGATGGAAAGACGAATCCTTCTCTCCAACGAAAGCCCCATCCTTGCCATCAGCCTGGCAAGTGTGGACGCGCTCAACCAGGAGATTAAACGCAGCGGCGGAAGAGAGGTCTCACCGGCCGTGTTCCGGGCAAATGTGGTAATATCCCGAGGCCTGTCACAAGAACAAAGGCCGTACGTGGAGGACACGTGGACGACGCTGCGCATCGGGAGCCATGGCTTCAGGATGCTGGGGGCATGTCGACGCTGCCACATGGTCTGCATCAATCAAGAGACAGCTGAGAAGAGCGAGGAGCCGTTTGTCTCGCTATCCAAGACGAGACGGTTTGAAGGGAAGGTGTTCTTCGGGACGCACATGTGTTACACTCCCAGCGAGGACGGGATGGGAACCAAGGATGCCCAGTTTCCAGCAATTAGGGTGGGAGATGAAATTCAGCCTGGCTGGTCTTAGTGTGCGGATTATTCCAGGAATAGGAAATTGGAATGTTTTATGACGGTAAATTATTTGACGACGGTCAAGTCATTGGGATGTGATGCCGTCCTCGCCAAGTGATTTAAGGTGTCCCGGCAATCGAGGTGATCGCCCTTGCATGGGGAAATCTCCGTTGTGGGCGTCAGATCGCGGAACCAGCCGAGATGAGTCTTTGTGGCGCCATCTCATCAGCTTTTCTTTTTGCGGATCGTTTGGCGGTGCGAGGCTTTGCAGTTCCTGAGCCGGTAATCACATACCAATTTTTTCGCAAGTCGTTGACGAAGTGCGGACTGGTCGCGTGTCACAAACTGCGCGAGCAGCCTCTCCGACGTCATCCACACCGAGCAACGCAGAATCCACACCACATGCTCCCACCGCCCATTCCAGCACGGCCAGGACTATGACAAACACGGCGCTTCCCAATTGACACTTCCATCCCAACCATTCACACCATGCGCCGCCTCTAACCCCCACCCAGCGCCAACAAACCCACCCTCTCACCATGTCTCTAGACCTCCCCACCTACTACCTCCACGCCCACCGTCTTTCCTTCCAACAAGCCCTCCAAACCGGCGCCGCAGCCCCCTTCATCATCCCCTGGTCCATCGTCGGCGCCTTCGTCGTACCAGTGCTATACCTCTCCATTCCGCATCGTAAACGCCCGTGGCTTTACCGGTTACGATGGGTCGTGGTAGGGTTAATGGGGGTGTTGAATCTTGGTGTGTTGAAAACGCGAACGGGGAGTGAGAATTATGCGGTGGGCTATGCGATTGGGTTGGTAGGTTGCTTTCTTTTCTATTTGTTTTGGGGGATGGAAAAGGGAGCTGATTTGATGTTGGGTATATAGACTGTGGCGTGGGGGATGATCTGGGGGACGGCGCTGGTGGGGATGATGGATGTGCAATGGGATGTTGCTAGGGTGCAGTTGAGGAGGAGGAGGACGGCGAAACGGGAGGAAGGGGGGAAGAGGGAGGCGGTGGTGGATGAGAGTGTGAGGGGGATGCGTGAGGAAGAGTATTACTGGGAGGCGTACCCGGAGGATGAGAGTTTTTTGACGAGGTTGGGGTGGGTGGTGAGTTTGTATTTGTCGTTCAGGGGTGTTGGTGAGTTCCGAGGGTGCCCCTTTTTTGGCCTGTTTGTTTGGGCTTGCTGACAAGTTTGTAGGTTGGAACTTTGCGATTCCTTCTGTCCCGCATCCGCGGCCACCATCTGATCCGCACGGAAGGGAGACGGTTGACTTCTCCGGTATGCCGATTACCACCAAGTTCGGACACTCGCGATCAACGACCTACCGCTCTTTCATCCTCTCCCGCCTCCTCCAAATGTCCATCTCCTACCTCATCCTCGACCTCTGGACCCTCACCGCTCGCTACGACCCCTACTTTGTCCCGGGCCCTGCACCAGCCCCGTTCCATCCCCTCCCCCCTTTCCTCTCCGCCCTCCCACCCATTCTCCTCTACCCCCTCCGCTCCCTCATCTCCCTCGCCGGCGTCCTCTCCGCCCTACACCTCTACCTCCCCCTAACCCAGCTAATCTCCCTCCACAACCCCCTAATCACACCCTCCCAGCGCGCTCTATTCCTCTACCCCTCCATCTCCGGCTCCCCCCTCTCCGTCCTTTACCACGGCCTCGCCGGCTTCTGGTCCTCCTTTTGGCATCAGTCCTTCCGCCTCGGCTTCACTGCCCCGACCAAGCACCTCATTCACCTCGGCGTCCTCCCCGCCACAACTACCACGGTAACCAGGCTCACCGGCATGGGAATCGCCTTCTTCCTCTCAGGAGTAATGCACGCCCTCGGGGGCCACACCTCCCTCCCAGAAACCACAAGCCTCCCTGGGCCGATGATGTTCTTCCTGCTCCAGTTTGTCGGTATCATCATCCAACGGGCTCTCGGAGGGGCAATTGCAAGACGCTTCGCTGCCTTGCAACGATGGAAAGCAACAGCCAACGCCCTCTTCGTCATCGCGTGGTTACATTTGACCAATCACTTTCTGATAGAAGACATGAGCCACGCTGCAATATGGCTCTTCGAGCCTGTGCCGTTTTCCCCGCTGCGTATGATGGGATTCGGACATCACGCTGAGGAAACGTGGTGGCGATGGGATAGGACGTACACGCCAAGGTGGGACTGCAGTAGGCAGTCGTGGGAGTGTGGGACTCGGTTGTGACTTCTTGCAAAGTTAATGCAAAGAAATCGAAGGTTGCATGGAGATGTTTGTATTCTGAGCCTCAATGAATGGTGAGGATTCGCTATTATTTGAGAACACGCTGTTTTCCCAACACAACTGCCCCATCGTTGTATTCAGCCTGGACGCCCTGGAGATCACCAGTCTTTTGGGAGTGTGTCCTCATAGAACGTTAATTCCAAGCCCTGGACTTTTTGCAAAGCTGCCACCACAGACTCATGCACTGAGCCGGTTCCTTGGTGGAGATGAATGATGATTTGCTCGGGCACTCTTTCAGTATCCCTCCTCTGAAGCCTTTCTGCGAACTTGGTGAGATTTTGCTCCAGGGCGTTCAACTCTCTGTGATTTCTGAACATGGGTACTTTGCATTCGAGTATGATGAGCTGCTTCAAAGTGCAGGGGAGATCCGGGATGACAACCTCATCTGCCGGTATATTGACCCCAAAGAGGTGTCTGTGATGAACTCGAAGAACCCTCAGCTTGGAAAATCTCGCCCATGCGATGTGATTTCCCAGATACCAATGGTTGAAGTACAGTTTTATCAGTGACTGGCACACCCTCCCAAACACGTCGTCCACGTCCATGTTGCGCCTACCGATCTGCTCTTTGGCATTCTCGGTTATGGCCGCCGGTCTGAAATCGATCTCCATCGTCTCGAGCCCAGAAGGGTACAAGAGGGCTGACTCCAGCGCAAAAAGATCGACATTCCTGAACTTGAGGTGTTGTAGCACGGTCATGCCATGATGCTCGTGCTCTTTTGGTGGAGTCGTCACCCAGCCACCCGTTTCATACGATATCGGGTCCCGAGGTGGGACACCCGGGGCGAGTCTGGTGTTCTGTACCGACATTGTCGATATAGGTTGATGGGCGAACGCTGGGTACAAGTCATGGAGAAGCTGTCCGACGGACTCTTGGGTGTTGTGCTTGTTTTCGACTGTCAGAACGACTAGGCAAGGAAGGATACAGTGAGCTAGAAATCCCTCAGAAGATCAGCAGGCGGGTTCACCTACAAGTGGTAAGTCTCGGAAGTTGAGGCAAGGTCAGAGGGCGGTTCATAGGCGAGACAGATGTCTGCATGTACTTCCAGGGCCACCGGCGAATGGCCAGACCCAGCGATCGTATAGTCGGGAAGTAACTCAGAAGGCTTTGTATCTGTTCCATCCTCGGCGTCCACGTATCGCGAATACAGATGACCATCAAGTAGGGCTGGTCAGGCTGCTCCGTGCCAGCACCACTGGGTCGGGCTAGGTACATTAACAGCTCGTTCATGTCCTCTTGTGTCCGAATTTCGATTCCCTTTTCATTCGTCCTCCTGTAAATCGAATTCGGGATCCGAGGAACGTCAGCTCTGTCGACGTTGTTGTCGTAGAGGAGTGCCAAAAACGATCCTTCGACTGTGGATTCTGACGCCATTGTAGAGACTTGATAACTTGCTGGGGGTAGAGAAAGTGTGGTTGGGTATAATGGTAGGCATTGGTTTCAAAAATGTTCGGGCGAGCAAAACATTGTTCTCATACAAACCGCCCGGGGTAAATAGGATTCCATGGTCGCAAGACTCCAAGGATAGGAAGGCTCACAATGGCGGGGAGGAAGGAACAAGACCTGGATGCCATAGCAGGCACTAGGAAGAAAATGCTCAGAGGAAGTTATCCGCAGCTCAAGGCAAACTTGGGAAGGGAAACAGCAAGCACCGGGCGTACGGTGGTCAGCCGACTATGCATTTCACCTCCCATCAAGCCCAAAGGCGGACGGTCTAAGAAGCAAGTCCTCTCCAGCCGTTGAGCGCTGCATTTGCAACCCGCACGCGGTGAGGTGGTAGAAATGAGCCCTCGGTCTGAAGTAGCTCCTGCCTTGCCTTGTTGACAGGTCGTGATATCCCGGATGGGCAAAATCATCATCTCTCTTTAAGGCCTCTTATGTATGCCGGGGAAAAAACATCTTCCGTTCGCTACAGCCCTCGAGCGGTTCTGCGGATGACCCAGCTCATTTCCTCCACCACGTGAATGGCATCCGGAAGGCGCACCTCGACCTGGCTGACCGCCGGACCGATGCCCGGATCGCAGCGGCCCAATCCCGGCCCACACCAGTCGCTGACCGGGGACACCTATGTTGAACAGACCACGAGCAGAGACTGTGTTTCGCAACACGAGTTTCTAACCGCCACGTGAGCCGGCTCCGCGGGGGTTCTCACATTCAATCTGCGTCGAGTTGCGCAGGCCCACCCCAAGACATCCATGACCCGATTCAAGTCAGGTTTCTCGGCGGCCACGAAGCGAAAGACACGCAGCGCCCGCTGCGCCAGCTAAACTTCAAACGCCGATTCCCCGCAAAGCCACCTTAGGCCATCCCGAATCTTGGGGAGATCGCCGCCTGTCCGCCCGACTGCCGGCTGCTTCAGGGTCCTGCACCTAATCGGTGCTGGACATGCAATCGCCAATGACACTCTTAACCCTAACCCTTTCGAGCTGCTTGCCAGTTTCGGCAGGCTTGCGGAGGCATCATCCGATGGGAGGCGCAGGTCGATCACCACAGTCTAGTGCTCTATCCCCTTATTCTGTAGATCAGTCTTCCTAATCCCGGTTCAACTCCTCGAATTGGTCCCCCCCGAAAGTGCTAGTGTGCTGGTCTTGGGAACCCTCGACTTCGGTTTGGCTTGGGGACACTTGAGAAGGACGCACGTGCATATTCGTGAGGCCATGTCTCAACCGAGCGACCAATGTGTTTTGCCCAAGCCGGATGCCACCGTCATCAGAGTGCGCATGCGTCAGACAACGCTGCGATGTGTCGGTGGCTTTTGAGAATCGCGTCTGGATTTTCTCAAGAAGTGCGCTGTGCTTGGCTGGCAAACAACTTCAACATGCAGCCGGGATGGAAAGTGACCGTGGGTGGCGTCGGCAAACCGTCGCCCGCGGCGGCACCAACGCACGCAAACCATGGACCCACATTTATGACGTAGAAGGCTTGAGCCACGCCAGCGGTAAAAGGCCACTTTGACAGAAAGTGGAGGTCGCAGAGGGTTGAAGCCCGCAGAATTCTCAATGTCTGCTGAGAGGGGCAAAGTCACAACATCGAGAGCCTCGAACCAAAAAAAAAAAAAAAAGAGATACAACGAATGAAAAAAAGGAGGTATCCCAGTAACCCGCCCAGTGGCCAATTCTTGACCCTGCCGATCAAAACCAAAGGCCACAGGGTGGTTCGAGTGCAAGGCTCGAGGAGAGCTGCTGGGCGGGAGACAGGCATGTTCGATGCGGGCGGCAGGGGCAGAACGCATTCGCACTGTGCTTTGCAGCTGAGCTGCCGGCTCGACGCACAACGGCATCTCGACAACACCGTCCTCCAACCACCGTCAATCGGCGTTTGGCGCCCAGATTAACCAGTTCTGCTTCCAGCCCCGTTGGCTAACCGCTGGGACGGGGTTGCCACAAGAGCCCACTGGATGTCGGTCTTGCCTTCTGATTGCAGCGGGGCTCTGCTGCGAAGAGGAGCGTGGTGGGGACATATCAAAATAATATCCCGGGCGCATCCTGTCGATCACCGCTGGTTTCACCACTGAAATATACTCTCCCGCAGTCATCTACCTGCTGAGAGCCTCACGAGCCTTCTTTGGCCTTGTTCTCCTGTTGCGCTACGATTGTGTATCCCGTTGGACGGTATTGATGAGAAACGAGTCGGAAGGCTCAGACCTGGACAGTGTCCCAATTACAACTGACACGGAGTCGCCTCGTCGTTCTTGAAAATACCCCTCTTTGCAGGATGCGAAAGTGAGAAAGGCGTGCGTCCCCCATGTGCTCTGGGGAACGAACAAATGATGTGCGGGCATCACAAATCGTCCAGACAGCCTGCATGTGCAACTATTACTGGGCGACGAAGACGAACGCCGCAGCCCATGCCGCGCCGCGAGGCGATTGCCGTGCTGATGGAAAGTCTGTCTGTCTGTCATCGGTTGGAGCATTTGTGCGTGTGTAACGGGAGGCAGCTGGAATGGCCAAGCAGGCGTTGTCGGCTTCCCACTTGTGGCACATCGCCGGCCGCCGGTTGAGAACCGGGATACCTGCTGTCGAGGACTGCCCTGGAACCAGCCCAAGGGGCTCTCGTCCCTAGCGCTGCCCGTCCCAAAGCACTGGCCCGACCAAGTGCTGCTCAGGAATCAGGGCACCCCTCTCTTTCCGTTCTAGGCCCGAGACCCCATCGGCCAACTTGCCGCTGCCTAGATGCTGAGAGCTGAATCTTCGCTTCCAGTCTGACCCGTAAAAAAAAAGAGGCTACTTTCCGCGGCCAACGCAGAATTGCGTTGACAGGTCGACTGGTAGAGCAGTCGTCATTGAGAGTACATGGGCCGTCCCATGTTTCTGTTCATTGTGGCACGTACAGACCAATACATCACAGCAGCTCCGCAGGGGAGGAGAGTTCAGATAACCGCTAGGCGTGAAAGGTCGTGGTGCAGGGAAGCGTCGATCCCTCACCCATTCGGCGACCTACCGACCCCCTCCCTGTCCCGCCTCTCCGTCCCAGAGCCAGACACCCACCTCACTCGCCGCCCACTGTCAAAGGGCCGCCTTGCAGCAGCTTTCCACTCTCCGGCCCAGTCTCCAGTCTTTCCTTCCATCCATCCTCCGCCTCACACTCTGCCAACAGTCTACCCTCCAGTTGGATGACCTGCGTTCGTCCGTACCTCCTTCTTGTCTATCCGGTAGACGACGTTTCCGAGAGCCAAATCAGGAGGGGTGAAGAGAAGCTTCTCGACGCGCACCTGCCTGCATCGCCTTTGGGAGCTGCTCTCAACACCCGGGGCGGTATCGCAAAGACCCGATATACTCCCCCATTTTATTCCCTATGTTTGTTGGGGATTTTGTTTTCTGCATCGTCCCAGCGTTCGCCGCTCGGTTTATTGCTAGTTAGCTTTAGACGGCCCTGACTTTGGCACCGCGCACGTTCGTCCATCCCCATTTGCGACCGTTCGACCTGCCGGTTTTCCGTTGCCGACCCGCTTCAATTGCGCCGCCCGCAACCACCCCACCCGATCCATCTCCTCGCCGTCTCTTTTGTCTGTCCGATCTTTCGATGACCGTGAAGATTCACCACGACCGCCAGTAGCCTCCTGACCGATCCGCAACCCCATCGTTGCCGCCGCTACCGGCCGCAACACCCACGGCCCGCGCTCTCCGCAATCATGAGCGATACGGCCTCACTCGCGGCGATTGCCTCCCTTGTCAAGTGCCTAGCCATCGACCCGACGACGCCTCCCGTCATCAGCAATGGTCGCTCGAGCCAAGAGATCCGCCTTCCGGGCGCCGAGTCGATAGAGAAGACTGAGCTCGAGCGTGAGCTTGCTGCCCTGGTGCTCCGCGTGCACGCCCTTGAGAACCGAGCGACCAACCCACCCGCGTCTGTTTTCCCGGATACCCCGAATGAAGCCGCAGATTCGCTCTTTTCCAACGACAAGGGCACCTCCCTGGCAAAGACGACCAAACACAAGCCCCCTGCCCCCGTGCTGCCACACGATGGCTATATCGGCGAGGCGCTGGAGGGGCTCCGGGAACATGTCGACGACCAATCCAAGCTCCTTGACAACCAACGGCAAGAGCTCGCCGGCGTCAATGCTCAGCTGCTCGAGCAAAAGCAACTTCAAGAGAAGGCGCTTGCAATCCTTGAACAAGAGCGGGTCGCTACCCTCGAGCGAGAGCTGTGGAAGCATCAAAAGGCAAACGAGGCCTTCCAGAAGGCTCTCAGAGAGATCGGTGAGATCGTCACGGCCGTCGCGCGAGGTGACCTTTCCAAGAAGGTTCGAATGAATACCGTGGAGATGGACCCTGAAATCACCACGTTCAAGCGTACCATAAACACCATGATGGACCAGCTGCAAGTCTTTTCCAGCGAGGTATCCCGTGTCGCCCGCGAGGTCGGAACCGAGGGTATCCTCGGTGGCCAGGCGCAGATTGAGGGCGTCGACGGAACTTGGAAGGAATTGACGGATAACGGTGTGTTTGAGTCCAAGGCCAGGAACGCCGAACCTGTACTGATCCTCTCTTCCAGTGAATGTCATGGCTCAAAACCTGACTGATCAAGGTACGTGGGAGACTTACCCGCTTTCTCGGAAACTGTGTTGACATGCCATTACATAGTGCGAGAAATTGCCTCCGTCACGACTGCTGTGGCGCATGGCGACCTGACTAAAAAGATCGAACGTCCCGCGAAGGGCGAGATTCTACAGCTCCAACAAACGATCAATACCATGGTGGACCAGCTCCGGACATTTGCCTCCGAAGTGACACGCGTAGCTAGAGACGTAGGAACAGAGGGTATTCTTGGTGGCCAGGCCGATGTCGAAGGGGTCCAGGGCATGTGGAACGAGCTGACCGTCAACGTGAACGCCATGGCCAACAACCTCACTACTCAAGTCCGAGACATCATCAAAGTTACCACTGCCGTCGCAAAGGGTGATCTCACACAAAAGGTCCAAGCCGAATGCCGGGGGGAAATCTTTGAACTGAAGAAGACGATCAACTCCATGGTGGACCAGCTGCAGCAATTTGCCCGGGAAGTCACCAAGATTGCCAGGGAGGTCGGTACAGAGGGAAGGCTTGGTGGCCAGGCCACCGTCCACGATGTGCAGGGTACTTGGAGAGACCTTACGGAGAACGTCAACGGTATGGCCATGAACTTGACAACACAAGTGCGCGAAATTGCAAAGGTCACCACGGCTGTCGCCCGCGGTGACCTCACCAAGAAGATCGGAGTCGAGGTCCAAGGCGAGATTTTGGACTTGAAAAACACCATAAACACCATGGTGGACCGTCTGGGAACCTTTGCCTTTGAGGTCAGCAAGGTCGCCAGGGAAGTCGGAACAGACGGTACCCTTGGCGGTCAGGCCCAGGTCGATAACGTGGAAGGAAAGTGGAAAGATCTCACAGAAAATGTCAACACTATGGCCGGAAATCTCACCTCTCAGGTATGTGACGCTGGCCACTCAAGGGTCCGGACTCGTGCGCTGACTTACATCCGATCAGGTGCGTGGCATTTCAACCGTCACGCAAGCCATTGCCAATGGCGACATGAGCCGCAAGATCGATGTTGAGGCAAAAGGGGAGATTCTCATATTGAAAGAGACGATCAACAACATGGTCGACCGCCTTTCCATATTCTGCAACGAGGTGCAGAGAGTCGCCAAGGATGTCGGCGTTGACGGTATCATGGGTGGTCAAGCCGATGTAGCTGGGCTGAAAGGCAGGTGGAAGGAGATTACCACCGACGTGAACACAATGGCAAACAACTTGGTAAGCTTCTCGACCCCTTGGTTCGCGGCCGTGGCTCTAACAAGTCTCGGCAGACCGCACAAGTCCGGGCGTTCGGCGACATCACCAACGCGGCCACGGATGGTGACTTCACCAAGCTCGTGGAAGTTGAAGCTTCGGGCGAAATGGACGAACTCAAAAAGAAGATCAACCAAATGGTTTACAATTTACGAGACAGCATTCAGAGAAACACCCAGGCCAGGGAAGCCGCCGAGCTCGCCAACAAGACCAAGTCGGAATTCCTAGCAAACATGTCGCACGAAATTCGGACGCCTATGAACGGAATTATCGGAATGACACAACTCACGCTCGACACGGACCTAACGCAATACCAGAGAGAGATGCTCAACATCGTCAACTCGCTTGCGAACAGTCTGTTGACCATCATAGATGACATCCTAGACTTGTCCAAGATCGAAGCGAGACGCATGGTCATCGAGGAGATCCCGTACACTTTGCGCGGTACCGTGTTTAATGCCCTGAAGACCCTCGCCGTCAAAGCAAACGAAAAGTTTCTCGATCTTACCTACCGCGTTGACAGCTCCCTTCCTGACCACGTCGTGGGCGATTCCTTCAGGCTGCGTCAGATTATTCTCAACTTGGTCGGAAACGCCATCAAATTCACCGAACATGGCGAGGTCAGCCTCACCATCCAGAAGGCAGCTCAGGTTCAGGTTGGCCCAGACGAATATGCCATTGAGTTTGTTGTTTCCGATACGGGAATAGGAATACCGTCGGACAAGCTTGATCTTATTTTTGATACCTTCCAGCAGGCAGATGGTTCCATGACTCGGAAGTTTGGCGGCACTGGACTGGGACTGTCCATCTCCAAGAGGCTGGTTAACCTCATGGGCGGTGACGTCTGGGTCAAGAGCGAGTACGGCAAGGGAAGCAGCTTCTACTTCACCTGCGTTGTTCGGCTGGCGGACAACGACATTTCGTTGATAGCGAAGCAGCTCAATCCCTATAAGGGCCACCAGGTGCTGTTTATCGATAAAGGCAGGACAGGCCACGGACCCGAGATCACGAAGATGCTTAGGGGCCTTAGCCTTGTCCCTGTTGTCGTTGACTCGGAGAAGAGCCCTGCTCTCGAAAGCGCGAGGTCACCTGGTACGTCGCCATACGATGTCATCATCGTTGACTCGATCGAAGATGCCCGGAGGTTGCGGTCTGTGGATGACTTCAAGTACTTGCCCATTGTGCTACTGGCGCCTGTGGTTCACGTTTCGCTGAAGTCGTGCCTCGACCTCGGCATTACCTCGTACATGACGACACCCTGCCAGCTCATCGATCTTGGCAACGGAATGGTTCCTGCTCTCGAGAACAGGGCCACCCCTTCGCTTGCGGACAACACCCGATCCTTTGAGATCCTTTTGGCCGAGGACAACACCGTGAACCAGCGACTTGCGGTGAAGATTCTCGAGAAGTATCACCATGTGGTAACAGTGGTTGGAAACGGCGAAGAGGCAGTGGAGGCGGTAAAGAGGAGAAAGTTTGACGTCATTCTCATGGACGTACAGATGCCCATAATGGTATGCTCGCTTGCTTTCTTTTTGAAAACGATATCATGCTAACGGAATCGCAGGGCGGTTTCGAGGCCACGGCCAAGATTCGGGAGTACGAACGGAGTCTCGGCACCCAACGGACCCCTATCATCGCGCTCACGGCACACGCCATGATGGGAGACCGCGAACGTTGTATTCAGGCACAGATGGATGAATATCTGTCTAAACCGCTGCAGCAGAACCACCTGATTCAGACGATCCTTAAGTGTGCGACACTCGGTGGCCAGCTTCTCGAGAAGAACCGCGAGCGTGATCTTACGCGAGCCGCCGACGCTGTGACGGGCGGTCGCCGTGGTAACGCGTCACCCGTGGCGTTCACCAGCGCTGCGGCCACCAGTTTGAGGCCTTCGCTAGCTTCACGTGCCCTCACTGCTGCTGAGGCAGCACTGAGCGGCGGGCTCGAGAGTCCGTCTATTGTGACAGACCAAGATGACCCTCTGAATAGGGCACGTACCAGCCTCTCCGAACCGAATATCCATGTGCGCAACTGAACTGAAAGCTGACCATCGGGCTTCTGGTTGCGGGACTACAGCTTCTTCTGCGGGCGCACAGCACATGATCATACAGCGTTGGTGATACATGAGTATTTGGCGTTGTTTTCATTGCGGACACGTTTTGGGCTCCTCGGATCCGGATGGTATGACTGGTGTCGGGATTTGGGGCCTCGTTTCTTTTCTGCGATGACGCTTTCTCTCTCCGATCGGTTGGAGGAGTGAAGATGGATACATACCTCGCATGCCAGGGATTTTCGGACGGTGTTGCAATATTCAATGTCGCAGCGGTTTCATGGGGGGACTGGAATGAAGCGAAAGGGAACGGCCGTATAGTCCTGCCTGCCTGTTGAAATGTCATGTTTCCTCTCGTTTGGGTGTTTTGGCTTTGTTTTGCTGTTTCTTTGGTTTCTTGGTTGGTTCTTTGGCAGCGAACGAATGAAAGGGCAATGGCAAACATTTGCATGTGATACCTCTCTACCTGTACCTCTACCTACGAGCTATTTGCGTAGTCTAGAAGAAACAAGTGGGCTTGGATGCTGTTTCTTGGAGCGTGATGCATTCTCGGGGGCTGGATTGTTGGATTCAGGGGTCTGGGGTTACTTTGAAGGGGCAGATGTCAACGTGATATCAAGGTGTGTACTGCGTCCAAACGCTGGTTGGGGCTGTGGCGAGGTTTCCGGAGCTGATTTTTGACGGCGTAGCGGTAGCCAAACCCACCGATACGAACAAGCTGTCGCGCTGAAGCTCGGATAAGACCACACCACCGCTGTGTGGCGCGTCGTGGTGTAGATTTGCAACATCGAGATTCCCATCGTCTCACCGTGGTTATTTGTTTGTGGGCGCAGCGCAAATGTTATTTTGAGTCCCAAACTAGTCAGCGGGTCATCGACGGGGGGATCCATCAAGGCTTCACGTCCTCCCCAGCTGGTGCAACCGCCAAAGTGTCTTTGCTCATGAGGCACAAATCCCCGCGAGCAAAGCGGCACATCTCGTACACTTTATGTTAGCACGACATGTAGATGACACCGCGCGTGGACCTGCCATCATGGACTTTGTTGCTACTAGCCCTTCCTTTCTGCTTGGACGTCAGAGCTAGACCCCGTGTTGGAGAACATAGCTGAAGACAATTCCCAAGACAATGTCGCCCCCCCCAACGCGATTCGCATTTCACGGGCGAGAATCATGGCCTCCCACTGTTCTAGACAGTTTTTTTCAAGTTCCACATGCTCCCATCTCAAGACTACCCGTTGCGAGGTATACGCATCACAAAACTACCGCTAATGGCAATTTCCCAGCTGTTCATGCCACAGATGCGGTTGTTCCACTGCCGAGGAAAAGGAGGTCACGGCGTAGGTCATGCACAGTCTGTCAAAATAGGATAGTTTTATTTCAGAAACTATCATTGCCTCGTGAGCAAGTGTCGGGACGTACTTTTTGTGTGCGCCCGGTGTACCTAGTTCGAACCACAAACTTCCATCATGTCGGGTATCCAATGCAATGTTATGTCAAGACTGAAAAGAGAAGAATGTGGTGAAAGACAAACAACTCCAAATCGCAATTTACTGTGGTCGGCGGTCAACCATCTCGCCGGCCTTGAGCAAAGCGCTCATCCCATCCAAGTTCGCGTCCGGCTGCTTTCCTAGATGAGGGGGGTTGGTCGCGGGTGACTGTGTGCTGTACCCGCGGGAGTTGTGGGGGTTTATCGTAGAAGGGTGAGGCAGTCCAGCCCCGTTGTGGTACCCTATTCACTGTGGTCAGACGGCTGTCACAGGTGCTACTAGCGTGGGTGGGAGGCAAACCATTTGTGACTGGCGAGGCGATGCCGTTGGGTACATGATGCGGATAGGGCGGCTTATGATCTGGGACGTGTGCCCCTTGAAAATATGATTGCTGCTGCCCTGATTCAAAGTGAGGGCTTGGCTTGGATTGGAGTAAGGCGTGGATCGGTAGCGAACCGTCGATAGGAGTTCGAGGGTAGCCGTAAGACGATCCGGATGATGCACTTCCCCCCGAACAGGAGTCCTCCTGCCTTAGCAGTGGAGGCCTGTTGTCGCCACCGGCCAGGCTAGGTATTGGCCCTGGGGACGGGTGATCACGCGAAAAGCCAAATCCATTCACATCGTTGGACGAATGCCTCGCAGCTGCCATCCTCTGGCTTTCGAACACGTCGTGTAGCGATGGTAGATGGTGTCTCTGTGGCCCCTGTTGCTCCAAACGCTGGTCCTCCATCCAATTGGACGAGCGGCGGGCTGGGATCGGTGGTAATTCTCCTGGACTTGTGCTAAATGTTGGCGAGCGCTCTGCTGAATGCCGATCTGTGCTGCTCATCATGGGGGAATGCACCGATTCCTGGGGGGATGCCGCTGTAGTCGTGGGCGAGTATGGGGGTTCGTTGACCGACATGGCCGAGTCAAGCCTCTGGCGGCTGCGTGGCGGCTCACTTGGCTGGCGATCCTCGCTCCTGCTGACGCTCCTGCTTCCCCTGTTAGGGGTTGCGTTTGCACTGGTCCGACCCGGCCCTCCAGACTCGAGCTTCACTCGCTTCAGGCCATCCTTGTCTGTTCACTGTGTTAGAGCCGATGTTGAACAAGCGGAAAAAGGATAGCCACTTGATGAGGCAGGCGGCGGGTCCTTGTGCTGCAGCAATGTCCCGAGTACGTACCTTGTGACTGAGCAGCATGCTTGGCTTTGAACTCCTGCAAATACGCAGCGTACTGCTTGTACTGTGGCGTCTTTTTGTATTCGGCGAGGTCACTGTGGTACTTGTCCTTGATGGCCTGCGCTTGTGACTCAAACGGCTCTTTTTCGGCTTGCGAGAGGTTCTGCCAATTCTCCCCAACAAGCTTGGCGATCTCGGTGAACGTCAAATTGCGTCCCTTGAGCTCGTCCCGCATCTCTTCACGGAAGAACCGAACGTCAGCTACGCCAGCACCTCACACTCTTGTCCACATGACTTACTGTTGGAGAACAGGACATAGGCCGAAGGTGGACGCTCGGGTGCATTTTCGTCAGGCTGGCCGATCATTAGATGCGGACTTTCAGACTCGGCTGCAAGTTGTGCATACCTTTGGGTGCCGCCGATATTTTCTTTTTGTGATGACAACAGTGTTGGTTTCCCGGACATCAGGCCGAGGAGCTTCGGACCGTTGCGTGTCCGGTGACCTGGGGTCTTCAGTGCTTGATTGGCTCGTGGGAGCTAACGAAGTCCCTGGCGCGACTCCACGGGAGTTGGCAATACGCCTCTGAAGTTTCTAAAGACCGCCATTAGCGTTGGGGGCAGTGTTCAGGGGTCCATAATTTTGCATACTCGACGATGACCCAGCTTCACCCCTAGGGCGTCGCTATAGCATTGTGTTAGTATGACGGCCTTCTGCTGATCCAAACACACAACGGGTTTCTGCTGGGCTTACAGATCCGACTCGGTGATGTCCAGTATCGTCTCCCACGAATCGAAGCCTTGGTCAATGAAGGCATTGAGATACTGCACAATCCCCAGCTCCCCAAAGATGATTTCCAGTTGTTGCGACATCCAGCTCAGCGAGTCCCTGACGTGCCTCGCTGGTGTGATGCTCGTCTGACTACTCATCAGATGTTTGGTCGGGGACGGTTGCTGCTTGCTGAGGTGCGTTTTCTTCCCAGCCTCCTGAAACCGACCCGGTGGCAACCACTCCAATGTCCACTGTTCCAATCGTGTTGGTATCGGTGAGCCCAGAACCCGGGTTGCGCGGCGCCCTTCTCTCCGCCTAGGTGGGATGGTTTGGCAGACAGCGGCTGCGGTATGCGCGCGAGGGGCTCTCGAGGCAGAGCAGATGGAGCGTACAACCGAGCTATCTGTGCCGAAACAGCAGTTAGAAAGACGACAGCAAGTGAGGCTGGTCGTCGGTGGCCAAGACGGTGCTCTTCGTGGTGGTGACGGCGGGCTGGAAAGGGGAGAAGCAGGTTGGCAAGCTGCCTTCGAGATGGCGGGGATCGTGAATGGGTGCTCGGTCTTGGGCTTTTGTGGACGGGAGCAGGGGCGAAGGATCTGGGGTGGAGTCAATGGCAATGTTGAGACGGGGAATCGGTCACGACATGGGATTCTTGGAACTTGGCCTTCGGACTGGTGGGGTGAAGGGCCGAGATCTCGATGACATGCTGAGAGGGTTGCAAGGAGGCAGCTGTCGACGTAGCACAGCGCCAAATCGGCAAGGAGCCAGGGGGGGTGCTTCGACGACGACATACTTATTGGGAGAGGGTACTTACAGTAACGGTCCCGTCTGTCAAGACCGGGCGGATGCCATCCGGTAGTTACTTCGTCGGTGGCGTAACAATTGTACCAGCGCTGGTGCTGAATGCGCGCCTGGTGCTGGATGTCTAGGCCCCCGGTACGGCTTATGCGCGGATCGTCCACGGATGGTTGAAATCGAAAGGGGCTTCAATCTGAGTGCCCGGGTCTAGACTCCAGACCTTCCCGCGACGTGACAAACTGAGAAGCACGGCCGGTGTCTCTATGCGGAAGGCCTATCGGCGCGCGCGCGTGTCGAGAATCAGCGCCACAGACTTTGCGATGCGCCTTGTGGACGTCGAAGTTAAAAGTTCGCGAGGCCAGAGGTCAGACGAGCTCGGAGACGCGAGAACACGACCTTCGATGTACTGCTGGTAGGTAGGTTTTTGACAGTAGCCCACTCTTTGGGAGACGCCAGTGGAGGCTCTTTGAGACCTGCTGATCTTATTGCAAGGTTGCGGGTCCCAACCGATGCTCGACCAATGCTTCGTTCACACACATGGGGCGAAAGTGGCAAAGGCACACCCGTCAAATGTAGGTAGCTCGAGAGCCGTAGGGTTGGCGAGGTAAGGTAGGTGTGGGCAGAGACGGTTCGCGCAGACAAGAGGCAGGTACGGGAGCGCGATGTCAACAACAAGGACAGGAGCGGCGGCGGGAAGATTCAAGTGTGCTCGAACTTCGACGCTCGCCCAACCTCGAAGCTGCCGAGATCCAGAATCCACGCCCGTCAGCGAAGCAAAGCAAGCTACCTTTCCCTGTGCGCAAAGAAACGTCAGACGCTGGTCAGGCACATGAAAAAGGGCAGTGGAGTATTAAGCTGGCTGCACGCCCTCGAGAGCGAACAGCAAGCGGGCAAGCAATTGGAATTTTGGGGAACGGCGGAGGGGAAACAGAGCAGGGAGCTAGGGAGGGGCGTGGCCCAAAATCGGAGGACGGCAAGTCGCGGGACCAATCCAGTACCCCGTTGCAGGGACTGGCCGGTCCGAGACTCACGCAGGGGACCATCTGGGAATATCGAGTGGATGGGGAAATGTGCTGTAGGCGGGGATATGACGAAACGGAGGGTTTGCGAGGTACACGGAGGTAGATGGTACTCACGGGGAGCCGGTCTTGAACGACGTCAAAGAATCCACGGGTAATGGACAGGATCGCCGTTGCGCCGTAATAAAGGATAGGCCGCCGGCGGATTTTTAGTCTTGCCTGTGTGCGGTGTGTTGTGGTGTGTGGTGTATCTGATCCACCACTTTGGCATCGACATCGACACCGAATCGATGGGCATCGATCGAGAGTGATATTTCTCGGAGGCTATCCAGCTGCGGTTGCTCGTCACTACTCGTGTTGGTGGTACTTTCTCTCCAACTGACGGGTGGGTGACGTGAGCGGGCACGCCTTTTCGTTTTCAGGCTCTGCTTGAGCAGCTTGCGGCTCTCGTTGCGCGGACGTGGTTAGGCTTGCATGGGTTTTGGGAGCCCAGGGCGTCAGGTCTTTCGAAAGCAGAAATCTCATGTTCCAGCTCCATCAGCAGACATGGGCTTTTCTGGTTCGAGAATGGGAATCTGCCCCTAGTCGCCTCCGCTCAGCACACCCCTCCTCGCTGGGCAGCGCGAGCGTCAACCTCTCTCCTCCATCTCCAGCAAGCTCTCGCTTGCGCCGCAGCGCGGACCAGAGACAACGCGGGTGTCGAATGCATTCAAAGGCAGCAAATGCCATCATGCTCAAAGCTCGGATGGCGGGTTGGGACCGGTGCTGCGCCCAGCACTGGTGCGCGGGAAGGGGGTGGGAAACACGGCCAACAAGGGGGATCTCGATCCCCATCGATGCCAGGAGACACATGAAAAACGTACGATTATCATTGACCCACGGGGCAAACCAGCCAATCAGTGCCGCGCCACCCACTTCCCTATTCCTAAGCTGGCGCGAGCGCAGAGAAGCACCCCTCGCATCAGCAACACCCAGAGCAGCCGACAGCCAACTCTTTGCACACGATGAAGGGCTCACGTCTCAGTGCACACACCCTTCCTGGAACACTGGGGATGCTGCCACGCAGGTTTGAGAAGTTGCAAACAGGTCCCCTCACCGGTTAGAGAGCGCGTTTCGCTGTTTTGGTGTTGCATGGCCAGCCAGATTTTGCTGCCTTGACAGCTCGAGGGAGGTGATGCTGCTGCTGCGGCTGCTCGGGGCCGTCCAATGTCGTTGTCAACTGAAAGGGCATTTCGGGACATCGAAATCGACAATTTGCCTACGGATCGCACCTTCTCCCATTCCCGCAATCAAGACCCCTGCAGACGCCTCAAGCCCAAAAAAACCACCGGATTTGGGATTTCACCGTCACTGAGTAAGACGCCAAATCAGAGTTCAAATATGCAATTAACTGTATCGGTCCTCCATCTGGCTTTTCCTGGAGCTCAGTCCCAGCCAAGTAGGGTGTCAAAAGGTCCAGACACACGCGTCATTGGTTCTGAGGCGGTGGGCGGCGTTTTGAGGGGCGTTTACGCAACGTGGCTTGGGCATGGTTTCCTCCCATCTGCCTAGGGCTGAAGCATGTCACCATCTCGCATTGGGCGAGGGAGAGATGGGAGCCCACAAGACAAGCCGGGAGTTGCGTCTTGTCATTGCTTGAGCGATGGTGATGTCCACTTGCGTCCTTTGACGCTGTCTCAAGACATTGAACCCATAACTCACCATGGCCGTTCCGGCTTCCCGGCAAGGAGCTGCTGGTAGGTCCCGGTGTAAGTGAACCAAGATGCACTTCCCGAATCCCGAACTTAAAGGTAACTTACAGAGAGGAGTTGCAACGGTGGGCGCTTTCTTTGCGAGCCGCTATTGGTCCACGACTCCACGCCTCAAATTGGCCCGAGGACCTGGAATCAGGAGCAGGGGCCAGAAGGTCGAGCGTCTGGCTGCTACCAGCGCCGAAAGTGGGATCAAGCAATGCCAATGTGGCTTATTCAGATCTTGCATCGCACAACAACGACGACCACGTTCCTCTCTTCCATCTGGACTGCAACCAGCAAGGAGCACTGGATCCCGAACGGCCAAGGAACGAAGAAACTCATCAAACAATCCTGCCACGTTTGGGAAAAC
Organism: Podospora aff. communis PSN243; assembly: GCA_033296975.1. Classification (NCBI taxonomy): domain Eukaryota; kingdom Fungi; phylum Ascomycota; class Sordariomycetes; order Sordariales; family Podosporaceae; genus Podospora; species Podospora aff. communis PSN243. The sequence continues at coordinate 373,982 of MU865916.1, read as the reverse complement.
CGCCTCTCCGCTCAAGCGCCGTAGCCTCGCTGCAAAAATCGTACGATTTGGCATTCAGAGAGGGGCAGAGGTCTGTGTTCCCGGCAAGCCTCAACCGCGATATTTCCCGCCGTCAGCCAGGGTTTCTGGAAAGTCGGCAACCACGCGGGCACGCAGGCAGCGTGTGCAATTCAGCTTCGTCGGAAGGATATCCGGCTGGCTGTGGACTCTTGTTCAGTCAGGGATATGGGAATATCACACGTCGCCACCACGCAGTTTGCATCACTACTAGCAAATTGAGTCCACCTTCAGCAAGCGCGCTTCAGATCCAGCTCCCATCACTTCACCGCAAAAAAAAGTTTCACACTTTCAGCTTGAAGGCACGACGCCCACAAGCCCATGGCGCCAACAGAGGCACGTCCGCCCCGCGGCGACGGAGATGATACTTCCTCCGCGAACGGCAATCCTTCTTCGACCTCACCGTCGTCAGCACCGCTGTCGGCGAATTGGGTCGGCAATAATATGGCGCAGGTAAGACCCTTCAGCCCAGGAGGGCCCAGCCCAAAAGAGAAAAAAAATACCCGCATCTGCAAACTCGATGCTTCAGGGTATGCTCGCCGTTTTCGAATGGGAGTGTCTCCGAAGAACGGGAATGCGTTTCGCGGTCGCGAGCCTCGACACAGTCACCGTTTTCCCAAACCCACCCGCACCCCACCATCTTCCTGGCTGACAAAACCCCTGTTGGGATGCGTTCTAGGCCCTCAGAGACCTTGCTAGGTATGGCGCGATTTCATCATTGCTCGCTTTCTGGTCCCCAAATGCCATGGTACGATCTGGACTTTCCGGTCCTAAACCAATCGAGGGACAACGAGATTCAGGCTCGTTTTCCCATGGGGCCAATCCGGCTGCCATGATTTCCCCCATCCGTCCGCAACAGAAATCCATTCACGCAGCGCACCCTTTCTTTATTTTTACGTGTCTCGGGTAAAAGTCATGGACAGAACTGCAAGAGCTGAGCAGCCAGTGGTGCAGACGCTACGGTATTTCATTCGTCAACCCCCAGTGTCTTCACACCGCTGCCTGACCACTCCTCCTCAATAGGATGTGAGACTGACAGAAAGTGAAATACCCCCTAAGGAAAACGCACGGTCTGGGCTCAGCAAAAATCAGCAGATTCGTGCTTGGGATTGCCAATCCTGAAGATCGCTTGCGCCCACTTGGGGAAGGCGGGGAAACGCAATTGCTTGGCGCTATCTGACCGGAATCTACCGTGCCGGAGCAGCGCCGCGGCGGGTCGGGATGCTGCAACAGAAGGACCCTGAAGATCACCAAAAAGTAAAAAAAAAAAAAAAAAGGAGAATTCTGGGCGCGCGAGCAGGCAACACACGCCGGCATGCGTGTTTCCTGCAGGGTCCTCTCCATCGAGGAGAACCGTCCCCAGTCTCGCATACCCGCCTGGCCAGTCCTAGCTTGGGATCAGTACCACATCTGCCACGCTGTGCATCACCCGTGACGCAGTGCGTTGGCGAGTCGAGTCCCGTGGACTGGAACATCGTGCTGTGGAGTTGCCAGCTCTGCCTTCTCCCCCCTTCTCTCTGTTCCTCCACCGGTTCCCGGAAGGTTTCGGACCCTTACTTTAGTGGGAGTTGAACAGATTGCCTGCCTAGTGGGTGTGGCAGCCGTTGACTGACCGGAACGGGTTGGAAGGAGTTCCCATTGGTACCATGTGGTGAACCAAATTGTCGACTCCTCTCTTGAGCCATCATTTTCCACCTTGGCGTCTAACTAGCTGGTGTTGTCGACTAACTGAACACCAGGGGCGAACAAACCGCTGCCGCACTGGAGGCAAATCTGACAAGTCTAGAGAATAAGCTGGATGAGCTTTTGGCGTCTTTCGGAGTGCCGCTTGAGGAAGAAGTCCAGGACAAAACTACTACATCAAATGGCAAACCTGAACGCCAAAATGACGACAAGAAGATCGACGGGGACAAGAAGGCGAATGGGGGGAAATAGTCTTGTCAATAAGAAAGTTAGAGGAGGGAGACAATACCTATAGACCGGTAGACTATACCACTTGGCGTGCCTGTTAGTTGACATACATCAGCAGTTCTCATACACACCCACCTATGCTCAGCTTTGACCCCTGACCCACTTTCCATTTCCTACTGTCGTTGAGGAACGAGTACCTCGCCGTAGCGTCTGTGTGGCCATGATCCAACAACATCAGCACAACAGTTGAACACTTCATTATCGTATAGAATAAGCCACCAGAGTACACAGAACCGTTCATCCTGCAGTGCCCCTCGCTCATTGTGTTCCCGTGTCATAACCGACATCCCAAAGAAAGTAGGGAGAGCGTGAGACAGCCCCTTTCTGTCCCAGCCAGCCCATCCGTTCATTCCCAATAAGTCCGGCAACCCAAACCAGTCAGATAACCCCACATTGACAGTTTGACATTCCAGCTGCCACTCATAACAGCAATCTCTCCCTCCCTCGTATGTATATTTCTTACTCTCCACCCTCTGTGATCTCAGCCTTCCAATCCTTTCGGATCATTAGCTCTGTCATATCTGGCGTCTTTTCAATGACGAGGCCCTTCTCGTTGGCGAGGTGGAGCACGCAGATGAAGCAGAAGGATGTGGAAATGTCATCCATGAGAGGTTTGGGGTACACTTTTTGAAGACCGTTGACGACATCTGTGAATCTGAGCGTGGGATTGTTTTCATCCGAGGGGTCGTCTTGAGATGGTGCTGGTGTAGGGAGGCGAGAGCGGTTGGGGTCCGCAGGTTGCTTTGAAGGTATTAGCTTCTGTATTTAGGGGTGAGGGTGGCATAGAACATACCTTGTCGAGCTTTTCGAGCCCCATGCCCTTCCAAATCTCTTCCTTGAGCCTCCTCACGTCGACCTTCTTCGCCACGCGTGCGTACTGGACGTACTCGGGGCGGACTCTTCGACTTTGCGTGACGAGCATTGTACCGAACGCCAGGTCGGCTGGGTTCGTAACCGTCAGACCGTTGAAGGCGCCCGTCATGCCCACCTCTGTCATCATTCCATTGCCAGCCTGGTCTGGGCCTGGAGTAAAATGCTCACGGGCGTCGGCAAACTCGTCCATATCGTCGTCGTCGTCATCGCCGCCCGCGAAAGGGAGACCGTCGTCTTGGAAGAAGTTGGCGTCATAGTCGCCCTGGAGTGGGACTGTGTCCTCGCCGCCAGTGGAGGCCTCGGCGTTCTGCTGTGGCGCCTTTTGCGACGCCCAAAAGGCCTCATCCATCTCGCCTTCGGGAACATTTTGGTTGCCTGAATCAGCAGGAGTCCCAAAGATGCCGCTGCGTGCGGTGCGCTTGCGTCCCAGCCGTGCCTTTGGCTTCAGGAAGAGGCTGAGCAATTGGCGAGAGCTGAAGTGCCGGTCATCGGGCAGGAGATTGCGCGACTTGGACTTCCAATCCTTCTTGGGAAGGGATATGGCCGTGTTGGTTGTCGCCTGGGTGTAGATGGCCTCTGCGAGCGACGGGGCGAGCGGCGATGTGAAGTCAATCTCGAAAGCCTGCTTCTCCTTGCGTTGACGAACAGGCCCCTCGGTTGTCTTGGTATCCTTGATCTTTCGGATGCGCCAGTGCTCGGCGTTCGTCCAGTTCTTCTGCAGCGCTTGGTCGAAATAGCCAAGAATATCCTCGTGCATCCGGTCGGCGTTCTGGTTCTGCGTCATGGACACAACGAAGTCGCCGTTCTGGTTCTGGTTACCATCCAGCATGAGGTCGATACCCATATCGCCGGCGTCACCATCACCACCTGCACCATCTCCCCCGAGGCCGAGGCCAGCATCAAAGACTCGCATCATCTGCGGCTCGAGCGCAGCCTCGCGCGCCCAGGCCTCACCGCCCTCTCCAAAGTCAATATCAGCATTGAGGTCGAAAGCGCCAAGTCCGTCGGTGTCGTCGAAACCGAGGGGGTTCTCGTCATCGATGAACATGCCCGACTTATCACCGATTCCGGGCGTCTTCTCCTTGTCGTCCTGGCGCCAGTCCTCCTGTGCCCGCAGGAACGGAATATCCAGGGAGCCCGACGGGTCACCAAGATCGAATGTTTTGAGCGAGGGGCAGACATCCATGTGGTCCAGGCGGTTGAGGTCCGGGAAGAATCGGGCGCCGAGTGAGGCAATATCGATCTCTACGTCCTCGTCATCCTCCGGTTCTGGCGCTTTTTCCGTTGCCACGGAGATGTCCATCTCGTCCTCGTCTACCTCGTCGTCGTCGTCGTTCCCTGACCTTCTTTCGGATTTCTTTGTCTTCTCTGAGATGTCGTTGGCGTCATCACTGCTGTCAAAGACGATGCGGCCCTGCGAGTCAATCATCAGGTGATTCAGAAGGAGACCTTTCGCTCCACCCTCATCAAAGTCGGCAGAGGCCTTCTTGAAAAGGGGATCAACTGTGAACTCCAGCTCAAACTTCTTCAGCTGGAGCGAGGCAAACGAGGGAGCCAAGGTCGCCTCGGAAGATCTTTGGGTCTGGAGTCAAAGTCAGCGTGCGTAGCCCAGTAGTCTCCAGGCAGGGTAGCCAACCTTCTTCCTGGGCTTCTTCCTGACATTCCCGTCTTCATCAACTTCTTCTTCCTCGTCGTCATCTTCCCCTTCCTCGCGGTCCTTCTTTTTGTTGTCTCGGCTATCAGCAAGCCCGCTCAGCAGTTTCCCCGTTTCGGTAGCAACACTGTCGATTCTACTCGTATAGATTTTGACGCAGCCGTCGAGCGTGCAGCTTGCCTTCTGGAAGTTGACGCCGTCGCCTTCCTTCAGCAGAGACATGTCGTGGAAGTAGTCGATCAGTGCAAAGTTCCACGAGTTGGCGGCGTTGATCTTGTTGTCGGTAGCCATCTTCATCCACTCCTCAAAGTTGGCCAAAATGGGCGGTGCGCGCTTCATAGGCGTGACCGCGGATCCATTGACGATGAAGCGACTGCCATCCTCCTTCTCCACCAAGTTTTCCTTTCCACTCAGTCGCGGGCGCGGGGTGCGCGGGTTGGAGCCAGGCGACGACCCTGCTGTCTCGTAATCATTGAGCGCAATGCTGCCTTTGCGCGCCGGCGTGCCTGTTGCTGCCGCCTTCAGCTGGTTGATTTGCGCCTCGTGCAGCACCTTGCGGCCATGCGACCGGCGCGCTTTTTCCTCAGCATCATCATTGAGCGGAATTCTGCAGAACACCAAGTGGTCAGAAGAGGGGCGACAAGGAGCAACAACGAGCCTGACAACGCGACAGAGGGGTAAACGCACTTTACCGGCGACTTGAATGGTGACTGAGCAAGCGACCCGGAGGCCACTCTGCTCCCGCTCCTCCTGCGCGGCGCCTGGGCTACTCGAGGCATCGTGTGTCGTCTGGCGTGGGTTGTGTCAAGAGCGGAATCGCTGTCGTCGTCGTCGCATCGAAATGGGCTGGTGGATTTTCAACGGCCCAAGTGTTTGTTTACTTTCACCCGTCGGCGGTTGCGCTAGCCGCATTGAGTGGCGGCAAGCGACAGGGGTGCTTTGACAGCGGGTGGTCACGTGCAGGAAAGCGCGTCCAAGCCACCCCACGCCAAAAGCCACAGAGTTTTAATTGAAACGCGCTCTGGGAGCGCGAAGTTTCACGGCCCGGCCCCACTTCACGCGGTCGCGTTGATCGCGGCCAAGAACCAGGGGTAGTAGGCGCGAAGGCCATTTACTACCATGCGGGCCGGCATTTCCTTCCACACCACCACACTTTCTTTCCAGACCAGCTCATCCCTCACTACTTCCTTCCCTGCTGCCACCGTCGGCAATTGCAACTTCTGTAACTAGCGACAATGGTGTCAACACATCTTGGAAAGAGAACCCGGAGTTCTGCAGTTGCAGGTAAGTTGCGTCGCGGTCCCAGTCAAACTCCACACCTGCTCACTCTGATTCTTCCTGCAGCGCCTGAGTCGAGCCTCGAGCTTCCCTCGAAGCGACCAAGACGTACCGCCCGCAGCAACGGCGCTAGCGAGAACCTGCCAAAGGTACTTGTTGACATCGTTGAGGACCAGGAGAACCAGCAGCCGTCGAACGAGTCCGAAGATTCCGAGGAGACCTTCGATTTCTCTCCGTCAAAGCAACGGTCGAGGCGGACATCGATCGCGAGCACAGCCCATAGCGTTGCGCCTGTAACACCATCGACGCCCCGCCATTACGATGTATTCGCCAAGTCGGTCACAACACCTCGACATCGGGTCATGTCGGTGGGCAAGATCTCGAGGCGGATGACACCACAAACCCCACTTACGCCAAGCTCTCTTCAGACCGTCTATCACCAAGCACGCCAACTGTTCTCACGCAGTGCCGACCCCGGCCAACTGATCGGACGAGACGACGAGCGTGCCCAGCTGAAGAAGTTCCTCGACCGATGCACTGCCTCTCGACCTGGCGGATGTCTCTACGTCAGTGGACCTCCTGGGACTGGCAAGAGTGCGATGACCAACGAGATCACCCAAGAGGTAGTGTCGGCAACCCCTTCGACCAAGAAGGCCTATGTCAACTGCATGAGCATCAAGACCTCGAAAGACTTGTACATGAGCCTGTTTGACCAGCTTGTTGGAGAGGTTGATACATCCGAGTCGGATGTTGTAGCAATTCTTCAGAAGCTCTTCGTGCCGAGAAAGAAGACCGAGGATGTGTTTGTGGTGGTCCTCGACGAGATTGACCACATCCTCACCCTGGATTTGGAGAGCCTGTACCGCGTTTTTGAGTGGTCTCTTCAGAAGACTTCGCGACTCACCTTGGTGGGCATTGCTAACGCCCTCGACCTCACCGACCGCTTTCTCCCTCGACTCAAATCACGAGATCTCAAGCCCGAGCTGCTGCCCTTCCTCCCATATACAGCAACCCAGGTCAAGCGAATCATCACAACTCGTCTGCGGAGCCTTCTACCAGAAAGCACCACCGCTACCCCGGACTTCATCCCATTCTTTCACCCTGCCGCCATTGAGCTGTGCTCACGCAAGGTTTCGACCCAAACAGGCGATCTACGTCGCGCCTTCGAGGTCTGCCGTCGCGCTCTGGATTTGGTGGAGAGCGAGACGAGAATGAAGCATGAGAACGAAATCAAGGAACAGGTCTTGCAGATGAGTCCGAGCCGGAAGGTCTTGGGCGAGAACCACAACCTGGCTTCTACCGCCAGAGCATCTCAGCAGAGCGCGCCAACTCTGCTTGCAAAGGCGCTTCAGGCTCTGACGGTCGAAAACGCTCCCCGTGTCTCCATTAGCCACCTCAACAAAGTGACTGCCGCGGCCTTCAGCAATGGCACCAGCCAACGTCTCAAGACGCTCAACCTGCAACAAAAGGCAGCACTTTGCGCTCTCATGGCAATGGAGAAACGAAACCGTGCAGCAGTGGCCGCTGCTACGGCGGCAGCCACCGTCCCCAGCACACCCTCTTCGAGGTCACAGGTTACGGCGCCGACGGTTAAGGTTTTGTATGAGGCATACTGCATGCTTTGCACGCGCGACTCCGTCCTTCACCCCCTTTCGGCATCTGAGTTTCGCGAAGTCATCGGAAGCTTGGAAACCCTGTCCCTGATCACCGCAGTGGACGGCAAGACCGGATCATTCTCAGTCCTCCAAGCACCCGGCAGTGGACGAGGGAGGAAGAAGAAGGATGTGTTTGGCGGCATCGGGGGAGTTTGTGGGGATGAGAAGAGGGTCGCCAGCTGTGTCGGAGAAAGGGAGATGGAGACCGCTGTAGACGGGACCGGAACGGATATTCTCAGGAGCATTCTCAGCGGAGAGGCGCTGGACTGATTTGTATATGAAGCATTTGATATTTTACGGTTTCGGCATATGGCGTCGCATCGGGAAGCGCATGTTTAGCGTATGGGCATGGCAATCGGCGTAAGAAGGTACATGTGGCTTTTGGGCGGGCAGTAGGATAAGAGGGATTACGAATGTAGCATATGGGGCCGGGAGGGTTCATCCCTAGCGAGGAAGGGCAGGTAGCAGGTGCAATAGCACCCTGAGCACAATGTGAACTAAGGTTCATCATTCGAAGATTGACCTGCCTCAGCGAGCATGCATATCGACCGATCCTGTCCCTCGATCGAGTAGTTGCGTAGAGATTTACTTGCTCGAAACGCCACCGAACCGTTGGCGTTAACAGTCAGGTGCGAGGTTCGAAGACGTTTTCATTCTGTGGGAAATTTCAACTAAATCCGTCCATTACCCAACTCAAACAACAAGCCTATGCCATTTTGCAGTGCGTTAAGTTTACATTCCTCATTGAAACCAGGCCCTGATCGATATATCCTCGTCTCTGTAGTAAAGTAGCTGAGCTAATAGTTTATCATCTAACTGTGCGTCGGCATATGCACGTCTGCCTTCTTTGCAATCGCATCCGCGCTCGACCACAGGCTTGTGACCGTCTTGAGCTGCGTGTAGAAGTTGACGCCCGGCTTTCCGTAAAAGGTGCTCGCACCACCGCCCGCAACGCTGCGCTTATTTCCGGTGAAGCTGAACATTGGGAGGGGTACAGGGATGGGGACGTTGATGCCTACTTGTCCGGCGTCGATGCGGCGGCGGAATGACTCCGCTGTGGGGCCGCTGCGAGTGAAGATGGCGACGCCATTGCCGTATTCATTGTCGTTGATGAGGTCGATGGCTTCGTCGAGGGTGTCGACATTCAGGCAGACGAGGACGGGGCCAAAGATCTCCTCCTTGTAGCACTGCATCGAGGGGGTGACGTTGGTGATAATGGTGGGGGCGATCCAGTTACCGTTGGGGTACTTGGCGGGAGCGAAGCCACGGCCGTCAAGGAGGATGGTGGCGCCTTCGGCCTCAGCCGAGGCAATGAGGCCCTCGATGCGTTGCTTGGATTGGGGGGAGATAACGGGTCCGAGGTCGGCGCCGGGCTCGAAGCCGCCGTTGACTTGTAGACCCTTGGCGAGCTCGGCGAGCTCAGGGAGCCACTCCTTAGTTTCGCCAACCATGACGAGGGTGGAGAGTGCCATGCAGCGCTGGCCGGCGGCGCCAAAGGCAGCGCCCACGATGGCGTTGAGGAACTGGTTCTTGTTGCAGTCGGGGAGCACGGCAGCGTGGTTCTTCGCGCCGAGGTTGGCCTGTACACGCTTGCCGTTGGCGGAGCCACGGGAGAAGATGTACTCGCCGGCCTTGTTGCCGCCGACGAAGCTGACGGCCTTGATGGCCGGCTCGTCGAGAATGAAGTTGACGGTGCGGTGAGCACCATGCACAACGTTGACGACGCCCTCGGGGAACCCAGCCTTCTCAACCAGCTCAGCCAGAATCATGGCCGCGCCGGGATCCCGTTCTGAGGGCTTCAAGATGAGCGTGTTGCCCGTAACGGTGGCGATAGGAATGCACCACAGCGGGATCATAGCGGGGAAGTCTGCAGCCTGTCAGCATCTTGTCCCCTTTCCCAACGACAACACACTCACTGAAGGGGCAAATAGCTGCCACCACACCCAATGGCTCCCTGTACGTCCTCGTCTCCATGTCCTTCGCCACCTCCAACACCTCCCCCTTCAACAGCTCCGGCGCCGCGCACGCCGCCTCTGCAACCTGCAACCCACGCAAGACATCACCCTTGGCATCCGCAAACGTCTTGCCTTGCTCCAGGGTAATGCTCGCCGCCAACCGATCCCAATTCTCCCTAATCAGAGCAACAAACTTAAACATGATGGCCTGGCGATGCAGCACACTCGTGCTCCTCCACGACTCAAACGCTTTCTGGGCAGACGCCACAGCAGCCTTGAGCTCCTCATCCGTATTTTGCGGCACGCGAGTGACCAAGTTGTTGGTGGCAGGGTCATGCAGGTCGATGAACTGGGTGGTTGACGAGGTCACGAATTTGTTGTCGACAAAGTACGGCGTATCCTTGATATTCTCAATCTTCTCATGCGTAGTCGGGTACTTGGTCTCGGTGCCCTCGGCGCCGGCGGGGTGGAAATAAGCCGGGGTGGCGTGTATTTTCCTCATCTTGGTTGTGAGGACGGGCTTGTTTGAAGACGCCATCCTGGTCCTGGATGCGGCCGTAGCGGTAGTAGAGAGGTACCGGGGGGAGCTGGGCGAGGCAAGACGGCCAGAGGTGGTGGCCGACAGTGAAGAAGCGCGGGTTGCGAGACGACGCATGTTGGGGAAGGAGGAGTATTATCCAGGGATAGCCCGCTGCAACTATCGGTGTAGCGGTGGAGTGCTGAGTGCTGAGTGGGCGAGTATTAGACCAACGGCAAGCGGCTTCTACTATTGACACCCGAACTGCGTGGCACCATTGGGAGGTCGAGGGCAGCGGTACGTGGTGCTTTATCCGGCCACCAGCGATGTCGCAGGGTCCCGCGCTGTCTTTATGAACGGCTCGGCCGACAGCGTGCAAGTGCCGCCCCTGGCCACCAACTGCGGGGATACGGGTGAATTGTGGGGTTAGCTCCCGCTGCCAAAGCCGCGTCCTGCCGAGCCGCCAATCATCGTGTCCCAATTCGCCCCAATTGGCCCTTCGTGTTGGAGAACCTAGCTGTCTCAGGAAGCTCCCACCTGAGCAACCTGTTTTCTTTTTTGGCCATGCCGACCACAGGACTTATCGTAAATGCAACTGTATTTTTGTAGCCATACAATACAAGAAACAAATGCGCCTAGAGACTCCGCCGATCGAGAATGACGAGGAAAATACCAAAGCAACGACGCCCTTCCGCGACGAGCCTTCTTGGCTCTCTGTTTTGTTCTCCTGCTAGACTATCTGGGCACAATTACCATCCCAATATCATCACAACCCAAAAGCCCCAGTGCACCCGCCCTACTGTTGGCTCCGGGTAGATCGCTTGGTGGCCTCCGACTTGGCCGTCTCAGCGCCGGTAGTGGCGGCCTGGGCAACCTTGTCCTTGACATCCTTGGCCTTGTCCTTTGCGTCCGCAGCGGCCTTCTTGACGGCCGGCGCGGCAGAGCTACCGCCAGAGAGGAGGCTGACGACAAGGGCGAGGAAGGTGAAGACAATGGCGCCAAGGCCACCGGCAATCTCTGGAACGAACTTGACGGCCTCAATGGGATCGCGTTTGGCGATGGTAAGGAAGAGGTCGAGCTTCTCCTTGATGTAGGTGACGGGGTCATCGAGGAACTTCAGGTCCGAGGGGGAAGCAGGCTTCTTGGGCTCCTCCTCCTTGGGCTTGTCGGCCTCCTCGAGGTACTGCTCAACGGGCTGCTTCTTGAAGAAGGTCTCCTGGGCGAGCTTGCGGGCATCATCAACGGAGTGACCGATATAGATGTTGTCGAAGAGAATATTGTTCTGCATGGTCCAGATCTCGAAGCCAAGCTGCGAAGAATTGTCAGTATCAAGTATGGTGCCCATGTTGCTCGCAGAGAAGACTTACAGCGCCCATGGGCTCGAAGTTGGCGGGGTTCTTGTCCTCGAAGTAGTTGGGGTTCTTGATCTTGCGAGGAGCCCAGACGCCCTTGTAGGCCGGGTTGTCGATGTAAGGAGCGGTCCACTTGCCCTTGTAGTCGGGGTTCTTCTTCATGGGCTTGGTCCAGGGGCCGCATCCAGAGATATCGGCGCACTTGGGGTTGGGAACGGTAGGGGCGACCCAGTCGCCATCCTCCTCATCATCCCAATCCTCGGGCTTCTGGGACTCGGGGTCGGGGATAGTAGCGGGCTCATCAGTGAGCCAGTCATCAGGCTGAGTAGCCTCCTCATCAACAATCTCGAACGGAGCGTCCTCATCCCAGTCATCGGGCTTGGTGGCATCGGGATCGGGGATGCGGGCATCATCGACCCAGTCATCGGGCTTCTTGTCCTTGGGGTCGTCAATCTCCTTGGGGGGGTTGACCGAGGGGGTGAAGTCCTCAAGAAGGCTGCCCTCCTTGACGTTCTCGCCGTTCTGCTGGATGATGTAGGTGTTGTTGGGGTGAACGATGAGGGTGTAAAGCTCTGTGGTCTTGACGATCTTGGCCGTCGGGGGGGAGGTGAGATGCTTCTCCTCGTACTCGCCCGTCTTGGGGCTCTTGTGGTTGAAGATGAAGTGCACCTTGTTCGTGTGGCCGCACTTGTCGGGGCCGAACATGATGACGTACGGCGTGGTGTTGGAGAACTCATCCTGGTGGAGAGCCTTGTTCTCCCGGAGGAGCTTCATGTACGCGCCACCGCACTCGAGGCCATCTGAAGAGACACTGTTAGTGGGAATACTTGCGCCTGGGGGTTGAAAACCACTCACTCTGAAGCTTCACCTCGTACTGGACGACCAGGGTCTTGCCCTTGGGGTCGATCTTCTTGGGGAACTTGGCCGAGATGGCGTGGTGCGCGGCGGCGTTCTTGACAACGAGACCGGCGTCACCCTCCATTCCCTTGTAGACGATAGGCTCCTCAACAGCCCACTCGCCGACGTAAGCCCACTCCTCGTCGCCCTGGACATCCTTCTTGGCGTGGGAAGGCTTCCACCGCTTGTCCCAGCCCTCGGTAAATTGCTCGAGGAACGGAGCCTTGAGCTTTGTGGGCTACAACGCAATTGCATTAGCAGCCATGGTTAATGGGCGGCGCGCCGCCAATTGCTGTCGCGCGCTCCGTCGCTGATGGACGAAGCGGGCGGGGTACCAGAGCAATTGGGGATTTGGGAGCTACTCACTGTGAATGTTGCGACCTTGGGAGCCACCTTCGAGGCGGAAGGGGTCGCGGTGCTGGTGCTGGAACTGGAGCTCTCGTCCTTGACATCCTCTGCGTAGGCGCTGCCCGAGAGCATTGCCACGCTGGCCACAGCGGCCGCAGCGACGTTGAACCTCATTCTGAAAGCCGAGTGCTGTCTCAAGCACTTCCGGGATGGCGATGCAGATGGGAGCGAGAAATGTAGGAGGGGGGAGAAGAATAAAGCAAGAATAAATCGTCCACGGAGACAGACGAGACGTTTATCTGGGCAATGGATTCACTCCCACGGCACGAGGAAAGAAGAAAGTCTCCAGAATTGCGTTGGGAAGAAAAAGGTGTGAATTTGAAGTTCGGCAAACGCAAATCTGACAACGTGTCTTTAACAGCGATGCTGAGCTTGAGCTTGGTGCTGCACGAGCGGGACCAGGCAGTTTGCGGGGACAGATTTGGGGTGGAGGCTGGAAAGGGCAACCAGCCAAGCTGTCCTCTGCGCTAAGAGTGGAAGACCTTCGAAACTTCCATTGGCGCATCACATCGGGACGGAACCACTATCCGTTTAAATCGTTATGCTATTGCACGAGCTTCCGCATCAGGCAACCCAAGCCTACCTTGTGTGCACGGCTGTTTGATGCAGTCTACGGATATCTGTTCACTTGTCTACCTAAGCAGCGAAAAGGAAACACCTGCAACCTTTCCTTATCAATGGGATGTTGATGGTTCAACACTTGGACCCAACTTCGGCGCCATCCCCAATATCGACAGCACGCTGATTGATGTGGGGCATCTGGCCTTGTCGATGGGTCACCAGGCGTTTCAACATGCGAAGAAATCTCAACATCGGAGCCATCCATCAAGGGGACTGCAGAATTGAAGGAAGGCGTGCTCGACTAATTCATCACTCGAAGGTTGATATCAGCTTTGCAGTCTCTCTATGTGATTCATCCCCGAAACCCTCGAGGTCTGCGTCTTCCAGTCGACTCAAGGCTGCATGAACCCCGAGTTTCAGGAATTCATCGCTGGGTATACGAAGTGGCACAGGAACAAACAATGCCCCCCAACGGGTGGCAGACCCTCCATTGATTCACACGGCGCATCCCTAGAGGGAGATCTGTCCTAGACAAAGCTCTATGTCCCCTATTGTTTACCGCAATCTAAGAGGCACCACCACAGGCGCCCACGTGGAATCTTGAGTGGAAGTCGACGATGGCGCCTCGCCCAGAGGTCACCCGCGCGCAAGTGGGTCGTGCTCCTAGCTACAATCCCATGCCAGCCATAAAATCGCCGCACCAACGGGAGAGCCAGTGCAAGGGTGCACATCGGAGCCACGCCGACGCAGCGACTTGAGGCTCCTGGCTTTTTGTCGTCGGATTTAGCCTCATATTGTTCCATTTACCACTTGACACTGCCGCCTCGTTAAAATCTCGGTAGAAGAGCTATTCTCCGGACCTGATTGCTATACCTACCTGTCCTTCCCGAAGCCTCTTCATTCGTCAATCGAGCTTGACGCTGAACCTTTGGGTGGGCATTCGGTCTCTAAAATTGAGTGTCGACCCCGCGACCCTGATAGCAAAATGGCCCCGCCATCCGGCGATAACGACGCTGGCAACAATGACCACCTCGTTCAGTCAGACGACCCCAACCACCCAGCGAACCTTATCCCCTCGCTGTGTGCGAAATTCTGGACCTTGGGATGGGTTACAGGGACAGGAGGAGGGGCATCAATTCGCGAAGAGTACGACCCTGACCATCGTCATCGTCGACGATCTTGCGTGGAAAAAGCTAACATGGGATCCCTCAGTGACCTCGTGTACATCGCCCCCTCGGGCGTGCAGAAGGAGTTGATGAAGCCTTCGGATATCTACGTGCTCTCACTCGCAGCGCAGGCCAAGTCGCTGGACAAGCGCAGCCGAGTCTACCTTCGCAGTCCTCCGCAGTACAAGCCGAGCCAGTGCACGCCACTTTTCCTCGCCGCCTTTACCAAGCGGCGCGCTGGATGCTGCATTCATACGCATTCGCATTGGGCGGTCTTGGTGACGTTGATTCTCGAGAAGGGCGGGCCCGGCTACGACCGTGAGTTTCGCATCAACAACATCGAACAAATCAAGGGCTTCGGTCGCGGCTTTGAGAAGTCCGGCAACCTGGGCTACCATGACACCCTCCGTATTCCTGTCATTGAGAACACGGCCCACGAGGAGGACTTGACGGAGTTTCTTGAGGAGGCTATGGACAAATACCCTGACACATACGCTGTCCTCGTGCGCCGCCATGGCGTGTACGTCTGGGGCGAGAACGTGCACAAGGCGAAGACCCAATGCGAAAGGTACGTATAGACATCCGTCTCAGCCCACCTTTGCTCACCAGACCATTATAGCTTGGACTATCTCTTCCAACTGGCCGTCGAGATGAAGCGGCTTAATTTGCCTTGGATCACAGACATCGATCCGACCGTTCCCACGAAGTCCACATAGCACTGGTCAAATTGCATCAGCAAGTTTTGTGGTCATAATGTGGAAGAGACAGACAAATCCGGTGACATTTTGGCAAAAGTAAAAGGTTCTCCAACCATCCGCCACATGTGCCTCCTTCTTCTCTACCAAAACATACCGCTGGTTCCATTATACTGTGGTCGTCCGCCCTCATGGCCCGAAAAGCCACCCAAAACAACACATCAAAAGTTGTCGCTCACATTAATTCCATTACCACATCGCATAAGCCACATACCCCACATAGCCCCGTCATCCATTCGTTTTCAACCATCTAGAGAGCGAGCATGGCAGCGACGAAGCCCAAAAGGCTCACGGCCGACCCGGTGACGGACAGCGCACCAGCAGCGGATGTGGAGGTTGGGTTGGAGCCGCTTCCGGTCCCGGAAGCCTGGTTGCCCGCCGTGCCGCTGGCCCCTGAGGCACCGCCATTCCCTGAGCCAGAGCCGGAGCCGGAGCCGGAGCCCGACCCTCCGGTCGCCTGCGCGGGCGTGCCGGTCGGCGTGTAGTAGAACTTTCCAATGCAGCCGCTGACGCAGTCGGCGTAGTTGGCGTTGTCGACGGCAGTGCCGTTGCCCTTGGGGCATTCCGCGACGCACTTGTTGGTTGCGTTGGCCTGGAGGATGCGGGCGTCAGTATACGGCGAGCGATACGAGAGGTAAGAAGGAAGGATGCCCAGGGGGCAAAGGCAGGGTGAAGTGGGTACTCACGTCACCGGCGTCGGGGTTGGGCACAGCGATGCACTTGGACTGGCAGTCGACGTCCCCGGCCTTGCAAGCGTTCAGGCAGTTGGTGATGGCGATCTGCTGCGAGCTCTGGGCGGCGGTGCCGGAGCTGGTTGCCGAAGGGGTGGTGGTGGCCGCCGAGCTCTGCGCGCTCGCGACAGCAACAACGCCGGCGTACAGGAGGGTGGTGAAACGCATCGTGAATGTTGTGGTACGTGAGACCGTGAAGGTGTGTTTAATTGTTGCTGATTGAAGGAGAGAATCGAGGTATTATAACGTGTAGACGCGCAAAATGGGGATATCAATGGGTCGGTATTAGAAGGGAGAGAGAGAATGTCAGGTGGGAAAGTTTAGAGACGCGGCAGGTAAGCGGTAGGGGTGGGAGGATGGGAGGCGCACTTATTAATATCGCCAACTGGAACTGGGCTGAGCTGGAGGAGGGAGCTGCAAAATCCTAGCTGGGGTATCCGTCGGTTGGCCTTGTTACCCGGTCCCCCGCTGTTCTTTTTTTCAATGGTCTTGGGTGTATTTTCACGTCTCTCGCTAGGTATCTTCCAGAAAGCTCCGTTCGAACACGAGCCTCGCGTAACGGCATGATATACAGGTGGCTCCTGGGCACGCCGCCGGGTACGCGGGGGGGGAATACTCGAGAAAAAACGGAACCCATTGTTTGTGCATGTGAGTCCCCCCCCCCCCGAGAGGACCTCCCTGCGTAGCGATGCCAGTCAATGTCTTTGCCCGTCAATGCTGCGAATGTGTTCATGCCACCATCCCATCTTCTCTCCACCACCTGCCCATGGAGAGGCCGTGGGCAATCTCCCGTCCAGGGGAAGTTGCTCCATTCGGCACTCGATTGGCCTGGGCACCAATCAGAAGCGAGCAAATGGGAGGGTCAACCTTGGCAGCCACGCAGATTTCCCCGGCTTTTCGCCTTGTTTTTGGCGGCACCCCCTTGTTTGTGACATCGCAATTCGAACCGAGCTCATGCAGGCCTCTGGTCCGCGTTTGGTTCTCAAGGTATCTCGTCGCCCTTTGTTTGGACAGGCTTTGATGTTTCTGTTTCTGGATGAGCGCCAACAAGACAGCAGCAGACGCAGAACATGCAGGAGCTGCAGTTGGCCCGGTCCTTGGGCGGAGCACGCAGTGTGAGAGACTGACGCAGGAGGTCAAACTGGGCTTGGTCGGCGAGTGGAGCGTGTGTTCATCGCCCGATCCAGTGGTCGGCGGCTCTTCGCCTTGGCAATTACGGAAGCAAAAACGGCAGAGGACCGCAGGCCAACGAGCCACCCCAATCCAGGGATCCCAATGTTGACAATGACCGCGACAAGAGGGCCGAGCTCGAGGCCGGTGTCTCTGTTTGCGACGCCCAGACGACGGTCCTCACCCAGCAGCCATTGTCGTGACAGCCATAACGTTACGTGGCATGGGCCTCTGCCGTGGCGGTGTTTTTGTTGCGACGGGGACGTCATGCACATCCGATCGTAAAGCCCCGACGTTAGAGCTTCGCGCGGCGGAAATGTTGACACGCAATGCTAGTGTACCTACGTGCAGTGGTATATCATCTGACAGCAGTCCAACCGCCCAGCATGAAGACAAAAGAATAGCTTCGAATCGTGACCCGCCATAAACCATCCGATTTTCGTCTGATCTCGACACCACTCTCCACAAGTACATCACCTCAGATTCCGCAGCTCCCCACCTCACGGCACCGCGGCAGCAATCGCCCAGACGACGGGCGAGAGAAAATTTCTCCCCTTCGGCTAAACAAAACAAAAATACGGGTTCAACCCGTGCGACTCTAACTTATTACGAGCCAGGCATCTCAAATACGAACACTTTTTCTCCACACCAACAACAAATCCGGCGCGACACAATGCATCGCATTCCAAACAATCCCATTGCTCCTAGCCACCGAAAAGACAAGGGGTGAGATGGAAATAAAAACCCCCGTGCCGCCACCCATCAGTGATCGACTCCAGGATGCGATCCGGGCTGGGGATAAGACGATTAGATAGCGATTGGCTGACACAGTCAGATCTTCTTGATCTCTTTGCCGGAGCGGGTCGGATACCTCGCCACGAGCTGGTGTCAGAACCTTGAATTGTTTTGACTCTCCTCAAGGGCCAGTCATGTATGCTTGTTGGTCGATTCAATTTTTCATCGTGACCAGCCTGTGCAACGGAGCACGAGATTGAGTGTAATGATATTTGAGGCTTGATTTCTGGCTCTCAGCGCGGCCAATCATTGAAGCCAGGACAGTAACAATGACAGTGGAGCATGACTCTCAGGCTGGAGATGACAGGTACTGCGTTTATTCTGCTATCCTTACTCCCAGTTCTGATAGAGTGCAAGTCTACCAGTCAATGGGGCCGTTCTTGTCCGTGAAGGTCCCTGCAGGTCCATCCGGGCCCAATGTTGCAAGCCTCACCGAGTTGATAGCGCCGGTTGCTGAGTCCAGCAGCCCTCCGAAGTTATTGAGATTTGTTGCGCAATACCCGGGGCATGTGATGTTGATCTTCCAGGTCGGATCCTCCAGATATCTTGTCACGTAGTGCGCCGTGAGCATGTTCAGGGCCGGTTTTGAGCAAGTGTCTGATGATACGTGTAAGTTATCAGCCTCAACCGCATGATATCCTCAGAGTGAAACCCTCCCTCCCTGAGACAACAGAGATTTGACATACAAGGACCATACTCGAGCTTGTGGGTATGTGACGTCGGGTTTAGCTTCATCGTCAAGCTCGATAAGTTGGAGGAAACATTGACAATCCGCTTCGTGACCTTGGACTTCTCGAGAAGAGGGATGAAGGCCTCGGTGATGAGTGCCACGGACACCACGTTGGTATCGAGTATGTCAAGCCAAGTTTGTCGGCTCGCTGGACCGCCAGGGTATGCAATCCCGGCGTTGTTGATGAGGACGTCGAGGCGGCCGTATTTTTCTTGGACATATTTCGCAGCAGCGTGGATAGACTCGTCAGAACGGACGTCCAAAACAAGAGCTTCAACATTCTTTCGACCGGTCGCGACGATCTTGGCAGAGGCTTCCTCGATGGCCGCTTTGCGGCGGCCAGTCATGATGACTTGATAGTCCTCATGTTCGGCAGCGAGCTTCTTGGCTGTCTCGAAACCGATGCCTTGGTTTGCACCCGTGATCAACACGACATGGGTATACTGGGGGAAGGCCATTTTCAGGATGATGCTGGAGTTGGTTTGAGATGGAGAGTGTTGACTGTAGCGGCAAGTTCAAATTCCCGGCCATAAGCTGCGTGTTGTCAAGGACGTGGCGCCATCATCGTCATTTATAGTCTTCCGCTGCTCTCAGTGAAAGAGGTGTATGTTGGCTCCGGCTGCGATCTTCCACAGCACTTGTGGTGATAGCCGTTTAAGTCCGGGCGCGGCCGCTCCTGGCAGTGCGGCCTGGCCCGCAACCCCGCGAACTCCGACGTCTGACCAGCAACCGAGCCCCAACTCCCATTCCGCATTGACAAATGCGGCAAGTAGCTCGAGTTGTCGAGCTAATAGGTCATTGGAAGGATACCTCAAACACTTCGTTCAAGGTCTGTTCTCCAGTATCTCTGTGTGCAAGTGGCCCTAGGCTCGCGGCAGCGGAGCTTAGCATAAACTCCGGGGCCCGAAGTCCAGGACCGAGATCAATACGCGAGTGAATCACGCCCAGAGTTTGCAGCCTTCAGTAGTCGTCCAGTCCCGTCTCTCAGACGAGCTCTGCCCTACCAGATTCGACGAGCGGCTTAGCGTCGGACCATCTGAGGATGACAATGTCGCTTTCCTGAAACTCAAAGGTATTATCTGTATCCACGCCGCGACCCGAGACTAGAGTGTCTGTGAGCAACCGGATGAAGACTGCAGACTCTAAATCGGGCGAATCGACCATCGCAATCTTGCCGGCTGTGTCGTTGAGGTTCTGGAGAGCCGGGGGAAACGACGAGAGGAAAGATGAGAGGTAGTGGTTGTGCAGCAGGGCTTGGTGCCGTGTTGCGTAGGCCAGTTCCATGTCGGACATGCGAGCACGAAGTTCGTCGGTTGAGAGATAGTGCAGAGCATGGCGGTCTATCTTGGCAAGCCGGGCGCGCAGGTAGCTGCGTACGAGGTACTTGAAGCGCTCGAGTTCGGTTTGGATGACGATGAGGGCAAAGTTGGTTTTCGGGTCCATGTCGCCCGTCATCTCCTCAACACGCTCGATCTGCCTCTTGATGTTTTCATTGATGCGCTCGAAGAGCCCACCCGAGGGCCAGCTTCTCAGACCATCAGCAAGGCTCAATCGGTGAGGGTGAAGCAGACAGCAGGATCTGTAGCGCTCACATACTTCAGCAGCTCTGGAGCCGATCTCTCGGCAACCCATGCGCGGGTCAGATCTTGGAGATCTCGCTTTTCCTGTGGTACCTCATGAAATGTCGGGTCAACTTCGCGGAGAATGTCGTCGATATCCATGCTGCCAGATCCAGGAGAACAATGGCGGCTGTTTTCCTTTCTCAAATTTCGTCTTTCGAGTCCTGTTTTCTCTTCTTTCTCGCGGCCCTCAAATGCTGCTCACGGTCGCGAACGCGGGGCAGCCTGCAGCGCGTCGTGTGGTGTGGGGCACCCCAGCTTCGGACGCTTGGCCAATTCGGGATTGGGAAAGCTCAGTTCAGGTGGAGGCCCGTGCTGTGACTATATCTCCCGTCCCGCCACGCGCTTTGCTGCTTTGGTTCAGTTATTTTTAGGAGGAAATAATTTAACGCCTGAGCCTCCTTTGTTCGCCGCAACCCACCCGTTTCGAGTCGAATCGAATCTCAGCCGTTCTCCATGGGGAGGAGAGCTCTTTGAGTCCTTGAAGTTCGACTGAATTGCTAGAACTAGATCACCGTCTGATAGAGATGATTTCGTCTGTTCCGTAGCGATATCTAGCGTCGAGCTAAAGCTGAGATAGGATCTCCTCATTCCTTCGGAGGGGTTAAAGAGGGGCTGAGGCATGTCGTTCACCCGATGATAAGCCAGAAGGATCGCAAGTGGCCTGCCATGATGTTTATCGACTCGGTTCCGGCTTCTGAGATTGTACCCCACAGAGCAACCTCGCGGTTCCAGCCCAATGGACATCGGCCAACGACAGCGATGTGTAGCAGGCTTGGCGACCGATCAGGATGAGTTTCTCTGATGACAGGACCGGAGTCCGACTCTTGCGAGAGACGTTGCATTCCACAGCACAGTCCATGGATTTGTGCAGCAATTGTGCAACGCAAATGACGAACGGTTGGACGTATCGGGCCATATTGCGAACAGTTGGTCCATCGTCCGAAGGCTTGCATGCTTGTCTTGCGTTCCCCCCAGCCGGTGGGGGTTCTCTTGAAGCACGCCAGTTCCAGAGGGGCAGGCTGCGCGGGCACCAGTGGTTCACCCGCACCCTTGTGTTCTTGGGCGCCGTCAATCTACAAATTAGCCTACTCGTCAATCCCTCGATGCGCGCCAGCGCTTCTCAACAGGCGGCTGCCCTATCGTATCCGGGTGCCCGGATTTTTTTTTTTGATTTTTTTTTTTGAGCAGTATCCAGACCGGCAGAATCCGGCAGTGGCCCTACGTAGATTGCCACCGTAGGTCCCATCCGTCTCACGTTGGCAAGATCCTCAGGAGCTGAGTCCGGCCGACTGCGACACAGGAGGTGAGGCCACGAAAGCCGTGTTCCGAAAGCTGCTGGCTCAGCTGCAGCGGCGGGACAGTCAGCGTCGGCCCAAGCCAGCAGGTGGTCCACGGGCCCATGGATCTACCCACGGAAGTGCACGAGTTGCCATGGCTGACTGCGGCAACACCACCTGGATAGGAGGCTGGTTATTGGCAGCCCATGCCCGGTTTGGGTGTTGCTGGACGCAATTTGATGCAGCCACATGTCTCCAGATCCCCGCTCTCTGTTTCGCTGACCCGTCAGGGCGTCCTCGCTGTCTTCCCTTGTCCACCGCGCTGCAGTGGATCGGTGTAGCCCATGCGAGCCATGGTACGAAATGCGGAAAGGCGCCCACGCACGCAGCCCTTGCGCCCTAGCCATGGTATGTATATACGGTAGGCTTTGCCTGGCTGGGCCCTGCCTTGGCCGAAAATCCCCTGACAACGGATCGCCGCCTCTTTTCTGCCCTTTCATCTCATCTGCTTGCTCTTTGTCTTTTTTTTTGCGGGGGATACACGATCATGTCATGATTGATATGCGTTCGCCATGCTGCCGCTTGCTCTGCGACGTCTGGCCGCAGGACTCCTGATTTGTTGCTGCTTGCAGATATTCACTGCGATCACTGGTGGACATGCATCAGCGCTGCCGGCCGGTCAGCTGGAGCCCGGAGGACTGGGGATCGCCAATGCCGACGACAGCGTCTTTCTGCGGAGATGGGATCCGATTCCTGGGACGAAGGCCTTCGCCGGCTTCCGAGAACGCGGCACCATTGAGCTAGGCAGGCGCGACTGTTTGCCCAACGGAACCAACTTTTGCTTTGGCGACAGCGTCAACTTCTGTTCCAATTGCGGCACCTGCTGCGTCGATGGCCTCTATTGTTGCGGCTCTGGAGGAATCTGCTGCGGAACCGGTTGCTGTGCAAGCGGACAAACATGCGATCAGGGGCAATGCGTGTCGCCAAAGTAAGTTTACGCCCCGGGAAAAAGGGGCCCCCAAATACTACGAATCAAGCCTTTCGCTAAACTTTTATCCAGTGGGCCCGTTACCGTCACATCAGTCGCCTTCCAGACGGTCACACATATTGCAACGCAGGTGGCCACTGTTCTCATCGTCGTGGTCGAGACGTCCACCGTCGTGTCTACCACGGAAACCACGGCGTTGAATGCCGAAACTCAGACGAACACAATCTGGGTAACCGAAACCACGACGCTCGAAAGGCGAGGGCTCCCCACCGCCGCTGTCCGGGTTATCCGAGCGGTGGATGACGATGTTGATGCTGCAGAGGGTGCGTCGCTCGAACCACGCCTGTCATGGAGAGAAACGCTGAAGGCAGCATGGACTTCGGTTACAGCTCGCCGGTTACCTCACGCCATCCATGATGCCTCGATCGAACGAAGACAAGCTACACGAGATCCATTTACCGTGCAAGCGCAGTCCACCGTCACTGTTTTTGCGACGTCAACAGTGGACGTGACTAATGTCATCTCAACAACAATTACGACCGAGTCCACCTCGGTTGTGTTGACAACCGTGATTAGGACAAATACCGTTGTCGTGAATGCCAAGGCAACCATCCATGTGACTTCGACTATGGTCATTACGAAACGTCAGCCAGTCACCCAGATCATCACCACTACAGAGAGTCCTATCAACACAGGAGGCGGCGGCGCAGCACCCACTCGTTCCAATCCGCCAAACCAGAGCCCCACGCTTGCTGCCATACCTCCGGCCTCCTCCTCATCTATCCAGACGCCTGCAATCGTCGGAATTGCAGTTGGCGGCACCGTGGCGGCCATCATCGTCGCTGCCATTGCCATTTTCTTCATCCGCTACCGGCGCAAGAAGAACGCTCTAAACGATAATCCCAACGCCGACCTCCCGCCTGACGTCAATGCTCTCGATCGAGAACCAACGTACCCAACGCTCACTCACTTCACGCCAGCTGCGACGACAGCTCATCACTCGATGCAGTTCCACCCGCCCCCTGGTGGAATCGTAGCAGCTTATCTTGACCCCAAGAATAATACTAGTCCAAGTACATCACCTTCACCAAGACCAAACGGCCACCATCGCAACAGCTCCGGCTATTCGACCCTCGTTGGAACACCTTATGGAGTGAACGCCAATGGCAAGCGCACATCACATCGTGTGTCGGCCATGACGACAGCAAGTGCAGGGCCAGTTGTGGAGGCGCCCGGGAATCCAGCAGAGTGGCAAGAAAGTAGCGGCAGGAGCAGCGGTTCTCCGCCGCTCGGAGCCGGGTCGGGGTCTGGGTCGGTGTCACGAAGGATGTCGCAACAACAAACACCAATCCACCTCTCCCGCCAGGGCTCATTCGGTGCCCAAGATCAGGGACCGATCGGACAGGCGTACTACTTGGGCCCGCAACATCAGCAACAAGCACCGCAACCTCCGGGGGAGTTGGATAGTAATGCCATTTTGGAAATGGGGATAGGAAATCCGTACGACGGCGAAATCGAGGATAGTACCCAGCAACAGCAGCAGCAACGAGGGCATCGGCACACATGGAGTTCAGATGTTAGGTACGATGGCTTTGAGTATGGTGACCCACGGAGTCCAAGCGTTGCTCCGCCGCCATAGATTCGGGACCGGTAGTGCAGGTGGTTAAATCCTAATGGGGAGGCCCTGGCGGGACGACTTGGGAAAGAAAAAGGCAAAGGGAAGGTTAAACTGGGAGGGTTCAGGAATAAATTTTAACGACATATCACGACTTACAACACACAACTAAGACCGTACACCACTGGAGGGGGGGAAATGGACCATTTTTTTCAGCAAGGAAAACGGATACCCCATTTTTTTACTTCACGATACTATCGTTGAGGATATTGTCTTGATTGGGCTTTGGCTACGGTATTGGATGGATTACGTGCAATCCATCAGTCCTACACTTCGTAAAAAATGGGCCTGGTACAGAGCTCATCAGCATTGGGTAGCGATGAGCATTTGTTGTTTTAATTTCTAGTTCGACCAAGGAAGAGACACTTTGTGTAACGATGTTGAGCCCAATATTGAATTACGTTTCGCCAACGGATCACACGGTGGAGACGGTATTCAAGCCCATCATGATGACTATGTCTCGGTGAATGCACGGTTCATTTCAACATGGATATATTTCCAAGCATCTAACCC
This sequence comes from Podospora aff. communis PSN243, assembly GCA_033296975.1. Classification (NCBI taxonomy): domain Eukaryota; kingdom Fungi; phylum Ascomycota; class Sordariomycetes; order Sordariales; family Podosporaceae; genus Podospora; species Podospora aff. communis PSN243. The sequence continues at coordinate 349,382 of MU865916.1, read as the reverse complement.
CCTTTTTGCCCGCAGGCAAGTTGTCTCTGGGGCTTCACCCCTCATTTCAAGTCGGTCAGGGTGCACACCGCCTAAACTTATCATGACAACCCCATATATATACACCGTGGCATCTATATAATTCTCATCATAAGGTATCCAATAGAAAGAGAGCTGCTCATGCACTTCGTTCACTTCACGGCGCCGCCAGTCACTCGGCGTTCATTACCATCGCAACATACACATCACCTCTCATATCTCGGCAGCGGCTCCTGCTCCACCGGGGGCTCCGCCACCGCCCCCTGCGGAGGTGCCGATGGTCCTGCCATAGATGCGTAGGAGAAGTTCGGACCGTAGCTGTCCTCCTCCTCGACCAGCACCGGGGCCGACGGCTCAAATGCTGCAGCAGCTGCAAGCGGGGGAGCGCTTGGGCCGGCGGCAGCGCTGGAACTGGAGCCAACGCCGCCATTATCGTAGTCCTCCGGAAATTCCGGAGGCGCGCTCGCTTCGGCGAGAAGTCGGCGGCGTTCCAACTCTTGCTTGTCCTCTGTAGGGGAAGCGCCTGCCGTCGGAGCCAGATCCTCGAGGGTAGGCGCCGACGGGGCTTCGGCTTCGTGTTGACTCATAATTTCGGCGGGGGGTAATAACCCCGGAGGAGGTGGAGGTGGTATGTGGTCGTCGGCGTCGTAAATATTCTCCTCGCTCGGGACCACGGGGTTCGAGGGCCCAGCAACAGGCGCAGCTGGAGGTTGGCTGGGTAGTAGCCGTTCCTCGGCGCGCCTGATTCTGTCCTTTTCTGTGAGAGCGCTGTCGTCCGGCACCTCGGGAGGAGGGACGTAAAAGGGGGCGGATATTGGCGCCGATGGAGCTGTGTCCCAAGGAGGGTACTGCTCGCCAGGTGGCGGTGGTAACGGCGCATAGTCGTGTGGGTAGCCGTCAAATTGGTATTCATCCTCTTCGGCAGGTTTTCGTAATATTCCTTTCTCGTGCCCGCCGATCCTATTCTCAGGGCCAGCTATGGTTTGGGAACGAATGGACGGTGTGAGTTTCAGCTGACTCTTTCCGCGCATACGGCTCGTGTCTAAAGTCCCGACAACAAGCTCGAACACCACTGATATAACTCCCTTCTCACGACGGAGTCGGTCCGTGTCAATAATGCTTGTACTCCAAGATGCGAGAGTCGCAGCACCGGCTTCATAGGGATTTCCAACGAGCAATGGTGCCGCTGTGGAGCCTACCCTGGTGCCCGCCGGCTTGCTGGTCTGAATCTGATTGGCAAGTTTGCCTCCGAGATCGACAATAACCTCAATGTTGTATTTGAAAGTTATCATCTCGCCCGGGACGCCTTTGATTGTGGGGAAGACATCCTCGGGCACCCGAACTGACGTCGTGACGCTGGCCGTAAGAGTCGCCGGGTCAATGATGAGAGGTGTAAAGGCCTGCGATAAGTCCTTGCGGAATACGCTGCAAGATCCTGCTGATGACAGAGAAAGACCCCCTAGACCTGTTTTCGACTTTGGATAATACTCTTCTTTCTCCAGCCGCTTGGCCTCTTCCTTGGTCAGTTCTCTGACGGCGGGCAGCACTGGTGCCGAATCTATCCGTCCCTGCCTGTAAAGAGTCACTATGACGCCGTGCATGCTTTTTATGCGGCGGATGTGCTGGACAGATATCTTCACCGGCACAAGGTCTCCGGCCAGACAACCGCCTCTGAGGAGTTCAATCGTGGCCGTAATGGTCCTCTCTCTTGACCTGGCCTGGCGCGTCCCCCCTGGCGAAGACGAGGATACCCCTGCAGAATTCCCCTCGACAGCTCTGGTCGGGCCAGAGCCTGTGCTAGCAGCACTCTCGCCGCTGACACTTCGCACGTCAGACTGCACGGGGCTCCGGGCATTGTTAGCCGTCGCGTCCTGGCCCGTGTCTTCTCCAACCACTGACAAAGAGCCCTCGGTCGAGTTCTCATTCGCTCGAGTAGAATCCATATCGGAGGCAGGCTCCGGTGTAGTTTCGGATGTCGTCGATCCTGGCCCTCGTTCCACCCCGGGAGGCCTCTTCTTTTTGGGTCTTTTGGAGATGGGTTCTAGGTAAATTGTCCGCGACCGTGGCAGGGGCACCGGCCCAATATCGACCTTCTCAACCAAGTATATTTTACGCTCGCAGCTCGTCGTCGGGGTTATCGAGGTCGGGCGCGTCAGCGTGGCGGTTATCATGTAGGAGATGGTGCCCCGCTCGAACTAAAACCCTCAGTTAGCAGCCGTCCGTCAAGAAACGCCGCGTCCCACCTACGTCTATGCTGCTTGGGAGGCCCTTCGCGGGGAAAAGAAGGTCAAAATTGAACTCGTATCTCCCCGGCTCCAGCCTTCCGTCAGAGCTGAGAACCTGCTCATCCTGAAACAATGACGCGTAGCCATGGGGTGTGTTTTTGGATCGCGCAGCGCGACCAATGATCGAGGGCACCTCGGCCGGATTGACAGCGGGCTCGTTCGCGGAGCCGTTCGGGCTCTTGTAGACGCGAACGTAGCCATGAAGCGACACGGTGAGGTGGGTAATGCGGACCGGCTTGACCACGGTCAAGATCACGGCGCCCTGCACATGGTCCCCTGCAGCGTACTTCCGGTGAGGGTCGGCCGGGCGGATGTGGAAGTCGGCAACGTTTCGCGCACGCGACCGGAGGGGCAGGCTGAAGCGCGAAAAGAACGAGCGGCTCGCCGAGGGCTCCTCCAGCGACACAGACGTTGTTGACGATGACGCGGGGGCTGATGCGGCGGCGCTATTGTCGGCGGTCTTCTGGTAGGGGCCCATCTATGCTCGCTGGTCGGGCCCGCAGCCAGTGCTGCGCAGTCGTCGGCGATGGCGATGGCGATTTGTGCGTGCAAAGACGTGTCCAACCGTGTCAGGGAGGAAAAGTGGGTGCTTCAGTTGGCGTCGAGCGTCCGGGTATTTCCACGTCGACTGGGCTGTGGGAAATGGTGTGCGGGACAGCCGTTCCGACTCTCCCCTCCCAGGATCGGTCGTGGCGCGATCCAGCGGGCGAGCTGCGCAACACGTCCGAGACACTGACGAGCGTCCGGTGCTGTGTTGATAGCGAGGATCACGACGCAGTTGAGCCAAGATTTCGTGGAGGCGCTTTCGCCTTTGCATATGCCAAGGCTGGACAGGCTGGCTGCTTGGCCAAGGTCGTTTGCCAAGAGGAGAGGAGAAAATGTGCGGAGCGGGGGGGCAGCGAGGGGGACAAGGCCATTTGCACATCCCACCCGCCACTGTCAGCGGGTAAGCGCCGCCCCCAATCGCTGCACCCAGCACCCAGCACTCCAGGCCGGCTCTGCACCCGACGCAGCCGAGAGGGGTGAGCTCTGATGAGACCCCCCTTCGCGGCTTTCAAACCGTGCATCGCAACCTCAGGCCTGGCTCCCTGGCTCCTGGGAGAAGGCCGTTGCCGTGAGCTGAACGACTCGTGGTCCTCCTGGGCCCTGAGACGGCAGCCCCGCAGATCCGCAATCTTCAGAGACTGACGCGGCCGACCACAGCCACACCAACAGCACAACCGTCCTCCCCGATCGGCGCAGTCTAAGACCGAAGAAAAACAGCCATCAGAAGTTATCTAGGCAGTTAGCATCGCCGAACAACCACCCCTCGGACCACCCCCGCCTCTCGACTGTGCGTGGGAGGACGACGAGGGTTCGGTGGACGGGAGATGTGGCCGGAGAACCGGTTGTGACTGATTGATTGGGAGAATGCATGGACTGACCAAACCCCCCGCGCATGAAATGTCACACCGCTTGCGGTTGATAATGCGGAAGGGTTCGTCGTTTATTTCGTTTTTGTTTCTTGGACCAGAGGCGAAATCAAGCTCATGAGGTTCGCTTCCCCTCCACAGGGCTGGCGGCAGGTTCTTGGCAGCCGTGCTTGGCTCTGCACGTCACATTGATGCTTCTTTTCTGCCCTTTTCAGAAGCCATCCCGAAGCCGTCCCTACAAGCACCGTGGAGTTGGATTGTAGTGAATCGTACCTAATGTGTCTGAACCACTACAACACGGCAACTTGGTGCCGAGATGCCCGCAACCTGGACAAGCGCTGTCTGCCTCGGGCTCCATTGGTGAGACTGGCTGCGTAACCCGCATCCAGGATGCGCGCACATTGGCCATCCTTCCACACATCAGGCGATAAATCGGAGGGGTCGGGGGTCGCAATAAAGCGTTCCGAATTTGACCATGGGGCGGTGAAGAAGGCACGATGGCTGCTGTGCGTGGTTTTTCCGTGGTTTTTTCCCCGAGGCGACAACATCGCTGAGATCCAAAGAGAGATTTCAAAGCCATCGGCGAAGTCTGTCCCAGGCGATCGGTTGGCGGTGATCGCCAGTGCGCTTGGCGGGGAGGGCTTGGCTTGGCTCCTTCGAGAAGCTCGTGAGACGATTCTTGTGCGACGCACCTGCCAAAAATGGTCATCCCCGATCCCCGCGGTGTCCTACCAATGCTTGTGGCGCCGACCGTTTGGCCAGTGCAAGCCAATGTGCAAGGCCATTGGTCGTTGACGGGAACTTCAAGAACCAACTCCACGGCCCCAGCTCAGTGCACTTGGCCAAGCTTTGACAATGTAGAGATTTGACTCAAGACCAGACGACCAAGAGAGCCTGAGGTTCTCGTGACACGGGAACGGTCCGAAGTCGAGTCGTCACCTGCCAAGCCCCAGACAACGGGACCAATGGTCGCCGTGAAACAACACGACCCGCGCGATTTTGCCCATTCACCTCGTACCATGCGCCGTCAAAGCACCGTATTCTGGACATACAACCAGCAGCCCATGGCATCGCTTGACGACAACAACAACGTCAACAACAACACTCATGAGCCCGACAAGCCAGCACAGTCCCCCTCGACCCTTTGCGATGATGAGGGACATCACAGAGCTGCCACATGACCTCTTTCTTCTCGTCATTGGACACCTCTCGCCGAGGACATGCGTTGTTTGCCGCTCTGTTTCACGCCGATGGCTTTCAGCCTTTACCAACGACGCCAACTCGTTGCTACTCTTGCGGTGGAACTTTCCCAGATGTCGCGAGATGCGGCTTTTGGCCGATAGTCGCCGCAACTTGGTGGGGTGGGCCGCGACGTTCGCTGACGTCGCCCGTCGATACCACAACCTCCGCCTCGCCCAGCCGCGGACTGTAGAGAAGCTAGAGCTAGCTGTGTCGACGCAGGGCAACACTTCCTCTTTCTCGTTTCTGGGCATCGCAACATGGAATCGGTTTTTGCGGCTCGAGGCGAAGACGGCCGAATTTCACTATCCTGACCCGGTCTGGTGGTACAGCCAAGAAGACTCGGTCTTGGTGTACCCAGCAGAGGATATACGGGCCGAAGCTGACCAGCGCGACGGTCATGTCTATCAGGTACTTGATCTGTCTACCGGAAATCGGGTACCTGTTCCATTCGACATTCGCCAGAAGCACATCAGGCGGGTCCGCCTGGCAGAGGGCGTACTTGTCTTCGAATGGGCCGAAGCATTACCGTATCACCAATTAAACGACCGCGAGGTCGTCCACAGACATTTCGTGACGACCTTTGATGTCTACAGAACTCGATCGGATTCAGAAACCTCCACTGAGGGCGCGTGGACCGTCGAGTTTCGCTCCGAGTGGAAACTGCACTTCCTAGGCCTCCCACTGAACCGGTCGGATCGCTTCTTCTCTGCGCACACAACAAAGCATTATGCCGTCTATTTCTGGCAGCCCAACCGATCGCTCTACCAGGACGACCCCATCGAGCAGCTAGCCGTGTGGGACATATCGTCACCGAGCTCCTACCGACCGTCTCAGGACCCTCAGGGGGGCAAACGCCCGGCCCCTTCTCGAGCGCAAACCACGCCCACTGGCTTATGGAGCGCCCGAAACAACACATCGAGTGTAAGGGTGTCTGAGTCGTCCGAGTCCATTGTTCCGGATCGCAAGGCCTTGACTGAGACTCTGAGCGAAGTCACTCTCGCTGCAGCCACTGCTGGCCCACAGGTCATTCGACGTATGGCCTGGAGAGAACTGGATTTTTACTCTCTCCGTCAGCGAGCCAACCCGCAACTCCGCAATCTCAGGTTAGACGATCACAACCTGTACGTGGTAGAGGAGGAGCATCGTTGGGCGGATGGCCAGCACAGCTCCCTCAACCCACCCCGGGTGCATGCCGTCCGATGCACCGGTATTCCTATAATCCCCACTCAAGCAGCGACACAAAGCACTGCCGCCAGTAGTGCTCGCCCGGACGATACCCCGCCCAAGTCGCGCACAATAACAAATATTGTTGACGGGCCCGTCTTTGGCCCTGTGTGGGTTGACGAGTGCGGTGCCGACGGCGACGTCACCATGTGTTTCTGTCGTCGAATCTCATCAAATACCACACCCTCTTCGGCGCCACCGTCACCAACACACAACATCCTGGACGATACCGCCACCCTTGAGAACCTGAACTTACCTCCTCGCCCGCGTGATACGCTCAATGCCTGGCCGTGGACCATCGGCCACTCGGAGCGCTACGCCCCGTGCTGGCGCCACGAAGAATTCCCATATCTGACCGTCTCCGAGATGCTTGACGCCGACGCCGGTGTTAGAATCACAGCTCGACACTGCTTCATGCTCGAGACATTGTCAGTTCACGTGAGGCCAGCCATGATATCCGTCAGGGGAGCCGCCGGCGCAACATCCGCAAATGACGACGAGGTCCCAACGAGAAAGAACAGAAAGGGCAACGGCAAGAAGAGGGCTAGCGGCCAGACATCTGCCTCAAGGACCGGAGAAGTTCAGTTTCTTGACGCCATGTGGAGCGAATTAATGGCCAAGGGGCACATCGCTGGCGACGAGAGGTGGATCGTGGGGGAGGATCAAAAGGGGTTCATCACCGTTGTGAGGTTTTGAGCCGTGTATGACGATAACTGCGTTGGTTTTCTACACACTTGAAGCGGTGCATTGTTAGAGGTGTTGTGGCTTTTAGTATTTGCAGTCCTAATCAATCATCAACAGGTAATGTCTCAGTCTACCAGTGCACTGATGGTTTACCCTACTTGAGTTCTACACACTGTGTGTTGTTCTCCAAAAAGGGGCAGAAACATACAACACCGGGGATTCGCTGGTCGTCACCGACCCAACTACTAGTCCGGCCCTCACTGGTTTATCGATGGGAGAGCGGACGGGATCCCGAGTTCTCCAGTGGGTATGGTCGTATGTGACAATCATCGCCGTTGCCGTGGGTCATATGTGTGTTGTCTACCGAGCATGAGAGATGTGTTGCTGGTGCTATTTCCCCTCCGCAAGTTCTCGCAAAGATTCGAGACTCATGTATCAGACGAAATCTGACTTTGATGGATGCTCTGTTATGACTCGATTGGAGTGAAATCACCCCGAAACCCACCACAGTGATTGGACGCATTAACCCTCACAGCGAAACATTCAACAAAGATAAATTTTCATTCAAGCGCTGCAAGTCAGCTACTATACATGTTGCCTAGCTCATAAACACGCCATCGAATGCACCCCCCTACACTCCCAAAGCATCAAAAAATAATAACCCCACCATTTCGCGGGATATCGTATACAATAGATGCAATGCTTGACCCTACCGACTCCATTTTGCCCATTTCACATCGCGCCTGTCATTTTTTGGAGACAGGTCACTTCTTTGTCAGCCTCTTCACTTAACTTCAAGTGGCTCCAGCCACCATGAACCCTTCATTCCGCGGTACATATCAGGTCTACGCAGACGTCTCCGGGACTTGCAAAAACCTGTCATAGTAGGTGTCCAACCACTTGGCCGCCTCCTCGCCTGAATCATCAACGCTCGAATCCCACCGACCTATTGAGCCAACGTAGCCATCTGGACGAACATTGACAATGGCCACCTCGCCTGGGCCAAGACTACCAAGCCACTTGTTGGTGCAAAGGGATCCGCGAGTATCTTGCTCGGGAATATCGTCTAAATAAAAGGTCCAGCGGCTGTCCTGCAGCAGGGGAGGTAGGTCTGTGATTTCGATATCGGCCTTGGGCATAGTAGCTGACTCATGTTAGGGCACATCCCACAAGGAGGTGGCAGAACTTACTGATCAGAGCAAATGTGAAGAGATGGCTGACGGCCGTGTAGCGTTCGGGCCGGAGGTAGATATCCTCTGGCACGGGCAGGCGAGGTTGCTTGGCGTAAGAAATAGCCGCTGCGGCCGACAGCTGACTGACGAGGGAGTCGCCCGCGGCGATGGCTTGACAGAAGGTATCGAGAAAGATACGCGACTGATGGACATCCCACATCAGCAAGTAAATCCGGAACTGTCCCATCATCGGAATATCAAGTTGGATATCGACAGGGTTGGAGTCGAGATAGCGTGTAACCTTTGCAGGCGGCAGCAGGCAGCCTGGCTTGGCCTCGCCCATAACCCACGACTGAGGCTCCACCATGTTGATGGCGTTCTCACTGTATTCGGCGCCAATTCCGGAAATGAAGCGGACGTTGGTCTTGAAGTTCTCAGCAAGAGCCATCGCGTCGCCTCCAGCGATCTGGTTGGCGTGCTCATAATCGAAGTTAACCAGATCCAGCGCAATCTTCCTCCGTTCCGCCTCATAGCTCTCCAACAACGCCTGCTTGGCCAAGCCACGCACTGAGAGATTGAGCTTCCAACCCAGGTTCCAAGCATCGTGCATCGACGTGTTCATACCCTGCGCGGCCTTGGGCGAGTGCGTGTGACTGGCGTCTCCCGCCAGGAAGGCACGCACGTGGTTGTCGCAGAAGCGGCTTGCAACACGCTGTCCGATCTGATACCGTCCGAACCACTCGATGTATCTCCACCCAACCTCAAAAGGCGCCATGATTTCTTTGGCACGCTGCATAACGAACTCCTGGCCGAGTTGGTTGCGGTCGCCCTTCGGCCCACTCTTCAACTCGATGTAGAACCGAGTCATGTTGCGCTCTCGGGGAATGATAAGAATGGAGCCGTGTTCTTGCGAGTACACCAAGGTTTTCGACCAGATATCCGGGAAATCAGTTACCAGCTCCCCGTCCAGAACACCCCATACCGAGGGTTGGGAGACGCCGACTGGCCGCGCCTCCGGTATGCTTTTACGAACCTTGGAGTGCGCACCATCACCTACAGCGGTCAGTTGGGTGCTTCTGGGCCAAGGATGCAGCTCAGGGGTACCTACAACCGACGAGATATTGGGCCAAAATCGACTTTCGGTCCTGGGTGACGTTCGTTCGACAATGAATCTGGAGCGGCGCACCCTTGCTGTCACAAACACTGTACGAGTCGAAGGCGGTATTCCTGCGTACTTCAACCTTCCTCTTCTTCAAATCTTCGATAAAAAGAGCCTCCACCATGCCCTGATGTACAAGCAAAATATAGGGATCGAGCACGTCTATAACGGGCGGATAATGCACTTCGCGGCCGAGGCGGTGGAGGGGTTCGTCGGCGGTGCTGCGCCAGAAGGCGATATCGTAGACTCGGACACCGCGCTGGAGCAGCGGGTCAGCCAGTCTCATCTGGCGAAACGTCTCGATAGTCTTCGGTTGCAAGCCGTCCGCCCTGTCGTGATCAGTCAGACAACAACAGTTACGCGTGCGCTGCCCCTCTAGGACCGCACGACTTGCCTTCCTACGGGCGTCTGATCTGCCCGGTCATCTACAATCTCCACCTTGATACCGAACCGACCCAGGTTGCAGCCTAGCATCAGACCAGCCGGACCTGCGCCCACAACGCAGACCTGGCATTCTATCGCAGCTTCTGGGTTGCTTCGGAGTTGCGAGAGGCGGTCGAAGCATTCGGTGGTTTCCATGGGGGCCTCGCTGAGCTGATCCGATGCCGGCTTCTCCAGAGCCGCCGGAGACATTTTGAAAAAGGTGCGCTAGACAATCAGAACCAGAGCTCCTGGAATGTTGGACTGGATTGGTGGTGAGGATAGCCGGGACACTGACCGCGCAGGCGGGGAGTGCGCTGCGGGTGGCGATCAGGGCACCCTTCTTTTCTCAAGAGCAACAGAGGGCCACCCAATTGCAGCGACGAGGGTGTCCGCGTTGCGAAGAAGACTCAAGGAGCTCAGAGGTCCTGACTCTGATGCTGGCGAAGCTAACAGTGGGGGGTTTTGATGGTGATGCGCTCGGTCGGCACGGCTCCAACCGTGGTGGGACTGGATTTGCCGGTTGCAAGCGGGTTGGGGGAGGTGGGACAACCTTGTTGAAGCGGGAGCTCTCTCGGGACTGGGGTACTTCTCCTTACGCAAGCAGCCCACGCCGCTATGGAGCCCGACGAAACAAGTTGAAAGCGAGACAAATTTGACGGAAGAGTCGAAGCAGGTGCATCGCGAAAAAGGGCTTTTGGGAATTGAGCAGAAGATCGCGGTGTTGACAGTGGCTGTTGGTGGATGGCAAAAGCGGGTACATGCGATATCGCGAACCCTGCGACATCTTGGGTGGGCTGATTCGATGTGGTGGATGATCTGATCTCGCCGCCTTGACGGGAGGCGCCTCCACACCTGCGCCGGATCTGAGGGTCCTGATTGGCTGCGCTGCATCGACCTGCATTCGTCAAACGGTGTCTAGAACCCTGGGCAGAGGACGTCAGGTCAGCCTGCCCGCTGTGGATTCTTCTAGCCGGCGCCACCACAGCGCCAGTGAACGCCTCGACCTGGGAACAATTCGATGTTGCGATCTCGAAACCCCAGATTTGTGTGATCGGTAGCCACACAAAGGCATTCAGTCGCGAGCACATCTTAAGGGCTTCCATTGTTTTCTTCGGCTGCAGCCTTGCGCATGTCGATTATTTTTCGTGTGAGCCGGCCACACCTTCTGCGTCCTCATTTTCTCCACGATTCCCTCACTGCAACTCTGTTACCAACCCCCAAAAGACCCCGAATGAGGAAGCCTTTCATGTCATGGCGGTCTGAGATGGCCTCATTTGGGCATCATTCCGCTTCCGTTTCGTATGTTTCTCTGAGCTTATGGTTCGATCATTTTGCCCAGCCGCTCCCTTTAGATCGCTTCGGTATTTTCGGTTGGGATGGCATCCAGAAACTTGGATGGAGATTACATAAGCAATTCAACATCTCAACTCACCACACCCACATTTGGTCATTCGAATTCTGTTGTTGTCAATCTCGCATTCATCATCTTTATTCATATATGTGGGGTTGAATTGGCGTCGGGACTCGCACGCAGGAAACGTCAAAGGGAGCGGCGACACACGAGAACACCGGCAAGACGGCTGAAGGGAAACTTCAGGCGCGACAAAACATCGCTTCTCTTTCCGCCACGGAGGTATCTTCTATCTGTATTGGAAAATATTGCTGCTCGATCGACACTTTTCGGACCGCCAGAATTGCGAGATACATTACCTCGAGGCAGTGTTCGTCAGCGCGATGAAAAACCCGATGGTTCCGGTGGTGAGCCAAAAACGCTTCGGGGCTCGAATTTCTGACGGCAACTCGCGGATGGGCCAGCATCAAATCACACAGCAGTCTCAATTGCAAGCGGAAGCCCGCCCTGCCTTCACACATTCACGTTCAGAAGCAAATTTGGCCCATCCAGGTTTTATTTTCTGCCCTGAATTGGTCCCTCCGTCCCCAAAAAGTTCCCCGCTCCCAAAAACAACTCCAGCCGAACTCCGGACTCCTCCCCCAAAACGCCCCGGACGCCGGCAAGTGCGAGATCAGGCGCCGAGCGCCGGGACTGATGCTATCTATAAAACAAAGGAAAGTTGCCGGGAGTGTTCTCTCCGGGGCCGTCTGGTGTTGCTGCGGGAGGGCATGGCTGTCTGACAAAGTTGTTAGTCTTGCGCCAAGCAATCACAAACTGGAGTGTGGGTTCAGGACACTTACATCTCTGACTTCCATTTCTGGAGGACAAGAATTCTTCCACTCTCCAGCGGGGAAGAGAGCAGAGCTGAACCTACTTTTTAGTAGGAATGAAGACGAAGAAGGAGCCGAAGACTACGCATCCGGGGAAAAGTAAGCCTTCATTTCGGAAGACTTGTTTCTTCTCCACTTCTTCATTGTCTGAGTCCTGGTCTTTCCAGCGACTCTCTGCTGCTGCGGGGCTAAGTAGTCGCCCACCGATTGACGCTTGTTGTGGCCATTTGCCTCCACGATCTCCATGACGTCCGAGTCGTCATGGTGGGGGTTTTCATCATGGAGGCCCGTCAAGTGGTCCTCCATTACCGCGTCCTGAATGTTGGACAGCAGGATGGCGGGGCCCATGGTGACTGTCTTGACGCCCTTGACTGGCTGGCTCTTCCGAGGATCGGCTCTGCTGGTGGTGTTGGCCTTGAGAATGCCAACTTGGGTGACTTGTTGAAGAAAAAAAGAGTGATGGCAGGCTTGGTCGGCTCGCTGAAGACTTCTTCGGCGCGGTGATGGTGTCCTCGGGATCTCAAGACAGAACTGGTGGTAAGGCTTGAGGGCCTCTTGGAAGTTGGGCGGCAGGGGTGGTGCCGACGGCAGGCGATCTGGGAGGCACAACTTCTGTTGCTGCCGTCCCCGGGGTGGAGGAGGATGAGGAGGCGGAGAGTGTGATGCCCAAGGGGCTGCTTTGAGGGTGTGGCCTGGGTGACTCGAAAGTCAACGTTGATGAAGGTATGGGGGTTGCCGGAGCAATGGAGTGAGTGAGGTGAAGGAGAAAAGGCCGGCAAAGTGAAACGCCGACCGGAAAGGCCTTATATCGACTTCCACGATACCCTTTTCGTCCCAAGTCACCAGCTTTCGGTGAGTCCCTGCCTGATCACGCGTTATCGAAATCTATTCATCAAACGTTCTCATTGTCCTCTAGCGTACTTCTGCGTCAGACGGCCGGCAAGAATCCACTTCCATCTCATCTTTGGCATCCGAACAGTATGATGGGAAGGAGTGCTTGGCACGCTCAATGGTGTAGTATCTGATCTTTCAAGTCACGATGGTACCCCTACGCGTTTAGATGATGGCTATTCAGTTGCCCTAGACGATTAGCACCTTATTTTGGTGGTGTATCCTCTATTGTTCGTACGTTTACTTACTCTATCCTCCTGGTTTCATTCACTTGGAGAGCTGAAGATCTAGCTGGAGTCGGTAAAAGTGCTTATCGCTGACTCACCGATAGCAGGTGATGTGTTTTTCTTTCGGTGAGTGAGATCCGTCCGATGTATCCTGTTCAGTTTCTTCTATCTGGGAGATTGGGGTGTTGGAGGTAGGCGTGTGGTGAGGGGCGTGCATTCCTTAGGGAGCTTCAGCTCTCTGGGAAGGCAAACGGGTGGCTTGTGCCACACCCTCGGGTCGAGGGCCCAAGGAGGTGCTTTGGAAATGATGTTGTGGGCTCAGCGGCAGGGCTCTATGATAGGCTCTATCGGACAAGATTCGAAGCTATTCGCCTGCCTGTTTGGGTGAGAATCTATTACATATGCATTGTTGGTCATGAAGGGGCTTGGGGTAATAAGGAAATGCTATGCGTTGTCATTGGAAGTTTGTCAAGTATCCTGTTTTAGCACTTGGACGAGCAAGCATACAGGACTTTCCTGAAAACATGACTATAGCGGTGCGATACTGAAGGTAGACCGACTCCTTGGGTGACTTTGCTGCGTGTACGACTGGGATCGGACCCTTTGCGGCTCACAATATGACTTCAAGGAAGAGGCATTTCTACCAAGATATGGAACTATACCGACCATAAAAGCAGTACTAGGAGTTTGGCCAGCTAGAGAGTTACGGTACGTTGTTTGCCCTCCGCGGGTGCAGCGGGCCAGATACGACATTGTGGTGACAAAAAGATTTGCGCTGACAGCATAAAAGTATCGCCAGTCTCAACCTCTTGACGCATCTTGACGCTCAGGTATTTTACAGTCCCAAACTACAGAAAATCCTATCGATAGGCAAATTCGTTGAGCGACGGCCCTAGTCGCCGAGTGGGCTGCGCCTGGTCTTGCGGTGGGAGTGTTCAGGGAGCAGATGAACCTCAGACTTCTTATAAACGCCTCTTGTAAATGCCGGAACAGCAACATAAGATAGGCGTGCATTTCCAGGTAATTAGATCTTTTTTTTGCACGGAGGATCAAGTCGTCTAGTAGTCTGCAACAAGGGAGAGCAAAGCCTCGTTCTTAGACTGTGCGATACTCGCGGCCCCTTTCCTAATGTACCTAGTACCTCGCCTTCTGATGGTTCAGACCGGAAGCGAAAATGTCCTCGTCAGGTGGCCAAGTGCCTGATTTTGACAGAAAGAGCATGGATGCGGTTTGAAAACTACCACAAGTTCGTCACGAGCAAGTTATCGGGCTTGCTTTGTGCACGCTTATCCGCAACCTGACTGCCCCTCGCTCTTCTAGCTATGTGTACTCTGGCAGGATCTCGTGCTTCCCGTGGAGCTTCTGGCGATCGCTTTCTCCTTCAACTCGCTGCTGGCACTCCAAGCGGCTCGTTTAAAAATCTTGATGACAAAACACACCCCCTACCTCTCATAAGGTATGGGGGACGCCGGCGAGCCAAGGACGGCGGAGGTTTCACCTGAATAAGCACCATTTCTCACGCCCCTCACAACACTACTTTGCAGATCGATCGAATGCGGTAATGGTGTCAATCTCGCCACAAAAAATCACAGGACTCACGCAGCTCACGGACTGGCGCGGTTTTGACTCTTTCCAAAAGGTCCGGTCAAAACTCATTATCAGGTGCGAGTCAATCCCGTCAAGTGCACGCCTACTACCCTAAACACTACTAATTCCAGTCTGCCAACCATTTCAAATATCCTACCTTACGCAGAATCCGAAGAACCATCTCGTTTTTCTTAAGTGCAGGAGCGGGAGCGGCTCGCTGACGCCACCGCCCCCAAACCCAGCACACCTACCTCCTCATGCATGGCTACCTAGGCATTCAGGGGCTTATTTACACGCCCCCTTTTTCGACCCCACAGGATGTACCAAACATCCGCCTACGATTAGTCTAGCTTCGTCTGCCAACTCCCCCCCTACTTTCGTCGGATCTTTTCAGAAGCCCCAAATGTTCAGTCGAAAGCCGAATACGCTGCCCCGTGCACGTATCCGTCCAAATGCGACATTTCGTCGCAACTCTGCACGCCGAGGGGAGAAAGTATCTGGGATGTCGATGCGATTTTCTGCTCATCTATCTCTGTTATGCTTTCAGGGGGCTTATCCCGACGACAACTGAAAGAAGAGACGATAAAGATCACAAGGGAGTGGATGGTGAGAGTGTGAAAAGGGCGAGGCGATTCACAAAGGGACAGGAAAGCCTGGTCGAGCGGGGGAAGCAGACAACGTTTGTTCGAAGATTGACCCTTTAGGTACGTTGGTATCTACCTCGGAAGGACATACTGACCGCCTGATGACCAGGCCCCCAAGTTGACGCGATTTCAACGAGGCACAACGCACGAGCCATAAGAAATACATCGTTCCAGTTGACGCAATTTTGACTGTTGTTTCGAGACAAGAATTACCAAACCTGGCGCTGCCCACAGTTAAACCAAGAACAATGAAACCTTCCACCTCCGAGTATGTACTCCGCGACCTAGATATACAACTTGCTTCCCTCACATTGCGAAGCAGTGTCAATGTGCCACCACATTATCCCGACCATTGAAGAAACCGGCGTCTTACTCATCCTTTCCGACCAATACTGTCGACGCTCCAACGCCCTTCTCCTTCTCCTCATAAAACTTATCAACATCCTCGACAACCTTGCGCCCGCTAAACCTCTGCATGATGTTTACTCCCCGCGTCCTCAACCTGGCCTGATACCAATGCGGCAGCGCCGCCAGCGCAGGAAGCGAGTTGCCCATCGCCGGGCAAATCACCTGTCCGCTCCTCCCGCTCAAGACCTGCTTCACAATCGCCTCGGCCACCGTCTCGGGCTCCAGCGCGGGCATCAGGAACGGCTGCGCATTATGATACCCATTGAAGAGGGGCGTCTTCGTATACCCCTGATTGACCACCACGGACCTGACCTTCGGAGCGCCATACCGCGTCGGTAACTCGGCCGCCAGTCCCTCGTGGAACGCATACGCCGCCGCCTTGCTGGCCGCATAATCGACCATGTTCGGGACCGTCACCCAGGCCGCGACTGATGCCACCGTCACAACCATGCCGTGGTTCTTCTTGCACATGTCCGGAAGGAACTCCTTCACCATCCAGTAGTGCGCAAACGTGTTGACGTCAAACGTGAACTTGACATCCCGCTCCGAGGCATCGAGCAGCGACTTGCCAACGACAACGCCCGCGTTGTTGATGAGGACAGTGGGGTTGCCGACCTTGCCGCGGATCTCGGCAGCGACGGCGGCAATGGCCTTGGGCGAGGTGATGTCGCACTTGAAGTAGTGCACGTTGGTGGTGGTGCGGAAGGTGAGAGGCTGGATGTCCAGCACCACGACGGTGATGCCGCGCTCGGCAAGAAGCTGCACGACATGGCCGCCAATGCCGCCGGCGCCGCCAGTGATGAGGACGACCTCCCTCGACCAAACGTACTTGTCGTCGGTCCAATTGTTGAGCACCTTGTCTGAGAGCCAGTTGTTAAGCAGGCGGAAGGTGCCGAGCGCCAAGAGGGTCTTGAGGCGGGAGTAGGCGGTAGGGTGGAGGATGGAGAGGTTCTCGCCCTTCTTGGTGAATCGCGCGAGGAGGATCAGAGGCAAAAGCAGGGATGGGTTCAGGGCCGTGCTGCGAATGAGGCGGATGACAGCGTCCATTTTGAAGCCCTCGCGAGGGAGGAGGCCCTTGTGCATTGGCATTTTGACGGTTGTGTGCCCGGAGAGCTCGCTTCGGGCGGGTTGGGTGATGTGGTGTGTTGTGACGATTCACAATCTTGAAAATGAGGAAATGATGGAACTCGGGGATGGCCTCGCTATAAGATAGCTGTTTGGCCAAGACACCACCCCCTTCCCCGCATTCGAAGCGACATTCATGTGCGAAGCCGAGGCAGATGCGGCTGATGGGCTACTGATGATGAGGGGAGCTTTGGAGAAACCTGGGGTCTGGGGTTAGCTTCGGGAGCGATTTCCAGACCATTGGCCGCTTGGCACTCGCTGCTGCCTTGGCAGCCTTGGACGCGATCTGCTTGATCCAGAACTCCATCATTCTGCAGATCACTGCAAGAGGTTTGAATTCTAGCTGCCTTTATCTAGAATGGGCAGTTAACAGCATCTTGTTGATTATTAGTCTTGGTCGCAACTGGGATTGCTGTTTTCTGTGTCGTTCCGTTGTCCGCGCTGCGGTTGACCTCATTTTCACCTCTCACGTCGAAATCAGAAAGAAAACAGTCAAACCAGGGGTTCAACTTCGGCGGCTCAGAGGTAGGTATCAACTCACTTGCTAGCTACCCAAGGTAACCAGCCGTGCCTTGTATGTCCCGATACAAAAATGCGAACCAGACAAGCCGGGCAAAAGAAAAAATCGATGTTATTGGTATATCCTCCGTTTCGACGGCCGTGGTGTTTTTGCCTCGCCAGGCCGTCGCATTCTTACCGCTTGGCACCTCAGCAAGTCTCTGTACCCACTCAACTCCGTGACAGAAACTCAATTCCGTGTGAGATTCTCGACAATTTTGCAACCTCGCCGCTTCAAAAAGTTGCAACAAAACTCGCTTGCAGTAAATCACCGTGATCCCGTTCCATTACCTTCTACCATTCGCCCAGCGATATGCAAGCCATGTTTTTCGTCATGTAGAAACCCCCCGCGCCCAAACAAGAGCCCTCACCTGTCTATCATGAAAGACGCCAGGCTCTAAATGACGCCAAATCCCAACCAAGCGGGCAAGAAATTATCCCAGGGACCGTACATCACACATCAGCAATCAGAACTGCACGGTAACATGTTATGCTTGGCGACAAGCTCTTCGATCTTTGGAATGAGTTCCGGAATCCGGAACGGTTTCGATATTACGTCGTCCTGAAAGGTGGGCAGTTAGGTATCAAGTCCAATGGAAAAGAGACAAGGCAAACCTACCACCCCAGCCGCCTTTGCATTCTCAATCTGCTCAGGCCTCGCATATGCCGTGACAGCAATGATGGGAATGTGCTGTGTAAGCACGCCCAGACTTTCCAGCCTCCTGATCTCCTTCGTGCAGCTTATGCCGTCCATGACAGGCATTTCCAAGTCCATGAGGATGACCGAGATATTCTTCTTGTTCTCTTTCTCGCCGCTGCTTAAGGCGAGTGTGGTTCCCCGCAGCTGCTTGTCGGCCGCTGCCTTGCCCTCATCCCAGAATCTTGATTGGCGCAGCGCGCCGAGCGCCTCGCCGCCGTGGTTGGCCACGTGCGTCTTGTTGCCCGACAGCTGCAATTGCCGCTGCAGCACTTTCTGGTTAACCAGGTTGTCCTCGACGATCAGGACGTCGAGCTTCCTGGCGGGGTCGATGCTGGCCGGGTGTAGGCTGTAGCCCGCACCAGCGGGTTTGATGCCGGGCTGAGGAGAAAGCGCGGCAGCCGCAAGTCTGAGCGGCTTGGCTTGCGACATTGCTGGGCTGTCTGGGGAGCCATGTTGCGGGACGTTAGATTTGCGAATTTTGATGTAAAACGCAAAGGTGCTGCCGTCGCCTTTATCGGACTGAACGCCAATTTGGCCGCCTTGCATCTCAGTCAAGATGCGGCAGATGAAGAGGCCCAATCCAGAACCGCCGTACTGGACGTGGGTCCGGGGGCTGACCTGGGAAAAACGCTGGAACAGGATCTTCTTTTCGTCGTCGTCTAACCCCGGTCCCGTGTCGGTCACGGCAACATGCAAGAAGAGTTTCTCTCCATCGGCCCAGTCCGGAGCATCGGTAATGTCCTTCTGCTCCGTGCGCCTCGGTGGGATAAATGATAG
Source organism: Podospora aff. communis PSN243 (assembly GCA_033296975.1). Classification (NCBI taxonomy): domain Eukaryota; kingdom Fungi; phylum Ascomycota; class Sordariomycetes; order Sordariales; family Podosporaceae; genus Podospora; species Podospora aff. communis PSN243. The sequence goes on along the minus strand of MU865916.1, from coordinate 330,623 downwards.
GCCTTCTGCTCCGCCGTCCTTGGATGCTCCGAGGCTGATGGTGATGGTGCGGACGGGTCGACCTTGCGTAAATTTAATAGCATTGGTCATGAGGTTGATCATCACCTGCCGCAGACGCGAGGGATCCAGCTTTACCCAGTCTACGCCCAGCTCAGTGAAGGAGTCCTCGATCCGGAACGCGCCCTTGATGTCGTGCGACACGAGCTCGGTCTCGAACATCTTGAGCACATTCTGCACCACCTTCACGGGTTGCACATCGACCGGCGTGACAAGCAGCAAGTTCGAGTCCAGCTTCGAAAGCGTCAGAATGTCGTCGACAATTCGCTTTTGGTGGCTTGCGCAGAGAGAAATGGTGTTGGCTGCCTCCACGCAGCTATCAATCAGCTGATTCAGCGTCTCAGGGTTCACGTCACTTGTCTTGTGTCGGTTGAGACAAGACGAGATCTCATCGGCGCACTGCAGAATTGCGCTCAGAGGATTCCGCATTTCATGGCTTGTTATGTCGATGAAATTCTCCTGCTGCCGCTTCAGCTCGACCGCCTCATCCCGCCTGCGCTTCTGGAAGTCCTCGGCCCATTTCTGCTGGGCGATGTCGGTAATGCAGCCAAAGATGCTCTTCAAGTCGCCATACTGGTCCTTTTCGGGATATGCGCTCATGAGAGCCCAATTGTCGACAGAGTGCCCATCCTTTAGCAGCCGGGAGCCGTTGAATCGAAACTCGTGCGTCACAGCCAGCTTCTGTTCGACGAGGCGACCCCAAACGCTCTCAACACCAGCTCGATCCTCGTCTCGGATGCTCTGCATCCAACTGTCCGGAGCGCTGCCATTCTTCTGATGACCCGAAATCTTCCACCACATCTCGTTGCAGTACGTGATGTGGCCGCCCCCGTCCGTGATAAACATCCCCACCGGCCCGAACTCTGCCATTCTCGAAAACCGATACTCGTGCTCAACCGCCTCTTGGGTCCTCAGCTGCAGCTGCATGTGGAGCTCCTGTCGGTCCAATGCGGCCAATCTCGCCGCTCTCTGGCCTCGTTTGATCTCCTCTTCAAATAACACTACCGAGGCCATCGAAGTAGCGAGTTGGCGCGAAAGCAGATTCACAAAGAGCTGATAGTCGGCATCATACTGGCGTCGAGGGTTGATGCCGAGCACAATAAAGCCCTCGACCGAGGCTCCAGCCGTGGTGGGCTGTACTGGGAAGATGACGATCGTTCGACAAGGATCCCCAAAGCCTCTCCATGTGAGACCCTGCAGCAAATGCGCCGGCAAGCTGTCATCTTCCTCACTGAGCACAATCGGACCCTCCAGATCCGACATTGAATCGCGTATATAGGGTGCGAACCCATCCTCGCTGGACTTCAAGTCGATAGACGAAACGGCACAGGGGTGGCCATCCGGAACCCCCAAAGATCCCTCCAGCACTATTTGTGGTGGGTTCAAGAGGCTCCCTGAATGCATCGACGAAACCTCGCTCTCATTGCCGTCGTCAACGGAATAGACGAGCGCAAAGGGAACGTCAAAGTCGTTGTATTCCAGGCCTTTCAACACCTGAACCCAAAATCCCTTCAAGTCACGAGCGAGTGCTGACTTGACTCCGATCTCGCGCAGGGTGAACATCCTCCGCTCATTGATCTTGCGACGGGTGTTCTCGAAGGCTGGGTTATAGACGGCAACAACGTTTCCGTCGCCTCCAACCAAGGGTATCAGGGCCCAGTTAAAGTACGTCTCCTCGTCGTACCCGTTCCGAGTGATGGTCAGCAAGTCGTCGTACTTCATGGTCGCATCCCCGTTATTCCAGGCTCTTTCTAGCACGGGTCCAATATCGGGCCAGATCTCCGACCACGCATCCTGGTACCTCGACCCCATCAAACGCGGGTGCTTCTCACCCGCTAGCGTGACATAAGCTTGATTGTATATGGCGATGTGGTCCGGTCCCCAGTACATGGCTGCCGGATGGGGGCTTCCCATGATCATGTTCGATAGAATCCGCAAATCAGCAGGCCATTCTTCCACCGGGCCAAGCGAAGTAGATCCCCAGTCGATTGATCTCGCGAGGCGGTGATGGGCCCCAAGGTTCGGATCATCAAGCGGTATTCGCGTCCAGTCGAAAGTTATCTGCATCTGTTTGGGGAAGTCGGTGATGAGAGACAAGTCACCCTGCGGTGTGATGAAGTCATCCATTGCTGTGCCTGGCCTACTGCCAGGCATCGATGTTGTGCCGGTGCGAGCTGTCGAAGGCGACGGCATATCCTCTACTATTCCAAAGTAGTCGCCTTCCGAGGTGTCGGTCTCGTTTCTTGTGGGTTCTGTCCGCGTCTGGCCTTCCGACGAAGATGCAAGAGGTAGCAAACTTGGAGACGACGGGGTAACGGGAGTCACGTTGGAGTTCCCGCAAAGGAACCGAAAGCGCTTCCTCAGGGTCGAACACGTCCAGCTTACTCCGCCATATTCGATCGACTGAGGCCATGAGCTTAGCGACTCCCGACCGGGTCCAGAATCAACAGCCCACGCTTTGAAGCGGGAAAACTCGCGGCTGTGCTCGGGATCTTCCGTGTCGGCGTTGAGATATTCTAGAATGTGGCGTGCGCTCCTGAGGGAAGCGTTCGCATACAGTATGTGAAGCGGCCCAGCGTCAAAGTTTCCCGTGTTGTCAAGATCGACCACAAAAGCCGGTCTGGGATCAACCTCCAAAAACTCTGTTAGCCCTATTCCATGAAAGAGCTGAGCGGGCGATGCAAGTGGGCGGCCCTCGGGGCTGCGCGATATCCCGGTGGGCTCATTCGAAGTCCAGCTGGCCGGCGTGCCCGAAGAACGGGGTGGACTGGTGGTGCTGACCTGGCCTTTGGGCAGGCGCAGAGTGGTAATGCCTTCATGGGGCTCATGGATGGTCCCCATAATGGACGGCGCTGCGTCCAGAGTCTTGAAACTTGACGGTCGGCTGGGCATGTGGCTTGAGGGCGGCGAGTTCGAGAAAAAGAGTTGGGATGAAAGGTCGGACTGGGTAGTCGTCGGATTCTCGATGGTAGCCGGAGAATGAGGAGGTAGTTGCAGGCTTCCCGGAGCAACCAATCGGGGTTTCTTGGAAGGGGATTCGGATGATGGTGTTGCACGTCTTTGGAGCTCGGCGGAGCGCTTTCCCAGATGACCTGGCGAAACGCCTGCGGCGACGTCGTCTTGGGAAGCAGGTGGCGGAGATTTCGATTCAACAGCAGGTGGAAAAGGTGCATCTCCAGGAAGATGACGAGCCGTAGACGGAGGAGTCAAACCATGCCGGCTGATTTCACGCTGCCAGCTCTCCTCGAGGTTCAGTTCAGGCCGCTTGGCAGAGTCGCCAGACACGGAGGGGCCGGTCTGAGGGCCGAGACTGGGGCCGGGGCCGGTGCTGCTGTTGCTGTGGCGGCGGACCGAGCAAGCGAGCGGACCCGGAGAGCCGGAGGGCGTGGGCGGAGACACGGGCACGGCAGTCGAGGGTAGCACAGCCAGGACGGGAAGTGACGAGGCCAGGCTGGCAGCTTCCGAGGGCGTGATACGGGACTCGACTCTGTCCTCTAGCGTCATGAAGGAGGAGCGGGGGGTGGGTGATTCAAGGGGATCGTCAGGGGGGGCCTTTGTGTCTTTCTTTAAGCAGAGCGGGGCGGGGGCGGCGGAGCGGGCGGTTGAGGCTGCCGGGTTCGTCCTCCACCAGCGACCTCACAGTTGACCGCGACCGACAACCACCGACTGAGCGTTTGGCGAGGGCTCATGCACAAAGGGCCGGCCATTGACGGGAAAGAGACGTCGTGGGGTCCTTTTCAAAGGCCGCGGTAGCCGGGCAGGCGCCCGAGGGGAGGAAATCTGAGACCCGATTCGAACTTCTCGCGTGGCCTGCTACCTGGACGGGGGAGGACAGCGAACAGCAAACCTTCTCCCTTGGCGCATTGGGCGAGTGCAGAACGAGTTGATCAGTCATACGAAGCAAGCTGCCCGTGACAATGAGTGCGCGGCGTCGATGCCTCTCTCTCCTATATGTGGTCCTGGCTTGCTGTCACCACAGACGACAGGCATCCGGGACACGTGAGAGAGGGGTTGGTGAGCACTCGACACCTGTTGGGATTTGGAGGTCGGAGACACCTAGGGACGATGAGGAGGAGGATCTCTGGACGGTAGCGGCAACTGGGCTGGTCCCGGCACGCTTGGTGCATCAACAAGTGAACAACGGTGAGAATATTGCTACGAGGATGGTTTGCACCGGCCAGGCTTTGCGAAGAATGGTCCGGTGACTAAGAATTTTCGGTAGGTTTCGTTAGGTTCTCGGAGAATGGGGAGGAGCGACGGAATGGAGGAGCATGCAACAGCGCAACGGCAGGTGCAGCCCCTGTGAACCCAAGCTGCAGTGGCGGAGATAGGTGCCTGAGGTGCTGAGGTGTGGTGAGGACAGCCGCTTTGCAGATTCTCAGAAACGCGACCTAGCCCACCGTTGATACCTAACAGCTGAGACCTGCGTGAAGCTTGGACTGGCTGCCCATCAAAAAGAGGACCAAGGCTGGATGCACGCAACGGGCAGGCAGAGTGGTCTCCATTATGAGGAGGGAGGTTGACAGCTTCCATTGTGGGCTGATGATCTAGCAGGGGGGCGCGGGTCCATCAGGGCCTGGATCTTTTTCTTGGGCAGACAAACGGCAGGCTGCAGACCGCTGCAAAACCCGAAACGTAAACTTTCACCAGCCTGCCCACTCTCCTTCTCTCCCCCATTCCAGCAGCCCTCAAATCACGAAGAAGCTGTGTATATGTCGCTGGCGATGTTGCGCAAGAACCCGAGTTCAAACGCTATGGAGAGCGTGACACAGCAATGCTGCTCCGCAGGACGCTCGTGAGTGGGTGTGTGTGTTTATTTACCCCCACGCAGATGTGCACCCTCACAGCCGGACACCCTTTAAACGGTACGGTTCAGAGAGGCAATGGCGACACGTTGCGGACTGAGCTCTAGTTGTGGATTGTCTTTATTGGCCGCCTCTTTGAAGACAACAACCTGGAAAGAACCAGAAATGACAGAGGTCCCTTAGATTAAGTTACTGGTCCCCACCTATTAAAATCCAGCTGGCCTACTGGGAAGAGTGTTTGGGACTTGTCCAGAATTTGCCCAGCGTCAAGACAACATTTAATGACTGCTGCCGTAAAACGGTGGCCACATAATATTTGAAGAACGGTGCTGACAACTTGTGAGAGAACGCGGTGGGTCTTCGGCCGATCTCTGGTCTAGACGAGTCCATTCTGTGTCCAAGGCTTGGCAAGGTCGTTTTTCCTGATCTTGCAGCGGGCAGGCAGCTGTCTCTCACAATTATGGCCTGATCTTGGACACACGGAAATCCCATCACAGCCGCAAGCGGCATTTGCCAATTCCCATGTTGCTTCCACAACTTTGGACACCGCAACGGCCGTTCCAGCAGCGCATCGCCGTTTGCGATACATTTCCCGCATCCGACATCTCGATCTTTGAGCCGCCGTCGATCAGAGCCTCCACTTGGTCACTTGGTTCTCGGCTGGGATAAGCGTCGAGCGTCCAGCTGAACAGGCGGGGCGGGGAGTTCGACCAGCTTCATCATCTCTCCACGCCGCACCAACATCTTCCTGACTTCCCAAGCTGACTTCCCAAGCTGACAACTCACGCCGGAAACTCAATCTCCGCGCAGCACTAAGATGATACTCAGTGTGCCTGAGTTTTCTCAGGATGTGTGAGTGTGCCTGAGTTTTCTCAGGATGTGTGAGTGGGCAAGGTAGCAACCAGCCCAGCGACGAGAATTCGGGATGCACAGCTGCATTTCATGATACAATTTGGAGTCGCGGTTGACGAGCTGAGCGACTGCAGGCTGCTTCGGGCACACGTTAACTTGCACTAGCACACTTCCGCCGCAGGCTTATTACTCAGGTTTGTAGACTCTCGTTGGCTCAATGGAAGCGAGGCGGGAACCAAGTGGTGGCCCAATGACACCAGAGCGAACAGCAGAGCTCCAGCTTCAGCCTCCGCCTGCACCGATCAGATCCAAACTTCCTGAGCATTTCGTTTGTTTTGGGCCTGGGATAGCTCGGGATATCAGGCGATGAACAAGCAGGGCACATCATCAATTTCCTGGAGTCAAGGTGTCTCCGCGGACATCGCGCTCGGCATTTGGGCTCTGGTACTCTTGTTGCAAGTCCGGTCTACATATGCGGCTTGGTGCTCAGTTGGCAGGAGAACGCGTCATGGAGGCCGAATAGAGCCACGACGAGGAGACAAGCAAAAACGCAAGTCATCGATCAGTGTCTTTTCTTGGCTGTCCTTTTGATGCCGACTCTCCTGCAAGTCAGATCCAAGAAAAGACATTGTGCAACCTAAGGAAAGCTCGAGCCTCACACCTGCCTTAACAATTTTCAGCTTGGCGAGGCCGGTCTGGATTTGCGAAGAGGTTCGTCCAATTTACCCCGCACCCACCATTGCCCAAGTCAAGGACAGCCCTTCAACGAGGCCCAAGGTCGGAGCTAGGTCTCCCTGGGCGGTCCCGTACCTGATATGGCCGCGATCCGGGCTTCAACGAGCGTGATAGGGGTTTGTCACATCATGCCTTCTCTTGCGCAGCGCGTGCTGCAGTGCGAAGGGTTTTATTCGGCGGCGACGGAGCCGACCACTGTGGCCTACTGTCCTCTCGCACTGCCGGACTGCACGGCATCTCCCGATGTCCAAAGGTGATCTTGACCATGCCAGCCAGTCACAAGCGACCGGCAAGCGATCGCAGATGGGGGCCGATTTCCCACAGGGGGGCGGTCAGGTTTGCTCTCTGCAGGACACGGGAGTGAGGGCAGTCCGTGGTCCTCGGTGGCCCCCCCTGCCAACGCTCCCCGCGATACGCCCTCTCGATTGGAGGAGAGCGGGCGCTTACACGCCGGGGCGGTCGTACCCCTCCGATTCTCCGATTGGGCACCCGCCTGTGATTGACCTGCCACCCGCATCTTCAGGCTGCTCGGCATGGGCCTGCTCGCACTCGGGCGGCACTGCGGGTGGGAGGCAATCTGGGCGCCGTCCAAAGCGCTCTCTTAAATCGCTGGCAATGGCCCCCTCTTTTTCCGACCAGGTAAGCTCCAGTCAATTCAGCCGCTTCACTGCGTCGCCATTGTCGAGTTCGAGTTGAGTTTCGCGTCGTCGACTGCCAGCAAAGACGAAAGTGTTGCGCCGGACTTCAATGTGAGGCATTCCCAGCCACTGCTGGCATCGCCTCAAGCGCAGCACCCCCGACGTCGATCTGCCCGTGCCAAGCAACGCCCCCAACTCTCAAGCGCTGGGAAGAAAGGAGGGGAATATCGAGAACAAAGTCGACAACAGTCGACAAAGCAGGCAAAGAAACAGAGCCAGGCCAGGAACAGGAAATATATTTGGCTTACGGCTCCTGTCCTGTGTCACATCTCCGGCCAACTGACATCCGACATGGCGCGCACGTATAAAATCATCCACCGGAGGTGGAGAGCCAGGAGGCCGCTTTATTGGGGCATGATCCCGGAGCTGCTGGGAACCATCGCCGTGCTGGTTCTCTTCGGCGTCCAACAACCGGACATGTTTCGAACAGTATTCTGGAGGATTGGCGCCGAGCTGGGCTACAACTCTAGCCCTGTGATCATTCTCTACGCATACGCAAACCACAGGCCACTTCCCACGATTCCGTTCGTGTGGTCGCAGACGTAAGTCATGAACCTTGAGAGGTCTAATAACCAGCCGCTAATCCAAATTCTTAGGCTGACGAACTTCAATGTGGCCATCTCCATCGTCTCGCTCTTTGTCCTGTTGGCGAAGCTCATCATGGTCATCATGAAAGTGTACTTCCCGATCCTCGGCCTGGTACTCAGCTTGTCCCTGACTGCTCTCTACGCGGTGAGCGTCTACGGCCAGATGGGCCCCGACTACCTCGATCCCGAGCATCCGAGTTCAATTGCTTGGTACATTCGCGAAAGCTGCAGTGTCGCCGATAGGTTCGGCGTCGCAAAGCACTGCGCCATGGCCAAGGCGACGTTCGCAGTGACCATCCTCATGGTGTAAGCTCCACCTGAAAAAATTTCCCGGTGATAAACGCTGACTCGGTGACTAGTGCCCTGTATCTCTTCAACGTCGGCATGGCCGCATGGGCAATGTGGCCGAACCCGGAGTTGGACTACCCCGAGGACGACGACGACGATGACCACGTGCACTCAAAAGAGGAGGTCGAGATGCAGCCTACCACACCCCGTGGACCTATGGGAGTCCCTTTCACACCAAGGACGCAAGCATTCCACACGCTCGACAGGAAACTACCACTCCGACAACAATACTCCTAAACCTACCACCCTAGAAGTCTTCCAAAGGCTCCACAGACGAACAACTTACCGTCTCGTATCGATGACCCGCAGGTGCTGAAAACTCCACGGGCATCGCGTTGTATATCTCAATAGTTGAAGGTGCGATGTTGGATGATGGCAAATTTCCTTGATCGGAACGGAATTGTTAGAGCATGTTCCCTGGGTATCAGGATTGGAGTTTTGGGTGAGGCAGGACGTCCTTTGTCTGCCTAGGTGCAGCTGTTGCTGTGTATCATCGCGATTATCGTGAGCGTCTCAAGGTCATTGTCGGTTAAAATCGACTAGTGTTGACGAACAATATACAAAACCACGAGTTGTTTTGATAATATGATGGATCTCTTCGGTGGCCTTCTGCGCCAGACATGGTTCTACTATCAAGGTGCTCCTGAGTGGTTTCCAGGGTGGAGTACGATGTATATTTGACCTGGCACGAGTGTGGATTCCCAGCCGAAGAGTCCTCCAAGCAAGGCAACGCCGACATAACACCGTGCACTTACACTGTCCCATGTGAAGGTGGTCGGTGTCCCTTTGCAACTGAGCCATCGATAAGTGGTCGTGCTGAGATGTGACCTCTCTGGATCAGCCTAGGTGATTTAGTTCGTCGTGCAGAGTCTCACTGGATGGCTTGTGCGGCCTAGTGAGAACACCATGCTTTGTTGATCTGGGCCATCCTACCTTACGTATACCTAGGTACGTAAGCAAGCCCAAGTCCAAGCTCTCACATTTTCGTCCCAAGCTGTATCCCTGGCTCTGACTACACTCCAGTCCTCAAACACCACACCTTATCACGTGTTGCATTTCTTGTCCTAGCAACCTACAGATCACACCACATACCATCCTGCTCATTACCTCTCCCACCGACCTCTACTGCCCTACCAGACACACCACCCCCATACCCACCTGCCTTCTCGCTATCATCAACATGCACCAAAACAGCGCTTCCATCCGGGACATCGACCGTAAACAAACCCCCTCCTTCCACCTCAACCGTCTCATCGACCGTGACGTTCCCCAACCTCACTGGCCGTCCCCCGTCCAGCTCATAGTTGTAACTCCACCCATCCCAAGTAATCCCTGTTATGGCATCCGTACCTTTTGCCATGAGGCGTTGGATTCTGAGGGATCCCAAGGAAGGGGAAGGAGTGGTGTCTGTTGCGTTAGGCAGAGATAGAGCAAAAGTAAAGTTACGAGTCGGTCTGGGGGGAGGGTCGAAGACGGGGACAATGCCCGCGCCATCGACGGTAGTATTGTAGGAATGGAAGTTGATGATGACGATGCGGGTGAGGGCAGATCCGTTTTGGGTGTAAATGGCGTAGACGGCTTCCTTGTCTTGTTGGGGATGGGAGGGGAGGGAAAGTACGCTGGCAGGGGAGTGGATGGTGTTGCCAAAGGCGGCGGCAACCGCGATGTTCCCGTAGTAGGGAGCTTTTGTGCCCAATGTGGCGTTTGGGGTTGAGATGGGCTGCCAGGAGGCATAGCGGTAGTTGGTTCCTTGATGCTGTCGCTTATGTCAGCTTATTATCTTCTTTTTGGGATATGTTCTGTTCTCTGAGGAACCGAAAGAGAGTTCCTGCTCTCGAGACAGGAGAAAGGGACAAAACGGAGGGGAAATTGCCCGGGATTAGACTTACCATGTGAACACGTTTGAAGCCGGCGCTGGCAGCGTAGAGGTTGAAATCGAGGCCCCAGAGGGCGGCGCCGAATGTGTTGGAGAGGCCGGGTCGACCTTGATTGTATAGAGAGTTGTGCTCACCGAAGATAGGAGGGGGTGCGCTGGCGTCTGAACGGAGGATGGCTTGGTATTCGGTAACGTGTGCGGCGATGCTCCGGACTGTGTTGGTGTGGTTCATGAGCGTAGATTGGAGGGTCACCCCGGGAGATTCAGCGCCAGATATGTAGCTATTTCTGTTAGATTCAAGGTTGATGTTGGTGATAGTAAGGGGCTGACGCACTTGTGAGTTGAGAACAAGGGGATATCATTGTTGGAGTTGAGTCCAGCAGCCCAGGCCACGGGAGCTTTGAGCCTGTTCCCAACTCCAGCAAAAGCAGGCGCCAGGAACCCGTAATCTAGGAGCCCAGGGCAGTTGTCCTGAATTAGTGATTTTATCGTTCGAGTTCCATTTTGCCACTGCTCAACGTATGCCTTCTCGTTCCAGCTGGGCGGTCGAACGATGCCGTGGGTTGAGGTAGAGAACAGGTCCGGCTCATTGCCGTACTGCCAAATGTATAACTTTCCTCGTAGTGCCTTGCACACCAACGGGACAGTATCCAGCAGGGTTTGCCATCCAGCGGAATTGTTTCCTCCAAGGCCGAGGTTCAGCCCATGCGAGAACTTGACGTCGTCCCAGGTATCATATGACTCGAAGTATGATGGTCCAATGAAGATGGTGGTTGGGTAGTCCGGAGACCGGCGAAGATCGTAGGTCCCGTTTAGGGCGAACGGCAAAGAGGCATTGTAGAGGGCATAATCCTGAGTATTCCCTCCTACCCTGATATACGGCTTGGATCCCATGATATCCGCGATGTTCTGTAGGAGAATATCCGAATACTTGTTGGGCCTCGAGATATTTCCGGCAAAGTCTGGAAAACTCGAGAACTCGATGCTGTAGCTCATGAAGCTGTCAAACACATCGTTGCCGGGTTCGCCAGACCAGGAGACGTTGTACAGGGATTGACCCCTTCCCAGCGCCGAGATGGCCAGGATGGTGCCAGCGAGTCGCTTCATCTTGACAGGATACGGAGCAGAAGAAACCTTGTCAGCAAGGTGAAGATGTCTGCCCCCTGGGTTGCTCTTATACCGTCTGCGGAGGTTGCACAAAGCACGACGCGCATGGCCAAGGTCCGGCTCGGGTGATCAACACGAATTGTTCATCTTCTCGTGCGGAGACATGGCTGAATGCCAATCTCACTGCGCCTGGAGTAGCCGATTTACTCCAAAAAGGTATGCGAGCACTTCTTCTGTACACTCAACTCTCAGGCTCGCTCCGGAAATATAGGTGGACTCCCACCGTCGTTGAAGTCAGCCACCGAGCCAGGTGGTGAAGGACATTAGAGCTCCCAGCTGCATCTGGACCGTAACTTAGAAAACAAGTCTTCGGGAAATAAGCCATGAAGCATCAGTGTGTTTTTAAGCTTACACGACATGGCGGGGCCTTTTGTTCCTTTCCGGTGTTTCAACATTTGGGGCGTTTTCCGATTTCCATGGGAGGGCAAAGGTCAAGATACCTTACGCGGCTGGTCTCGCAGCAATGCAAATGAACATTGATATGAGTTTCGCCCAAATTCTGTGGACCGAAGCGGCGCATACCTACGAAGGTCCATCGGACAGCTACGAGGAGTGAAGTAAAGGTCCTACAGGGATTCCGCGTGAAGGTGCCGATGTTAGGCGCCTGCCGCTTTTCACCGTTTCCCCACCCCCCGCAGTTCCACCTCCTCGAATGCGGAGATGGTCTGATGAACACCGAACGGGCCGACGTCATCAACAAACTGGTTGGGGGGTACATTCCAGCTGCGCCGAAAGCTCGGGCTATACCTCGTTGATTCCAATCCTGCTCCGGTTGTCATCTTCTGTCTGCCCTACCCCGATTGACCGCATTTTGAAGACAACCCGTAGCCAATGGTTCATTCTCCCCGAGGGACAACAACATCTGATCCAGTGCACGCCACCCCCGCAGCTCGCCCACTGGACCTCGGGTTATTCGTTGAAGGCCCGCCGGAATGGCCTCGCTACAAAAGACGCTTCTCTCCCCCGCATCGCGGATAGCCTCGAGACCCCACTACAACTTCACAAAATCTTGGAGGGCCCTACCAATACCAGTATCTCGACTAGTCGTAACAAACCGGTACATTCGACTGGCTTCAACCATGGCGCCCAAGGTTGGCGAAGATCTCTTTTCGGTGTACTGCTGTACTTCGTAATTAACAAATAACTACAGCTCAGAGATTCATCTCTCTTCAAGAAGGACGTATGTTATGTCAACGGGGAGTGGGTGAAGGCCAAGTCTGGCAAGACTTTCGAAGTAAACGGTAAACAGGTCTACCCCTTAACACCGAGCTCACCCCTACTCACTGCCCGACATAGACCCTGCCACTGGTGAACATATCGGGACATGCCCCGAGTTCGATAAGCATGATACAGAAAAGGCTATCGATGCGGCGGAAGCGGCGTTTGAGACCTTTCGACACACCACCGGGCGAAGTCGGTCAAAGCTGCTCCGCAAGTGGTATGACTTGTTGGTTGAGAACGCCGAAGACCTAGCTACTCTCATCACTTGGGAGAATGGGAAGCCAATGGCGGACGCCAAAGGTGAGGTTACCTACGGCGCCAACTTCTTGGAGTGGTTCAGTGAGGAAGCACCACGTATCTACGGCGACACCATACCGTCATCCGTGCCTGGCAATCGTGTGTGGACTCTCAAGGAGCCTGTTGGTGTCTGTGGCCTGATTACGCCCTGGAACTTCCCTCTGGCTATGGTGACCCGCAAGATTGGCCCTGCTCTTGCCGTCGGCTGCACGGTTGTTTGTAAGGCACCCGGTGAAACACCATACACGTCCCTCGCCATTGCCGAACTCGCCCACCGTGCGGGAGTTCCGCCAGGGGTTATCAACATCATCACGGCCCTCGACAACACCCCCATAGTTGGAGAGGTCCTCACCACCCATCCTACCGTTCGCAAGATCTCCTTCACCGGCTCCACTCCCGTCGGCAAGCTTCTCATGCGCCAATGCTCCGGTACACTGAAGAAGCTGTCCCTGGAACTCGGGGGCAACGCCCCCTTCATCGTGTTCGACGACGCTGATGTTGATCTCGCTGTCACCGGGGCCATCGCCTCCAAGTTCCGCTCATCTGGCCAGACTTGCGTCTGTGCCAACCGCATCTTCGTCCAGCGCGGCATCTATGACGAGTTTGCTGCCAAGTTCGCAGCCAAAGTCCGCGAGTTTCGCGTCGGTAACGGTTTCGATTCCTCCATCACCCACGGTCCTCTAATCCACCACCGCGCTATCGACAAGGTTGATCAACACGTCCGGGACGCCAAGTCAAAGGGCGCACAGGTTATTGTCGGCGGGCATAAGCTCCCCTCCCTCGGCCCAAACTTTTTTGAGCCTACAGTCCTGACGGGCATGACCACTGATATGGCGATGGCCTCCGAGGAAACCTTCGGCCCTGTTGCAGGACTCTTCCCGTTCGAGACAGAAGAGGAAGTTGTGAGAATCGCAAACTCCACGACAGTAGGCCTGGCAGGGTACTTCTTTTCAAGAGATCTGCATCGGGTTCATAGAGTGGCAGAGCATCTAGAGGTGGGAATGGTGGGTGTAAACACGGGGCTCATCTCAGATCCGGCGAGTCCCTTTGGCGGCGTGAAAGAAAGTGGCTTCGGAAGGGAGGGGTCGCTTTACGGCATTGGGGAGTATCAGATCACCAAGATGGTTACGTATGGAGGGATGGGGCTGCCTTTACAGTCTGAATAGGGGTTACATGAGCTTCTTGGGTTCAAGGTTTAATGGGATACATGTAACCAGAGTGTGTGATCTGCTGCTTGGAAAATTTGGAAGACCTCGTCGGAGCAGTGGAATTACACCGTTTTTGACGGTTCACAATATGCTGATATCATGTACCAAGATCTGACCAGTCGTGGTGCCCATTCTCGCAACTCTCGCAACATGCTAGTGTAGTAGAGTTGAGATATGTGAAGCGGAGGTTAAGTCCCAGACATGACTGACACCTTGTTAACACCATCCGTCAACCAGACGCACATACCACACAAGACATTCACCCAGTATTGGACAATGCGGAACAGAGAAAGTAGGGCGAACTCAACACGCGAGAGGGTATATTATTAGCTATTAGAAAGTTCTGCTTGGCCCTTGTCCGACGGTACGTGTCATGACAAGTTAGGAAGCCATCAACACCATGACTACTCCACTGGCTGCTTCCACCTCGCACCCATCACCCACAACTCGTCATGTTTTTTGTCTTTAGTTGTGACAACTCTCCCTCTCATCCGCTTCTCGATCTCTCTTCCACACAACCAGCCGTCCTCCAAAGGCCGTCCACTCCAATCAACTGAGCACCTCCAAGAGGCTCCCGTCTTGCTTGCGGGGGGTATACGTTGGGTATCAAAAACACCAGAAATACAACACAGCTTTCATGTACCGAGAGATCAGAAATGACCGAGAAAGGAAAAAAACGCAAACGCGAGAGGGGGAATCAAGGTATCCGACAAGGAGAGCAGGCAAGAGCTGCAAATAAACTAAAACAAGAAAATGAAATCAGTAGCTCGGCGGCCGGGCTTCTTGCCAGAAACCATGCGGCTTCTGCTCAATGAGGGTATCAAAGAACCATTCTCGGCAGGGTATCTTGAAATGCAGATCCGATTCCGACCAAACCAGGGGATGTGTTGTGTATGTGTTGCGTGTCCTCTCAATGTTGATTGCGTGCATTGGTTGACGGGTGTCGTTGGTGAGTTCGCTCTATTTTAAAGGAATTTTCGTGTTCTAATCCGACGTCATGTCTCATCGATGGTGCAAGGAACAACCCGTCCAAACGTATCGTCGTTTAGGCGGCAGCGGTGACCACGGGAGCCGCAGCAACGGGCTTGGCGGTCTCCTCAGAAGCGGCCGCCTCCTCCTTCTTCTCCTCGGCCTTGCGCTCGGCAGGGGTCTCGGCGGCAGCGGAAGTCTCCGCAGCCGGGGTAGAGGCCTCCTCGGTCTTCTCCTCAGCCTTGTCAACCTTCTCCGCCTTCTTGCCCTTGATGGTAGCACGGAGCTTGGAGAACGGCGAAGGAGACTTGGGTTTCTCGGTCTCGTCGTCAGAGGTGGCCTTGGCCTTGGGGGCAAGGAAGGCACCGACGAAAGGAAGAGAGCTCTTGCGCTTGTCGCTCTTGACCTCCTTCTTGGTCTCGCCGTTGGTGGCGGGAGCGGCCTCGGTGGTCTCGGTGGGGACAGTGGCGGGAGAAGAGACCTCAGCGGAGAGGGGCTCGGTAGTCTCGACAGCGGGGATCACCGGGGCGGTCTCAGCAACAGCCTCAGTGGTGGCAGGGACCTCCTCGGTAGTGGGAGTAGGCTCAGGGGAGGCGACCTTCTTCTTGCCGAAGGACAGAGCGCCAAAGAGGCTGGCACGCTTGGCGGGGGCGGGCTTGGCCTCAGCAGCCTCCTCCTTCTTGTCCTCAGTCTTGGTCTCAGCCGCGGCCTCGGTAGCAGCAGGGGCCTCGGTGGCAGCCGGCTCAGCAGCAGCAGCAGGCTCGGTGGCCGGGGTCTCAGCGGCAGCGGTGCTGGCCTCAGCAGCAGGAGCCTCAGCCTCGGGAGCGGCCTCGGCCTTCTTCTCCTCCTTCTTACCAAGGAAGTTACCGAAGATGGAAGCACGCTTGCGGCTGGCTGAGCGGCGCTTGGGCTCCTCCTCCTTGGGCTCCTCCTTCTTGGCCTCCTCAGCAGCGGGCTCGGCAGTAGGAGCAGCAGCGACCTCAGTCGCCTCGGTGGTCTCGGCAGCCGGCTCAGCAGCGGCAGCCGGCGCCTTCTCCTCCTTCTTAGCGGGGGCAGGCTTGAGAGCCTCAAGGGTCTTCTTGTAGGTCTCAGACTCTGTCACAGTAGCGGCGAGCTCCTTAGCCTCGGCAATCTTGGCCTTGAGCTGAGCAACCCAGGCGTCACGCTCAGCAGTAGAGGCAGCCTTGAAGGAGTGCTTGTGGCCCTTGGAGATGAAGTGGAACTTGTTGGCACCATCGGTCGTGGGCTCAGAGGCCTCAGCCTAGTAGACAACTTGTCAGTTGCGGTTTGTGACGAGTACGCGTTTTCAATTCTGCTTACGAGCTGGATGGCACCCTGGGGAGCAGACTTGTCCTTCTCACCGAAGAAGAGGAGGCCCTTGCCGGTCTCAGCAGCCCAGGCAGCAACGTGGTGGGCAACGTCGGCAACCTTGTCGCCCTTGAACGAAGAGGTGGCCTTCACATCTACGGGCTCAGAGCCGAACCAGAAGAACTTCTTGGAGTGAATGAGGTTCCTTGACAAGGGTTAGCACTGGCACGGCTGAAAACACCAACAATCGCCACTCACTTAGGGAAGTTCGCGCCCTCGGGCTTGTGAGAAAGATGGCCATCCTCCACGGGCTTTGCTTCCTCAACCTCTTTTGCGGCTTCCTCGGTAGCGGCGGGCGCCTCGGTCGTCTCGGCAGCAGGTGTAGCCTCGGCGGCAGGCGCAGGGGCAGCCTCCTCGGTCGCAGGTGCAGCAGCGGCGGGAGCAGCAGCGGGGGTCTCCTCGGCAGGCTTCGTCTCGACGACAGGCTCGGCAACGGGAGCGGTCTCGGTGGGCTTTACGTCGGCCATTGTGATTGTGTAGGGGGTTGTGCTTAGCTACGAAAGCTGGGTATCAAAAAGAAGCAGAAAAAGGAAATGGGTATCAGGGTATCACTGAGAAAGAGAAAACGGAGCTGGCTCGATGTGATGGGGGAGCTCGGCACTGGTCTTCGAGACACTGTGGTTGAGACTGGATGTGAGGAAGAGAAGAGAGGGAAGTGGTTGGACACCGCGTGATGGCTTCCGGGGGTACTTATTGCTTTATTGCGGGCAAAGAGTGTTCGGTTTGCGGGCGGATGTGAAAACGGTAGGACTGCTGTGTGGTCCGCCCACGATGGCCCAGTCAGCGAAGCGAAAAAAAAAAGCTCCCTGGTCCCCTGCCCACCAGGCCAGAAACGGAATCAACCTGCTCGACAAACGGGTGGACCCCCAGACGCCGGATGCTTGGCCAGTGCTTGGGCAGAGGCAGAGGCAGACAAAGGCGCAAGCTCAATGGGGGGTCAATGTGCAGTTGCTGGGAGAACACGAAATTGCTTCAACCGTTTTTGGACAGGGATCCAGATTTCAACATGCACTCATGCTGCAGCCACTCGAGCTCACGCCCGCACGCGCTGCGCGCCTGCACACTCGCCGCCCACACGATGCACCCACTGGCCAGTGCGTTTCTGGGGGTTCATCTTCCCGGTCGGGTACTTCAGACACAAGTACCGGCATCCTGCCTCCTGCAATGCAGCGCCCTCATCTCACCCCATCATCTCCAGCCTGCTGCCGCGCCATCGCTGCCTGCTCCAGCGCATTTGCAGCGCATGAGCTGCGTCCACGGGCGGTCCACAACGGATCACTTGTGCTGCTGCCGCACGCGCCCTGGTGACTTTAGTCGCGGGTAGCTTAATTAAAGAAGACCCTCTCTCCTTGTCGATCAGGGCTTTCACTGCATCGTCGATTTTGGCAGCAATGACCACCCTGCATCGTGTGGAGCTTCCATCTCCAATATCGATCCATGGATGCTGGCCCCAAACCCTCGTTTTTCCATGACCCGGAAGTTGAGACATCAGCAGCGGGAACATTCGCTGCGGTGGTCCGCCGCAGAAATGTTGTGCCTCGATCCTGCAATTTGGGCTTCGCAGGCAACCCAACGAGCCAAGGGGCGTCACATTGAAATTCGATGCTCTGCCGGCCGCCGGCGTTTAGCAACGACACAAAGGAACCATGTCCCGGATGTGGGCCCTCAACCATTGGTACGGGGTTCCACACCGTAAAATTTGGTGACAGACGTTATCAATTTATAGGGATCCACTGTTCCCACTCACCACCTCCCGTTCCCACCTTTCGTTGTGGCGGCTGCACCCCCCAGCGCTGTGAACGACAGATGATGCTCGACCAATCCATGAGAGGACTTTGCTCCGTCGAAACAGTCAGGGCAACAGCTCCGACCCGACCCTGCCACAGAAATCGGGACCACAGCAGCTCGGAAAGGAATGGAGGCGGCGCGGTGGCCCATGGTCGTTTCCCTAGTGGGGCCGATTTCCGTCGTAAGACGGTGCCGATTCCCGATAAGTGAGCGACGCCGTTTATCTCGAACAGCGTCCAGTAGCGGCGGCGGCGGCAGAGGAAAGGTCCAGCTTGGCATGAAGACGTCGGGGTGAGGCCCAGCAGCGGCTGCATAGAGCGAGCTTGGTGGATGGCACCAGTTTCCATCAAGTGACAGAAACAAAAAAAGGAGACAGGAGAGCGATGCAGCCAAAAACGTTATGCCGTTCACCGTCAGACCATCCCCCGGCCCCCTTGGTCCCACCAGAGGCTACGCGATGCAACACATCTCAGGGCGCCCTCCGTTTTCTGTGCTCTGCAGACGCTCGGTCTCCCTGCATCCCACACGCCGCACCGCTTTCCAGCAGTGCACATCACATAGGGCCCCTATTTCAATATTTCGAAGGTCGTCTTCCCGATCTTTTTCATTCCTCGTCGATGTCCTTTTGTTCTTCTTTTGTGCAGCGCTCATGCCTTGGGCATTGGGGATTCCAAATCCACCCCCGTCCACGGGTTGTCTCGCCGGGACGGTTCATTTGCCAATCGGTCGATGAGCCGCGCCAGGAGGTACGTACAGCCCGGCACTCGACCTGGAAAGCTGCTCTGTATCTGCCCGAATGCACAGAATTCGGCGGGCAAACGGGCTCGGGTGTTTCAGACAGCCTCGCCATCGCCACGGCTATCCAGCAGAAACAGCAGCATCTATCCGCCTGAGAGCACACGTGCCGCTGCATCGCTCCCCACTCAACCCACCACGACGAGTGACGACACATCTAGCTTCTCAGCCGTGACCGTGGCAAGGTGTTTCGGGCCTCGTTCCTCACCAGTCAGAGCCGACGCCGCCGATGCAGTTGGCTGCCGACCTCTGCCCATGAGAGCCGTCCGCCAGCGGGGATTCGCGGGATCCTCCATCAACCCCTCATCGCAGCCTCGACACTCCTCCGACCCAGTGCCCACACATGCAACCATCATCTTGTATTTCGTACGCATGATTCCTTCGTTGCAGTTTGCCGGGTGGGGTCGTGTCTGGACCAAGAGTCTTGTCCCATCCATGGACCGCAACCACCCGTTGCAACGCACGCCACTCAACCCCAGCCTATGCCTGGCCGCGATGTCGCTGGAGGGCATGATTGCGCCATGATTGGCCTCCTCATGCCAAACAATACTTGGTGTCCGGCGCCTCTCGCAGCTGCCCGCATGGCGCGTCGAGATTTTGCCTATATTTCGTCCCGTAGCTCGCTCTCCACCGCCAGGAGCAATCATACGTCGATCTTTGACGACTTAGAATGGAAGGGCGGGATGTGGTTGTCGCACGTCAATCGCAACTCCGGGCCCGGTCTGCGCCTTTAGTTCTGGATCCCTGCAGCCGCCTGTCCGTGAGGCTCACTCGCCTTCACCTCTGCAATGCCCTCGCCGCTGGGAAACGGTCTCAGACCGCCCTCGAACACAAGCGACATCTGCAGGCCTGGGCCTGCGGTCGCAAGGGCCCTATCTCGGTAGGCAGTCCAAACGGGGATTCAGATTACGTATTCCACAGGTTGATGGAGCCGGACCCCTATTCAGAGTGGACTACCTGCTGCCTGTGCAAACATGCTCTAGAGGAAGCCATCACGCGCAAAAGTCAACGGATCCGTAGCGTAATACGGGAAAATCGACTCTGGCGTGGGTAGCTTTGCCGTTCTGCGCCCCGCCCCGTCATATCGGAATGCGCCGTGCGAGGCTTCAAGGCCGCCGCTAACACAAATTGCCAAGACGCCACCATCTCGCAACTGCCAAAAAGTTTCCAGTCATCGGATGGTCTCAAATATCGTAAAATGTGCGATTGGTCCCCTGTTCTGACTCGGGCGAATATCGCACAAGTGTAGCTGCTGCCGCCACGACAAGACCGGTGAGATACCGCGGCCAGCAGGAGTGTATCATGAATGCTGTGAGACAGAGTCCTGAAGCTGTCCTCATCACGGCGTAGACTTCAGCACGTGGGGCACGCATCCTCGCCAAGAGATTTGAGCATCAATGAAACGCCAGTTCAAGTTGTTGTCTCTTTTGAGCCTCGGCGAGCGAACTTCTTGCGTGTCGTCCCTGATACAGCCTGGCTAAGAACCTTGAGGACGAGGTCTCCAAAACTGAGTGACTCATGTTGGAGAGCAACACCTGAAGATTGCGATTTCCCCTTTGTGGATTGCGACATCTGGTGTGCCATCAACCAAATCCAGAGTGCTGAAATGACGGAATCCTCTCGGTTTCAGCGCGCGAGACGGTTGCAAATGCGACGAAAACCACCACCTTGGGGACAAGCAGTCTGTGCCTTTCCTCGGTGGGGCCCACTTTGACGTGGAACTGGCATCGCGCATGACTTTGGACGTTACCCATCTCTGCCACTCTGCGGTACGCCTCTTCGTCTCTGCTGACCGCCCCTTCCTCGAGCTTGCGGATTCCATCTCGTCCGTATTGCCGATCCCCAACGTCTTGCGCGGGACGGGATGGGCTGCACTGTGAGCGAGTTACCCCACCAGATCTCGATCTTGTGGCCTCTTTTCGGCGCTCCGTCTCTGCTTTCTCTCACCGAAGCAGGCCAATCAGAGGTCATGCTTGCGGGCAGACGATCCTTCAAACGATGGCTCTTTGTTCTCAAGCAGTCCCCCATCGAGGGCAATGCCACTTTGGCCTTGTCATCGCTCGCTGTTCTGATGCTCTGCCGGTCGACCATGCCCAAACTTTGCAGCTTGACCGAAGTATTTCCATACAGCTCTCAATTTTTCCGGTTCAAAACAGCTGACCCCTATGCCCTGTCCTCCACAGATATTTTCATGCATGGCAGAAAGCCCTCCAGCCCGCATATGGGGAGGGAGAGGAGCAAGTGCAGATCCTCACCCACGCATCTCACTCATCCCATTCCATGCCGCTTATCTGGGCAGGTCAGCGAAAAAGATCATTATCTTCCAGCAGACTCCCCCAAGCCGGCTCATCTAGCTTCCTCGGCTGGCACTCGAAGGGGGGCAGCACAAGCAAAAAGCCCAGCCAATCTTGGGGACCTGAAGCCAAACCCAACCAATGGTGGTCGTCTTGCCTGTCTCGTGCCAGGCGGCAAAGGCTTTGGTCTTGCAGGTACTCGGCAGGACGCACGCGACATGCTTGCCGCGCAGTGCGGGGAACCGTCATATCATGCTCCTTGAGCACCAAGAGGTGGTGGTCGCTGTCGTGGCAGGCGAGGCGCCGTCAATCGGATCGAGTCGGCGGTGAGATTTGATGGCACATGCGCACTTGGAGACACCGCGTTCTGGCAATCACTTGCCAATGGGGTGTAACCGGCTTATCTTGCGTCGTCTGGGCTCTCCTTTCAGGTGTGCGCTTTGGTGTTTGCGAGCCCCTGACTCCTCCGCCTTTATTTCTTGCGCTTCATCTGTGGGAGATCAGGCCTTCCCTGCAAGCAATTTGAGCGGCCGGTCGGTGTGCTCTGCAGAGGGACTGCCGAGCTCGCCAACGGATATAGAACGGGATGACGACACCGAGGGGTCTCCCGGGCTGGCTGTCGGGGATGGGAGCGCCGCAGGGCCGCCTTCTTGACGGTTCGTACTCGGTCGGGCAATTCTGCCCCTGACTGCAACCAAGCTGCAAGCTGGGCTGTCTGTGTGGCCACCCTCTTTGGCTCTTCTCGGGGCATGACTGTTTGTTTTGCGTGCTGCAGAGTGCCCCTGAACGAGACCGCCTTCCCTGGAAGTTCCTTTGCTTCTCAGATCCTTCATGGTCCTCCAACAAGTGCTGGCCTAGGGTCCTCTCAAGTCCTTCGCGCGATCTGTCCACTAGGAAGCCAGAGAGATAAGCTTTCCGGTTCCATCTCGACCGCTTCTGGGAGATATTCTTTGCCCTGCAGGGTAGGTGTATTGCTTGAAGTCCCTACCTAGGTGGCAGTTTCAAGGAGACCGGAGACCCTTGGACAGTTCCGGTGGGATGGTAGAGCACTGTGTAGACCCGCTCATCGCCTACATTCTCTGGATTTTGGAGGCAGGCGGCCAAGTGGCGCCGTGTCTGCCCGGGCTGAGCTCGAGGCCGGACGTGGCTGGAGCAGCCCGAGAGGCCGCGGTTGAAGCTTTGGTTGGATGGGTATCTCGAGAGACCGGGGAGTGTTTGGGTATATCTCCCGGCTGCCTCCTCTTATTGTTTTCTCCGGGAGTGCTGGGTCGCTACCGGCTTGTTGAGGGTGAAGTCGAGTTGGTTCTGAGACTCCTGCTCGTTCGCAGCTCGGCGGTGTGTGCTCGTTGCGCCTGACTTGGTTTCATCAAGAAACGGGGTCGTTGTCAAGTTGGCACGACTTCCATATGGACTTCTCCCGAGCTGGAACCTACTGACCGCGTCCCAGACCCGCGCGCTAGCTCCGCCATCGCCATGGAAACTACTCTGCGATGACCAACCCACGTCAAATACGGAGAGAAACGTGGGGCTGGTCCTCAACGAAACGATTACAACGAAATCCGTGCTTGAAATTCTGTGAGGTCAGCTCTCGTCTTATCAGACCTCCCTGCTTTTTCTCTGGCTCTACCTTCAAATCGCCCCTTTCGGTCTCCCAGCAACGAGGATCCACCCCCGGCCCTTACCAAGTCGCAGATTCACTGCACAAGTGATGCCTTCATTCACATTTCTCAACGAAAATCTGGGTGATCAAACTGCCTCGGTCAGGGTGAATGGCTTGCCAGATCCGATGGCGAGTACAGCCCACTGATTTAAGGTTGTGGCTGAACCCTGACGTGCGAACTTTTCCTCGGCTGCTGGAAGGAAATTTTATTGACATACTTGGGCTTGCAGCAGGCAGTCACTTGCTCTCGTTCATCTCTTCTTTCGGTGGGCCCATCGAGGATAAAGAGATCACCACCGTCGGCGGCGCCAATTCACTGTCCTACGGCCAACTCCAAGGGAGAGTATAAATTACGCTTCTCCCTCCGAGATCCTATCTTCTCTTCCTCCTTTCAACAACCTTCCAACCCACCATCCTTGGAAGCCCTCATATCAAGACCTAATTCTCCCTGACAAAGAAAGGCTCTTGCACTCTGAGCCTGAGCTTATCCCCATTCTACGAGTAAACATCTTCAGGTAAGCCCTACATCACCCCGGTTCACAAATTCCCTCCAGCACCATCCTCTCCCCAAGGCCTCCCTCGCCTACGCTTGATCATCACTTCAGGCCACCTATCTCTCCAAACACATTTGCCGCCTCTCCACCTCCTCCCCACCACATCCGTCATTCACTCCTTACCTCTCTCATCATTCACCAGCAACCGAATCTGGAGCATAAGTTGCAACCCACCAAGTGGTAATCCTCGTTTTTCTACGCTCGTTGAACACACACTTCACCTTCCTCCTCCATCTTGCCCACAAAAAATCGCCAGGGAAGTCAGCATCGATCTGCCCTTGCGGGTTGTTCTTACCTCCCTTGATCGATTTGACCGTCAACCAAACCACGTGTGCGCGCCTCTTGGCCATCCCAGCAATTTCCTTGACGTACGGAATACATTCCTTCATACATCTTCGCACACTTTTTTTTCTCAATTCTCCCTCGCCTTCACCGAACCCCTGAAGGTCGAATTCTGGCATCAATCACACAACATCTTGATATTGACATCCTTGATTGCTGACTCGTCGATAAACTTTTCAGTTTGCTCTCTTGACGCCTCAATTTCACATTGCTCAACATGGCTCGCGGTGGTCCCAATAGTGGTGGCCGAGGTGGTGGCCGAGGTGGTGGTCCCGCTGGTTCTGGCAGAGGTGGACGGGGCGGACGGGGCGGTGGTCCGTCTACCAGCGGTCTTCCGCTCCCCGATGACTACGTGGTGAACAACAGCAGCAGCGCAGAGAAGAACAAGGGCAAGGCGCCCGGCAAAGCTCCTGCTCCCAAGGTGGCTGTGTTCAAACCCCCCCCTCCGGTATGTTTTGTTCTCTGAGCAGGTTTGCTGGACTAGACTAATTTCGCATTGGCCATGCAGGTTATTCCTATGCCGTGGGATATTGATCCCGTCATCTTTCCCAAGCCCGAGCCTGTTGGTGCCAACAAGATTGCCTTCAACTACAAGCGCGAGTGGGTCTCGTACGGCGTCCGTCGAGATCAAGTCGGCGACAAGCTGCGCAAGGATCTGCTGCGACAGAAGCGGATCGAGTTGCCCGCCATCCTCAAGGGCGTGTCTGATGGCCGGCTGAAGGAGTTCAGACAGATGTACGCCGACGCCGGAGAGCTCGAGCTCTTCAAGAGCAGGTGCGATCACGTGAACGAGGGCGGCCTCACGCGCCTGATCTTCCAGGTGAGTCTGAATCACGTCTGGCGTTTGCATGAAGGCGACTGACCCGTGTGCTCGATTTCAGTCTCCTCTTGTGCAAAAGTCTCACCCCAAGTATGAGGGCTGCAAGCAAGACAAGGGACTCACGAAGGTCCTGCGTGTTGCTGAGCTTGGTGCCAAGATCATGCGTCATCTCATGCCCAGCCTCCGGGATATTTCTGCTCTCGCGGGAACCTGCCGCGATGCAGCCTTTTCGGTCACGTCGGGTACCGAGGTCTGGGACGCCACCACGGGCGACTTCGACATGGACCGCTTCAAGGACAGTGAGGGTGTCCGTCAAGATGTGCTCTGCATTGCGGCCTCGCAGATGAAGCAGACCAAGACGACAACGCCTTACATGGACGGATGGAACATTATGGAGAAGTTTATCCGCGGTGTTGTCGAGACTAGCAGCAGCTACCGCGACGTCGTGATTGACCAGCTGCCGTTCTTTGACCTGAGGATGTTGGAGCTGATGATTCAGAGCATGCCCAACCTCGAGACGCTGGCCATCTCCCGCTGCGTCCTTCTTGACGTCACCAAGCTCGGCCCCCTTATCGAGGTCGTCAAGCGTCACGCCCGCACCGACGCCATGGGCAACAAGAGCTACGTCAAGGTCGATTTCGCCCCTTACTTCTTTGAGGGACCCAACGACGCGAACCGGCTTGGATGCTACGGTGTCACTCACCACGAGCCGAACTTCCACATACCAAAGGCAGTCATGGCGCTGACTCTCCGGTACTTCCCCGAGGCGGCCGAGATTGGCATGGATATTCTGAGCGACAGCTCGTCCTTTTGGAGCTTTGTGTGTCGCCTGCCGGGTCCCGACGCCCTCTGGCACGTCAAGGCACGCGACGCCTACGTTGCCCGCAACCAGGCGCTCCTCAAGATGCGACCCAACTTGAGGAACATCCCCGCCTACAAGTCGATTCCCGCTTCCGACAGCATCGAGTCCGTCTTCGCTGACGAAATGACGGCGGCCGTCACAGGCGACGGCGTTGGCGCCGTTTATGTCCCCTCGGCCGTCAAAACGCGGTGCTTCGATCTGCCCACGCCCATCACGGGCGGGTACGGCTGGTGGCGCATCCATCGCCGCTGCAGAGTGTGCAAAGTCGAGTTGCCGGAATCCCTCTTCTCGCTGCAGCGCACCCGTTGCTGGGGCTGCGAGATGGTCGAATTTGTCGACGAGATGGAGGACTCGCACTTTCGTTATCGCATGACGGCTGCCATCACACGCCTCGTTCGTCATCTTGGTGTCCAAAAGGGGGTCCGCTTTCCCGCCAACAGCTATGGTGCCTTTGCCGACGCCAGGCTTGGTGTCCAACAAGGAGCCTCGTTTGCCGACATTATCTCGGCAGAGCGCTCCAGTCATCTCCAGTGCGCCATTGACATTGTCCGCGACACTGATAATGCCTGGGCCTACCACCTCCTCAACCCAACGGGCAAGGACGCTCGCCCTGCTTGGCCCGAGGTGCCCCTTTTCGAGCACGATGAGGACGATCAAGCGACGATGCGCCGGCTGCGTAACCTTATTCACACCTGCAAGGCCGTTGACTTCCGCATGGGGGGTCCGCAGTATCTCCACTCGGGCCGCGTCCATTTCTGGCCACGCAACCTCGAGTCGTGCGTTCTGCTTGGCGAGAAGGTCGCGAAGCGGTACAAAACCGCCATAACCGACCAGGATCCCGGAAGTGAGTCGTTTGTCGACTTCATGCATCGCTGGCAATGGTCGGAGCTCACCGACCTGCGCCTGGAAGAGCGCCTTTCAAACACCCCTCACGTGACGGCGCAGCTGGATGCGAAGAACATCACTATGAAGGAACACGTCAGCCAGATGAAGTTCAAGCGGCTGGAGCGACTGTTCGCTGCCAACCTCGAGTGGAAGGTGCAGTGCAGTCGTGACAAGCGCCTTCAGCTGCATTTCAAGGCCCAGACCGAGGACTACACGACGGCGGGCATCGGTCCTGAACATACTTTCCGACCCTACAGTCGCGACAAGCAAAAGGAGGCCGTTGAGTGCCTGGGCGCAGACTACCTTCGCGACGGGACGTACATGCAGGGCGCCGAGTAGTCGACTCTCTGCGGCCATCTTGCTACATGGCACCCCCTGTCCTTTTTCTTTCGGGACACCAGCCCTCACTCCTAGACACACCAAGTGTTACTATGCACGTCTCTTCTCTTTCTATCAGGGCACTGATACTCAGCATTGCACACGCAGTCACATTCAGCACGGCGTTCAGAACTGCCTACTCTCCTAATAACGCCGAGGGACTGTATCTTTTCCCTCGGCTACCCTAATGCCCCCTTCATCGCGGAACGACACGATACCCCAAGAATGATTTGTTGACTGGACACGAACACGACGTCCGATACGGCCTTCTCTCGCTTTCATTTAGACTGGACACGAATACGACAGTCAGATACGATTTTCTCTCAGTTTTCCATTTCGCTGCTCCTACTTTTTTGCCCGTCGCGGCGTCTCTCAACGATACGGCTTTGAGATGGACAATGCGACATTTGACATCGACTCTTCCCTTCTGGTGCTTACCTGGACGGGTCAGCTCTGACACTTGAGCTGTCCCTGAGTGGGATGCGGACTAGGGTTGGCGGTTGACTGGCAGTAAAGATATGGACGGAGCATGCATAATAATCATGGTTTGCGATCACCACATAGATAGTATTAGTTTGCGGTAGTAACGGAGATTTCATAAATAAAGCTTGGTGTGCGTGACTTGCTGTGTTGTGTACGCATGGTGATGGGTGATATGAATCCAGAAACAAGGGGGTTCTATCCAGGTTGCAACTGGGTGCAAGTCGAAATGAAAATGGCATCCCCTGACAAGTGAAGACACGATATAGAGACTCAATGGGTATCATTCGCACCTATCCTACATATTTGTACAGAGTTTTACATGGTTATACAACGCAGCCTCAGTTTGCCTGCTCCCTGGGCTCCTCCACATCCTTGCTGTCAACAACCGCAGGTTTCCTGAGCCCCGAAACAGCAACCACATTCCGCAGGTTGCCAAAGGGCAGGGCGTCGCTGATCCGGCGCGTCCCAGAAAACAGCATGACGAGCCTCTCAACGCCGCAGCCCCAGCCGCCGGTGGGAGGCAGACCCGACTCAAGAGCTTCGACGTAGCTCTCGTCAATGTGAACATCTTCCTCGCCCAGTGACTGACCGCGAATCTCCTCGTTGGCTTTGGCCTGGTCGATGAACTTTTGGCGCTGAGCAAACGGGTCGTTCTCCTCCTCGTACATGTTGGCCATCTCCTTGCTGTTGATGAAGAGCTCCGCGCGAGCCGAGACTGTCTGGCCGGTTTTCGGGCAGACGAAGCTCTTGGAGAGGGGGGACATGCAGACGGGGTGGTTGGTGATGAAGACTGGCTCTTGCATGGAATGCGGCTCGACGTGTGTGGCGGCCAGCTTGTCGAGGAGTTTAGTGAGCGAGGGCGAATCCTCGGGGACAGGGACGCCTTTGTTCTTGAGCAGGGCGACCACGTCTTCGAAGGCGGTGTCCGTTGTGAGATCGGGGAGCTGGAGCTCGAGAGCTGATTCTAGCGAGGGTATGAACTCCATCTGCTTGAATGGTCGACGGAACTTGGCCAAGTCAATGGCGGGGAGGGAGATGAGTTTGTCCATGGCGAGATCGTGGCAGTGTTTGGCAGCGCCGCAGACGAGGTCCTCGGTGAGCTTGAGCAGATCCTCTAGGTTGGCATATGCCTGATAGAACTCGCAGGTGGTGAACTCGGGGTTGTGTGTCTGGTCGATGCCTTCATTCCGAAAGGATGGGCCCAGCTCGAATACCCTGTCAATTCCGCCAACCACGAGACGCTTCAACCACAACTCCGGCGCAATTCTCAACGATAGGCCCTTGTCCGAAGACCCCTCTTCCCCCGAAGTGACAAAGGGGGTTGCCAACGCACCGCCAGAGGCCTCGGCAAGGATGGGCGTCTGGAACTCTAGAAAACTTCTCTCGTGGAAGAAATCACGGATGTACTTGATGAGGTACGAGCGCAAACGCAACGTGTCTACCGTCCTGCGGTTCACCAGCATGTCCACATGGCGCCGTTGGATCTGGGCGCCCTCGTCCTCCAACTTGACAGGCAGAGGCACCAAGCCGGGCGTCAGAATCTCCGGCATACGCGTCGCCACAACAGTCAGCTCTCCGGTTGACGTGCGCGTTGCCTTTCCAGTCACGGCTGCTTGCTGTCAGCATTGCCCTGTCAACCAGTCTACAATCACGGTATACACGCACAAATGATGTCACCCCTGGCCACGAGCTTCGAAAAGCTCTTAAACGACTCAGACGTCGCACCGGTTGGCTCTAGCAGGCGGAAGGTGAGCATGACCTGAACCTGCTCAAACTCGCCCCTGACTACGATAAACACAAGTTTTGAGCCTGCGACGCGGACGAACTCGGCGCGGCCGCGGATTATCACCTCCTCGTTGGCAACAACGCCTTGTTCCATATGCTGGTATTTCTCCCGAAACTCTGGGATTCGCATGGGGTTCCCATCGTGGCGTATCCGAGGAAACTGGAGAGCGTTCGCCTTCACCAGCTCTTGGTGCCTTGCTGCATGGTAGAAGCGCAGGTAGGCCGGGTTGCAGGTCACGCGCGGCTTCCACGCAAACGGCCGCAGGAACTGGAGACGGGGCGCTGATCTCATCGTATCTATCAAGTCGCAGTCAGCAACATGTTTCTGGGATGTTTGGCTGCAGACAGAAAGTAATAAGATAATGTCAGATATTTGGCAGTTGTGATCATGCACGCAAAGCGTGTCAGTCGCAACGGTTCTAAGGTTAATGCGGATCATCACGTAGAAAGCGTCTCAAAAATAAATAGAGATGGTACTCACAGTCATACTGGTTGCCGTCAAGACGGACAGCAATCTAGCAGTCGAAAGTTGCAAAACCCGAGTCTCGGGCGAAGCTCTGGATTTTTATGTCGTCTGGAACCTCCATCCTAGGTATATCCAATTACAACCAGCAATTCGATAGGAAGCTCCCGGGCCCACCCATGCACGCCAAGCCGACCGATAATCAACCGCGTCACCGCCCGGTTTCCCAGTTCGGCAGAAAAGCGAGAGCCTTCATCATCGACCAAGCAAAGCTCACCCAGCAGCCCCATCGCGACGACATCAACCCCCAGCCGACCTCACCAACCTAGACCTCACTCCCCCGTACAAAAACTGTCCCTAACCGCCAAAATGTCCATGTTTGGCTTCGGAGCCCGCGCGCCCACCTCGGCGGAGAAGGTCGCCGCCGTCGAAAACGAGCTCAAGGTCGTCGCAGAGATGCATACCCGGTACAATTCACCTTTCTTTTCCCTCATCCTCGCGCGCCTGACACTAACACTTACCCCCTTGTTCAGAATGGTAAAGATCTGCTCCCTTAAATGCGTCGACAAGACCTACCGCGAAGGCGAGCTTAGCAAGGGCGAAGCCGTCTGCCTCGACCGCTGCGCAGCTAAGTTCTTTGAAGCCCACGCCAAGATCTCGGATCAACTACAGCAGCAATCTTCGCAACAAGGCGGCGGTTTCGGCATGTAAAATGCCAGGGGGGAATTGGTTTTGTGAACAAGAGGAAGAGGGAAACATTTGCATTGTTTCGCTTGATACCGAAGTGCGCGGACGATGGCAAATGCCGGCCCCTGTTGATAGGAGCTCCGGTGATGCCGTGTCACGTCTCTGTAATTGTATCGGAGCATAGCAGGGTCGCGGGCTGGTGGTATAGGCTGGTCGGGCTGGGTGTACCATGTAAGAATAGAGTGTTCATAATTCAGGAGCTAGAAGGACGGTTCTTGTCATGGCGGTACCGGGGATTTATAGAAATGGAATCCCTTCTCTGGAGCATGAAATTTGGACAAATTTGTATTCGATCATTTGGCCTTGTGTGAGAACCAGGGCTGTATTGAGAGAACTCTGGCCATTGACGAAGATGCTGTACCTGTCCCCTAGTATAATGCTCTTATCCTTATCCTATGCGCCAAACATGGCAATGCTCCAACCGTATGATGCCAAGAGAGAAACAGAAAAGAAAACACCACTTCTTCAAGTCCTCCCCCTTTGACTCGGCCCCCTGGTGATATTGGGCCCTGTTCCTATCCCAGTGAGCGTCCGCACAAACCAATGCGGCCAACTCTCGGTCTCAAGTACAGCCTTGAGCTCTTCTGCTCGCCGTTCCACATCCTCTACCTGTGCCTCAAAGTGCGCTACGCCATCTTCGACGTCCAACACTCGTCCCACCAGCG
The DNA here is from genome assembly GCA_033296975.1 of Podospora aff. communis PSN243. Classification (NCBI taxonomy): domain Eukaryota; kingdom Fungi; phylum Ascomycota; class Sordariomycetes; order Sordariales; family Podosporaceae; genus Podospora; species Podospora aff. communis PSN243. Next base: position 299,914 of record MU865916.1, on the reverse strand, counting down.
TGTTGATCTCATACTCGAGCTTTGCGACTAACACCTCGACGTCCTTGACAGCCTCGGCCAGGCGCGACCGCTCCTCGGCCACCAGCTCGTCACTATTGTGGTGGATCCGTTGGTATGCGTCGTTCACAGCTAGATACAGCGCCTGGAGGTCAGCCTGTTGCCCTCCAAGCTTGTCATCGAGAGCCGCCACGTCTGCGAGCTTCCCGGTCACCCACGGAGCAAGCTCAGTTTGCATCGACAGCAGGTTTTCATACAGACTGTGGGCGAGCTCTGCCTGTGTGCGCAGCGCTTCGAGACTTCCGAGCTCATCAACTGAGTCCATGACGCTGGCGACGTAGTCCCACCGCAGAATCGCCTCTTCTGCATCCCCAAAGGACAGGCGTCGGGCGTATCGAGCATTGTTCGGACGGCGCCCATGCATGCTGGAAAAGTCTTGGACGCTATGGCGGTGCTGGAGGGATGCCAGGCAGGCGTCACCGCTGCGCACTGTCGCTAGGATACGGCCTTCAAGATCGGCGTCATCAACAACAGACCCTGCAGCTGACGTGTTCCCGCTGATGATTCCTCTATGAATCGCCGTGTGGTACGAGTCCGTGGATAGATCTTTTGCCCCCGCTCGATTCTCTCTGACATGCTCAGTGCGTACGCCGTTTTTAGTATTTACCGATCCGTCCTCAGTCTCTGAAGGGTGCGCGACATGGGATATGGCGTCGCTACCTTCCTTATCCTTCATCGCACCGAGATACTCTTCAGGCTTGTTCTTCCAGGTGAATGCTCTCCCAACGGCAACGGGGCTCGTCAGATTTGCGGATGAGTGGGCCAAGGTCGCTATACTTGGACTTGTGTATCCGCTGGCCATTGACTCCGAGCCTTCGTCTTTTGATGGACGAGGGGCGTGCCCTCGCAGGCCAGTTCCCACGGCATCGCGGATGCGGCCCAATCCTGAACGTGCATCACTGACCTTCCCAGCGACGCTCTTGAAGACAGTCTTCCTCAGGGCGTCCTGGTCACCGGCCATCTTGACTACCGCTGGCGCAGAGATTGGCGCTGGTGCTGTGTAGACCCCCGGAGACTCTTCCTTCTTCCTGCCGTCCATTTCATCCTCGGCAGGGGCTGAGTTTATTCTCCTGCCACTTTGTGGTCCGGGATCCTCTTTCAGCTCCTTCGAAAAAGGCGCTATTGAGTCCTCTGGCTCATGAAGTGTTCTCCTCGGTTTTCCGTGCCACAGCCATTTCGTCCGTTCGCCATAGGCCAGGTTGATGAACTTATCCAGATCGGCTGTCTCGATGTCGCCAATGTTCCCCTTATCACGCCCTCCAACCATGCCAATGACTAGCTCTCCCCTCTTGCCCCCTATTTCCGCAACTGTTGACTTGACGGCGCCACGCACGCCCCAGCCACCTTCTCCGGCAGCTGCCTTTGCCGTTACACTGTGAAGTTTCAACAGGGTCTGCCTGTCCAATCTTCGGGTCCTCTCTATCTTCTGCGACTTTTGGAATGTACCGATCCCTCTCTTGGTGCACTCAATTTCGAACACATCCTTTGCAACGGGGGCGCCGTAGTATCCGAGTCGGTTTCTTGCTCCCATCAACGTACCAAGGAGTGCTGCTACTGTAGTTGGTCCGAGGATACCGTCTGTAGGTTCAATATTAAAGTATTCTGAGCCAATTTCAGTCCACCAGTTGTTGATAGCCGTTTCGGTCAAATCGCAGAGCAAGCCGTCGATATACTCCTGTTCGAGTTTGCCAAAGATGAAGAGCGCGACTTGGCAGAGTTTGATCAGCTCGGAAACGGCCTGGAAGAAAGGTATCCTGTCGCTTGTCTTGTAAAGCTGGAGAAACTTGGCCTGAGTCGCTGGTGTTGGGTCTGACAACGTCAGGGCTGACCGGCCTGAGCATCCTAACCGTTTCAAATCCTCATTCACGATGAACACCTGACGGTGTTTCCTAAAGTCACCATCTGGGACTGAAATCACCGTGAGAGCCGAAGGGAAACTACTCAGGTTGGTGATCATAAGTTCCCCTATGTCTGTTTCCTTTGGTCGCGCGTGATATTGCTGGATCGCCTTGAAGTACGTCCTCAGTCTTGGTGACCAATCCTTCTCTTCCTTGGGCACCTCCAGCACTCCAACGACAATCAAATGTTTTGGGTCTCCCGTGTAAGTGACGATGACGAGGGCCGGAGACTGGCGAGAGCAAGCCCACTGCTCGACGAGGTAGAGTTCGTAACCCGAAAGGACGCATTTTCGATCGACAACAGTAACTAAAGGGTCTTCTTCAAGAAATCTATGCAATCCGACGGTCAGCCACATTCGCCCATACATGACGCCGGCGTGCATACCTGAATGCGACAGGATCGGGCAGTACAACTCGTCGCCGGGTGGGATTTGGAGGCCCCGGTATCAGATTCTCGTTGACGGCTGCGGCGCTCTCTTGTTTCGGACTCGGGGACATGATTGGAGGCGTCTCTAGAACGCTTGGTCCAATATTCCGCTGTGAATTCAACCTTGCAGAGGTGACATCTTCTTCGCGGTAGGCCCTCGCGTCGAGTGCGGAGCCGGGGAAGCGCCTCAGAGACATCGGGTTGAAGCTACAGCCACAAGCCACACGAAATCATTGCGGAGACTTAAGCCCACCAAGCATGAGCCATGCGCGGCTATTGTCTTTGCACCTTATTCAGACTTCAAACAGGCGAGAGGGTGGTTACGCAACGATGCCTCAAAGATCGGACGAAGCCTGGTATCTGCAGCGTGAAGGCACGGGCCGAACAGCGTGCCAGGTGTTGAGTCGCATGTGATGCAAGCGCAACCGAATTGTGACGGTTGCACAGCTTCCCCGCTGTCCCGCCAATCTGCGGGACAGAGCTGACACCAGTGCCCAGCTGCCCCGTTGCGCTTGGGCCGAGCTGAAGTGGGGTGCTGAACGCCCACCGTTGCTGCGTCATTCGGGTGCAATTTCTTGGCAAGCTCACCGTGCCGGTTGGGGATGAACACAGTGGGACAGAACCCAGCCTTGAAGCACCACACCACCCCCACAGGAGCCCACCAACGGGCAAACATCCACGCCTTCCTGGACAATCACTTCAATACCGGACGTGTAAAACCTCTTCGCACCTTTCCGGAGCCTCCGAGTCCTGAGATCGAGAGACCAAGTCTGGTGTCTGAACCGGTCAATGCGACCGTCCTCTTGCCACCCGCAGAGGTGCTCTGGCATCACAACCGTCGAGAACGTCGGCATATCGATTGAATTAGTAGCGAGGATGGCGGATTTGACGGGAATGGAAAGCCTGCAGAAGGCGCTGGCTCAGACGAACAGCACGCATAGGCTTTCGTCCGCCGTGGAAAATGTCGACAAGATCATCGAGCTGCTCATCGCAGCTAGGGAACAAGTTGCTGGAGGTTTGTTCTTCCATGGGGCATTGCTGCTCCCTACCATTTGTGCCTGAAAACTCACAAGCTTGAACAGCGCTAGATCCACATACGACGAGTCTCACTATTACCAAACTCCAAAACCCAACGAAGAGCGCTTTCGATGCTGTACATGATAACATGCAGAAGGTCTCCACGGCGCATAGGAAATTTGGAAAGGCGTTGGATAAGGTTGGCTCCACAAACACCAAGCCATTCGCGGCAGTACTGACAATCATGTGGCTGTAGCACTTCCCTCTCAAGCCCCTCCCGTCAGATCACGATGCTATGGCCGACCACTCGGCCCTTATCAACCGGGCCATCGCCATGCATCTGTTGCGGGAAGGCCAGTTCTCTGTAGCCTCGACATTCATCCACGAGGCCCAGGATGACACTGCGCACGACAACCCCTATCACCGAGTGCGACCCAGTGATATTGATTTCGAGCCGATGGACGAGGACGATGGCGACGTATTGCAGTCTGCGACAGGCACAAGCCCTGGTGATGGACAAGACCTCTCCTCGCTTCAGTCACAGGAACTACAGGCCCGATTCTCGAAGATGTACAGCATATTACAGGAGCTCAAGGCCAGAAATCTTGTACCGGCTATAGAATGGGCGCGATCAAACTCGTCGGAATTAGAGACGCGCGGAAGCAACCTGGAATTTGAGTTGAGCAAACTTCAATATGTTTGGCTCTTCAAAGGCCCTGCTATCAATGGGCTGCCCGACGACGAGAATAACGGTCGTGCTGGTGCGTTGGCTTATGCACGAAAGCACTTTGGCCGCTTCCAAGGTCGCCACCTGCGCGAGATTGACCGCCTTGCTGGTGCCATGGCATTTGCGTCGAATATCCCGGCATCGCCATACCGCGATGACTTTGCAATCGACGGGGCATTCTCTGACGTTGCCTCTTCCTTCACGCGGGAATTCTGCAGTCTCCTCGGGCTGTCAGCAGAATCGCCGCTCTACATTGCCGCGACAGCTGGCGCACTGGCACTACCGCAGCTTGTCAAGTTCATCGCCAAAACCCGTACCAAGGGGACCGAATGGACCACCGCGAACGAGCTCGCCTTCGAAACTCCATTGCCCGCGCGTATGATGTATCACAGCATCTTCGTTTGCCCTGTGCTGAAGGGGCAGACGACGGAGTCGAACCCACCCATGATGATCCCTTGTGGACACGTGCTAGCAAACGAGACTTTGCAGAATCTTGTGAAGGGAACAAGGTTCAAATGCCCCTACTGCCCCCTGGAAGGCCGGATCGAAGATGCGAGACCCATCATCCTCTAGGGGAGTACAGGGCCATCCTCGCACTTCTAACAATCCAGTTTCTTGATGGAGATTGATTCTGGCCCTACGCAGAGAGTGACTGGCATAAGAGGACTGTCTCGTCTTGGGCTTGGTTTGGTCTTATGACTATCGAGCAGGGTGCCTTTGGGGTCCTGGGGCACCATGGCCAGCACGCATCATGCACGTTGGTCCGCACCACCGCACTGAAATGGTGCAGAAATAACCCAGCCTGTTCGAGAGCAACCGATCGGCCTATAAAGACCCTTGGTGGGCTGGAGGATACCCGTCGCGGCGTTGGCCTGTCAGAGGGGTTTGTGTATACCGACATGTGGCTTTGTTGGCTGAGCGGAAAGGCGTTTGGGCATAGCCGTGGACTGGAACTGACAAGACAAGCGATTGGTTTATAGCAAGTGGCAGGTCGCCAGCGGTACATAGAAAGTATTTGATGCTAGAAGAGGGCTATGAATTGCCAGGGTTTACGATGCATTGTGCCTACGTATCAACCTATGCCTGGCCGCTGATGATGGGTTTCCTTTGGTGCTGACGGCTGTTGGCTGTCTGTGCATGCGACTCTAACGGCTAATTCTCACACGACTGCGCGCAACTTAAACAAGCAGGAGGCAGTTGAGTTGGAGGAGGGACCTTGAGCTCTCCGACGGTCAAAGGCAGCTTCTTACTATCCTATCAGAAGCACCTTTTGGAAAAGGACAGAACGTTACTGGCGTCTTTTCATCTATGCCCGGCGACTCGGTCCACACACACACACATGAAAGACACCAGGCACCTAGCTATATCAGGATTTCAAGTACAATACATTGGCAGACCCCATGTGTAGGTGGACACGGATCATATGTAAGATAGGTACGTGAAATATAATGACAAGTATGTGGTATCCTTTGCAACGAGGCTTAAATCTGGCTCTCTCTCCTAGCACCAACCCTGTAAAGGTGATCTTGACACAAAAAGCACCCAAAGGAATGGCTTGTTCTCGACTCTCTTACTGTCGACCCCTCCGGAACGCCGTTGACCGCCCAGGCAAGCCTAGTCCCCGCTCCGTCCCCTTGACGCTAGGGGATTCGGATGCTCAGCTCAAGCTATCCATCAGAAATAATCAAGTGTGAATGGAAAAGAACAAAAAAACGCCTTTCATGAAGAGGGAATAGGACAGCACATGTGGTGCCCCGCGTACCCAGGTATAGAACAAATACAACACAGCAGGAAAACTCGAGACAAGTCAAATGTTGTGTCTGTTTGCCTGAGCAGGCTTTTAGCCAACACCCAAAATTCCTCGCGCTTGCTCCGCCTGCACACTCGCCGGTATGCCCCAAAGTCGTAAATGTCGTTAACTGCGAAACCAAAGCTGGCTTTGTGTCTATACTAGCCATATATCCCTGATATGCGGCGTTGGTCGAAAAAACATGCGGTATCGATCGTTAGTCGATTGTCATTCGGCTCGAAAGCTGCGGTTTCTGGTCCTGCAGCTGATACGAGTTCGCGTCTTCCTTCTCCAGATCGTGGACCTTGGGCTTCACCAGGTGATCCTTCAGACCCTGACCAAAATTGCTCATGCAGATGAAGGCATTGATGATGGTAAGAATGATGAGGATGATGGTCATGACCGCAAATGCCGTGAGCGACTTCCTGACCGCCATGTAATTCTTCTCGGTATGGGGTTGGTAGATGCGTACGAGCTTGAAAAAGAAGTATGCGAGGGCGCCAAAGTAGAGGAGGATGACTGCAATCATGCCGGTTCGGTTCTCGCGCTGAGTGAAGAAGGCAGCGAATAGCAAGATCGCAATCGTGACGGGAATGGCGGCGGTCGTAAAGCCGAACTCATACTCTCGCTTTCCTGTGACGATGACGAGGAACTGCACGGTAAAGCCAAGGAAGAAGAAGAAATCAAACTTCAACAAGGCGATGTAGATCTAAACTTGTTAGAAAAGGCTAGCGAAGCGCACGACTAAGACGGTCGATTTACCTGGTAGTGCAGGAACCGCTTCTTCATGCGGTAGTCTGCACCAATCTGCTTCAAAATATCCCATGCGAACTCGCGGTAGAGCTGGTAGGAGAAGTAGCCGATCGCAAACGTTGTCACGCCGATGATGACCGGGATTGTGATGAGGAAAGGCCTCGTTAGCTTCCAGAAGTCGTCTTTCATGGCTGCTTCCGTGAAGGCGTTGCCGTTGCCCAGCTCTACAATTGAGGTGTCAATTTGGTCAATCTGGATGATTGTATAGACAAATAGAGCCAGGTTGGCGACGCAGAGTCCAATGATCTGAATCGTGTTCTTTTGTCGCAGGGCATCCCATGATAGAACCAACACGTAGAGGAAACCGAAGATGAAGAGCGTCAAAAACGTCTGTATCGTTCTTGACTGCGATTCCAGCTCCCGGTCGCTGAAGTTGGGGACGAGACTGTTTTGGATGCGGGCAAATACGTATCTATGGCACAACTGTCAGCATCGAGTGTCTCGCCCATCATGTTGAACTGAACGCGATTGGAACAGGTTGGGCACTTACGCCTCGAATGCGACGCAAATTATGGCCTGCAGGCAGACGGCGATGAAGAACAACTTTGCCCATTTTGTCGAGACGAAATCCCCCATGCTCCTCCTGGAGCTGCTGGCACCTGAAGAAACCATGGCGCGGTCTCTGTACTGGTCTCCGCCGTTGCTTGTGCCGTCGAAGCTCGAGATAGGTTGCGAGCCGGCCAAATAGGACCGGCGAGGATCTTTGAGAAAAGCCAGGTCGGGCGGGTCTTTACGACTCCGGACAGGAGCCGGTTGAATTTGCCAATCAGGCTGGGTAGGGTGTTCGATCGGGCTGTCGTCGATGGCAGTCGGTCGATGGGGTCGAGGACGATGGTCGCGAGGAAGTGGTTAGTGGTCTGACGGTGCAGACCAGTGAGCTCTGAGGCGGGTAAGCGCCTCGTGAGGATTTTGGGTGCAGTCGGCGGTCAAACGCGTATCTTCTGGTCCAGAGAGGATCGTAGGGGCGGGAACGGGGTGTTGCTGTTGGCCCAGGGGGAGGTGCTTTGAATCCGTCTGGTGGTGGGCAAAAGCTGAAACAGGTCGGAGGAGCTGATGCGTTGGAGCGAGACAAGGACTTGGCCGGCGGGTGACAGTTTTCAGGGGGCGGGTCCAGCAAACGCACTGTCCAGTGACTTGCTTATCGGAAAATGAATTAGGTTGTGTTCGGTATCAATTCTTGAAGCGAATGGATGCTGCGAAAGACAGCTTTTGTGGTGGCAAGACTGAGAGGCGATAGACCGAGATAAATGGTAGGATGGAGAAAACTGAAGGAATCGAGGGAGGCCTGCGAATGGAAAACGGTCTCTCCTGTCCGAGCGACAGGGGAGCAGCAGAGTGAACCCGGGCGGGAACCGTGACGGGAAGACGGCGCAGGGGCCCACTCCACAGTTCCCCCAAAACGCACTCGAGGCTGTGCAGCGATTGCCCAGACGCCTTGTCGGGGCCATCCAAGGCCCCGCAAGAACTATCGACGACGGCAACACCTGCTGGTTACGCATCTCAACTCCAGCCACGCGAGCCCATAAACTGCGAACCGTGCAACAATCCTAAGGGTCTTTTCACGCGCATCCAGCCATCTCCGGGGCCGAGTCTGCTCATGGAGGTGAGACCGGCCCCCAAACTTTCTCTGGAGAGCAAGGCCGGCGTGAGATTTGGTCGATGGCGCTGGAGTGGGATCTGAGGCATTTGATTGGCCATCCCGCATTTGCTAGGGCCCTAAGGGTCTCGCCAGTGCAGCCAAGGCGTGTCGTGAGCCAGTCCCCGTGGGAGTGCTTCTTGTTCTCAACGCTCGCATTTTGTCCGGTCCCCTCTTGGCAGCAACTGGAAGCGGAAGGCAGATCTCAAAGGCGTTATCACATGAAGCAAACTGCGAGCCGGCGCTGTAGCAGAAAGGCTACCGTTTTTTTCGATCACCGTCGAGAGAGCGCTGGGACACGCCGGCGTTTGCAACGGACGGGGCGCTGAGCCACAGCCACACTCTTGTCGCAGGCCGAGTCTGCCGAATGACGGCATATTGAGTTTACTCTAGGCTGTCTGACGGCGAGCTCGACATCCATTTTTGGGTCGGCTGTACTTTGCCCTCGAGCCTGTCCCGATCATTCTTTGATTGGGAGCCTGAGTCTGGTAGGTGTCTACGCTGTCGACTCTGGGATGTCTTGCGCGTTGAGGTGATACGTCTCAGCTCCCAAGAGTCTGAATTGATGGCGCGAGGATCCCACTGACACACGCCCTAGTGAACCAGGCTGCCAAATCATGCGGGTTGATCGGCGGTGGCTGCGTTGCCCTATCCCAACGGAATGGGAGCAGTCGTGGGGTGAGGCTCAGATGCCAGGGTGGGCTGGTGCAACAGCTTTACTCTTCCTCAAACATGAGGCTGTGCAACTTTCGTGCGGGCAGCTTGAACCCAGAATGGCCTTGAGAAACGCCCACGTTTTGGGCGGTTGGTCACCGGATCATTGCGAGCCTTCCAGGTATCGGCTTCAGTTGAACTCCATTTCAACACAGTCATACCTTATGAATCAACACAGTCACGCTCATCGAGATGTTCCGCCTTGGGCTGGATGTGGGACCTTGTGGAACACTGCAGGGTGATGGAAACCAGCGAGAGTCCAGAAGGGCAAACATACCCATTCTCCAAATAGATATGTTTCAAGCTAGCAAAGAATTTCGGCGCCTTTTAGAGTTTGCGGTCGGGACGGGCACCGGTCTTTTTGGGGGGACACTGAGCAGAACCTGGAAGCCTGATGATGCCCGAAAGGCTGATAGCCTCCACCAAATGGAGCTGAACGGAACACAGTGCGGGATCACCCCGCATTTCTTGGACCGCTTTTTCGAAGGCCGAGTGTCAGTACCAAGCGCGCGTGAGCACGCGCCGCCAACAAACAGCCCAGCCTCATTTTCGACGATTCTGCGACTTCGCCGAGCACCCGTCACAATGGCCGAAATGGAGATCGAAACTGACGATGACATTCTCAAGAAGGTTGCCGTGGATGGCTCCATGGACTAGTAGGTTTTTGTCGCCCCGTAGTGCATGGCGCGCGCGCAATTGTGGCTGACACTTGGCTGTGATAGTGCGTCCTGGCCTTCGCTGCTTCGCACAATTGTCTCTCGCATTGAGAAGGTGAGCGCGCACGGCATTGTCCGCCCAACACTCACACAGAGCTATCCTGGCTGACTAGAACATGATTGCAGATTTCCCATAGCGAGTTCTCCATACCTCACATCCCTCCCCCGCGACCACCGCCGCGACCTGCATCGCCGCGCTTCCTCACGCAGCTGCCGTCCTCCGACCTGGCAGAGGGCGCCGACTCTTCTGATACCGCAACTTCGTCGCAAGAGAACAACAAGGAAAACGCCAGCCCAACTCCCTCGCTAGCCTTCTCCCAGGCGGCCACCAACGCTGCTTCGTCGTCCTCATCCACTATCATCCACTCGTCCTCTCCGCCCCCCACGTCTAGCAATGCTGCTCTCTCCTCAACTCAAGACCCGCCGCAGCCCCAGCAGCAGCAGCAACAGCAACCGCCGCCGCAACCCGAGCTTCCATCCGGGACTCTACCAACTCCCGTCGCGGCCCTTCTCAGCGAGGTCACGTCGACCCTGACCCTCAACTTCACGACTTATCCTCCACACACCATCCAGCGCCTCGCGGAGCTTGTTCTGCGGCCGCGGCAACACTACCGCAGTGTCGTCTCTTATCTCCATGCGCTTGACCGTGTCGTACACGTTACTAGCGGTGCTAACATTTACCCGCTTCCTCCCGCTGTGCCCGATATTGGCGCCATGACAGTGCTTGCCAACGGCATTGCGGGCGCAGGACTTGGCACCCCGAGCGCGGTTAGCACGACCACAAGCAGCTCCATTGGCTCAGATGAGGCTCTGGGTGGCGCCCTGTTGACGCCCATACCATGGTTGGCCAGGCGTGCCAACGGTGGGTCCGGGGGAGCCAGGGGCGGCGCAGGGAGTAGCGATGACGGTAGCAGCGATGCGGGAACAGCATCGCCCTTGTCGTCTGGTTCTTCATCTGGTGGTGGTAGCGTAAGTGCTTCGTCGTCGTCGCATCAGCAGCAGCAGCAGCAGCAGCAGCAGCAACGACAGTCGACCACGCCAACGCCGGGCTCGCAAGCGGCCAGCTCGCTAGGATCAGGCTCAGCGCGTAAATCCGAACCACAGCTTCGCACCGAGAGCACCGAGACTATCGAGGGCCCCAATGGCATGGGAAGTATCGAAACAGTATCTATCTCCGTCAATGGAATCCACTCCATGGGTGCAGCTGGTGGCCCTCTCGCCCAACGCGGCGTGACGCAAGGGGAGTTACTCAGGCAAGAGCAGCGAGCGGGTGTTGTACCCGTCAGCCAGCTAGCCAGGCACGCCCAAACAGCTACACAGCAACATCAGCATGCGCAACAGCAAGCTTCTACAGCTGGCGGTGCCTCCTCTCTGGGCGCGACATCACCAGATGAAGACGCCTCCATGGCTGAGGACGTAGCTGCTTCGGAAAACGCCGACGACGAAGAGGAGATACCACATGCGCGCGGACCGGAGGAAATCGGTGCAGCCGATACGGGCCCACAGCGTGCGACTTCCAGCCCCTTCACCGTATCCGGCGATGGCACGGTGGAAATGCACGGCATTGACGTCGAAGCCGCCGTCGGCAGGCGACTCAACTCACCCGATACGTTGGCGCAATCTTCTAGTAGTCCCGAGGCTGTAGTCCCAAAGAGTCCCAAGCGGGAGGCCACCGAGGAGCTAGACGCCGGCGCTGCCAAGAAGGTAAAGGAGGAAGGTTCTCAGATGCCAGAGTCAACACCAGAGTCGAAACCTGATACCGAGGGCGACGTGGTGCTTTCCGATAGCACAAAACTCCCTTCTAGCCCAAGCACAGTCAAGGCCGACACTTCCCCCGAGAACAGGTCACCGACTGAGTCGGGGCCCGGCCCAGGGGACGCAGACGGAAGCAACCCTAAACCGGAGACGGGCGTCAAGGCCGAAAACTCCCCTGGCGAGTGAGCGTTTGCATGACATCTCTCTCAGCGTGTATGGTTTGGCGACATTGTGTCTTTCATTGTCAACTGCGAGCTATCGGCATGGGGTATTTCGGGCCAGGTGGCGTTGTTTATTCTTGCGTAGGTGATGGTATGATATGGTTTGGTACCCCTTTTTGCTGTTTGTACTGGGTACTATGATGGGTTCCAGAGCGGCGAGAGAGCCGGAGGGAGGCTTAGGAAATAGGAAAAGATACCATGGCTCGGCAGTAAAGGAGTTTCGCATGTGGTCTGCTTCGTTGGCTTTGAACTAGGTGGGACTTGGCCTATTCATCTCATGAGGTTGCGCCAGTTAAGACCACTCAGTCACGTGCAGCAGACATGTCTGGGTAGGTATCAAGCTAGACAATTGCGATGATGATTTCTGCTCTCTTCTCAGCATGGAATTAAATGCCAACGCCCGCCATCATAGACACGCTAATACATGATTGTACAACGCCGGCCCATCTCATCAAAATTCCGTCCCTTTTTAAACGAGCAGCCTACTCAGTTATCCTGGTTATGCTCTCCCGCAAGATTACACTGTTTTGCCTCTCGTCTCTCCTAACACGAAAGAAGTCATCGCAGAAATCGCTGCATTGCATATGCTTGAGGAACTCCTCGTCGTGGGTGATAACGATCAGTTGCAAGTTGCTCTGCGACTCGCGAGCCTTGATAATCGCGTGCAAGCTCTCCGCCAGGCTTCTGATGTTGTCACTGTCGAGGTTGGTAGTGGGCTCGTCGAGAGCAATCATCCCGCAGTTGACGCCAAAGGACTCAGCCAGGGCCAGACGAATGATGATGGACGCGAGAACCTTTTGGCCGGCACTGCAGCGGCCACGCATGTCCATGTCTGTGTCATTCTTGACCATGGTGACACGGTAGTTGTATGTCTTCCGGCTCGCGTCCTTGCTGATCTCCACATTGGATCGGATCTGAATGGTGTCAATGTCGGTACCCTGGTACGTGCTCTGCCACAGCTCTGCGATGGTCCGGTTGACTTCCTCCATCTTGAGCGAATGGTATTGCAGTATGGCGTTCTCGAGCGCAACCATGCCTCTACCGAGGTCTTGAATGGCAGCTTTAGTCGTCTCAACCTTGACGTGCGACTCTTTGTATCTCGCCCTGGCATTTTTCAGATCGATGTTGTACTCTTCGTCGAGGCGCCTGAGCTCATCGTCCTTGCTGGTAATTATGCCCATCAGCCGCTCACGGTTGGCACTGAGCTTGCTTTTTCTATTATCCAGTAATTGTGCCTCCCGGATGAGTCGGTCATAATCCTCCTGAGCTCTGCGGGACTCGAGCTCTTGAATTTCGCGCTCCAGACCCTTTTGCTCGCGCAAGTTCTTGCGATAGGTGAGGTTATCGGCAATGTTCCGCTTCTTGGCGTCGCTATTGTCGATCTCCCTGTTGAGCTGGTTGATTTGGTTCGTTAGATCCTTCATGTCGTTCTCAAGCTTGGCCATGCTGGCCTCCAAGGCTGTGATAGCACGCTGATTGGCAGCGAGATTTGAAGCGCCACCGCGATCCAGATACTCTTGGATATCCGAGTTGATCCCCTTCAGCTCCCGGACCGTATTCCCGGTCGAATCCCGCTCATCGGCGAGCCTCTTTTCCTTCTCCCGGCTCTGACGCCGAACCTCGTCCAATGCAGCCCGAGCACCGGCAATCTGAGGTTCGATGGCCAGTATACCCTCCCTGGCTGATTGGATTGCTTCGCGAAGCCGGCTCTGCTCCTCCTTGTGCCGCTGAATGGCATCTTGGAGGGTCTTTCTCCGCGCAATCTCCAGAGCAACCTTGGAGATCCTGTGTCGAACTTCATGCTTCTCTTCCTCGAGCTGTTTGATCACGTCCTTCAGACGCTGCCTCTCCATGTTAAGCCTGTCCAATCTCGCCTGAGCCGAACGAGCCTGCTCTGCGCAAGCAGTCTGCTCTGCGCCAATCTCTTCTGGACTTCGCATCACCACACTCGAGGATTGCTGTGATCTCTCGACGTGCGCCTCAGAGTCGATTATATCCTTGTACGTCTGCGCAATCTTGAGCACATGCTTGCGCAGTGACTCGACCTCCTGCCGTCTTTCTTCGGCGTTTCTGTAGGCATCATCGCAGTCATCAACGCGCAGACGTAGGCTGTCCTTCTGGGCTGTCAACTTGGCGACCTCTTCACTCAAGGACGGCAGCTCTGCTTCCAGGCGCCGGTATGTGTCATACTTCTGGCGAACTTTTCGGAGGATGGCGAGCTCCTCCTTTCTTTCAGCAGCAGATTGGCTGTACAAATCCTTCTCCTTGTTGCTGACCCTGTCTGTGATCTTCTTCAGGAGCTTTGCCCTCGTCGCATCGTCAGAGCCAAACGATCGGGAGCAAAGAGTACATTTGTTCTGTTTCGTGGCGTGCTCCTCGGCCTTGAGATAGAACTTCTTCATGCTCTCGAAGAGCTCAAGGTCTAGCTCCGCCTCGCTGAGATTTTTCTCGATGGCCGCAACTTCCTGTTCATAAACATCGATTACCAGGTCTTCGGCATCTACATCCTTGAGTGCTTTGATGACAGCCGACTTGCAGTTTTCAGCCTCCTTGGACGACTCGGTTTTCTTGGTCCGGGTAGCAGATAGCTTGAACTCCAGCTGCTCAAGTTCTTGCTGGGCCTTGTTCATTTTCTCCCGGCATTTAGCAACAATGTCGCTTTGTTCCTTGATGGCGGTGTGGAACTCAGTGTCGATGTCCTTGGGATCCCAGCTCCCCCCTAGCGCTTTCGACAGCTTTTCATCCCATGTGCTTTTCAGCACATCCAAGTCTCGCCGACGATCTGCGATCTGCTTCTTGCGCAGGTCGAGTTGCGCCCGTTCGGAGGACAGCCTCGTGCACTCCACGAGCTCTTGGGTCAATTTTGCGGCTTGAGCTTCTAGCTTTGAGAGCTCAGCTTTTGCATCGGATATCTGAGTGTCCATATCTGCCGCTTCTTCATTGGCTTTTGCCGCCTCGATTCTCGACTCCAGCTCCTGCACCTCAGTCTGCAGAATCGCTTCCGCGCCCTCGTCAACGTTTAGGCTGCTCAATTCACTTTGCGCTGCGGCAATGTCCTTGCCAACCGCTTTATTTCGTTCCATCGCAGATACCCGGTCCTTTTCAAGCGAGGACTTCTTTGCCTCCAGCTCAGCGATGGCGCTAGCCTTCTGATCGATCTCGGCAGCGTTGTCGCGCTGAAGTCGTTCAAGCTCACGCTTCTTGTCGTTGTGCAGTTTCTGCATACGATCGCAGAAGGCGCTGATCTGCTCATCGTCGAGCTCTCCATCATAGCCACGGATGCCATATGTTTGAGCGGCATCCTGAACCATGTCGCTCCTCACAGCCACATGGCGCTCGTAGTTTTCCTTGTCGGACTGGTGCTTGCCCTGCTCTGCCACCTTGGCAGTATGGCTTCCGCGTACCGATCGGAGCTCCGCTTGAAGGTCGCGAAGACGGGCAGATTTGGCGTCTCGGTCGGCGACTGTCCTCTCGGCCGTTTTCTCGTATTCGTCCAGGATACCGCTCAGGACCGCGTCTGAATCAGGCATCTCCTCGATGCGACTCTGCAACTCCACGATCGCTTCCTTCTTGAACTCGAGCTTCTCCCTTTTGTTCTTGAGATCGTGCACGATGGCAAGGAAACTGTTGGCCTGCATTGTTTTTTCCTTGATCCGAACCTGCTCTTCACCCATCTCAGCCCAAAGCCGCTCGCATTCCGCTTTAGATTCAAGTATCTCCCTCGTGAGCTTTTCCATTTCTTTGTCCACCTTGTCGGCTCTCTCCTTGCTCTTCTTATCGTTTGCCTCTTCAATGATGAGCACCTTCAAGTCGTCCCCCTTCCTCTTGCGGAGAACTTTGAGGTTGTCAATAACTTTGGCGTATTTTGAGGCATCGAAAATCTCGTCAAACCGTTTCTTCAGCGTCGCGGGCTCGCTCATGGGCCAAAGCGATTCGTCCTGGTGGCAGAAAATAACGGAGTCTAAGACGGCGGAAGAAACGCCCAGCTTTGAGGGAACAAGCTCGTCAAGCCCGCCAACCCTACTCGAGATGGTGATGCGCTCTCCACTGTTTCGAAGTAGCAGGCTTCCTTCCAGGGTCTTGAACTCTCGTTTCGCACCCTTGACGGTACACTGGACGTTCCGCGTAACCACATAAGGCTCGCCCACGGTTGATCGGAAGGACAGTTTGATCTGACCGCGAACCTCTTTCTCCCCGGCAAGCTGGAAGTCAAGTTGTCAGTTGCGCGCCTGTCGAGGTGCAGTCCAACGAAAAACTCACATCGGGATCATGAACAAATGCGCCGCCCTTGCTGTTGGGCGGAAGTTCACCAGTGGTGGCGTACTTGAGACATTCGATGATGGTAGTTTTGCCAGAGCCGTTGTACCCAACAATCAGAGTCAGCGGGGTATTGAAGGCGATGGTTTCTTGGCCCAGCGTCCCAAAGGAGCGAACTCCCAGGATGGAGAGCTTCTCGATCCTCGACATGGCGTCATGCGTGGTTGGTGAAGCTGAATCGCAATGATGCGTGGCGCCGAACGCGTGGTAGTCGCGGTGGGCTCTTCGGTTTGCACCAACAACCTCGACGCGAGACCGAGCTAGGTTCACGTCTTCACATGACCAGCGGGGTTCTGCCTGGAGACTTATCGATAACGACCTTCTTGGGCGCATAAACGGCCTGAGGCAGGCACCGTCAAACAAGTTCTCAGGTTACCCCACCACGTGGTGAACTCCTTCTGTCTGGAGCCCTTGCATTCTTGACAAGCCTTGATATCCTGGATGATGTCCGTCTTCCATGCCTTGAATCTTTTGCATCACAGAGATGGCTGTTTCGTTCCGCTATAGCCCTCTACCAGGCCTGTGGATGGATTTGCTCATTTCTTTCCCACTCTCTCGCAATGTGCAGCTGCTTCTTCTCATGCTCTCGATGCCAGGCGGCTGGCCCTGCGTGGACGGTGGAACCAACTCGCTCGGACGGAATGCCCCGCCATATCCCGTCGTGGATATGCACAGATCAGGCCATTCTCTCCTGCATCCCAGCCCTCGCAAATGGCCGCTGGGCTAAATAATCGCTTGATGGGAGGTCTGTCGCGAGATGCTGGACAGACCGACGAGCTGCTTCAATCGCTGGCTCGGGGTCCTCAATGTCCCACAGACCTGTCGCGTCCCCTTGGTCTCGTGCGACTTGATGATGTCAAAACGGCCAGCCTATCGCCAAGGCCCTTTGGCGCCCGCCCAGCTTCTCCAGGGGCGCCGGTTTGCATCTTGTTTGCGTTCTCTTGCCTCTTCATCGGTACAGGGCGGTCAACAGCCGACTGGCTCCAAGCAGATGCTAACGAGAAGCATGTCCCCTACCTAGGTACCCCTCCCGTCGTGGTCTGGAACATATGCTCCGAGCGACCCTTGAAGTGGGATTTGACATGGTTCGTGCGGGAAATTTTGTAGAGTTGCCAGTGTGCCGAAACAATCGGCTCCTAGTCGCCTCGTGTCAGTGTCGGGGCGCCGCAGGTACTATGCGCCATACGGGTTACTTCTAGTCGATAGCGTCATTACGCACTCTGTCTAGGGCCATCGGTCAGGACCAGAGAGTGATGAGGCCTGTGACGGGTGTCGGCTATGGGAGGACGGCCTACCGCTCATGGGAAGGAGCATAGACCCGCCTAGATCTAGTTGCGGCCAGCCATAATAAGACAGTGGGGACCCGAAGATGGAATTCCTAATTCCCATCCTAAAATACCAAGGAACCCCGCGACGGCCAGGTCTAGCCTTCCATGATCGGCACTGGCACCAAGATACAAACCTCGTCTGCATCCAAGAGCTCGACTGCGTGCACCACCTCCGCTTGCCGAATCTGGGGCCTCCTTCCCCCCAGGATTTAATCTTGCCACTCCTTCGGGCCCCGACTTTTTGTTGAGTTTCGCTGTTTGTTTATTTTCTCACTCGCACACCGAGCTCGGCAATGTGCAGTGCCCGATCGGAAGCGCCGTCTATGCTGTCCCTCGGTCGTTGCGCCGTGGCGGACGAATAATCGAGCTAATTCGTCTGCAGCAGCAGCAACAGCTTCAGCCCAGCAGCCTCGCTCTCGAATCCGTCGGCGATACCCCCCTGCCAGTACAGCGCCTCTCGAGGCACAAACTTGATTATGTCTAATGTTTATGACGGCTTCGGCAGCGCCGTTCCAGACATGTTAGCGCCGCAACAGGTCCGCCCCCTTTTCCTAGACGCTGCTATTGTTTCCATCTGCTTCTTTTTCCCTGTTATTTTTTTTTCACTCCTTTCGTCGTCCAAAGGGGAGCTGGCTGCTGCATTCTTCGCCACCGATTCCTGTGCTGGTTGGCGGGAGCCAACCTAGGCCGACAGACAAAGCGAGAAAAAGAACCCCAAGACACACAAGCCCCGCCCGCTGACCCCAACCGCAGATGGGCGCCAATGCCAATGACATGATGTCGCTGCTGGACGATACGCTCTTCCCTACCTTTGACGGCATACCTGTGAACCTCGACGTCAGCGACGCAATGTCGCAGCCCTACGGGTCGGCCGCCTTGGCAGCGGCATCCGCGGCCACTACCGCCGAACAGCAGCAGGTTTTCTCGCCCGACGACATGACCCCGAGCATGGGTGGTGCAGGCCCCATGCCCGTGCCCGGCCTCGGCTCCGCGGCCGAACAACAACAGGTTTTCTCGCCCGAGGACATGACTCCGACCATGGCTGGCGCGGGTCCCTTGCCCGTCGCCGGCCACCACGGCGTCTCCAGCACGCTGACCGAGTTTACCAAGCGCCGAAACTGGCCAGCGCGTGTCGTTGAGGAGATGCAGGACTGGCTGCACATCCTCGACGCCAACGGCAAGATCAAGCATGTGTCGCCCGGTGTTGAACGCGTGACCGGCTTCAGCGGGCCCGAAATCATCAACAAGTTCCTGCAGGACTTCCTGCACCCCGACGACGTCGGCATCTTCAACTCCGAGTTCAACGACGCTATCGCTTCGGGTGCCCCGCTGCGGATCTTCTACCGCTTCAAGAAGAAGGATGGCAGCTACATCATCCTCGAGACGGTCGGCCACGCCCACATCGCCGCCGCCAAATTTGCCCCCAACCCTAATAACCAGACGCCTTTTTGCCAGGCTGTCTTCATGATGGCCAGGCCATACCCTACCAAGAATGCTGCGCTCGTCGACTCATTCCTCGAGCACAAGATGGAGAATGAGCGACTGAAGCGCCGGATCGCCGAGCTGAAGCGGGAAGAGGCCGAAGAAGCCGAAGACGCCCAACGGAATTGGCATCACAGCCAGGAAGGGAAATCTGACATGACGCCATCAGAAGGAACTGCTCGAGTAGGCAACGCAACGCCCTATTACCAACACGGCGCCAACCTTGCCACAAGCCCCGATTTGTCTATGCCGCCTCCCGAGCGGCCCGCGCAGGAGAAGGTTGCTCTCACGCGTGAAAACCTCGAGGATATCGTTGGCGTGCGGCCAGACTCTATTCGGGACAAGATGGCGCGTTACGAAGGTGTATCGACGGAAGATACCATTGAAATGCTTACCGGGATTCGGTATACCGATGGCGAACGATCTAGGGCCGTTATGGCGGGCAACGGGAGCCCGAACCTTATCAAAGGCGATGCAGGCATCGCTATCCCGATGGATCGCGATCCGCGGATAGGAGACAAGAAGAAGAAACTAAAGGTAGCAGAGGAATACGTGTGCACCGATTGCGGTAGGTTCCCCTGTCTGGCCCGACGTGCTCTTGATGGCCGACTGATCCCCCTAGGCACACTTGAATCGCCCGAGTGGCGCAAGGGACCCAGCGGGCCAAAGACACTTTGTAACGCGTGTGGTCTCCGTTGGGCTAAGAAGGAAAAAAAGAAGAACGCCGGTGGAGGTGGTGCGCAAGATAGCCACACGCCGATGGAAGGTATGGCTTGAAGAAATCCATCCTATTCCAACTCTCGCAATGATCGAACACGAGAGTTAAGCAGCTGCGAGAAGTGGCCTCCATTCGCAGCTGACCACGGCTCTTCAACAACACGTAGCCAAGAAGGAGAAACATGTCAATGGGAAGGCCCGTTCCGGGGCCGAGGCACCAGGGTAACTCATGGAGCAGAGGCGTTCACACCAATTTTCTAATCGGGGCGTTTCATCAGAGGATGCCATCCACGCCAACGCGCTTGTGGCCCACACAGTCCCTTTGGGTAGCAGTCATTCATGGGGATATATGTCTGTCAGTCAGTTGTGGGGATTAAGATATGGTATACAAATACCTAATGGTTGGGATGACGATGTCAGCGAGGCGTCAAGTTGACTGGGCGAAGGACTCAACTTGCGGGTAGATTTTCAAGATACCATGCTAACTTGTATGCCGGTTTGTGGTATTCTTTGGGATACGTTAGATAGAGGATCACCTCTGAAGTAATCCGTGCATAACGTCTCTTCTCAGCGTAGGTAATTATTTGCGTAATGGTTTGCCCAGGGTTCAATGCTGCTGTATGTGAAGGCAGTGATATGTGATTGACGAGCTGGGAAACAAAGGAGGTTGAGATGGCACAGCCACTGCCACTTCCAGGTTGGCCTCGAAGTGTCCCCATGCCCTCAGCAGGTGATGGTCATTTTGGATAAATTCAACTACATGTTAGACAGGGAATTCCAGTTGTAGTTCCGATGGAGAGGATTGGTCAGAATGTCGCTGAACTGGGATCTGTTATAAAAACGTTTGCTATTGGTTTCGTCAGTAACTCCGGAGAGTAGGTGATTGACTCAGAATCCACCTGCTACTACTGTATTGTCAGACAGTGGTGGCCGGGGGTTAGGGGCACGCGCGATTGCTCGTCGCAACTATCCACACTAGAACAATCTGTACAAAACCACTCCTCTTTCCCACAGATGGGTATCAATGACATTTAAACAATCACGGTGCCTCTCAGCCATCCAAGCCTCCCCACTCCTCGGCGCTCTCATCTTGAGCCTTCCCCTTGCCGCCCCCGTACTTCACCGCCTCCCTCTTCCTCCGCTTGCTTGCCTCAATAGCACCAAGCTTATTCCTCTCCTTCCGTAACTCCCACGTGCTTTTGGTAGTAATAGACGCTTTCCCGCCCGCTCTCCGGGACTCGACACCCCGGACTGTGAGCTTCCGCTTATCCTCCTTGGCCACCTTCGGTAGCGCATCCAGCAACCACTTCTGCACGGTACTGTTCGAGGTGTCGGTGCCCCCTTTTCCAGAGGAGGCCTGCTTCTCGCTAGCAGCGATGACGTTGGCAACACTCTTGACGAATGGGATATCATCCTTCGTGTAGAACGTTACAGCCACACCGCCCTCGCGACCGGCACGACCAGTGCGGCCGGCTCGGTGGACATATGCGGCTGCTGAACCAGGAATATCGTAGTTTACGACGCCGTTGACACCAGCGAAGTCGACGCCGCGAGCTAAAACGTCGGTCGTAATGAGGACCCAGATTTCGCCGGCACGGAAACGCGACATGATTTTGGAGCGAATAGAGTCGGCCAGAGAGGAGTGGAGGACAGCGACGCGGGCTGAGCCGCCTGCCTCGAGAGGGATGTCGTATTTAAGCTCGTCGTGGAGAGACTGGGCGCGCTCGATAGTTTGCGTGAAGACGAGGAAGGGAGGCCGGAGCGGTGGACCGGAGTCGGGCTCGGAGACAGGGTGGAGGAGCTGACGGATGGCGAGGAGTTTACCTTGCTCGGTGGCGGTGTAAATAAGCTTGTGGGTGATATTGGGGACGGCAGTGTCCTTGAGACCGACAACGAGTCGGATGAGAGGGTAAGGATTGTCGATCGAGAGGCGCTTGGCACGCTTCTCGAGCTCCTTAGTGATTAGAGCCTCGATGTTGGAAGCCATGGTAGCAGACCAACAGGTGAGTGCAAGGTTCGGGTGGGTGCAGGCTCTCCAGATGGCCATTGTTTGCTTCCGGAAGATGGGGTCCAAGAGAACGTCTGCCTCATCGAGTATGAGGGACCTGACCGTTGGCAAGGCTTTCTTGGCCTTCGGGTTCTTTACCACTGTTTTCTCCCCAGAGAGGAAATTGAGCAGCGTCTTTGGCGTTGTTACCAAAATGTCGACCCTGGCAGGCCCCTTTGTCTCCTTCGAATCGCTCTCTTTTCCGTCCTTCTCGGCTTCAGACTCTTCTTCACTCTGCTGAGAAGCATCGTCCTCCTCGCCGTCACTCGCCACCTCCTCGTCCTCCTGGTCCTCCCTTTTCTTTACCAAATCCTCCGCCACCAACCCCAAGCTCCTCTTCATCAACACAACCCTCACACCTGTCCCGATCGCCAACTTCCTTCCCTCGTTAACAATCTGGCTAGCTAACTCCCGCGTCGGCGCAACCACCACCACCTGCAACACATTCTCCTCCGCCCCTTCACCCTCATCCGTCCTCCTCCTCAACACGGCATCAATCGCCGGTATCAAAAAACTTATCGTCTTCCCACTCCCCGTCGGCGCCACCCCCAAAAAGTCCACACCCCCCAGTCCCACCCCCTTAACTGCCATCCCCGGCCTCAGCAGCAACGGCAAGCTCCCCATCTGCACCTCGGTCGGCACACGGAAGCCCTGTCGTACCAAATTATCCGACACCTGCGGCGCCACCCCATACACATATCTCAACTCCCCAAACGCCTTCAGCGGCTGCGGGAAGATCTGCTCTTTGTGCTTCTCCTTCTCCGCCTCCCCCTTTTTAGCCTTCTTCTTCGCCGGCGCGGCCCCCATCTCCGTCCTTCCCGCGAGGATCGTGAACTTCAGCCTGTGCGACTTCAACGTAGCGCGACACTCCTCCTCGTCTAAAAGCCTCGGCTTGCGCTGCTGCTTGGGCGATTCAGCCTGCTCCGCTGCGGCGGACTGCTCCTCCACCTTCTTCTTCTTAGCTGCCCCCTTCGGCGAAAAGTAATCGACGTCGCTAACATCTGACTCGTCATCGTTGTCGTTCGCGTCGTCGGTAGCGTCGCCGGACGAAGCAGCGGCGCCCTTTCTCCTCTTGCGCTTCTTGCCGCGCAACGCGGCGCCTGCGACTTCGTCGTGGAAGAATTGCGGGTTGGGACGGGCGCCGGCGGAGGGGAGGGCGGTGCTGGTGGTGTGTTTTTTGGGATTGGGTTTTATGCCTCGGGAGAGGACTTTTAGGATATCCATCTTGAAGAGCTCAGGGGGCAATTGAGCTTGAATAGGATGGGGTTGAGGATGTGTGCTAGGCGCTGGTAGTGAAGGATCAAAATTTCGGGGCGGTCAATCGATAAGCCGTGCTGGCGATAAGGGGAAATCTTGTGAAAAATGCCCCGCAGCGGGCGCGTTGGAGCTTGAAGCTTGGCTCCTGTGGATGAGTGGGGTAGAAAGATGGGGGGCACCTTGATGGAACTACCCGTTACCCCCCACCCATTTTTCATCTCATCTCATGAATTTCCCTGTCATCTAGAGTCCATGTTAGGAATACCGACCACTTAAAAGGCTACAAACTCAGTTGTGAAGCGAATTATAGAAGTATTTTCATACTTGAGAACCCACCCTCTGGAGTACCTGCACCAGGACACTGAAGCAGAAACTGATGAGAAGGTGATTCACATTTCTCTGTACAAAAAGCTACTCATACAACATCTATATCTACATCTATATCTACAGACCAATCTACACAATCCATCAATCCACCCCCTCTCCAACGACGCTCTCGCACCTCCCACACAGCTTGTCCTCCGACTCAGCCACATATCTCCAACACCTAGGACACTTGCACTGCCTCGGCGGCAGCGCAACCGCCGTGCCAAACTCAAATTCCTTCACCACCTTCCACTCTACATCCCCAGGAACCTCGACGTTGATCTCCACGGACGACACAACAAAGATGGCATCCAGTTCATCCTTGTATTTGTGTAGGACCTCAAACGCCGCCGGGTTCTCCACCTTCAAAACTACTGAGGATTGCAGCATGGATCCCAACCACTTATTCCCGCGAGCTTCCTCCGCGGCAGCCTTGATCGCATCATGGGTGCTCCGGATGATAGGGACTGCCTCGTGGATCTCCGCCTCGTCGAAGGTGAGCCGTGAGGATTCGATCAAAGGGGAGGAGTAAAGCTGCTTGAGAGGATGGAGGACAGACCTATGCCTGTGTTAGCCGTGGGCATCGGGAATGGAGGCGACTTCACTTACGAATCCTGCTGCAACCATGCCGGCCGGTGGTCCCAAGCCTCCGTCACAAGGACGGGCGTGATGGGCGCCAACATGCGGAGGAAGCCCATGAAAATGGGCTCAAGGATACCACCGCCGTCGGCGCAGTATAGCCTGTCTTTGAGTGCTTCGAGATAAAAGGCGGAGAGGTCGTTGACAATCCAGTGGTTGATGGCGCTGATGGCCTTGTTGAACTCATGATTCTCGTAGTGAGTGGCCACCTCAGCCATGACAGTCTTGAGCTGTACAAGGGCGATGTGGTCCAGTGCCGTTAGGGAGGATGTCCTCGCCGAGTCGTGCATGGACCCCGTGAGCATTTTAATGATGGTTCGGTATTTGATGAGAGATTGGTGGATGGACATGAGCACTGGTTCTCCGAGAACAATATCCCGCGTGTAATCGCTCCCAGCAACCCAGAGGCGGAGAGCATCGGGACCGAGGGCATCAGCGACAGGCTTCCCATCCCCGCCCTTCTTCTTGACCTTTAGGGGAGGCAACAACGAGCCATCCATGACCTGATCAGCTGAGATGATATTGCCTAACGACTTGGACATCTTCTTCCCGGCCTTATCCAGAGTAAAGCCATGGGTGATGAGTGTCTTGAATGGAGATAGCCCGAGAGTGGTCGTGCTGGAGGTCGGGTTTTGGCCGACCTTGGCAGCCACTCTCGTGAGTAAACTTGACTGAAACCAGCCACGATGCTGGTCAGATCCTTCGAGGTAGAGGTCCGCCTGGCGATCTATCTGGGCCCAACTGCTGCCGCTGTCAAACCAGACGTCCATCGTATCAGCACCCCGAGTGTACTGCGCAGGATCTCCCAGGGATGCTGGGACCCAAGCTGGGTCGTGCGGGTCATCATTCCACCAGGCATCCATCCCTCTTTCCCCAATGACAGAGATGATGTGATTGATAACTTCATCATTTATGGCCGCCTCCCCCTGTGTGTTGTAGAGAGCCGGGATTGGGACGCCCCAGGCTCGCTGCCGCGAGATACACCACTCGCTACGACCCTTCACAAAGGCCTCCAGCCTGTTCTTCCCGGTCTCAGGGACAAACTGTACCTCCTCCAGCGCAGTCAGCGCTTGCTCCTTGATGGAGCCAACATCAGCAAACCACTGCGCCGTGGCTCGGATGATGATGGGCTGCTTCGTCCGCCAGTCATACGGATACTTGTGTCGGTATTCGTGCACGTTGAGGACATCGCCTCCAAGAATATCCAAGACTGCAGCCCCGCCATTCTCCAAAACAGAGAGGCCCTTCAACCGCTCAGGAGCATCGGGGAAAGCCTCTTCTGTGAACCGGCCATCGTTATCCACCGGGGCAATGCCAGAAATGCCGAGGGCGCTGCACGCAAGGTAGTCATCAAATCCATGGCCCGGAGCACAGTGCACAAGACCGCTGCCGGAGTCTGCCGTAACGAAATCGGCGTGAATAAGGTGCCGCGGCAGGCTGTCGATGCCTTGGAGCGGATTGCGATATTTTAGGCTTGTCAGTTGGTTCCCCTTGACGGTACAGAGGATTTCAGGGGACTCCGCTTCTCCGAACAACATCTTGGAGAGACGCTCCAAGCATCCATCGGCGACTAGGATCGCATCCTTGCCCATCTGAACAACATGATAGTCGAGATCGTTGCGCACCGCTATGGCCCGGTTCGCGGGTAGTGTCCATGGCGTAGTGGTCCATATCAGAGCGTACAGCTTCGTGGACTCGGGCATGCCTGGCAGGCAGCTGATATCCCCAGCAATAGGGAAGCGCACGTATGCGGCCCTTGAGACGTGATCCTCGTTGTATTCCAGCTCGGCTTCGGCCAGTGCCGTGCCGGACGACGGCGACCAGTACACGGGCTTGTACTTGCGATAGATTAGACCGCTCGAGGCCATGCGCTGAAACAACCGTAGCTGTTCAACCTCGTATTCTTTGTCCATGGTCGTCCATCGGCGGTCCCAGTCAGCCATGACGGCGTAGGTGCGGAAACTCTTCATTTGCTTCAGCACCGTCTTGGAGGCAAGCCTGCGGGCAGCTTTCCGGATGGCGCCTGGGGACATTTTCCTGCCCTCGGCAGCATCTACGGCCTTGAGTTCGATGGGCAGGCCATGACAGTCCCATCCCGGGACGTAATTTACGCGGCGCCCTTGCTGTACTTTGACGCGCAAGATGATGTCCTTGAGAATCTTGTTCAGCGCATGCCCGGCATGCAGCTCACCATTGGCGTATGGCGGCCCATCGTGCAGCAAGTAGGTGCCGTCGCTCGGCCGGTTCTGGCTCTGCCATTCGTAGAACTCGTCGGCGCATTGCTTGATATACCGTTCTCGGTTGTGCGCAAGGGGTCGCGGTCTGAAGCGAAGGTGGGTGTGAGCAAGCAACAAAGAAGCCGCTGGGACGGAGCTGGGATGCAGGTGCCAATCTTACGGAAACGTGGATTTGGGCAGCTTCAATGTGGAAGCCCAATTCTTCGACATATTGGCGCACAGTTCATGGCGGGGGCGCAATCCAGATTCAACTCTTCCTCTTGTTGGCTGGTCCGGTTCGCGATCAAGCTCGCAAAAAATAAAGCTTACTGAGTTCCTATCGCCAAGCTCCCGCAGCTGCCTAAGCTGGACCCCTGTAAGCCACAGCTGCAAGGCTGACAACCCCACACCTCCCGCACCATCCATGACAGGCGTTGCCTCGCTCACTCACCGCGAGATCCTTCTCATCTCACATTGCCTTTGAACAGATCAAACATCATGGCGCCAATTCGCCGTTATCTGAGGATATCGAAATACTCGGTGCTGGAAACACGCATCTACCTCGACAACCCCGCTCTTGCTCAGTCGTGGCTACTTAATCCACGAGATCCCGTTCTCCCTCGAGTCATCGAGAGCGTGCGTCCTCTGGTACTCCCAAAACTGCGCGAAGAACAAGACCGCGAGCGCAGTCGAAAAAAGGGCAAAGTGCGCAGCATCAAGGATGTAGTGGTTGAAGGTCTGCATGCCCCCTCTTGAGCCCAAAACACTAGACTGACTATTCGCAGATGAATTTGAGGTCTCCATTTTTCTCACCCAAACTGAGACCCGCCACTCCCTTCTCTACAAGCAGAAAATCTTCCGGGATAAGACGCAAACAAAGCTCAAGTCCAACTCCTCGAAACTAACTGGGGGCGACACACTCGAAGCTCCCATCGACGTCGACAACGCCACCCTTGCAAGTGAACAGAAAGTCGACAATGTACCAATACTTCGAGAAGAGGATGAAGATGATCAGGAGCTCATCAACCTGGACGACATCCCTGGCATCCACGAAGCAGAGCAGGATCCATCGACTAGGCGACCGAAAAGACGACGCCAGCCTTCGGATGTCACAGGCCAAGATGTAGAGCCAGGCACAGGTTCCAACCATGACGATGACGACGGATCTTCCGATTGCGAAAGCCGAGCGTTTCAGACCATTGACACCGACTCGTCAGACGATGAGCTGTTTGTGGGAGACAGCGGCCATGACGAAGAGGCAAGGCCGCCTCCGCCGAAGCGGCGCAAAGAAAAGGAGCCAGACAGGGATGCAAGGGATGACAAGAAGGAGTTGGCCATGGATATCTCATACGAGGGTTTTGCGATCTACGGACGCGTGTTATGCTTGGTTGTCAAGCGCCGCGATGGCTGGGGAGCAAGAAGTGGAAATGCAACAGCTCTGCCTGGGGCAAGGTCACAGACTGGACGGCCTGGGGGCCAAGCGATGATGGAGAACTGGATTACATCCACTCAACTCCCAGCAGCAGAGGCGGCCGAAGACGAAACAACGTGAAGGTTCACCTTCCCCTTTCCTCCCAGGTCGCCAGAAAGCGGGCCTGGTCCTCCCGCATTCCCGGCCGAGTACACCAAGCGGTATGAACAGATGGAGCGGCAGGACGCCGCCGTCTTGTGGAGAAGGAGCACCATTGGCTGGCGATCCTTGGTCTTGATGTCATGGAGGAAGCCTCCCGCGCTTGTCCCGCAGGCTATCTCTGTTTTGTCTTGGTTGGATGTGCGATCAACATGGATTTCTTGATCCAAAGACTCGAGAACATGTTTGGACGGGAGGCCGGCCGGCGATCAGAGGGGCTGCCCCGAACCTGCCGAGCCGTGCCCTGAAGCTACCCCTCATCAGCGGCCTGCCAGGAACAGGAGACCTCCAGTTGGCCCGCCTGGCCCGACACGGCGAGACCAGCGTCAACTGAAACACGCGCCACTCGCATGTTTTCCTGTTTCTCTCTGGGGATCACCGCATTTGATAAACATCCCACAATCCAAGATGCACCGATCAACCGATGGCCATGCCGCTATTCTGTATTGCAACCGGCTTCAGCCTCCCCACGGACCCTTGCCCCGTCACACCCACCATCACATCTTCCCCGCGAATCGCCGTGAATCGCCGCCGGTGTGACGGAACTCAATCCAAGACAACATAGGGCGCTAGTACTTGATAGACAGCCATGACATATCCCGGATACATACGTGGGCCTTCGGAGCTGAGACTGTGGATACATCCTCCGTGTCCGACATGGCATTTGTAAACCCGGCGGCCAGTCTCAGGGGTATCTGAGTGACCGTTACTACCTCTCGCCCATACTGTGTAGTTCTCGGTCAAGCGCAAATTGTTGCCCTCGCCAAGAAGGACACGACGGTCGTCTGGCTCGACCATCACTCCACAGTCAATCCACCGCACAAGCACTTCCAGCCGACCTGCGCCATCGCCGACGCCATCATCGGGCGTCGATAAATTGGTCAAAAATCGTCGCACAACAGGACCCATCCGCGGCCCAGGGAAGCCACGAGGCAGTCCACAGTACGCTGCCGTGTGAGCTGCAAAGCGGAGCGTCTTTGCTCAACAACAAACGACCTCGCATGTGATGCATCGATGCGAGTGTAATTTCCAACGATTAGATCTTAGATCCACTCTGGTCTTCGGATTCACGAAAGGGACTTTTATTTGGTTTCCTGAAATTCTCGTCCCGTCAACACGAGCAGTGTACATCGTGGGTCGGAACTCGGGAACCCAGTCGCGGGCGTCGTGATCGCGATCGCGATCTGCGCTTGAAGTTGACAACCAAGCACTAAGAAACATCCCAAAAGCAGGATTTCGCTATTCTCCCGCATCTGAACCGAAATGACCCACGCGGGTTGCCTTTAGTCGCTGGTGAATCTCGCTCTTTCCACTTTGCCGCCAGAGGCGCGCGGGCATTCTGTCCATAGCATCCACGCCGCCGACGAGCATATACCCAGCAAAGCAATTAAACACCTGACCCATGATGCTGATTATGGCAACACAGCATCGTCCCATCTGACAAAGGCACAGCGGGCGGGAAACCATAATGCGGCATAATATGGTACGGCTTTGCGCGCTCTTACGGCGCTTAGATGGGGGGCAGAAAGCCATCTGAGCGACGGGACATCCCAAGAATAGGATCAGCCAAACAGCGAAGATTAATACCCCCCCATACCAACTATACAGACGAATGCAACACAGCCACCCCTCCCTCCGCGTGGTGGTTTTATAGTGTCCCACTCGCTGCCCTCCGCCCTATGATGCACGCAATCCATTCGACCGCATGCCGCGGGAGAGTAGAGAGAAAAATGAAGAAAAAAAATAGTTACCCACTTGGATACCACCCTCACGTCGGCGTGGCTGTTTGCGCTCGTGCGGGATGAGTTGGATGTATCCAATATCCAGCATCGAAGTACTGTACTTGCGGGACTTCTCTTCGGGAGTTCTGCATCCATCATCTCAACAAGGCAACCAGAAAGGACACCCCAGCGAGGGCCCCCGTCCGAAGCGGCTTACACGGGAACCCCCACAGTCGCTGAACTTGATTTCCCCTTTGCTTGGGAGAAGGCTAGCGACAAACTCACCAAGTTGTTGTCAATAATGGAAACCTCCCCCTGTCGATGATCCAAATAAAAAAAAAAAAACAGTGTTGGGTTAGGGCTTGGTTACTGGACTTCCCAGAAATAGAGAATGTCATCAATACTCTCAATAGCACCGGGCAGCTTCGGTCGGTTCGGGACGCTGTGTTCAGTTTCGGGCGAATTGCTCCTTTGGATATTTATCGCCAATGGTGTCTGCAGGGCCGTAGCTGGAAGGGCTGCACTGCACTTCGCAGTAAAGTTCAGAAGCCACCAAAACCTCGCCCGGGCTCCCTTGCCTCCGACTCCGGTTTATGATGGATGGCATCCATCTCGCTCAAACGCCGGACCTGCCGCCCCATCTCGGGGTAGGCACTTGGTCCTGTGGGCCTAACCCTCCACAACCTTGGAAGCAAGAAGGAAAAAAAATGAATTCGTGCGCAACAAAAAAACAAATTGCCTTTTTGATACGGGCCGTTGGCCCAATTTCCAACGCACGTCCGACGCGTCTGTGCCATTCTCCAAAGATCTTTGTTGAGTCCGCCATGTGGGCCGGTCTCCCGGGATCGGGCCACGCTGACAGGCCGGGATTTCATTGACCATCATGCGTCCACTGCACTGCTGTGTTTTCTCTCTTTGTCCGGGACAGGGCTGATGTTGACACCTGGCGGTGGTGGCGACCAGGATTTTTTCCATCGTCAACTCCCAACATCATTTTCTCTTGCAGCATTAGAGGCTCGGCAGCATGAGAATGAGATGAACGCCGCGGCGAGCATGACCCGCTGAACCCGAACCCCGTAGCCGCTCTTGCAGACAGAAAAATAATCCAACGAATTGAACGTGTCCCAGCTTTCGGCCAGACTCATCATGCGTCCGAGCCAACACGACCCCCTTGCCTCCCTGCTCCTGCATCGACGCTCAGCTGGCGTGAGCTGGAACCGAGACCGCAGAAGCGGTGAGCCAAGTGAGCCTCATCCCTAAAATTCCAAAGTTCGGAATCCGGTCCTAGGAGGCCCCACGGACTGGAGGCGGACGAAGCTAAACCCCCAGCGTGGACTTTGTTGCGACTTGCAGCGGTGGCCGCCGAGCGCGAGATCGCCAGGGGGTGAGCCCCCTACGACGCCATCCACGCAAATTTTCCCACGTGGAGGCAGGGGTTTTTGGCAACCACTGCATGGGGTGTCAGGATGGCTGGGACCACTGGCACCTCGGTTCTGAAAAAGGCGTGCTGAAATCGACGCGCTGGGCGCAGCGTGGCGTTTCAAGATTTCCAGTCAGGGGTAATGTCGGCCTCTCATTGGCCACGATCCGATGAAGTTTTGCTGTCAAGCCACAGTCCTTCCGGCGAGGGGCCGAACAGTTCGGACCACAGGGCCGGGAGCCAACAACACGATCCTGGCCTCTGCAGCTTTGCGTCTGCATGCCTTCAATCTCCTGGACTCCCAACGTTACGCCTCGGCCGAAGGGACTGCTTCTCAGGTGGGAGCACCACTGGCTGGCCCCTGAGTCAATCGTTGAAGCACGTGGCAACATGATGGCGAGGGCTTGTTTCGCAAAAGGGGCAGGTGCCGAGAACCTCGAGATGCCGATCTGACGGTTCCCAGGTTCCAGCTATTGCAATTTGCGTGTGGACGAGCGCGTAGTACGGATCGTCAAAACTTGCTCGGCAAGTGGTTGGAAGCACTGAGTGCCCGCTGGGACGAGACACTTGTCAGCCTGACAGCAGAGTCCAACACGGGCGATAGCGACCGTTTGAGCGCTGCCTGTGCGCGGGCTGACTGCATATGGTATGGCTGAGTTGCGCAATCTATTGGGAAGAGGATTGGTGGCTGGGAGGACTTTGAGGTTCCCGACGATGTCGTAGGGCTGCCTAACATGCAGGACGACACTAATAGGCATCCCAACCCAAACCCCGCCAACGTGGGATACCACGGCCGTTTGGCTGGGCCGCCGGTTGCCCGGACGAGGCATCGCCGTGACTCCCACACATCCTCTCGGAGATATGCTGCCGGATGCGTGGAGCGTACAAGACCTGTCATATTTCTTATCAGCGTCACAGCAAGACGTCAGCAGACCACTGCTCATCCAAACTGAAACGTCGTGCCCGGTCTTTGAGATGCCTGGCATCCATACGGAGGCACAGGCCAAGCCGTCAAGGCGGTGCAGCGGCCGCGTTGAACCGGCGGTGAGCTTGTGGTGAACCTCGGGAGGACGCTCGGCGGGCTTCTCTGGTTTCTAGAAGCCTAGTGGGTCCGTGGTTGCACCGTACGAGCGTCCTGTGACGCAACCGATGCTGCCGTATCCCGTCGCTGGGTGGGAGGAGCTTGACGTTTGGCGGAGCTTCGTGTCAGATGACTGACGTTGCGACATGAGCCGACCAATGGCCGCAACACTTGGAGGGTGATGCTCCAGCATTCTGACTTCAGGCGAGCCAAATCTAGCAGGCCCATCCCCAGACGAAGCGGTAAAGGAGATTAGCAACAAAAAGTACCGAATTCGAGGGTGGAGGATTTCGGGGTTGAACCCGAGAACCAGCTGTGATCCGCGGCGGTGTACCAGTACCAGGCCCGGAACTAGAGCTGTCGACGGCGGACCATGTCGCAGTGAGCATTCGCATGCCGCAAGCGTAGTGTCCATACTGGGTGCCTGTAATCAAATTCTTGCCATCATTGCTTGGTCTCAGGAATAGCACTGTGGAGCGCTGAACTGGCTGTCTCAGAGGCGTTGCTGTGGCGGGTTCCAGACTGCTGGGTCGGTGAAAGGGGCCCAGCCTGGGGTGCATGCTGGGAACGACATGGCCGCCATGTCCCACGGTTCAGGGGAGTGGTGATTCTGGCCAAACGCCATCAACTGTTGTCGTTGACCAGCGCCCTCTTGCCCTTCTCGGAGCTAAAAGTCCGAAATATATTCTCATCGGCCGCATTTGTCATGACGCGAATGTCAAGGAAGTAGAATACCAAGCATTGACGAGCAGACAACCTCGGTGCCCAGAAACAACGCCCACAGCTGTGTCTGAGGGGCGTAAAAAAGGGGCCGCCAGCGAGTCTGACCACCCTCTGAACGGGAGCTACATCCGGAGGATGGGAAGATATGTGCGTACGCAGACCATTGCGGGTTGTGCACCCAAGCTGACACCCATCGTCCAACCTCTTTGCCCCGTACTTTTGATAGAGGAATATGCGGTGCTTTGGCGAGGGAACAGAGGCTGTCTATCTGCAATGACAAAATGTTTTGCAACACAGCAAGGCTCCGAGTCCATGTCGGATCAACGGGTCACTTTTCGACGTGTGTTTCGTTTCCATCTGCAAGTGGGTTGTGCGAAAATCTGTGCCGTGGTTGTCCGCAATGCGCTTTACCACGGCCCTGCCCATATGCCCACACGTGCCGAGATACGGACCCCAAGAAAACGTCGTCCTTGAGAGTATAGCTCTGTGCTGTATTGACAAGCGACCCCTATATCAGCATTAGGCACTTCGGAGTTTTGGTAGCCGCCAGTGGTCACTGATGAGATCAGAACCCACAAGCGCTCACACGGTTCGTGGGGTCTGTGCCATCGCTGTGATGCGCGCTGAAGCCGCGGGGCGGAAGCGGCCTTTAAGCGCCCAGTGGTCAGCGGTCCGATGGTGCTCTGGCTCACCGATCGCGTCAACGCGACCTCGACTCTTCTGTGTTCACCGTGTCCGGAATGGTGCCAGTGCAACGGGATTCGGGGGGACATTGGGTTCCTGACTGCACCCATCAATGGCGATCAATGCAGGAACCTTGCCGTCCGGTGCTTGCTGTTGTTCTGGCGCTTCTCTGCTGCCTACGCTTGTCAATTAGGCCACCCAACCAGTGTCTCGCATGCTGCAACACTTGTGCGGTGGTGCTGTAGCTCTCTGATGAAACGAAGTGCCGAGCATAATTCTTTGGCGATGTAAGCCAGCGTCATCCGGGATGCTCTGCCAAATGTCGAATTTCGGTGCGGCGTGCGCTGCTGGGCGACGTCCACGGGTGCCCGCTCCCGACCCCGCGCCAAGTGCCGCGTTGGGAGAGATGTCCCGTCACCGCGTTTGTGACTCATTACTTTTGACAGTTTGCGACGCACTCGAGGGAACGTGGTCGTGCGGTGGGGATTGGGCAGCAGGAAGGAGTGAATTCATCTCCCACATTGCTCACACACCGACTTTGCGAACTTCACGGGGTCGTCTGACCTCAGCTAATCTATCTCGTTCTGGTCGGTGGGTGCGGTGCGGGGAAGAGGATAGCCTTGCGATGCGCGGGGCTTAGAAGACGTCAACCCACCACACCGAGGAGAGGGTGGTGTCAGGTATCGCTACCCCTCTAAGCGGTTACCCAATAGAGGCGCGCACCATCACGCTGTTCCTGGCTGGTGAGCCGGTGAGGTGGTCCGCATTCCGCGGAACCGCAGTGCGCTGTCACGGTCGTTATTCCCGTTCCGCTCCTCCATGTCAGCTACGGATTGAGGTCAAAACGAAAAGACTGATGAGTAACGCTTGGACAATCGGGTCCACGTTCGAGATACCAAGCTGTCTCGGCGTATCTGTCGCGGTTCGGAGCAAATGGAGCACTCGGCATCGCCGTGGTTGCCGGTCGAACCCCGCGGAGCTGAAGAGACCGGCGTACCAAGACCCCTGTCGTCTTGGCCCCGATCTTGGAGCTTGGGTGTGAATACTTTCCACTTTGGGCCGCAAAAAAGCAATTCAGAATGTGGAGGAGAACCCCGCGAAATGGCAGCGGCGCTTGTCTGGCGTAACGCGGTGTGAGTTGAATTGAGGTTGTGGAACAATGATGCCACCGCCAACAATGGTGCTGATCGGACTCGCCAACTGACCATCATGCCTGCCCCGGGGGTTTGTTGTGAGCTGTCACAAACCACAAACACCGTGCAGACTGATTACTCTAAGCCACCTCAAAGAACAGCGCTCCGGGGAACATCATGTAGATTACCATCCGCCTGCCGGCCTTACGTGTGCGAGTGCGAGCAACAAACGGGTGCCGACCTCAGTTTGGATAGCCATCCGCTTTCACACCATCACCATGCCAGCAGGACAGGGAGACGCACCGAAGGAAAGGTCGCAGCGATGACCAGCTGACAGCCACCCTGCAGACGGATTTGCCAGATGGAGGATGCCCCTGATCTAGACATCCACCACCGTTGTCTCGGCACCAGAGGTTGTTCTTTCCTGCCGAAGGTTGTTTCAGCGCACCTCCCAAACACCAGCGCAAAGTCAAAATCAAGATTGAAAAGGCTCGCGCATCAATCTCAAGCAGGAATTGAGTTTTTTGTTCTTGCTCGGTCCGACGGATTTGTGCGTGCCCCTTTTCGCCCGCGTCAGTTTGCGCACGTATCAGCGGACTCGGCCCCTGGGAAACCAAAAGGCTTTCAGGCATTAGCGCGCTGAAATGAGCTTCAAACCCTCCTGACAGGGGCTGGCGTCCCCTGGGGAAAGCCCTGGGGCGAGAAATTAGCGGGCACTGCAGTGGAAATTTTTTTTCTCCCTCCGCTGCTCGAAATACAGATCCGTTCATTGTTGAAATTAGCGGGTGGAGCTCTCGGACCTTCCACGAGGCTTCGACGCAGGCCCCAGGGAAGCATGGCCGAGCTGTTGCTCCATTGCGGGTGCTAAATTTGCATTTGCATTTCCAATGGATCGCCTTCAGCTTGCTGCGTGATGCCCTTCTCGGCGACGCAGCATTCTCGCTCCCAACTCCATCCCAGCCTCCACTTCCGGCGAGCACGACCAGAAACCCTCCTGGAGGCCAGGATACGGGCGCTTCCGTTGTGCTTGCCTGCCTAGACCCGTTCACGTCGCGCGCCTTGCTCCTGATCCGGCCAGAAGCACCTCCATGGCGGGCGTGCCCAACCGCCAGTGCGAGGGAGCGATGTAAACCTTGACGCCTTCGGCCTGTCGCAGACCGCCTAGTTGGGGATGCGGAAGCCAGCTGGCAGTCTCCACGTTAGGCGGCCGGGCAGCCAATTTGGCCGCCATGCTGTGGCCTGTCCCGCCTCTTTTTCAGGCGGTCTATTTCCAAACTTCGGGCGTCGACGCAGTGGGGCAGCGTTCTGTGAGCAGCAATGCCGTACCGCAACACAGCTGGCAAAGTACAGTACAAATTCGGGTGTCGACGACCAGGGGCTGGCGGTATTAACGGCAGGGGTCCCCTGTGCGCCTGCTTGTGTTTCATTTCTTGCGCAAGTGGGAACTCCAGACCAGGAGTTAAAGTCATCGCCAAGCATGGCTGCGTCACCGCAACTTGGGACTCACCCCATGTTCCGATACTTGCGCACCTGGCTCCAGCGACTTTATCCGTGAATCCCGCGCAGCAATTGTAGGCTGCCAGCTGGCTAAGCCGCATGTACACGACAACCCCTGCGTGGTACCTCTTACATGCGGTCATCCATGCGTCGCCCAGCTCTAAGCCCCACACCGCGAGCGCTCGCTCGCAACAGCCCACAGCCCTGCCTTTTCCATGCCCGGCTTGTAAGAGCAATCTCGAAGTTGTCAGTTTGCCGGCTACCTACATAAGGCAGCCGTAGCCTTCCCCCCTTTCCCCGTTGCCCGACCATTGAACCCATCATCAGATCAGAATCGACCGCATCGGATCATAATCAGAGCACCACCACGCCAACTGCTCGTCGCACCCACTCAAGACATATATCTTCGACAGCCAACAACACTTCCGGGTCTTTGCACCATCAACAACTCGCCCTCCCTAAACACACCACCAACCTCCAAGCTGGCTCACCACGCATACAACACGATGCCTTCTCAGCGACCCTCGCAACTTCCTCCTTGCCCCGGCCCCCCGCCGAGTCGGCCTCTGCCCCCTCTGCCCAAGCGTGGGTAAAGGAGCAGACAAGACTATCGATCAAGAACCAACGTCTCATGCCGTCATTGTGTCGCCAGGCTCTACTCTTGCCGTCCATGGATCATCCAGGTCAAACACCATTCTTCGCTGCAGATGCGAGGTAGCAGTTTGTGCTAGTCGCATGGAATTCCCACACCGGTTTCCGGTGCGCCTTCACACCAGCTGCACGCCATATCGCCTTTTGCATGCCAACAACCCCCACAGCTGCACGCCCAGAGCAGCCCCTCATATTGAGCCTCTCCGCAGGCATACACCGACTGGGAGCTGCTCCGACGCCGCGATGTCGCCGCGGTATGCGGTAGCACCAGACCACACTTGCTTCAGCTCTTCGGTCGCAGCTCGTCCGCATCACTCCGCCCCCACATCCACCGCAATGCGCCCAAGAGCTGGCTCGGACGTCGATTTCTTCCATCTTACGATCTTTCGGTTCGACCTTGGCGCGCGACCCCACCACCGCACACGCAGCCATATTGTACTATCACGGATACGGACCTTTTAATCGGCTGCTTTTTCTCTTTCTCATCTCGAGCCATGACGACGGAGACGGGATACATGATCATTTGGGAATTTGGGATGGGAACTCATTGTACTATTATCAAAGCATTTGGGACCGGCGCTACAGAAAGATACCATCGTCGCCGATAAAGGGAGCATGACTGCAGCGCTGGAGACGGGGAAACGGGGATGGGCAAAGGGGGAGGTCTCGGGAACCCCGATTAGGAATTTCAAGGCGTGGGATGAGACCGCCTGCGAGGGAAGTCGGGAGATAGCTGCTAGAATCCTATGGCTTTTACAAACTTTTAATATCAAGTCGATCATATATCGAGATTGCTTTCAAAACAAGATATCGCCCGTCTCAATGTTCATCGTAGTGTATCCCTGTTGAAACGCAAGACAAGCCATCACTCGCATGCTGCTGGATCTGCAGTGGGGTGGTCTGAAGCAATTGCTACACTGCGGCGAGAGCTCCACCGTGGTGTAACCGTCTCAGAGAGTCAGTCAAGTCTCGAGATGAACAAAAGTCAAAGTATGGAGCCTGTAGCTGCAACCATGTCCAAATTCGACCAAACGACTCGGGGCCAAACGCGACTCAATTCGAGAAGGCGACGCCGACGCAGCATCCGCCGAATTGTCAAACAGCCGAGATGTGAACCGCGCCATCACGAACAGCATTATTAGCTCTGGACGGACCGTCCCCTCAAGCTGAAGCTGCCAGCCACCCCGGTCCGTGTCAAAGCTATCGAGCTACCTGACAGCGGACGGGGAGCCAAGTCGGCGATCTCGCGTCGACCGTCGCCATTCATAGCCCCAGGTTCTCGTGTCCGGGCCAGATCAAACGGCAATTGCTTCCTCCCCCGGCCCCGGCCAGCGCTGTTTGTGCCATTGTTTTCCCAGGCGAAGGCGAGCAATCACTGCAAGCAATATATTGCCCTGGCGCTGGGGGCAGCGTCATGGGACACCTCGTGTTACCGTTGCAATCCCCCTTCTCCGTTTGCCTCGGCATGCCCTGGGCGCGGGGAACACAGCAATCCCCTCTGCCAATGTGGGCAAGGAATGTGGCCGAATACGGATGCGGCACAGCGGTAGGTACCTTGGCCTCCGTACCGATCCGTAGCGTCCCTCGAAACCTCCTCGTCGCTTGTTCTTGCTGATTCTGATTGTCGGTAAGAATCGTACGAGCTGCGACAGAATACAAGGCACAGCGAAAACAAGCCCTTGGCGGCGTCGCAACAAAGGAAGAATCCACTTGTTCAGTTGCCGACTCCCGATATTTTTGCGGCGGGAGCACTGCCCCACGTCAGCGGCGCATTGCATGTTCACACACGTTCCCGCAGGAGCTTGCTGAGTGATGGGACGAAGTAGTTGCAGCGCGATAAGTGGGGTGCCTTATCACCACGTGGATACGTGCAGCGAAATTTGACGCCACGCCGCGCAGCGTGTTTGGTGGAGATGATTTTTTGATCAACGGTGTACCTCCTAGCCTACCTAGCCACCTCCGTTTACAATAGCGATTCCAACGACTAAGCTACACCGAGCGCATCAACTTGAGCCATTCCAAACAACAGTCCTACCACCAAAGCAGTCAATTGCACAACCCGATGGTGCTCGAGCTTCACATCTGGGGTCCGGCCTTCGGCCTCCCCTCCATCGATCCCGAATCCCTCGCCGCCATCGCTTTCATCACCCAAACCCTCCCCCGCGACCAATACCAACTCATCCAAAGCAGTCCCTCCGCCGTACCAACACGTAACCACCCCCTCCCCTCCCTCTGCTCTCTACAAGTCCAGGCAACTGACCCAACCCAG
Organism: Podospora aff. communis PSN243; assembly: GCA_033296975.1. Lineage (NCBI taxonomy): Eukaryota > Fungi > Ascomycota > Sordariomycetes > Sordariales > Podosporaceae > Podospora > Podospora aff. communis PSN243. The sequence goes on along the minus strand of MU865916.1, from coordinate 260,966 downwards.
ATCAACTCCCAACCATCTACAACCCCACCACCCAAACCTACCACTCCGGCTACCCCTCCATAACCACCCACCTCTCCTCCCTCGTCCCCGCCTCTACCAAACTCCCCTCTCGCTCCACCGCCGCAACAACAACAGCCTACACCGCCTTCCTCACCTCCCACGCCGCGCCCCTGCTCGCCCTCTCCCTCTACGTCTCCTCCGCAAACTGGTCCTCTACGGTCCGCCCCGCCTACAGCAAGATCCTCCCCTTCCCCCTAGGCTGGACCGAACCCCCCGCCATACGCGCGACCATGTCGCGCCGGGCGGAGCATTTGGGAATGTTAAGCTTGGATACGGACGCTACGGAAGAGAGGGAGGAGGCGGAGCGGGAAGCGGCGGCGGCGCAGGGGTGGATTAATGTGCCAAAGGAGATGGGCAAGGCGAAGGGGGTGGGAGGGGCAATGGCGCCGGAGCAAAGGGCGAGGATCAGGTTGGAGGGGTTGGCGGGGGAGGTGCTGGATGTGCTCGGGGAGGTGGATTGGAAGGGGGAGGGGGTAGAGGTGGGAGTGAGGTGTTTGGTGTGGGCGTACTTGGCGTTGATGGTGGTGCCGGAGGTGCCTAGGGGGTGGTTGGGGGAGACGGTGAGGGGGAAGTATGTGAGGCTGGGGGAGTTGGTGGACTGGGGGAGGGAGGAGTGGTTTGGGATGGGGGTGGAGGGGTTGCCGTGGAGGACGGGGATGGCGGAGGGGACGGTGGTGAGGGTTGGGGGGAGGTTTGTGAATGGGTTGTTGGGAGAGATTCCCGCGTTTGGGGAGCCGTGGCGGAGGTGGTGGGCGAGGAGGAAGTTGAAGGCCACTGGGAGGGTTGATGCGCTGCAGGAGGGGAGCGGTGAGCTTTGGCAGATGGCGGGGATGGGTGTGGCCTTGGTGGTGAGCGCTCTGCTGTGGAGGAAGCTGCCGCAGCTTGGACAGCCGCTTCAGGTCTGGCAAAAACCGCTGCCCGGGTTTCTCGGGCTTGGGGCGGCTGGGTTCATGTTCGGCCACCTTGCCGAGACAACGATAGCGGATCAGTGGCGGTAGTTGTTTATCGACCGAGACGAGCAGCTGGCTGGAAGAAGCTAGCTGACGTGTAATATCAAGAGCGCAAAAGCTCGAGCTCGCTGTATCATAACTAGCAAATACACTAAACGTCCTCCAATGCTGGTAGTAGTGGAGATGTCGATTCACCCGACCTCGGGAACCCCTAGCGCACAACTTCCCCGATCGATCGGGACGAGCGGGCGCTAGAAGATGCCATGCGGATACATACCAATCCCATCTTCACCGCTCCCGGCCTGCTGATACCTCAAATGACACTAAAAAAAGCGCTCACATGTCACCCGGTTCGCCGACCCACCAGCCTATCTCCAGCGCTCACCGGGAGCGCCGCCTTCCATCGACGCCAAGCCCACCCCGCAGAATCTATCCCTTTTCCACCTCCGCCTTCATACATTCCCATTACCATCACGCCTCCCATCAACCGTGACCAACACATACCAAACCTCCAGGCAACCAACTTACTTCTTCCTCTCGTTTCTGCTCCTTTGGTGGGCGCAAATTTGCTCCGCGGCCTCGACAACCATCTGCTCAAACTCCTCGCGCGATTCATGTCTGAAAATCGCATCCATGGCTTCGTTTCCCTCCCCCTTTTCCTCTTCCTCTTCCTCTTCCTTTTTCTTTTCCTCTTCCTTTTCCTCTTCCTTTCCCTTTCTTTCCCCTTATCCCCAGGAGATTCCTCCGCCCTCTTCTTCTTCCCACCATCATCAGCATCCACCTTTGCCTTGAAAGTATCCTGGCTACCCGGACTGCCCTTCTCTCTGAGTCGGTCGATGGTAATGGTTCTGCCAGTGAGTGAGACGCAGTGAGAGTAAAAGATGCAAGATGGATGGGAGGTTTTGTGTGCCCTGCCGCAGGGAGAGGAGTACATATCGCTGTGCAAGCCCGTGACAGGCGGCGTCAGAGTCGTTTCCTGACAAATGCGCTCTTCGGGCAGGATGGCTGAACATGTGTCACTTGCTCGTGTCATACTGTAATCTCAGCGGCTGAGACGACAGAGGTGGTTTGAATCCACTCAAACAAAGAGGTATGCCCCAAAGCACGTGTCATGCTTGATCGTGCTTCTCGGGAGGGGGGCTTGGTGCTCAAAATATTGACAGAAGCCTCTCAGAGAACACAGGCCGCTTGAACGCAAGTTTACTCAACTGCATGACTCAAAAAGAAAACACTGGTAGCGTCACAAGGCATCACAAAACAGGACGTTGATGCAAACACTGAGGGCTGTATTGTATCATCTAAGAGTCTTGACGCTGAACTGCTGCTTCGTAGCTAGTGGAAAACCACTATAAATCATTGCATAGGGTAATGATACCAGTTCGTCTCGTCCTTACATCGCTTTTGGATATCGCCTTGTTTGGCCGTTAGCACTCATCCATTTGCAACACAAAAACACAAGAACAACCTACTCCAAGACCTGGGTCGAGCATTGTGTCCCGGAAGAGGTCAATGGCGTGGGGAGGATTGGTTCCCGTTCTGGATCCCATTCTGGAACCCGTTCTGGAACCCGTTCTGGATCCCATTCTGACTCCCATTCTGACTCCCGTTCTGGCCTATGTTAGAGCTCCATATCGGGAGTCGCATCCCGTTCTGGCTCCCGTTCTGGCTCCCGTTCTGGCTCTGGTTCTGGCTCCCGTTCTGGCTCTGGGCTATGATCCGGGCCCGCATCTGGGCTATGGCCTGGGCCTGCATCTGGGCCTTGGCTGCTTTCTGGACATCACTGGCTCTATGGATCGGGTCCCATTTCGGGCCCCGGGTTTCCAGCTGTCCCACCGTCTTCCCACTCTGACTCGGTACCGGGCTCTGCATTTCCAAACTTTCAACAAAGTCTTGCAGACTGTCCATGTCCTCTCCCATTTCCTGGTTCTTCTGCAGCAACTGACGGCTGTCAGTATTTTGCAATAGCACTGCTTTCGATGCAACTGACCTCCTGAAGCGTTGGCACATCTCGCCGCTCCTGGCATATCTCAAGGTCATTGTCAAGGCTCTTCATCCGCTGCTGTGACCCCGCTCTGACTATGGCTTTTTGCGCGCGGATCTTCCATTCCGGGTCACCGTAGTTGACCTGGCACTTCAAACCTGTCAGCTGCCTTTGTGAAACTTGGCATATTAACTCGCAATATTAGCCTCTACTCTTACCCCGTGGACGCCCTGAGCTTGTAAGAGGCAAGAGTAAAGGCCAATGTTGCGAGCCGATACGACGTCTGGAGCCCAGTACTGTGTAGTAACGTACCATGATCCCGTTGTCGAGAACGATGGCGTTGTGAGTGCCTGATGTAACTGGCGTATAAAATGGGACCAGTCTACACTTTCCTCGACACCCAGACCCGGACTCCGAAATACATTTGGAATCGTCCGAGTCGCCAAGGTAAAAAAGCCTTTTCGAATACCTGACACAGATGTCGGGATTTGGCGGATCCTCCGAAAGACCGCGGGTCTTCGCCGGTGAAAACCCCTGCAGCAAGCAGGCGATGATGACTTCCAGGTCCTGCTCCGTCTCAAATCTCAGTATGTCCTATCAAGCTCGCTCAATGCGTCAGTATAACACCCAAACTGTGCTCGCCACAGCTTGAAGAAATCGAGTCTGCAGGTGTAGATTGGAACGCGACGACGAGGAAACTGGGTACCGTAACGGGCCTAGTTGGCCAATCTGGCCAAGTAATCTTGCCTGTCGTTCGATCCAGTCAGTACGTGTGCTCCAGAATATTTCCGCAGATATGATTGGCCCACAAATTTTCTGAAGCATGACGACGGCCCCGACAGATACTCTGGGACGAGTTGGCGGGAATGGTGAGAAAGAAGGTTGGCAGGTATGTGTCTGCTGTTCAGAGTGTCGACGGCGAGAGTGCTGGCGTTGAAAGCGAGTCGAGCGTCGATAATTTGAATATCCAAAACAGTGATGACGGATGATGGTAGAAGAAGAGAAGAAAGGCGGAGGAATCTCACAGGCCTTAAATATTCCACGCAGCACGCCAAACTCTGTGGGCAGGAGCCATTTCGTAACTTCCTCGGTGCTGCGGAAAGGTTCGCTAGAGTGAGGTAAGGGCAAGGATATAGGGTTTTTTCACACGCCCCAAAGTCATTTCCGACGCCATGATTCTTATCATACTTTCCGGGCTTACGCAAAGTTTCCTTTGTGGCTAAAGTTAAAGACCTCTGAATCGATCGCTTCGTTTACTTCCTTCGTTTGCTGATGTCTAGTTTTATTTGTTTCACTGATACTGGTGTAGTACTGGTTTTGCCAAAATGCAGTTGTTCTCCTTCCATTGTTATTGTATTCGACGGGCTTTCGCCTTGTTATGTTGATAATCCTAGAGTGAGGTGGCTTCGATGTTCTCATGAAGGCATGGGATGATCCTCATGGCTCAACGCTCCTACCTAGTACTCTACCGAATCTTGTCTACCTTACCTAGGTACTCAAGGTAGGCAAGATGGAAGTATCCCCTGAAAGTGCGTCTGCAAAAATGATAGGCAAAAGTGGCCGCCCACAAGGCAGGCAAGGAGCATCGTCGTCATCTTTCTTCGTCGCCGATGTGCGGGGTGAACGACGATGAAGCTTGGGAGAAGGGAAAGAGAGCCTGCAGGAGAAAAACATAACAGAGCAACGGATCCACCAAAAAAAGAGCACATTGCCATCGATCAGGGTGGACCTGTCTGTCCAGGAGAGCAAAAAGTTAAGGTATGACGAGAGTGGGATTCGAACCCACGCCCTTTCGGACTACGAAATCATGAAACCATGATACTATTCAGGGGATCCTGAACGTAGCGCCTTAGACCGCTCGGCCATCTCGCCTTTGGATGTAAGAGTTGGTTGTTATTTGGACTTGTGTGGATGGGGTGGTGGTGAATTCGCCCACCCCTTTTCTCCATGCAACCCACATCGATCATTGGGGCCACTGTGAAGGGCAGACATCAGCTCCAGAAGAGGACCGAAAAGAATGAACAGGTAGAAAAAAGGGAAGACTGAGATGCATCAAATTTGCATACATCTCTTTCCAGCACTAACTCACAGAAGCACCTCTATACGAGACATCAACGCATTGTATTTCGCCCCAAACCCCTTTTCTGTCTTCTGACCAGATCTACACGGTACAACCAGCTACTTTCCAGTGACGGCGAGCCACTTGTTGGAGATCACCTTGAAGTGACTCTTTCCATCCAGGGACCTAAACACATAGCCCTCGCTGAGTCCGCCAAAGGCGCCTGTGCCCTGGCCGTTGGCTTTAGCCAGCAGCTCGTCCATGTTGCCCGCAAACTCTCGAATCTTGTAGTAGCTAGTAGTCCATCCTGTCAGCTGACCCAAGTTTTCTGTAACAGAAATAAGGATAGACTTACCCCACAGCCGGAACGTGCTCGATCCGCAGCTTTTTGCAGATGTCGTGCACCTCCTGTTGAGGTTCTGTTTAGCATGCGCATATGGGGGACGAATTGTATGGGAACGGTCTTACCCTGACGTTCAGGTATGCGCCCGTGTCAAAGTTCCAAATCCCAAACACGACAAAGCGGTGCTCCCCCTCTGGGAGCTCCATGGTGTTGCCCATAATGGAGGAGCCGCAGAGTTCCCCCTGCACGGAGATGTTGGGGTCTGTCGGCGATTTCATGTAAGTCAGCAACATTCCCACCACGCAGCAAAACACCGCAAGCCCGGCGACCTCACAGCCACCAGAGGCCCAAAAAAACCACGGCAGCACCTCGCTCTGCCGGACATGCATCACACTCGGGGACTTGGCACTTACATGGAATCTCCCAAATCTTCCGGGCCACATCGCCTCCCCCATTCGCCGCCTCCCAGTACAGATTGCCGGCCCGGTCCAGAAAGTCCTGCGTCCGGCTGCAGACGCCGACGTGTCCGCGGCCGGCCGGGTCCCGCATGGTGGCCGGGTACTCCTGGCCCGGCGGGAGCACGGGCAGGCAGCCGAACCACTTGGTCCCCGCCGCGACCTTGTACACGTGCATGGACACGCCGTCCAGCTTCTCCGTCACCTGCCAGACCTTGTTTCGCCACGCCGCCGCAAAGATGTCGTCCTCGATGTTTTGGGCCCGGAACCACGACGGGTTGACGACGAAGCCGGGCGTCGTGCCGATGATGCCGGCCGTCGCGGCCTCGTCGGCGAGCTCCCACTTGACGACGCCGAGGAGGCCCTCGAATGACTTGGAGAGGAGCTCGGCCGTGGCGGCGGCGTGGCCGGCTTGCTTGACGCGCTCGAGGTACGGGCCGTAGATGGTCCAGAAGTTGGACAGGGGGAAGATGAGGCCTTGGGAGAGGTGCTTGCCCTTGACCGTGGAGAGGACGCGGTAGCCTTGCTTGCCGTTGAAGGTGGTGATGCGCCTGGGGTTGGTGAAGAGGTCCAGGAAGTAGACGGTCTTGGGGAGGAATGAGTCGATCTCGCAAAAGATGACGAGATCGCCAACCTGTGGCACGAGACAGTTAGCTACGTGTAAGACACTGGAGTCAAGGACTTCAGGGGTAGGGGCCGTAAATCGGGGTAAACTAGGTACACATACCTGCCATTCTCGGACCTCCAGGAACGGGCATCTGCTCTCCACTACCGTCCAGCCATCGATGTGGATCACGACCTTGTTGCCAATACCTGCGTCGACAATCTTCTTGATGCGACGGACGGTGACGAGCTTCCGCTTGACAATGGTCGAGGGGTCAGCTGTATCGGTAGGGCAAGCGTCGTACGCAGCAAGGAGGGAGTGTTCCGAGTCGTCGGTGCCGTCTCTGCTTGTATCGATGCTCAAAGCTGCTTTTCCCCAGCCCATGACGGTCTCGTTTCCCCAAGACGTGGTCTCGTCGCCCCAGAATGTATCTGAAGAGCTACCCTGCGCCTCAGGGGTAACAACAGACATGGTCTCAGAGGGAGATACGCAATGAGACATAGCGGCCGGTGCGTTTGTGGTGTCCGGAATAGGGGTTGTTTGCTCTGAAGAAACGGGTACAACATGAGCCTGCAGGCCGGCAACCTGCATATCGGAGGCATCGAGGGGGTTTGCGGAGGCCTCAGTCTTTTCGTCGCAGGGCATCGAACGGGTCGACTCGACGGGTGTGATACTCTCGTCGATGCCTTCAGCGACACCTTGGGACGCGTTGCCGGTCGTCAGGGAGGCCATGGCATGCGTCGAAATAGGCATGTTTCCGTCCAAGTCAGGCGTGTTGATAATTTCAACAGGGCTCTGGTCTGTGATCGAAAGGCCTTCGGCTGTATCGAGGGATGCCATCTTGGGGGCTAGCACAGGCGTCGCGGTGTCCGTCTCACGCGTGTGGCCCATCTTGGTAATGTGTATGTGATGAAATGTCGACGACTGCTGTATGTGTGTGGTATGCCTGTCGAGGGGCGGCTTGAGGCGTTGTGTTGTCAGAGAATAGGTGTTTTGATTATAAATAAAGGGGCAAGGCGGCGGTGAAATAGGCCGATGGTTATGGGAGGTTCGTGGTATGGTATAAGGAGTTGACCCTGATGTCTGGGACAACTAGGACGTGTGTGTCTGAAGGAGGAGGTTGGTGAGAAGGTTACCGGCGGTCTAGAGTAGACGCGAGGCGATAGAGCGAGGCGACTTTGGTGTCGTCGGAGGATTCCTGTGTCGCGGGGTTTGCAGGTGGAAAGAGGTGATGGAGGGACGACAAGTCCCGTATAGATGTCGATAGAGACGAGATGTGAGAGAAGTGGTTCGAGATAAATGGTCTGACAGGGCGAGAAAGTGGTGCTACCGAGAGGACAGAGAGCAAGCAGATACTCTTGATGGGGTTTCGACCAGAAGTAACTGCAGGTCGAAAGCTTGAGGATCCGGGAGGATTTGTGATGCTTGAGGAAAAGAAAAGCGGGTGCCGAGCTGCGTCCCAGCTGCAATTTAAGTTAGAAAAACTCAGCTCTCTACTGATTTTGGTCCTATCAGTCGTAGCCTGAGGTTTCGGGTTGTTTTTGTCCGATGGTTAGGCAAAGTGGAAGGTGCAACGAACGGAGGTACCCGCTCAGACGGGGTTCCAGCTGTTCAAGTTGAGATTGTGGGCTGGGTTTTTGCTGTCTTCTAATCGGCTGAAGATAAACAACCTAGCACCTGCGGAACCCGGCTATCTGGGTTCTTGTTCGTTTTATTTAAAGTTTCAGATGTTTACCTATCAATCCCAACAGAATGCATCTGCACTGGGGTGCCAATCTTTCTGATGGGAAGGGTCAGGGTCCAACAGAGAGCGCCCTCATATGTTGAGGGACGATTTTCATCTCGAAGGCCTGTCACAAGACCCAACAGACCTCCCAGACGCTATCCACCGAGCTTCAGCGCAGCTGAGGTGCGTGGAAGAGACTTGAAGGGGGGGGAGCTTTGTGCTTTTTCTTGGAGGTCGTTTGCTCGGAACCAGACGTCGCCCTGGAAGTATTTCCTCCAACTGTTTGTGAGTTCGGTGCTGATGCACAAACCCGCAGAAGGAACGCAAGCAGCAACTACAATCCGGCCTGTGTGATGCGTTACAGTCTTTGACAAAGGGAAAATCACACGGTGTCGAACATTTGCACGGGCGTGGTTCGTTCCTGGTTAATGTTCTTGACTGGACTGAAAGCCTCTGCAGTTTCAGCACCAGCGAATACAAGAGACGGTTTGAGCTTACGGTCTCGGAAATTTGCCTAGCACAGCAAAACTTCAACAAAAAATCAGATGAGAACATGGGGCTTGACCTTATGGCCTGATGTAGTCCAATGTCTGGCTTGTCAGAGGCTTAGGTTTGTCAATCTTCTTTCAATCTTGACGTGTCAAACATGCTAATTTGGCCCAAGAGAGCAAAAACACCAGGCTAAGCTCTTCAGAGTCAGACGACAATGGTTTGGGATCAGGCAAAGCAGATGGGCAGGAAGATGGAAATCAGGGGCTCCTAATTAGCATGTTTGAATTTCACTCTTCCCAAACTTGCAAAATTTTGCTCTCCACCCTCCCCGACCATGGCTTCAACTCAGAAAACTCTGGACTGGCCTTCAGAGTGCAGAAATACCGACAGGAAAAGGCGGAATCGACGGCTGAATGCTCTCATCGAAATTGTCGCCATCACGACAAGACGTTCCCCTCTCGAAACTTCTCTTGGCGACACAAGACTGATGTCATCGAAACATCTCGGTATTATCAGAACAAAGCGTGCAGCCCATTCGAGGGGTCGCAAATGACCGGATAATAGGGTGGATTTCTCTTGGATGAAATAGCCGGGACAGCTCCAGGTAGTTGTTCGGCCATCACCCGGAAACCCAGAGGTCGGACCTGGTTATACTCGGCGTCACCAATACTCGGTCATGATCGGAGATGCTTACGCCAAAAAGCCATGTGGAACCTAACAGGTACGATGCGGTTCCGCTGCCTTGGTCAATGGCTAATGCTGGTGTGTAACAATTCCCCAGGAACAAGCCATTCGGCATCCATGCCGCCCCCCCTTGCTCGATACTACCAGACCAACCGGAGCATATGTACCTTAGTTTGCTAGAAAGCCAAGCGAGGTCGGTACTGTCAAGGTAGAGTGCGGGGGAACAAGAAAATATAGACGACGTTCCCGGTGCTACATCATCGATGGCAATTGCCGACCACTCGCGGCCCGAGCAGCAATGACAACCTTCATCGCGATGGAAAAGGTGCGTAAGAGATACTCGGATTCGTGGGGATTCAGGAAGATTCGTTCTCCGTCTAATATATTGCTGTATAGTTCAACCCGACGCCCGACCAGGTCGGCAGAACCGTCGGCGACGGGGACCCGTTGCCGACTTATACGTGGTTTCATGTATAAATACAGACCATGAAGACGTCAAACCTGGATACATCTTACCCTTGAGCGTGCCACAGACCATCCATCGAACTAGACACAGTTCAACCGTCAACTACCGCGAACATGGGTCTCTCCGGCCTTTTGAACCTCTTGGCGGCCTTGCCCCTTGCCCTGGGAAGCCCTGTTGCACAGGCACCAACCAGTGCCTCGGCAACAGCGACGGCCTTGACTTCTGTTGTTTCGGTCCCACCGACCCTCCAGAGTGATCTGGTAGTGTGGAGGACACGAACCGTCACCCGCTGGTCGGCAACGACAGCCATTGTGCAGCCTCGCAACTGCACCCGCACTGTGATGGTTCGGCCTCCTCCTCCGGCTCGTCCAACACCCTCCCGTGTTCCCTCGGTGGCTCCTGTTCCCACCGGCGCCAGCGTGCCGCCCATCCTCCCTCGTCAGGGAAATGCCTCGACAGTTGCTCCCACTCGCCAGGCTCCCACGGCCGTTCCTCCTGCGCGCCCAACGAACCCTCCACGCCGGACCAGGACCTCAACCACCACCATCTACGTCACCCCGTCAAGTGCATTGCGCCAGACCCAATTCCAGTGCATCCAGACTGTCACACACCTCTACACCCAAGACCGCACAACGACAATCGTTCGAACGGTAACCTCCTGGCCGAACATTGTCACGAGCACCTCCCTCATTGATTGCGCGCCCCCGGGACGCCCTACCCGAGTTCCGCCACGCCCGACAGCTTCGGCTACGCGGGTGCCCCCGCGGCCTTCGGTTTCGGCTTCAAGAGTCCCTCCTCCCCCGCCAGTCGCATCTCCCACAGTAACAGGTGTCTCTGTCGCCAAACGCCAGGGGACCGCAGTTCCGTCGGCCGTCTCGTCGCCCCCTGCCGTGGCTGGCAATGGAACAACCACCATTCACATTACCAGCACCATCTACCGCGCTACCACGGTGGTGAACAACAGCACAACCACTGCTAGAGCCATCGGGTGCAGAACCACGGCTGTTGTGTTGACGTCTGTTTTGTCGAGTCTGCTGCCACGACCGTCAGCACCAGCTCCGTCTGTCCCAGTCCCGTCAGCACCTGTACCTTCTGCACCTGTGCCGTCAGTGCCAGTCCCATCAGCACCCGCACCATCTGCCCCCGTTCCGTCTGTCCCGGTCCCCTCTGTCCCGGTCCCTTCTGTGCCAGTTCCCTCGGCACCTGCTCCATCGGTCCCCGTCCCATCAGTTCCAGCACCATCTGCGCCTTCGGTTCCCGCGCCCTCCGTGCCAGCCCTGACCTCAGTCTTGTCAAGCGTCCTGTCCGGAATCCTGCCGTCAGCACCAGCACCATCTGCGCCAGTCCCGTCAGCCCCTATTCCTTCGGCGCCAGTTCCTTCGGCCCCAATTCCTTCGATTCCCGTACCATCAATTCCAGTTCCTCCGGTCCCGGTCCCCACTGCACCCGTTCCTTCGGCCCCAATGCCATCTGCACCCGTGCCCTCAGCTCCTGTCCCGACGGCACCCGTGCCCTCAGCACCAGTTCCATCCGTCCCCGTCCCATCTGCAGTTTTGACTTCAGCGCTGTCAAGCGTCTTGTCTGGCGTCTTACCGTCGGTGCCAGCTCCTTCGGCGCCAGTACCCAGCGCTCCAGTTCCTTCGGTCCCCGTTCCTTCTGCACCGGTTCCGTCCGTGCCGGCGCCTTCGATGCCAGTACCTTCAGTTCCAGTCCCGTCGATGCCAGTGCCTTCAGTACCAGCACCGACCGCACCGGTTCCCTCGGCTCCTGTGCCCTCGGCGCCAGTGCCGTCCGTGCCGGCAGTGTCGTCTCCCGCCGTCTCGCCTCCTGTTACAACCATTTCCAGACCCACGGCAGCTACCAGTGCCTAAATAGGGAGTGTGTTTGATTTCAATTCTGTGTAGGACCTTGAAGCAAGCGGTGGTGTTGTGAAAAAGGGGCAAGTAAACAAAAAGGAGTTGATTGTTGTAGGAGAGAAAATCAATTGAAAATCCAATCAAACGATCCAAAGTCGCCGCTCTAAATCTGACAGTCTTCTCCGTGAAGCCGGGAATATCGAGTGCCTGGCGGCATCTTGTGTCTAGGAACTGAACAATCTCCGGAAACTGCAAACCCAAATCAAACCCAATACCCAATTAGCCGTTTTATTTGTTTCCCAAATACAATTCACCTCCTTCGTAAAAAATCACAAAACTCCCCGTTTCCGAACAAAGACGCAGACAAGCTCAGTAGAAGCTGACTTTTCCCAGCTTGTCCATCACCGGCCTCTCATTGCCAAGGCACCAATACCCCCTGAAATCTTCAAGTTAGCACTCAAACTCAGACAACGACGAATAAAGCGACGAAGACTCACCCTCGCCTTCCCTCCCTCTCAAACCCCTCCGGCCAGGTCTCCTCCATCGCAAGCCTATGCTTCGTCTTCGACTTCCCCTCCTTGATCCTAATCTTCTCAAAGAACACATACGCCCCGTAAAACACCAACGACCCCGCCCCAGCATCCGCCCCCTTCATCCCGCGGAAGCGCTGAAGCTGCGAGCCCTGAATGCTCTTCGGCTTCGCCGGCGAGTGCAGCTGCGCCAGAATATCCCTGCAAAACTGCGCCTGCGTGACGTTGGGGTTCTTCATGTGCGCGTTGATCTTCCTCCTGATCTCATCGCACGAGTCAAAGACGGGCACCGAGTCCGTGTCCTCGCCTTCCAGCACGACCGTGCTAAGATCGAGCCCGGAGCTGTTGCCAAATGCAAACGCGCCCTTCGCTGCCGGTGTAGCTGCTGCTGCTGCTGCTGCGGTCCCGGAAGCGGCAGAGGCTGCGGTGGTCTTGGCGACCTTCTTCTTGGGCATGGCTACGCCCCTAAGCTCTCGCTCCTTGAAGAAGGCCCAGGCGAGATCGTAGCTTGAGCTTCCGCTTCCCTTGTACGCGCCGTGCTCGGACAGGAAGTTGTTTAGACTCTTCATGCTGACGCCGATTTCGTTGGCAAAGGCCGTCTTTGTCATTTCGCCAGAGTCTAGGAAGCGGTTGATCTTGCGCCGGACTTGGTCGCAGTTTTGGTCGATGGGGAGGTCTTCTACGTTGATGTCTAGCGCGGCGGGCTCCTGATCGAGAGATTTACGTTTCTGGGGTTGGGCGGTCGCGCTGATGGGCGCGAGCACCACGGGGCCTTTGGAGTAGGGGAGAGTTGGAAGGGGGGCGTTTTCGTTGTTGGCCGGGTTGGGTTTCCAGTTGAGGATCGTCGTGAGAGGCATGGCGGTGGTGCTACCACTGGGCAGGGCAGTGCGGTTTGTGGTTGTGGGGAGGGCGCCGAGGGGAGCACGGGAGGAAGGCTGGCGCTGGTGGTCAGCGATGTCCCGAAGTTGGGGCCGGGAGCTAGGAGCTTTGGAGCTTGGAGCTCGACCTTGAGGTGAGGTGGGGACTTACATTGGGATTCATGGCGACGGTGTTGTGGAGTTGCTTCGTACCTTGAGTGTCTCTGGAGCAGGAATGCGAGGGTCGAAATTGTCAGAGGTTCCGAAACAAGACAAAGACAGCTTCGGCATGGAAGGACGAAGTAAATAGAGAAAGAGAGACGCGTCTGGTGTTTTGAATGGCATTGTCATCGTTATTCGGATTTGGGCATCCTCCATCACGAAAACACGTGTGTGGGGGAGCTAGCAGGGGAAAGTGTCAGGGGTTGCCCCCGCTGTGGCGGTCCCAAGTCCAGCCCACTGGGTCCCTCATTTTGAATGCTGCAGCGGACCGTAGGTGTATGCAAACGAACTGCTCAGCCACTGGGAAGATGCATCCACAGCTTCTGGGCAAGAGCACAGCGGTTAACCGATCAATTGGTCCAGTCGGGCGGCAGTCCGGGCCGGTGGAATCTGGAGAGCCAACGGCTTTCACTACCCAATTGGCCGATAGCTTCTCGAATTTCTCGTATGAATCCCATGCACGCAGAAAGCTTTGCCCTGAGGGGATGCATGAAACGGCCCTAAGCAGCTACCCAGATTTGAAAAAACGTCATGTTTGCCTTTCACGGCATCAAGCGAAAGCACCGGGAGAGAAGGATTCACACTTGCGCAAGCGAACGTTGGGCGGCACTCCACTATTGACATGCCGCCCTCTCCGTGGCCAATCCGCCGTCCTTTTGTGTAGCTGTCATTGTGGGTAGCAAACGTCCTCCGGTAGCGACGCGAGAGTTGGCACACACTCCCGCCAGTAATGGCAGCAAAGACTTGCCTTGTCGAGATTGGCGCTCCGGGCATCTCGCAGCAGGGTCGCATTGATGGCTCTACTTTTGAAATTTTCTCGGAATCTTCCCGAGGTCATCGCCACGGTCGTATATAAAGAATCATCTGTCCTCCCTTTGACCTGTTCTTGTGCTCTTCACCCCAGTTCGCTTCTTGGGAGACTATCCACTCATTCACATCATCCCTCCCCCAGTCCCTGTCATGGCTGGCAAACTCAGCCTCTGGGCGGCGGTCCTCCTCCTGACCTCCCTCGTCACAGCAGCCCCTCCTCCCCCGCGGGATCCCAGGCAATCCAAGCCCATCATCCGCAAAGAATGGCGCACCCTCAAGCCCGGGGAGAAGAAGGACTACCTCAAGGCCGTCAAGTGCATCCTCGCCAAACCCGCCCTGAACGCCCCCCTTCCCCAACTCCGGCGTCATCTCTCGCTACGATGACCTCGTCTACACCCACATCCAGCAGACCATGGACATGCACTTCACCGGACACTTCCTCCCCTGGCACCGCTACTACACCGCCGTCTACGAGCGCATGCTCCGCGACGAGTGCGGCTACAAGGGCGCCCAGCCGTACTGGGACTGGACCCTCGACACCCCCGCCTCCAACTTCGCCAACTCCCCCGTCTTCGACGCCCTCACCGGCTTCGGCGGCAACGGACCCCTCGAACCCGTCAACCCCAACTCTCCCTTCCCCCCTGTTCCCGGCCGCACCGGCGGCGGATGCGTCGTCGACGGTCCCTTCACCGGCATCCCCGACCTCGTCCACCTCGGCCCCTTCGCCTCCGTCACGTACAACCCGCAGTGCCTCAAGCGCGATCTCTCGCCCTACTTCGCAGCGCGCTACCTCGCCCTGAACCAAACCCAGCTCACCCTCAGCCAGCCCGACTTCGGCTGGTTCGCGCGCATCGTCGAGGGCGGACCGGATTACGAGCTCTCCGGCGTTCACGGCGGAGGCCACTACGGTGTTGGAGGGTCTCTCGGACAGATGGGTGATTTGTACAACTCGCCGGCCGACCCATCTTCTGGCTGCACCACGCGAATCTGGATCGGGTTTGGTGGTCGTGGCAAAAGATGGATTTGCAGGCGAGATTGATGGATATTTCGGGGCCTGAAATGATGATGGACTATGGGGGTCCGAATGTGACGCTGGCGTATCCGTTGTCGGTGGGGGTTAGTGGCGCAGATGTTACGGTCGGCGATGTGATGGCCGTCAGGGGGTGTGGCGTGGGAGGATCGGTTTTGTGCTATGACTATGATCAGTTGTATACGCTGGCTTAGACTTGGGCGGATGGGGATGGGAAGAAGTAAAAATTAAAAAAATAGATTTTGTACAAACGGTGGACGTGTTGTGTCAGTTGATTTGTGTAACCTCTAGGCTCCTACCTCTTTTGGTTTTGCAACGCCGGGGCCTGTGGCGTGTGCTTTTTTTTCACCCAGTGTTCATTTTGGTCACATGACGGCCAAAATCCATCAAATAAAGTATGTGAACTTTAGGGTTGTCGTAGGAAATACAGCGCGTTTTCCCGCATTTGCAGTGCTATCTGCGCATGCGGGATTGGGACTGACTGCCTTGCGGACGTCTCGCCTAATAAGCCAAAGTCAACGCCTTGATCAATGCAGTGATACCTTTACAAGCCCTTCACGCCCGCCTGCATCGCGAGCAGACGGCTCCAGTCATGACTATCCTGGGCCAGAGACCACGCAAATGCACCACCCAGTCCCTTTTGAGCAATAATCTCAGCAAACTTCCTCGTAATGATCTGCGGCGTGTCCCAAGTCCAGAAAATCCTCGGCTCAGCATCCCAGTACCACTGTCCGCCGTTGACAACGTCATACTGCTGGTTCGCGAGCGCTGTGTTGAACGAGTCCTTGATGGATGGGCCGTCGCAGCGGCCGTAGCCTGACTGACAGCCGCTGCCGCAGTGGGCGGGTGTGGTGCCGCTGTAATTAGCTGTTAGTCGACGCGTCTAGTTTCTATAAGCAAAACTTACCAATATCCAGCCGAGCTGCAGCACGCGTTGTTGGCGCAGCGGTAATACGATCCGGCACCACAGCTTGCGTCGGGTGAGTCGGTAAGATTGGCCGGTACAGATGCAAAGTTGGCCACCTCAAAGGTTACAGTCCCTGCCTTGCCGGTGTCCTCTCCGTTGGCATCCTCAAGGAGCTCAGTCGGACAACCGATCGGCTCGTTGCATGTCACACCCGGAGCGGTAGTAAACCACTTTGCATAAAACGCAAAGCCGAGATTGAGCTTCGAAGGCGTGAAACCACGGGAGATGTAGGTGTCGATGGCGGCAAGCGAGCCCGTGAGCGATGTGTGATGGTTGGTAACATTGTCTCGTCGATTCATGATGTCGTACGTCATCACATTTACAAAATCCACAATCTTGTTGATCTTGGGGACCTGCTCCGCCGTGTACGCGATCATGTCGCGTTCCTTCGCCGGCACCGCAATGGAGAGCTCGTGTCCGTGGCATGTGAGCGCTTTTTTGATTTCGGAGAGCAGCAGGGGATACGTCTCGATCTCGGAAACCTTGCCGCTGTTGGGTTTGCGCTTGTAATCCTCGCCGTTTCCGCCAGGAAACTCCCAGTCAACGTCCACGCAGTCGTAGCCGAGCTTCTTGACGGTTTTCGCAACGTTTTTGGCAAACAGCTTTCGCGAGGCGTCGGTGGCCGCGCCGACACCGAAACCATCGGTGTCGCCCCAGCCGCCGATTGCCATGCAGACCTTGGTGCCGGGGTCGAACATGGCGCGGATGGAGGTGAGATTCATGAAGGGAACATACTCTCCAACCGGGTCTGTCGTAAACAGAGCAGAGTTTGCGAATGCCGTGACGACATGGGTGATTCCGGCCGTGACGGTGTTGTTGGGCAGGACCGCCTTGTGCCATCTTCGCAAAAGTCAGCCCAACTTCTTCCATTCTCAGAAAATATCTTACTGGTCAAAGTAGAGAATGTAGCGCGTCTTTGTTGATGCGGCGCTCGCGGCGGCGGCCAAACAGGCCAAAATTAGAGAACGCATGGTGTCGTGGAGTGTTGTTGAAAGAGTGTGTAGGGGAAGGGCGACGGAAATGGAACCTGGAAGCTGGAGTTCCCAGGTCTAGTGACTCAGGTACTTAAAAATTTGCTTAAATTTCGCCTGTCGGACACGCGCATTTTTGTGGCCTGCCAGATGATGCAGCCCGCCTACCAGGGACAGATCGGACGACGTACAAGTTCAATGCGTGATTTGTTCAACGTGAGGGCAGGTCAGGAGGTGAATTGCACGGCACCGGGGAGTCAGGTCCCGCTGCTGCCAGTTGGAGACGGCCGAATGCCACCGCGCTCAGCCGTCGCCTGAAAACCCACTGTAAAATCCCGGATTCAATGCGCCGTTGGCAGGAATTACCCGTCGCTTTTAAATGAAGCGATTAACATGAGGCCAATCACTATGCGTGCGTTCCGAGTCACCAATCCAAATTACGCATGGCTGAGACACGGGGGTTGCGATTTGCTGGGCAAAGCAGGCAAGATCAGCTGAACTCAAAAAGAAGGTCTGTTTTCTTCCAAGTCACGGACATGTCATGGATGGAACGCAACACTCGCTGTCGAGTGGACAATACTAAGACAAAGCCACAAACATGTGCAGATTATTGGGGTTGCTCTGCTTTCGCCTAAAGACAGCTGAGGCAGAGAGGAAGAAAAAAAAATGGAGCTCTAATACCAACAAAGTCAATCAAGTCTCGGCCCGAAGGCTCGGAAGCTCAATGAGACAAATTCAAACAAGTAGCATCACCAAATCTGGGATGATCGTTGTTGCAATTCCTGGTAAAAGTCAGCATTTTACAACGGCGAAAAACATGACTGCATTTGTAGTTCCGAGACGTTACACCAACTCCAAATGGGGCCATCGACTTAAACACCAGACTATAAAACTCCGCAAATGCCACGCAAACTCCTACATGATATTCAATAATTCCCTTCAGCTTAGTACCGGCTGAGATAGGCAATCGGTTCGAGAGTTTGAAAGGTCCGAATACTCGGAAACATTCGTGTCCTGGTTCTTGACCGTCATCACTTACCGTGCACTCGAGATTCTGGATGCAGAAGCTGCGTGACATGACGACTTAGGCTTTGGCTGTTCGAGCCTAGGTACTGCAGTGAGTAATGAGTTTTCGACGGTTCTATTTTTGACACGATCCTCGCCCATGAGACGTTCCATCTCGTCAACCGGGCCTTCTTTTACACGTTGCATGCCTCTTCCCTCGGATAAGGACTTTTGTCATCGGAGGCAGTGTTGCAAGGAGGGAGAAAGGGATCGACCGTCATGTGACTTATCCGAGTCTATTCTTTTCCTTGTACAATCCATCGTTCGAGCTTGCAGCTGGGAGGATCTACAATACCGAAGCGTGATTTGAGACTTTTGGTTGAAGGAGTCTGCTGGGATCCTTGACTCCTTGGCTGCGTGGTTCCGGGTCCTGTCGTCCGAACGGACGGACGAGTTCAACCCTTGAAACGCAACTACCACCCGGGATACGAACCCGTAACAAAAAATAGGTCACTTGGCATGCGTTGATATCTGCAGATCAAAGATCCCTCAGACCACTAGTCTATTCCCACAACTCCCTCAGCTTCCTTCTTGTTACCTTTGAAACTCGGACTTGCGTTGACTTGCAGTCCGAAGCCGTAGAAGATATTGCACTATCAGTTGAAGTCAAGTTAGAGCCGAGAGAAGGATTCACCTGCAGACGGGAACGTGCAGGACTCGTCCTTGGAATGGCGAGGCGCATTTCCAAGTCTCGATATATCCAATCCCCGGCTAGCACCCTTTTTCTTGGTGTTTTTCAGGATTTCTGCTTCAATCCTGAAAGCTCCTCCAGAACTGCCGACCACTTGCTACCGCGAATGCCGCCCAAATTGTGTTTTCTGAGTGGACACCGCCAGAAGGGCTCCCCCTGTGTGCCTTCCATCAGGGAATCTCCACCAGCACTTTCCCTAGTATTACCTAATCCGCCAAGCCTCCGAGCGCCCACTCGCAAAAGCCCCCAGGTCTCAAAATGGTAAACAGCAGGCCCGCCCCTGACCTGCGATCCTGCTTTCCCAGCCACTCACAGCCCTCCAACCAAATTTTGAACAAAACAGGCAAGTTTGCTGTTTATCGCGTCCCGGGCGGACGATTACCAGCCGGAGACATGTCCGAATATCGAAGCCATCACGGAGACTATCACGACCCAGAATTGATTTACATGCAGCTCCCGCCCCTGCGTCCAGTCCTACAGCCAAAGCAGAACGGTGTGCCGACCTCAAATACTAGTATCTTTGTCTCCCCTTCCCGGACCTACCGA
This sequence comes from Podospora aff. communis PSN243, assembly GCA_033296975.1. Lineage (NCBI taxonomy): Eukaryota > Fungi > Ascomycota > Sordariomycetes > Sordariales > Podosporaceae > Podospora > Podospora aff. communis PSN243. The sequence continues at coordinate 241,601 of MU865916.1, read as the reverse complement.
TATTCTCCTGCTTTGCCGTCCGACACCTGCACCAATCACCATTCTCGCACGGAATATTGTCGGAAGATTGTCGTCGTGTGACACCACCAAGCTGCGTTACACAAGCCAAGTTCGTTCAGCAATATGCTTCGCAGATCGCACAAGAAGAGTCGTGCTGGATGTCTCGAATGCAAAAGGCGTCATGTAAAGGTACGTGCTTTTCCCGTCTGCAACGTCCCGGGTGCATCCGTAGCATGTCCGGCGGAGGTTCGGGATCACCCGCCGCTACCGGATCAGATTTCCCTTTACGGTGCGCGTTTGCTAACCCTTGGCGGCAACAACCAGTGCGATGAACAGCGGCCCAAATGCATCATCTGCACACTCTCCGAGCGGCCCTGCAGCTACCCCCCGAACCCTCAGCAGGACCAGGCTTCGAGCCTAGCAAAGCAGCCCACACCTCCGGTGGCCGACACTTTGGGTGTGTCTGCAGGTCCGTCCAACAGTGTCAATAGTGTCGACAGCGCCCCTGGACTGCCCCATGTCTCGCATTTTTCAAGCGCCATTGAGCCTGACAGCGCCTATGCGGCATCTGCCGATATCAACTTCGACCATATGGAGCTCATGATCAAGTTCAAGGTTTCGGACCACTATCCAGACATAAACCATGATCTTTACGACCACTCCGAGAGGCTGCATTTATTATCGATGCTTTCAGCTCCTTACTATCTCACCGAGATCCTCGCTCTTTCAGCCCGTCGTCTATCCATCGTGGAACCCGACAAGGCCGCGAAGCACCTCCGCTACGCTGTAGCTCTCCAGACTCGAGCGGTTTCACTGTACAACCAGTACGTTTCGACGGTCAAAATCGACAACGTCAACTGCGTCCCGATCATCCAATTCGCAAGTCTGCTTGGGCGTCATCTGCTAATTGACATGTTGGCACGAAGGGAAACGGATCTCAACCTGTTTTTGGAGCACTACCTCGAGTTCGTGAGGATACACAGTGGCATCAAGCTTATTGTTCACTCGGCGTGGCCCTTTCTCATCGATTCGGGCATGAAAGACTTTCTCATGTGGGCTGGTTCCTTGAACACGGCCCATGGGGTAGGAACTGAGTGCGCACCACTAAGAGAGCTGATCTCCAAGACCCACGATCTGGACCCGGAGACGCTCGAGGCCTGTCACACGACAATCCGCACGCTGCAGGTTGGATTTGACCTGATGTGTACGCAGCCACCTCAGAACAACCGATATTGGGCTATCTTTGCGTGGTCCGTGGCAGCGCCAGAGGCATTCACCAGCCTCCTGGCCCAGCGGCGTCCGGAAGCCCTTGTGTTCTTGGCCTACTTCGGCATCCTGCTGCATTACAGCCGAGACCAATGGCAGGTCGGTACATCAGGAGCCTATCTCATCACTATGATTTCCCAACATCTTGGGCCTGCCTGGAGCACCTACATGTCGTACCCGTTGTCTATCATCTCGATCGACCCCCTTCATTCCTAGTCAGGAGATGGACGTCGAATAATGCTGGCCGCGGCAGCTGGGTGGTGGGCCTCAGCAGTAACCAGTTCAGCGGTTTCTTCGATCATGTCCAATGGTCAAATGAATTTCATTCGAAGCGACTGAACAACATCATGCGTACGAGCTTCCGAAGGAAGAAATGAAACAGCAAGCGGCGACACCATGACAAAAATCCGAACCAATAATGCTACCAGCGTCATCAACATGCCTTCAACCAAGCCTCCATGTGTCACCGGTGTACTATCTGAATCCCCTTGCCCCCCTCAACGCCTTCAAATCCGACTCTCTCAACCGCCGCGCCGAAACCGAGCGGATTTCGTTTGGGAGACGCATCTGGGGCTGCGGTTCAGTGAACAATCGGAGTAGACCCCATGTTCAGAGAGGCAACCCACTCACTATCTTAACTGTTGCGAAAACCAACCCAAGGGGTAGTAGACCCACCCTCGCGCAAGTAACGCTCGATCGAGGGGGTTGCCGAAGTAAGACTGGAGCCGAAGCTGAAGGACCCTTCTGTGGTGGTTCCCGTGGTGGTGGTGGTAGTGGTAGTGGTGGTAGTGGAGCCACTGCTGCCTCCGCCTAGGGTTGTGATGAGCACCTTTTGCTGGGCCGGGTGCAGGGCTTCTTACTGGTAGTGGTTCCGGTCGAAGGCTGAGAAGAAGACATGTCGACGTTCGAAGTAGGAAGAATGGCTGTTTGGTTCAACGATGTTCAGGAGAATGAACTGCTCGAAGGAAGCTTCCCAAGTTGTGCTGATGGTGGCTGATGAGAGGAGAATCGGAATGAGAAGGGAAACATGAGCTCTTTATAGACACCGGGGTCCTGGGTCATCCTCTTGGAATATCGAGGCTTGGGGGCCTGCGAAAAGCAAATGGTATTGCTCGGGAATGATGAAGCATGGCATCATGACGAACTCTCGGGTTGAATGTTTCCCGGACCGTGTTCATGTTGTGGCATTCAAGTGGAACACGAAATCGACAGGGACTCGCCATGGACTTGTTTCTCGAGTCCAGAAGTGGTTACTCGAATTTCAGCTGTCAACAAGCCCTCGCGCTTCTTGGCTCGGCTCGGCTAGCGAAAAGGGGGAAGCATGGAATGCACACGTGCAGAGTCGAGGCATCGAGAAGAACCTGGCAGTACATGCTGCTTGTCAGCCAACGTTTCTTGTTCCCTATGTTGCACAACCTCTGCAGATCATAGCATGGGAATGATGCCTCATCAGACAGATCGGCCCATGTACCGCCGAAGATGACTTGCAACACATGCCTCATAGCGGGTATCTTGATTGGATACCTAGCGGCTGGGAGTCCTCCAGGTGCTGAAAGCGGCAGGTAAGTCCGGATCCTCAGTGTCGATATACCCTGTTTAACTAGGTATGTCTGAAGTGTCAAACGCTAGTCGTTATCCTTCCTGCATTCGCTTGCACAATTCGCCGGCGATGGTTTCGTGCCAGTATTTGCGAGATCGTCCAGTCCTTTCAAGAAGCCTCGGCACGCAGTCTTGCCACCAAAAAACCGAGCTGCATGTCTTGTATTCCAATGCTGGACCAACCGAACGCCTCTATGTCCTGAGTAGCGCATCAGAAAGTGTTCCAAATACGGATATGAGTTACAGCATGCAAAGCGTGCTGGATCTCGCCAACAAGAACACAATGTTCCGAGTTCACGACCTGTATTAAGGAGGCCAGCGTCAAACGATCGGAGGCTCAGCTCTTCAGCTCAACCCAGCATAGATCGTTTGCCCCGCGTCACTAGGAGAGAAACCAATGGAAGTCAATTTAGCGCTCGGACATCGAAGCTTCGATATCGCTGGATCGGGCGTAACACAACCCCCACCCACGAGGATACCGAATCCCATTGACTACTGTTGATTCTCAAGGAAGGAGAAGATCGGAATAGAAGTGCATTTCAGATAACTGCGTGCAGCCACACGGTGTTTTGTGGACCCAAAGGAGCTGGCGATCCGCCCATTTTGACCCCCTTAAATGGGACCATCTCTTGACATACCCGTGAGTTTCCGTCCGAGTGTCTCCTTGGCAAATCTAACCGGTGCTGGGGGTAGTGTGCACAGGCTCATGTAGCTCAGGCTCCCAAGCAAGCGATGCATCAACGGGGAAAACATGCTGATAGGCCATGCCGAGCGGTTCCTGGCTGCCTTGTTCGATGCGACACCATTCCTGAGAATACGATTCGCCGGAAAGCGCTGTTGACGGCCAAGATTCATCAAATAAAAGAGTCGTTTTGGGGGCGCACGGCATAAGATGTTGATCAGGGAGCCCCTGCAGCAAGATGGCCAGGCAGAGCACGCTGTTGTCGGGCGGTGGAAGACCATCATCACATGCCGACTGTCTGTGGTCTCAAAGACGGGCGGGTCTAGAACCGTCCGAGTTTGACAGGAGGTATGTGTGTCTTGGAAGGGGGAACTTTTCACCGCAAGAATCATACGGGGGTGGTGGCGAGCGAAAACATGGGCAGCCTGGCCTGGACACACGAAGTACGATGCCGGGGATGCAGCAGTCGAAGCCGGCATGCCAACTGCAGTGGAGGCTGGTCAAGACGTTGCACCCCGTAACTGACAGCCCAGGGGTGTGCCAATGACAATCCGATGCTGGTTGCCCATCCATTGAGCCATCAACACAGTGGTGGGAAAGTAAAGGCGTGTTCAGACTGTAAGTGGTTCCAAGCTGTCGGAGACAGGTCCGAGAGATGACTTGATGGTAGCACTCACGGGCATGCGGATATTCTACTCAACCACCCGAACCTGTCACAAGTGTTTGCTTGCTGATCCTAATGCAGATTCTCCCCACATGGTCCAAGTCTCTCGTGAACCCTGCGAGAGACGCTCGGCATCTTGCCCAAGTCCAATATGAAGACCTTGAGCTTTCTGCTTGGAAGGGCAGCGAGCTGCTGACCGCTCAGCTATACAGATTGGCAATACCGTGCGACAGGCGCCACGGTCTCAGTAATCTTACAGCAGCGCACCGCAGGTCACTGATTCCGAGGGTCTCTTGCATGTAGCCACCACTCCGCTGTCAACAGACGGCAGAGCACGCTGTCGAGGGACTTCAGCATCTGGCAAGCCACGGCGGTGTTTTCCAGGCCAAGACAGCAGATATCCCGACTCGGCACCGGTCCTGTGTCGCACAGTGTAATGGCCTGAGCTGGCACTACCTGCAGTCTTCCGACGAAAACGATACAATTCGTCAGGAGAATACAGCCCTGAAGTCCAAGAGCAGGGGGCAACCATCGAGCCTGTCTCAAACACAGCCTTAGGCACTTTTTACCGTCTTGCATGTCCAACACGAGGGGCCGGTGTGCCAAATCTGCTGTCGTCGAACGTTTTTCCTGCCTCGCCCTCTCACCGCTGCCAGAAGCATTCGTGCGTCATCTATCCGGCGCGTCTCTAGCGCGTCTCTATCGGCCGAGACATTTGGTCCCTCTGTACTAGCGGATGCGATTGACACTTGTCAGGGTCCGAGTCGTCGCGAAGAGCGGTCGTGGCCGTGTTGCTCCCCGCCGCGGATGGCGCAGAAGAATCACGACATGCATTGCCGTTCAGACAGCGGCGCCCAACAGCATACCGCGACGGAGGATCAACCTCCGAGTACCATGTCTCAGAGACAGCGCCGGCCAACTGCTCGCGATGCCATGTGGCGAGCACGTCATTGCGTTGGAGCGGAACTCCCTTGCGAGACATCACAACCCGCGTGCATACGGATCATACAGTTGACAAGAATGATTTGTCACGGAACGTGGGTATCCGCATGGGGGTCGCGTCGGTCTATCAATTTCCTGCCATGTCAGCTGCCTCTGCCACTACAAGTGCTTCTTCTCCCCTCCTTTGTCTCTCTCTTCCCCCCCTCACCTTCACCGCTGGCGCAGTTGCCTTATTCCATCGGCAGATGCTACGGCAGAAGAAGGGGGTACAGATAGCCACAGCCTGGCACAAGGCGTCTGCCGATGAAGCATGGGTGGGTTGTACCGATGCCTGGACTACAGAAATACACAGGAGGCAACTGACGCTGGGCTCAGGTCCCTCGTTGTCGGGCCGTGTATCGGCTCCGCTTGCCCTCGGAAAAGCAGGACGCGATTCCTTATCTTGGCCCGGCGTCACATGGCCTCCTGGTCGTCCCGATCCAGCATCTTGTCCTCCTCAGCCTGCCGGCGAGGATTGGAGCGGAATTGCGCGGGTTGGGGGAGTCGTCGAGTGGTGGGTATGAAGAGTGACGCTGTGCTGCATGGGAAGCATGAGAGGCATGGGGGAGTGGTCACGTTGCGTGTTTTCTGTCTGTTGTTTGGCTTCAGACGATGACGATCGGAATCGGTGGAGCAGACTTTGATAGTTGTCTGAGGGGGGCAATCTCTGGAACGTGGGATGTCTGGCATCCCGAGGACGAGGGAGACGTCGAAGGTCAGGCCCGTCAGAAGTCGGATAGGGGCAGTGTGGTTGCATCGGGCCTCGTTGGGCTGCATGGGGATGACGGGGTAGACAACGGGCGACTTGATATGGGGCAGTTCGCTGGTATCTTCAAAGTACTTGTGTCGCCTCTCGATTGGCGGTTTGATTTGGGCATTGTCACGCTTGTGACGGCGAGCAGTTATCGGATCTGCACGTAGTTGAGACAGCTATCGGGTGAATGCGTGGCGTCACGTACATGTAGGCTTGGATTATTACGTGCCTATTTTCTGAGCCGGATGACGTTTGGTTGATGCTGCATGCATGTGGGCTGGAGGAAGAAGAGGGATATGGCTGGCTCGGTGACGCCGGTCAATGGGTCGTTGATTTCCGACGCAGATCTATGACTTTGCGGGAAGCGTCTGTTTAAAGAGTTTTTTGATTATGTCTCGTCGCATTCCACATTTACACCTGGCTGGAATCTTAGCCGCTTCTCGTCCTTCGGGCTGTCCACGTTGGGCAAGGGGCATCGTAATAGCAAGTGAGCCATAGCTCCTTTGAACCTAAATGTAAACAAAACAATACAATACCGGATGGGGCGTGAGAGGTCGATATCGAGAATCAAGGATGCATCACCTTGCTTTTGCGCCTCGTGCCAAGCATGACAAATCGGTGGAACAGAGGGGGTGTAAGTCTAAGTTGATCATTGTATGGTTTGTAACACACAGACACGAGGTTCCTACCTTAGTCTGATGTTGGCTGATTGGGTGGCTTCTCTGATGTAGTGTATGGTGACTCTGGTTGTTTCCCAACAGCTTGAGTCCATGGCCACTGGATTCACGTTACCCCTGAATTGTTGTCACAGACTGTACAATTGTGTCGGTCATTGCTCAGAATTGTTGAGATAAGCAGGCTAAGATGACAGTACGTGAACGTCTGGAATTATGAGACGATCCAACGGCCTGAATCATTGGTTCTGTGGAGTTGTACAACACGGACCAGACCTGGATGAAAGCCGAATCTGTACAGTGTACCCATCCACCTTCAAGCTCTGGTTGGTTAACACAGCTGAGCCGTTGTGATATGCAAGTAGAGGGCACCGCCCCCGTCTCGGGACTTCAATGGATATTTCCAAGAATATGACTGGTCGCTCTTAATCATAGGCGAGTTAGTAACCTAGATGAGAAGGGTCGATGTCACTGGTGAGGCTCTGATTCTTTGGATGAATCTGTCGTGAGAATGCTGGGATTTTCATCACTTTGCATTGAATAGGGAGCTGTAGGGTGAAAACCAACACAGTCTTGCTTTTCAGCCACCATATAAATACCCTAGTGAGGCGGGATTTGGGACGTGGCGAGGAAGCTGATTGCTTGAGTTCCTGATGGCTGGGATGGCCGACTTGGGATTATTGATGCATTTTGCTTCATTCGACATTCATAGGGGCCAAATTATACCAAGATGTTTGATGAGGTGATCATGCCACCGGTTTCAGTTTGTAACGGTTGGGCGGGCAGGGGGGGCTGGTGCTCGGGGCTGGTGATACTCATCGTGGCAGACCTGACTAACATGACTCAGGACAGGTTACCGAGCCGTGGCACCACCCACGCAAAAGAAAACATGGAAAAGAAGATTTGGATTTTCTGATAGTTGCCATTGCGGGATCGAGGTCGTCGTGCAGAGGTTTCTTCGTTGTGGAGTAGATCCGTGCTGGAGATCTGAGCTGAAAAACTCTACAACAACACAATTTCGGAGCACAGCGCAGCCGCTCTCCAGTCCGCCACTCCTGAGCAGCCTACGCGCCAAATGGATTTGGAGACCTGCAGCGCTTGGAGACGGCTGAGCTGCAGGCGGGCCGGACGCTTGCTGCGAGGTGGTCGGGCGTGCGGGGAGGCAGGACATGGACGGACGACAACTGTCAATTGCGCATGATCGCTGCTTGGCGCCGAACGAAACGAAACCGCTCGCAAAACGTCGAGACGTCGTTGCGGTGGTCCTTTTGTGGTCACTAGCGTCTCGCGCTGGCTTCCCTGCGACACTGGGAATCGATTGGGCGCTGAGTAGCTGGATTTGGATCTCTGCGGCCATGACCGATCGTGCGGAGCGTTCTACGCCATCCAAAAACGCCCATTCACGCCATTTTGGCGGCGAAGCCAGTCGGACGACGGGGGGTGAGCCAACCTCGCGCCCTGCAACGGGAGCCACGGGCTGGTGCTCGTTTGGGCACCTTGGTAGCTCGCCTTGGCACGCATGCTCAGGGAATCAGCTCAAAGAAAGCCGCGTTGGCGAACTTGGCGATTTGTCGTCATTGCAGCTTCCATGGAAATCCCATCTTCCGCAAACAATTGGGCTCCCAGAAGTGCCGATTTGCCCTTGAACCAGCCGCCGTGGGCTCCTCGCGGAGCAAAATGAGAAAAAGACCAGGAGGCTACGTACGCTGAGCTCGAGTAAGACGGAGTCCGTGTCATTATTGCTCCCAATCCTGGGCCTTCACATGGTCGGTCGCATCGTATCGACACGCGTCTGTCCATCCATCCGTCCAATTGACGTTTTTGGGCATTCTGGCCGGGTCCCGTTGGTCCCACCTGGTCCGTGCCCCTAACCGCAGCGCTGCAGTCATCGCCCGTGGTCCCATCGTTTTCAACGCCAACTCGGCCAGGTCAGCAGGCTCAATGCACACCAGAGTGGGCAGTCAGCACTCAATAATACGGGATCCCTTTTCTGAACCGCATCCGGCGACACTCTTCACACAAGTCGCCGGCCTTTTCCCCATTTTCCGGCCTTCTTGGTTTCCTTCTCTGCTTCTTCCCCTCAAACCCAACCTTTCGCTACAAACTCACCACGCTCGTTTGCCGCTCAATGGTTTTGCGCACACGACCTGTCGAGCTTCCCTGGAAGCGCAACTAGCACTTCAGCTTTCGCCGACGCTCCCGCTCGCTTGGGCGATTACCACAGAGTGACTTTGGCAGGGCTCCACGCTGCTGCGAGCCGGAGATTCGCGACGACCCATAGCCGGCCTACGACTGATTGCATCCGCCCGTTGCAATCACTGCATTTCTCTCGGCGACAAAATTCACATCACCTTTTCCGCGAACACAAAGGGGCCGTTTTGGGGAGGTGTTTTGGGCAGCATTGAAGCCTAGAGACGACGAGACGGCGGAGCCTGCAAGTCCCGCATCACCCGCCTTCTGCCAAGCCGAATCTCGCAGAGGTGGTCTGGTGATCCCGCCTCCCAGCGAACCACGTCCAGCGGCCGCGAATTCGAGAGAGACGACCGATTGCTCGGCAGCTTCTCCTGCCCTTCATTTGACGTTCGGTGCAAGGCTTTTGGCACTATCAGTGTTGGGGTATATTCTTTTCGCTCGCTCAAATACTGGGACCCAGCGAAGCGCTGTGATCGACAGAGTCTCCGACCGCCAAAACGCACCGAAAAACCGCTCGGCGACCCGTCTCGTTGATCGCTGCATACGTCAGTGTTTTGGGACCAACACCAGCTGCAACTGTGCACCACGCGCCGCGGCACCTCCCGCGAAGCTAATTCAGTCGCTGTCTGCACAGATGGGTATGCCAGATGCACTTTTGCCAATCTACTTGTGGGAGAACTGCGCGCTAACGCTTGCTCGGGCACAGCGACGACAACCGTCTTCGACGCAGGATCGCTGCCCTCCTGTCTCCCACAATGTGGCTTGCTGTACGACGTCAACGGAGCCTGCGCGGCGCCGGGGATACCGAGCGTCGGCGGCTGCTTCTGTAGCGACCCTCGATTGGCACCATTCAGCACCGGCATCACAGGCGTATGCGCACCGGGGGGCTGCACAGATGCGAACGACCTCAGCAGTATCCAAAGATGGTATACCAGCTTTTGCGGCAACCAGGCCAATCTTGCGACTACGACAGGCGCTGGATCCGGGCAAACAGGAGTGAGCTCGAGTAATGGCGGAGGAGGTGGCACCTGGTAAGTTGAACCGTTCCCCCTATCTCTGGTGACACCGTCACCTGCAGTCATCTCCCCGCGTTGCACTTGTTGGTTGTAGAACCATACCATGCGCCAGTCATGCTAACACAGAACCGTAGGCTCTCGTCACATTACCAATGGGTGATCTTCCTCGTCATCATGGTGGTCGCCATCGTTGGCATTTGGGTCGGTGCCTGTGTCTGGCGCAAGCGATACCTGCGCAACAGGGACCGACAGTACGCCCTGGGCACAAATCTCGCCCACGCCACAGAATCCGGCCGCGTCATCCCGAACTCCGGCAACCCCGGGGATCTACAAGCTCCTGGTGCTGGCATGTTCGACCCGGCGCCCATCAGCTCTGCTGGCGTGTACAACGAAAAGCCAAAGAAAGAAAAGAAGAAGTGGGTGGTCAAGCATCGAACATGACGAGATTGTTTAGTGATGGAGATTCGACATCGTTGGCATTATTTCGTTTTGCGCCTTCCCCGCCCAACAGGGCTGTAAGTATAATACCATTCCTACATTTCGGCCATGGGAAAGGAAAAGAGTGGAGGGGAACACCAGGGCCAAAGGACGAGGCCATACAGGGAGACTTTGCACCTTCGGAGAATCGGCGTTCATAAAATGGGGTTTGGGAGTTTCTTGTTTGTCTCCTACTGTTCATCCTGTCTAACTGACCTGGTCGGCACACTGTCTGACATTTCTCGGCGCGGGGCATCATGGTTCTGTCACTGTCTACACAGTATTTATATCCCCTCGATTGTTATATCCATCCTCCCTAGCTTTACATATTGATGACCTCGGCGGGAACGGAAATATCACTACATATCCTGATTCTTTTCCCTACTCTCACAACCTCTGCCACCACGTCGCGTCGCGCTCTGACGAAGGCACTGTTGTTGCCGGCTCGTGTCGCTGCCAGCCTTCACACCAACAGCATTCATCCCAGTTCATTATTATCCCGAGGAGAGGAGAAAGCGGGGAGCTCATCGCCATTCCATGTCACTGCACGCGGCAAGGTTGGACCGCGGAGTTTTCTACCGGGTAAAGGACGCATGGCGCATGGGAGCGGTCGCTTGTCGGTTAAACGAGAGCGCGAGCTCGCGAACGGACGCGTTGCACTGTTCAAGTGGGTCGCAGGAGATATCGAAGGTGGGTATGCCTTGCTTGAATGCAGGTAGCGAGCTTTGCCAAGGTCGTAACCGTTGCGAAGTGGAGATGTAGAGCCTCTACTGCAACCTTGCCGTTGGGCGGAATATCAGAAAACGTGGAGGCAGTGATAAGACGAGGTTGTGAACGATAGAGGCTCTGCGTGACTCGCGAACGGCGTGCGCAAAAAACACATTTATCTTGTTCTTATATTTTGCCTGCGTTTCTGCCCGTATGCTCTACATGATGCAAAGAATTTCACCGGAGATAAATCCCAAACGCCAACTCTGTCCTTCCTGTGCGCGTCCTTCAAGTATCTATCACTTCATGCCACATTTCATCTCAGCGGGAGTGACTTGGCCTCCAGCTTGGCCTGCTCTTCCTCTGCATCCATGTATAGATCGATCAGACAACCCGCCGACCACGCCTGAGTTGGTGACTGCCAAATGTTAGCGGGGATTTGGAAAGATGTAGAAGGCACGCGTGACTTACCGAATCTGGACAATCCTCGCCGTTCTTCTGCGTCAATTCCGTGAGGCCAGCCCAAGGACTGCGCTGAATCATCTCCTTGCAACCGATGAGGCGTCGGGTAACCTGCTGGAAGGCTTCTGTGCGGCCCTCGGCATCCCTCCGACGCATCAAGTCGAACTTCAGCAGGGCCCTCAAGAAGAAGCCCGTCGGCCATAGCCACTCTGGGCCTTGGTGATAGTTGCGACCCTTGCTGGTGGCAAAATCATCGCTGTCCTCGCTGTTTCGATAATACGGCCTGTAGTTGAGATCGCTTGGGTCAAGTGTGGCCATGCCGGTTGGTCCACGGAGCGCTGCATCGGCGACACAGAGCGCGTGGATGGCATGATCGGGATCAAAAAGATCGGGAGCCGCCGTCATGGCAATGGGGAAGTTGGGGCGAAGTTGATAGTCTTCGTACTCCTTTCCTGAGCGGTACAGGTCCTTGTAGATGCCCCTGCGGTTGATCACCGCAGGGTTGACGTCGTAGTCCTTGTCCTTGGACGGCAAGGTCGGGACAAAGTAGCATCTCTCAAAGTTCTTCTTGATGAGGTCGGCCCATTCCTGGAAGGATATCTCCGAGCCATCGGCCTTTCGAACACCGCTCTGTGAGAACTTGCCTGCCTTGTTCAATTGTGCGATCCATGCCAGACCGCTGTAGAGCAGACCTGTGATCTCGACGGCAGCGCCATCTCTGGGGGTTCCCGGCACGCCCTTTGACCCTGCGCGCTGGCTTTCGCCCATCTTGTCCATCCAAGTGCCACAGTTATGCTGGTTGCCGCCAAAGACGAAACCATTGCTCCAGTCAACCTTGATATCTTGATTGAAGCCCTCATCGCTCATCTGCATGTCCAAGCCGGGTCCGGCATTGGCTTCGCGAAACTTCATCCCCTCTGCATGCCGCTGAAAGATTTCAAGAATAACCTCGGAAATCGTGCTCTCCTTGCTGTAAGCACGGGGGTCATCAGACGGGAAGTAGGTATCGTCATACGGCAGGAACCTTCGCTTGACCTTCTCGTCTAGGAGCGACAGCCCGTTTGGCACAATCTTTGTGTAGTCCTGGATACACTGCAGAAAGAACCAGACCGAGTCGCGGGCGTTATACCGCGGGTTGTTTCCGCTGCCGAGCAGATTCGGTATCATGCCGTGCTTGAGCACACTCGCAAAGGCGTGGATGTGCTCCTTCGCTTCGTCGAAGCGACCAGTGCCGAGATAGAGACCGCGGAGTGAGATAAAGACATCTCGGCCCCAGCATCGAGCCCATTCAACAGCAAAATGTGGCAGTCCGGCGGCGAGGGAAGGGACAAGACGGTTCGGGTACAAGGATGCCGAGTTAACGAGGCCAGTCTGCTGAGCGCTGACCAGCGCCAGGCTTTGCAAGAACCATTGGCCTTTGATGACATTGGCGTTCATGAGGGACACACCGCGCTCAAAAGCAGCCATGTAAGCAGTTCTGATCACCAGACCAAAGTATCGAGGAAGTAGGAAGCTCGGAATACCGCGAATAGCGTCAAAACGTTCCTTGAGCCATGCTGCGGGCTTGCCAAGGCGGCTGTAGATATCCTTCTTCGATGCCCTCTCAAGACGACCGATGATGTAGTCGAGTGCCCATTGGCCATTCCGGAGATTCTGGCAAAGCGGATGGGCCAGGTTGTTTTCCTTGATGACGTCTTTCAGGATGCTCCACCAGCCTTGGAGGCCAGCGTAGACCACCTTGCCATGGCCGGGAATGTCATATGTGCCATCTCTTCCTTCGCTTGCATCGCGCTCTTCCGGCTCGCATTTGTACAAGAGAAAGTTGAGATCCACCAGGGTGAGGTCTTCCATCGCAGACTTGGCCCCAGAAGTGACGAATACGTCCAGCCCGCTAGAGTGCTCGGCCGCGGGAATCCAAGTTTCGAACAAGGCAATGCTTCCGGGAGGGAACCTGTCGCGAACTGTGATGATGGTATCATTGCCCCTGACCTCCATTCGAATGCCGGGCAGAGAGACAAGGCGGCTCGGGAGCCCAACCAGATATTTCTTGTCGCTCAAAGCTTCATCGACTGCTTCCTTGCTTGCGTCGACTTCAAGCATCCAACTTCCTAGATGTTTGGCCTTGGTTCCCGTGAGATGAACCGGGTTGAAGGCGCCGTTCCCGTTCCCGTAGCCGGGGAAGGCAGTATGTGCGATGAGAAAGTAGCCCTTTCTCGAACCAGGGTGGACCCTGTGCACCGTGATGTATTGATCTTCATGGTGAATGTGCGTCTCGTCGTATCCATCCTTGCCCATCAAGGTATGGATCTGATTGAGCAACTTCTTGACACCGCCGATGCCGCCATTGCCCTCTCCAATCTTGACGGGATATTTGGACGACTCTGAAGTGTACAGACGCGTCTCACTAACTAGGTCGACCAGCTTGGGGTAGATCTCGTCGTATCCCATAACACTGCCCGTAGCGCTGGCGCACATGTTGACCAGCGCAGCGTTGGGCAGCGTGTCTCGGGCGTCTCTCTTCTGGGCAGGAACTTCGTTGTCATGCGTGCAATCCATGAACAGTGCCTGAACGGGGACTTGCTTGATCCGACGGATGATCTCCCGGGTGTGTTGATTGTCGTTCGCGCCATTACCATTGGCTGGCGTCCGAATCACAGCGCTCGATATCTCATCCACCTCAAAGCTACCGATGGGACGGCCGCCATGGCGATGAACCAATCTGCTCAACTCTCCGGTGCTCCATGCCTGCATTGCCTCGCGGATCAACGCGCTAAGACCTAGCCGCTTCACGAAGACATAGTCCATTTCCTCGGAGCCCGTGAAGAGCTCGGCGACGACGTAGAGGTCGGGACGGATGCGACGCGCTGCATCAAGGATATGCTCGGCCACGTGAAGAGGCGTAGAATGGCAGTTGTCAATCCGAAAACCGGCGAAATACTTGGCCAACATCCGCGCATACTCTGTCATGTGGTTCCACAGCCAGGGGCTGTCTTCCGGGCCGTTGCCGTATCGCAACTTTGTGCAGTCTCCCCACACGATGACTTCGCGGCGGAGGTACACTCTGGACTGAGGGCCAGCATTGTCGACGAGAGCATTCCCGCCCCATACCCAGCCATTGTTCACGAGGACTAAATCTTCCTTCTTGTGCTTGGCGGTCCGCTTGTTTTGAGGGAGACGTGTGAAGTAGGTCTCTATCAAAGGGTGCTTCTGATCGATAGGCCCCTGCTTCGGCCCGTGTTCGTCCAGGCGGACATACTTGATGCGGTTGAACAGCTGCTGTAGAATCTCGGCCATTTCATCGTCGTATTCCTTGTAGAATGGAACATTGACGATGTCCAAGATCTCCACTGCCTTGGCTCTGGCAGCTGCACGGTCAGCTGTGTCGCCCTTCTCGCCTTCGTATTTGCCGAAGATCACACTCAAGAGGGCTGCGGTGACGCTGGGCGATGCGCGCCTCCTGAAGCGTTCCCCCATGCGGTCCATGCCGTCTAGACCATGCTTCATGATAAACCGCGCCTGCTCTTCCAGATTGGCAGAGCGCAGACCGTTGACTCCCTCAGAGCCCAGATGACCTTCAGGAAACTTCACGTTGCCGGAGGCCCACGACTCAACAGCCGCATCGGCGTCTCGGTCGACATCAATAGCGTAGTACTCCCACAGGCGGATGACGGCAATTACTTCCTTCTTGATTGCGTCCATGATCTTCATAAGATCGTCAAGCGATTTCAGTTCAGTCGGAAGACCTAGCTTCTTCAGGCTGTAGCCGAGCTCGAGGAGCTTGGTGTCCAGAAGATAGGCTGACTCCAGCCAGGGCGCTGTCGTGAGATTGTAGCCCGCCTCTGGGTGATCCAGCAGCCAGTCACTGTTGTGAGCAGTATGGTTGAGGACAATGTCCGTCAAGCTCAACAGCGAGTGGTTCTTCTCCAGGCTCTCCACCATTTTCTTCACGTCGCTCTCCCCTCCAGGGAAGCAGTTAGGGTCCCATCCGAGCTGGTCGTACAGGCTGTAGGGCGAATTGGAGGCACCTCTGACCTGCAGAGGTGTGAAATGAACCATATTGTATCCCCTGTCGCTGATTCCTCGGAGGTGGCGCTCCCAGTCCTGGGGGTATTTGCCCATGAATTTGCTGATCGTTGAGAATATCGACAGCGCAGGGAGGGGGAGCGGGCGCCCCTCCAGGGTCAACCGTGGCGCAACATCAATATAGTACAACGGCGTCTTCTTCGTCGTGGTCTTGGTTGAGCCATTGGTGTGTGTCAAGGTGTCGGCGAGCGCAGGAAGTTCGGCGTAGGTGGTGTAGAAAGCATACGCGCCGGCCTCGTGAATTGGGACGGAGATCTCGAGCGTGCGATTGAAGTCCGGTAGGAGCCTGCGCCAGCCTGTCAGTCACATTTCCTGCAAATTTGGTGGGCTCTGAAAGGATATGCGCACTTGAACTCGCGGAACTGGTCCCGTTGAAACTGGGCACCCTTCGCGGGGATGTTGACCCAGAGGCTGCCATGACTGCAAATGCTCGAAGTCCCCTCAATCGCAAACCGGATCGTCACGGGATCGCGCGTTTTAGGGGCGATGTAAATGTACTCGCCAGGCACGTCTGGCGAGCCATCATCGTTGAGAGGCAACAGGTAGACTTCGTTGGAGCACATTGTTTTGGGGATCATTTTGAAAAGGGGAAAATGGAGGCCGGCGCAGGGGAGCTAGCTATCACCTTGGGCTCGCTGCCCCGCGTCCGGATTCGCGCCCGATCTCGCCAAGCAGCAGATAAGGCAGAAATGGGGACAGAGATCGGCAAACCTGCGAGGACATTCCAGGTGCCAATTCTGCAAGGGGAAAAGTATGTCAAAAAAGAGGGGCTGATCGAACAATTCGTTGAGTATGGGCCCAGGGAAGGTGGGTGAATGCGTTGTGTAGATCTGGTGCCAGTCTCCTTTAGTTATACGAAAAGGAGGTCGTCGGAAACTGCTGCAGCTGCGGGATGCACCAACAAGGAAGCTGAATTGAGAAACAGTAGGTGAGGAAGCGCAAGAGCGACGATGCCCTGGTCGCGAGAGTCCTTGACAACAGAGCAGGGACAAAAACCGGTTACTGCACGTTTCCGAGGCACCTACCACGTTTTCACCACGAAATGAGGTCCCCTCAGGGTTCGAAGGCGCCTAGGTTAATCGAGAATCAGACCCTGCTGCGGCAAACTGCCATGGCAGCTCTGTTAATGTCAGGGCATGGCCGGATCTTGCGGAGGAAGGTCCATGCCGGGCCTGAGAGCCCACTTCTGTCAACCAAGCCAATGAATTAGCGGCATGACGACTCGTCTGGAATATAGTATCATGCAGCTCACTTGGAGGCGCCGTACCCAAACCACTGGACTCCAAAGCCAAAACGGAGTGATGACGATGTGAGGTGGGACGTAAGCTCTTCCTAGCGCCCTGCCTTCAGTGGCACGGGTCCACCGACTCTGATGCCAACTTGACGGTCGTTATTCTCGTCCTCAGAGCAGTCAAGAGATCGCTCAATTCCCTCCTGGAGCGCTTCATTTCGGAGATCCTATCCGTGCAGTCCCAG
This sequence comes from Podospora aff. communis PSN243, assembly GCA_033296975.1. NCBI lineage: Eukaryota > Fungi > Ascomycota > Sordariomycetes > Sordariales > Podosporaceae > Podospora > Podospora aff. communis PSN243. Next base: position 224,566 of record MU865916.1, on the reverse strand, counting down.
GCAGTTCTGCGCAATGATGCTCAAAGAGCTGGTGAGGGGCACATCGTGAGCCAAGCTTCCCCTCATGTTCAATGACATCAGCGACCTGCGTCGTCCCCACAAGGTCTGTGTGGCCCCTTGCCATGCCAGCTGATCTCCCGCTCGGAGGTTACCGACCAGACGGGTTCAATGGAATTGAGGGCCTTCAGGAATTCCAAGTCATCGCGTGAGAGAAGGTGCCTGACCTGACTGGAAACGACTCGGATGTTTTCACACCCACGCATATGACCGTTGGAAATTGGTATTCTGGCTCCTTGTGCTTCTGGTTTATCGACTTCGAAATGCAAGCTACCCAAGACCGTCAGTAACCAGAAGGTCCTATTCCCGTGACGGGCTCCCCGCAGCTGCGGCAGTCAATCTTCTGTGAGTTTGACCTGGCGCTTGGTATGTAGAAGGATAAGCCACACGGCAGTCGCCTTGCCCCGCGGGGGACGATTATTCTAGAGAGGCAGCGTGGCTGATGTCGAACTTGACCAAGAACTGGCTGGGGGGCGCGCGTGATTGGCACGACCAGCGGTATATAACTTACGCAAAGCCGGACGACGTCCGTGTTGGTTTCCCGGCCCGAGTCCACGACTCGATGACCCGGAGGTGCGGGTGCGGGGCTAGCGGACCGATCACAATGTTCGCCGTCAATGAGGATGTGGGATGTCCGAATCTTCGACCGAGGCCCGGAGGACGCCAAGAACGTGAACCAAACTTGAGCGTCACCTTCGGCTTTGCGAAGATACCGTTTCTGGCCACCGAGACGATATTTCGACGGCAGCCAGGGAAACTGCAATGGGTTCTGATCATTCCCCCTGAGCTCTGCCTCGGTGCCTGCGGCCGAGGGCACGATGTGATGATTGTTTGGGACGAGTGACCTCGGAAGCTGCGGCAGGGCCGAGGTGTGGCTGAGGTGAGCTGTGGCAGTAGGCCTGACAGCTGGCCGTCACAAGCGTGGCCCCGGGCCCAAAGAAAATTTCGTTGAGGCTGAGGGAGCGAAAAGGGCAGGCGGTGGGCATTTTGCCGAGCTTTTGCGTCATGACCCACAAACAGGGGGCCCAACAAGCCAGCCGATCGGTGGCGGCTTCCAAGAGATCACAAGCCCCGAACCTACGGATTACGTGCACAAGGAAAGTTGCCGGGCTCTTTTTCTCTGGAGACGGCCCCCTCCGTAGCACTCCGTCACGCCCCCCCCGATGCGCCCAGATATTGGGCTCTCCCTCCCGGGCCTGTATAAGAGGTTCAGCATTCCTTGTCTGCAGCGGAGTTCGAGTTTGTTTGGCCAGACCCTTCTGCACCCTCACCGCTTTCAGTCCACATTGACCAACGTGACCCATCTGCATTCTCATATCCACCCGAGGCATTCGGAAGCGTGCTTACCATTCCTATCATCCACCCTAGACCCGCTGTCCCGGAACTTCTCGACGTGCCCGTTTCCCCATCGCTCTCCCCCTTCCCGCCGTCCGACGCTCCGATCCCGACGCTCATCCCACAACTTCTATTTCCTCGAGGCCACAACAGCACGCATTGCGCAACCGTCCTTTGCTCGTCAGTTGTCGTCCACCGCGAGAATGACAGTACCGAACGGGAATAGCCACCCAGCCATGCGAAAGCACAAGGTGACCGTTGTCGGCTCGGGAAACTGGGGCACCACTGTCGCCAAGCTTGTCGCCGAGAGCACACGCGAGCACCCCGAGATCTTTGAAGAGGAGGTGCAGATGTGGGTGTACGAGGAGAAGGTTACGATCCCCAAAGACTCCCCTCACTACGATGCCTCCGTGGGTGAGGAGCCTCAAAATCTCACATCCATCATCAACAAATATCACGAAAACGTCAAATACCTTCCCAAAATTGCCCTACCCAGCAATGTGGTGGCCAACCCCTCCCTCCAAGATGCGGTCAAGGATGCCTCTATCCTTGTCTTCAACTTCCCTCACGACTTTATCCACGGCATCCTCAAGCAAATGAAGGGTCACATCCTTCCCTATGCTCGAGGCATAAGCTGTATCAAGGGTGTTACCGTGACCGACGACAAGATTGAGCTTATCTGCGAGCACATTGGAGACACGCTAGGAATCTACTGCGGTGCGCTGAGCGGAGCCAACATCGCCTCGGAGATTGCCAACGAGGAGTGGTGTGAAACCACCATTGCCTACAACACACCGCCGTGCGATATCCGGACAGCCAACGGTACGTTGAATGGGAATGGGACATCGAATGGCAACACCGAGCACAAGGACTCCCGGGGCCAGGTCAGCAAGACAAAGCTGGTTCCCCTCCCGGCAGAATACCCGCCGCTTGACCACGACGAGTTTTACAAGCTGTTCAGCAGACCTTACTTCACTGTCTCCATGGTCTCTGATGTCGTGGGCGTTTCGCTTGGCGGTGCTCTCAAGAACATCGTTGCCATCGCCTGCGGCTTCGTCGAGGGGCATGGCTGGAACATGACGGCCAAGACAGCCGTCATGCGACGCGGTATGCTCGAGATTATTGCTTTTGCGCGCGAGTTCTTCCCCGAGACGATCCAGGAGAAGACACTGTGGGAAGAAAGCGCAGGGTGGGGAGACATGATTGTGTCCTGCACCGCGGCCCGCAACTGGCGGTACTCTAAGATGGCAGTGGAGCGCGGTGTCTCCGTTCAGGAGATCGAGCGCACGGAGCTCAACGGCCAGAAGCTGCAGGGCATCTCCACTTCGAGAGAGGTGAGCAGCTTTCTGAGGGCCAAGGGTCTGGAAGAGCACTACCCGCTGTTCAAGGCGGTGGAGCTCATTCTGGACCAGAAGATTAAGGTTGAGGAGATCCCCAATTTGTTCAGGAAGTAGAGATACCCGAAGGTTTAAATGGGGCGGAAAATGTTGGCATTAGATCGATGGGTGGCGGGCATCGACGAGAATTGACCGAAAGGGATGCGGCAGGAGGCGCGGCCGGGGAAAAAGGCTTGACAGCCTTACACATAGTTGGGTACCCACACGGGACTGGGCCAGTTTGGCACAAGAGAATGACCTAATGAGATCGGAGGTTTGACTTTAAGCATTGAAACTATCGTCGTAAACATCATCCAAAGTGGCGAACTCCGTACCGGATCGAGGCTACCACGCCTAACGCTCATTAGTATCACCCAACAAACTCCGTTTCTCTTCGTCATCACAAAACCCTTCTCCTCGTATCCACGAATAGCGCCTCGTCCTCTGAACCTCAAGACTATCCCCGCCCTCTTCGATTGTCCTCTCCCCGTCTCCGAATAATGGCTTTGCAATCATGTCATGGCTCATCCAAACCAAGTTGAACACCACTGACATCGTCGCCGCAAGCCACGCCGGCGTTTTCCCCTCCTTGTTCGAAAGAAGCGGCCCGACGACCAAGGCAAGAATAAAAACCGGAGCCCAGAAGGACAGAAATAGCACCTTCCCTATTTTCTGTCTCCACGTCGTTACCTTGTACGGTTGCAGCGCCTGAAGGTATGCTTGGTACTCGCCTGGGAGGTCATGCTCGGCGGCGCCATCCGTGATAAGCTTGAGATAGCGAGCGGATGGTTGAGCGTAATCCGGGTTAGGGCGGCGAACAGGAAGAAGAAGCTTCCGGAACCAAGACGGAGGTTCGGGGGGTGTCGGCTTATCTGGGTCACCCCCGTCGCCGCCATCGTCGACCGCTGCGGTTGTTTCATCGCTGTCGGGAACATCGGGAAGACGAGGAGCGAAGAGGGTACGCGCAATGAAAGGTTTGGGGAGTTCGGGGATATCAGGCTTTTCGGGTATCCCAACGGTGGGAGGGAGAGCGAAACATGGCACGAGGATCTGCTGATAGGAGGCTCCGCCGCCTTCGGTTGCGATGATCTTCGCGTAGTCTTCTGCCGTCACCTCGTAGACGACTCCAATAAGGCCGCTGTCCCATGTAGGATCCCCTGCGGAGTTGCGCTGGAAGTCTCGAGGGTGCGGCGGTTTGAACGGCGGTGGGTCGGGAAGATCGGGGATGTCGGGGACCTCTGGTGGGAGTTTGGGCGGCGTGCCAGGGATCTTGCGCATAGCCGTGTTGGCAAAGCATGGCTCGGCATATGGGAGGCCGGGAAGATCAAAGACTAGGCGCAATGATGGGGCCGAGACGTTCACCGCACTGAGCGGACGGATGCCCCGCCGACCTAGAAAGACTTCGGCAGATAGGTTGGACCCATATGCTAGGTAGAGGATAGTGGGAGGGCGAACTGGTGATGAGGGTTCGAGGGTGGTGGCGAGGACTGGCTCGCTCGGAAAGGGCCTCGGGCAGGCGTCAGGTTGGGAAAGACGGGCCGAGGGCGTACGGTGAATTGATGAAATGGGAGGATACGTCGGCGCTTTGGGTTGACGGGTCGAATGGAGAGTCTGAAATCGTCGCCAGGTGCTGAGGCCTGCGTCTGAACTGCGGCGCGAGCGCCGTTTCGCGGTCCCCTCCACACTCGGCTTGACAGCCCTCTTGGGCTTGGGCGATACCATTATTTGGGTTCTCACACCCGCCCCTGCATGCGGCTATAATCTCGAATGACAGGTGGGATGGCGTGCTCAGGGCGATGTGTAATGCGCAAGCGGGACAGAGGGACAATTAAATGGGCAAGATCTGAGTCCCAGAGATTCGCCCTCGGAGCCAACAACCAGTCCGCGTCATGCGTCGCTTCCCCACTTTTGCCAAGTTGACCCCGGCCCTCGGAGCATCTCCACGCCGGTTGACATTACAACCACCATGCCAAGCATCGTGATGTGAAGTCTCAACAATATACAGCGAGATATGCTGTCATCATGCAATTGCAAGTCATACTCAAACGCTCTAATCTCGCCTGGGTTTTGAATGAGCATGTCTTCAGTCATCAAGTTGAGCGTAGGCTGGGCGCCAGAAGCTCTGCAGTGGCGAGTTCATAAAATAGCAATGCTTTCGGTATTCTCCCAATAATTCCATCTAGAGAAGCCGGAATAATTGCAGACAGTAAACATATCCTTATTGCCCTGGTCACCGCGAGCCTTCGTCGGCACAGACCCCACGACATGCGGCCTACGCAGAAGTCATAATCTGGGCTCCAAGGGCTTTTCGGCAAAGTCCAGGACTGATTTGTTTGCACAGGTCTTTGGGGATGATGTTTTCCATGTCATGGGTCGCACCTTCCTCTGTTCCCTGCAAGTCGTTCCTGCCCGGAAAGCAACGAGCTGCAGCCAGCGCTTTGCGTCCGACTACTCTCCTTCTAATCCACGCACTTGCAGCCTCGTTTTTCAGAATTCCCAGGTCGCCCGCCGTTGTCAAGAGAAGAGAGGAGAGGTTAATCGGTGTCATCATGGACTCTCCGGTGTCCCCCCAGCCATCCAGCACCGGTCTTGTACATGCCGAGCTGCGGACGTCATGGCCAACCTGGCCCACGGCTCAAATGCTGGAAAACGACACGCCAAAAGCTACTACGCCATTCCACGAAGCCAGCGATATGGACTTTTTTGACGACCCAATGCCGCCGAAGAAGAAGAAAAGGGAGGATCCCCTTGAGCGAATATTGGCAGCCGCAGGGTTTGAGTCGGAGCCAGAGCGAGAGCGGGAGACCCGTTCCTGGTCGCCACCGTCTGTTGAGGAAATAGGAAAATCGTTGCAACGACCTCCCAATGTGATTTCGAGAAAGGGAAAGACGAGCGATAGGGTTTCTGCCAGCACCAGAGATCGAGGAGAAGCACACAATCGCCGCCACATCGATATTTCAATCAGCCGCTCGACACATCCTGAGGAATTCCACAAATCGGCTCCTGAGAGAAAACGATGGACAAAATTGGCAGCAGAAGGCATTCAATCACTGGCACAGCAATCGGTGTCCGCCCCGGCAAAGTCTAGGAAGCGGAAGGCCCAAGACGTTCCAACATCAGAGCAACCGGTAGATGGCCGATCACAAAGCAAGCGGAAGAGTCAAAGGTCGCAGAAGACGCAACCGCCTGAATCTCAACATACATTGCGGTCTAACGTCCATTCGGCCGAGCTCCACAGCAGACACGAAGGCGACAATGACCTGAAGAGAGCCGATGCTACTCACTTCCAAGAGGTCATCGAGATCGATGAAGTTGAACTCATAGCTGAGTTTAGTAGGGAGGGGTCTCAGGGGAATGCCATGGGTTCAACCCCACCAAGTCGTTGTCAACCTCCAGAGCCGGTTAGCGATTCGAACCGAGAGTTTCTGCAGGAAGGAGCCGCCGGCGGAGCGATTGAAGACGATTCTGCCCCTGAAGACGCGGATGAACGCCTTATTAGAGAGGTGATACAAGGGATCTCAGACGCTGCTGTAACCTCTGACAACCTTCCTGCAGAGCAGTTGGAAGCTGACTTCGAGCTACCACATCAACAACTCGTACCAAAACAAAGTGGTAGGGACTCGGCAGTCTCACACCAGGAATATGATCAGAAGGTCTTAGTTCCGTCAGGCGATGAACGTTTGTTCAACACGTCCGGTCAGATCTTCTCCAGTACCGACATTCAACCTGCCAACATGAGCTCGTCAGTCGGCAACGCGCTTGGCAAAGGGATCGGTTACAACACCGCTCAGCCGTACGCAGTGGGGCAAAAGAATACCTCTGAAATAGAACATCTCCAAGGCAGCAGGCTTGGGTATTTAGCGACTTGTCCTCTGGAGTCATCCTTGCCTAGCCGCTCCGAGAGCAACAGCATCACTAATCTCGGTATCAGCTTTGGGCCGGCCCAAGGCACCCGTCACGCTGCGCCTGAGGCAGTGTGGAAGCAAGCGATCGCGGATGATTCACCCCCCATTGTTCTGCGAAATATCGTTTCTGTACGTGTCTCGCACCAATCTACTTCAGAGGTATCTGCCGCTAACTGGGACTCTCACAGATACTGCATCGTTCGCTCAAGTCTAAGGAGGATGCCATCGACGACATCGCAAAGGAGTATCACGAGAATGCTCTAAAACTGATCAAAAAGCTCAGATACAGACACAGCCTCGAAAAAGCCGAGTCAATTGAAGCCCACGAGAAAGCGTCACGGGATATTCTGTCAGCCTTTGCTGCGGCTGAGCGGGATATGAAAGAGCTCACAAAAGAAGTCAAGGGGCTCGGTCTGGTCGAAGCTGAAGCGACCGTTAGACACCCAGGTTTCATCAAGAAGCTTGGTTTAATATGCCAGCTTTACGAAGAAAAGTCTAAGAAACCGATGCCAATGGCCGCCGACAAGAAGGGGAATGAAGATTCCGAGGACGAGCAAGATGAGCTTCTTGTTGTGGAATTTCAGGCCAAGCTTGGCCAAGGCCTCATGGACGCAGAATCAGGAACAGAGAGAGAGCTCGAAGAGCTATACGCCAAAGCCCAGACGTTGCTCAGGGGATCGGCCCTGTGTGTGGAGAAACACCCACGACGGAAGGCAGTACAAGACACATCGAAGCAACCGAAGAACACATTCTACGACGTCATGGAGGGAATGTTCGACAGTATGATAAACGAAATGCAGCAACCTCCCACGAATGTTCACTCCGTCAACGCTGGCCGCCGAGACAACGGTGCCGGAGATGACAGGGTATCAAGCGGAGAGGTATGTAATCTCGATTCACTCCGAGGGTGATGAGTAGGCTCGGTATGGGTTGATGGCGGCGGATATTCCGTTTGAGATTGAAGCGGGAGACCAGTCTCCAGGTGGACTACTCTTGGAAGCTATCACGGCCGAATTTTTGGTCCACTTTGTGTGTGGATGGATCGTGGGTTCGGATCTTCTTCCTGTAAGAGTACACAATGCTGCTGACTGATGCAGTGGCGATTTTATCTTCACCCAACTTGATGCCAATGTAAAACATATCCTACATAAAATTTGTTCTTGTGTGGGAAGCGCGCCTGGAGATCACATGTTGGGGGCGCCACGTCGACAAAACTGCTGACCATCGCCACATCTCACAACCTGTCAGGCAAGTTGAGACTACCAAGGCAAGATCACAATGGATGTAATTGCGGTTGTATTCGTGGACTATGTCTATCGAAAAGGGGGTGCACGATCCTCAGAACGGACCTCCGCCGAGGAACCACGGCAACTCCCGCTTGATCTCAGGCAGCTGGTCGGCCTCCTCCTAGCTGTCGAGACGATACTTTCTTCTAGGCTTTTTGGGAACCTTAGGACGTTTCGTGCCAAAGAAGCTTGGTAGTCCAAGGGCAGCCATAAGGTCTGTCGGTGGCGTGCTGTTTCCAGATCCTGATGAGCGATTACCAGGGAAAATCAGCTGTCCGAGAGCTCGGAGAAATCCCCGGTGTTCTGCGGGGGTGTTGGCGAGGGCTTGGGTCAAGACAAGGAATGGCGTCTCGGTGTCAGTGATATGAAGTCGGCTGAGAACGGCGAGGTCGGGCACGTCGGTGATTTGAGCCGAGGTGCGCTCGCCGCCGAAGATTGGATGATGTGGGCAGTTGCTCTCTTCCGAGGGAGCTTGGATGTGAGGGAGTTGGTTGGCGTTGTAGATTCCGGCCCCGGCTTGGGAAGTGAATTTCCTGGTTTGTCCTCTGCGGGTCGTGGGGTGTCGTGGAGTAGAGGTTGTCGCCGAGGGTGTGGGCTTTTGGACGGGCGCGGATGCTTCTGTCTCGTAGGAGATGTTCCACGTGGTTGACTTGTGGCTGGGAGTGTCGATGTGGATGTCGAAGACGGTCTTCTTCTCGGTGTGGTAGTTGGGGCAGGTTCGCTTGCGTTTCTCTGCCTTCCATTTGGCGATCTCCTCGAAGCCCATGGTCAGTTGGTTCAAGGCTCGGGAGTGGGCGAGTGTTTCCAGGCGTGCGGCTCGCACCGTGAGGGCGCGCGATCGTGCAGGAAACATGTTATCGGTCGTATTGGCTTGAGTGTGTGGTTGTGAGGTTTGGGATCTCGCGCAAGGAGTGCGTTGGCAAAATATATTGCTAGGGACGACATTTCGGCAAGGGAAAGTTATGGGAGAACGGTCAAGGTTTTCTTCGAAAGAGTCTGCCGGCCAGTGAGTCAAAGTTGTCTCTATTGCGGCTATTCCAAAGATTGGAGACCGATGGTTGTGCGGCAACTTATCGCCCTGTCGTCGAGCCTTCAAGAAGGTGATGAACAGTTCGACTCCCAGTTACCACTTCCCATTCACTGGAGCCACTAGCAGCCAGCCCCTTCCAACTTGCTATTCGTCGACCATCCTGATCGGATGGATGCGATAAAACTCCTCCAATCTTCCAAGTGAAGTCAGCGCGCCTGGGCGAAGAACTGGCTCGTGAACACCGATAAGGGTCAAGTTTATGTGGGGATGGCCACGCGAGCGCTCGGCCACCTTAAAATCGGGCGCACCACACTTTGACACATGCCGTGAGGGCATTCCCTGTGCCTTTGATGTTGGGCTGTGCCAAATCAAGCCGTGTTTGACAGTGTTTGGCCATGTTCTTCACTTGGAGAACAGAGTGCCATGGTATCCCCAAGCAATTGCAGGCTTCAGAACATCGCCAATCTCATCCCGACGCAGATTGCATGACACTGGTCATAGCAAAAAAGCTGGCCTTCTCTCCCAACGCATGGATGAAGCTCGACAGACTGCCATCCAGAGCCGCAACTCACTGCCGGTTTGCAAGCCAGGGTTGACTGGGAGTGACTGGGAGTGACAGCTGCCGGAGAGATCGTCATGTATCCGTATTCCTTGTGGGTCATGCTCCAACAAGGTTGATAGTTACCCGGCTCGGTGATGTGGTGGCTGGGAAGGCGTTTGGGTTTGGCAAACAGGAAGAGAAAACAGATTGTTTCCCCAATAACCTCTCTGTGCTACCCCTTTTCTGGGTTCCTTTGATCTTGACGAGTCGGTTGATATTCCCTGCTATTGTTGCGGGACGCGCCCAGCTGGGACAGAACGCCGAAGGTATTCCGCTTCATCCTGCCGAATCCATCCAGTTCAGTTGCGCGTCGAATCCCGGACAGCCCAGAGCAGCTGCGAGACCTTGCGACGAGCGGCACCAGGTTGCAGTACCCGAGTTGTTCGATCTCGTCGTTGCGCTAAATAGCCACCAGTCGACAAAATTGTAGGTGTCGCATCATCTCCATCGCGTCAGGAGGCCGGGTTACAGCGTCGTCAGCGCATGAAGCAAGGCAGAGCTCAACTTGACTGACCTCGAGACGTGCCTCGGTTGGCCACTCCCGACTCCCGACTGGCTGGCCAGACTTGCAAGGGTTGCACGGGCCTTTCCCGGTCCTTAGCCTGCCCAGGCCTGCCCAGGCACGGTGACGTCTTTCCAGCGGTATGGGATTTTCAGATCCCCTTCGTCGGGTTGTGGTGAATGCTGAACGACGTGTGAAAAGGACTCTTGTGTTTGATCCTATCGGTCGATTTCGAGATTATCTGTCGTTGAATGCCTCCCTATCTGGCCAAATGACGACTTCCCACGGTCTTGCTCCGCTGTCCGATCGGGCAGGCGGGGTGCAAGCTTATGCCCGCGGGGCACCGGGCGCCTGAGAGCAGCGCCCAGCATTGCGCAGCTGTGCCCATGAAAATGGCTGCCAGCGGTCTTGTGAGCCCCAGCAATCGGTAGGCAAGAATGGGCTGCGTGTTTAGCGATTGCGGGGTTGTCAAGGACCAAACCTCACACTGTTTCCATCGTCGCCTGGCATACCGTCCATTTTTCCTTCCCGCAACTACACAGAATAAGCAGCAGACGGTTGTAATATTTGCGATACCGCCCGCGTCGCATTTGCAGCCCTTTCTCCAGTCTTTGTGTATTGCAATCTCGTACCACCTATCCACTGACGATCTTACCCCACCCTCGCAGGGATCATTTGTTTCCGAAGCTCAAGCGCAGCGACACCATCGCGAAAACCGCCTGCCGCCGAACCCGACATCTCGAATCCACAAACAGTCCGCCTCCCGTCACAGCCGCGCATCTCTCGATTGAGGTGAGCGAAAAATCTCGTCGGCAACCCACTTCCGCGCCATCGTCGCCATCTTCGCTCGCGTTCGAGTCGGCCCTCGACATTGTGAGGAGAAAGATGCAACTCCGGCAGCGAGTTGCAAGGCATTTCGGTGACCATGTGAGCAGCGATTCCAGTATTCAAAACAATACCCGCAGTGTTGCGTCGCCGAAGGAGGATACCGGTCACACCAGCGAAAGCAGCGAAAGCAGTGAAGTCAAGATGGTAAGAGGAGAGGCCGGCAAGGACGGCACTCTAGAGCCCACCAGACACCCGACCTCGTCTTTGGCGTTCAAGTTCTCTGCGCGTAAAAGGCCAGCGACCCACACAGAAGCTACGAATGGGAGTTCCGCCGTGCAGCGAGTGCCGCCCCTAAAGAAGAAGACGAGTGAGGTTCCTCAGACGACCGCTGCGAGTGCCGCCCCTAAAGAAGAAGACGAGTGAGGTTCCTCAGACGACCGCTGCGAGTGCCGCGATCGGGGACACGAACGTCGAGAATGCGGCAACGAGCAGCCCAACTCCCAAGAGCCAATCGAGTGGGCAGTCTACCGAGAGGGCAGTTCTTAAGAAGACCAACAGGGTCGTCAAGTCTGCCGCAATGTCAAATTTCAAGTCCACAAGTCGCTTTCAGGACAATGTGACCCGCGGAGTTGTGGTTGCCACGGGAAATCTATCCCATGATTGCCGCGCTGGTCGGCGCAACAATACCAGAAGATCGAGACTAACTTTACTGCGTCACCAGCTCCACCCACCTCACCGCGACTATCTCACTTGTAAGTCACGATTAACCGACACGCCTTGCCGCTTGATCAGGAACTAATGTGTTGCAGATTACACTGTCACGCGTTCGTTTCTTCTCCCGGGTTTCCAACGCCGGCGGTTTCGCTAACTGTCTTGTAGTGACATACGCGGACATAAGTGCCCTAAGAGATGATTGGCTGACGGATAATGTAAGTTTGGTGACTTGGCTTTTCCTTCGTGACACTGACGTGGTGCAGAATATTACGTTTTGGCAGGAGTACGTGCATCCTCTGCTGCTAAAGCAATACGCTCGTTTTGTCCCTGTACGTGTTGACTAACCCAACTCCAGGTGGCTTGAGCGGGAGGTTCTGCCAAAGTACCCTGAAGCACGCATCGAGCTCATGAGGCCTAGTATGGCATTCCTTCTCATGCAGTCGCTGGATCTCAAGGGCATTACGGCGAACTTGCCGGACGTGAAGAAAAAGACCCATATCTTCCTCCCCATCAACGACCAAAAAGTTAGGGGCGGGGCCGATTCGGGGACTCACTGGTCTCTGCTGCTCGTCTCGTGTATTGACGGGGTTGCATTTCACTACGACTCGATGGGGGGCGCCAACTTTCTGGAGGCTCAGAAGTGCGCAGATCGGCTCGGCAAGGTCCTCGGACAAGCACTGCGCTTTCACCAGATGGAAGACACTCCTCAACAGGAGAATAGTTCCGACTGCGGCGTGTACGTGTGTATCCTCATGCGGCATCTCCTGATTAAGCGCCTTCTGAATGCCAATGCGAACGAGAAAGTGTCGATGTCGATGAGAAACAAACTCATCGACGCCAAGGGCGGGAGGAAAGAAATGCTGAAGATCATCGAATCGCTACGCAAGGAGGGCGAGCGACGCCGTAGTGCGAGCCCCTACGCCCGCACTGTTTCGCCAGCAGGTGCACCGCGAATTGTCGACTAGAGGTCGTTTCTGACCGTTCGATGGCGGAGAGGGATAGGCGTTTGGTGGCGGCAATGATGTTTTCGGGCGACAGAGGAAATCGGGCGACAGACCCCAGGGTACAAGGCCGGCGTTCTTCGGGCATGGGCTTTTCATCACTCGACATACGCAGCACTCATTCCCTATGCTGCCCCGACAAATCAGGAGTTGGCGTGGCAGAGGAGTGGCTTGTGCAGCATGAGTCGAGTTGTCGTCGAGTTGTCAATGCTTCTCAAATGCTATTACGATTCATGGACTACATGCGTGTGTTAGCGGGGTTCATAGCTATTAATGATGATGCCGCATGGAAATTCGAAGAAGCATGAGTAGGTTCTCCTGGCGTTTCCGGGCGGTTTGTTCTCATGTCAGACGTGATATCAAAGTGCCGAGTGTCATGGGTTCGCAAGCTGTATAAACACATCTGGAGATTTGGCTTCTGGGTTGAGAACAAGTGAGTTCATGAAGGCTCGTTTTCGCAAGACGGGAGCTGAAGAGGGAGGGTACACAGGACTACCATTTGCGAGATTATCATCTGCATGCTGCCATCCGCCTCTGATTTTGCGTCTTCATGCTGTTTATATTCGTGCCGTGGATGCAGGCGTGTATATGCGCTGCACCAACGCAAAGAAGACACCCCACCGTAAGGCTGCAATATTGCCTGAATAGAATCTTGACATGTTCCCCAACGCCGGATATCTATGCCCTAGCTCAATCCTTCTTCGCCAAAAACGCCGGATTCTGCTCCATCGTCGAAGAAATAAACCCCCTCAATGCCGCCCACCGATTCGCCGTCACCGTCTTCTTTCCCTCCTCCCCCTTTTCCATCTCCATCCCTTCCTCCTTCTCTTCCGCTACCACCGCTGGCGTCTCCCCCTTCACCATGGCCAACTGCGCCAGACTCCTTCCAAACCTCTCCATCTCCCCCTTTACCACCTTTTCTTTCCTCTTCAGCGCACCCGGCCGAGACTTTAGACTCTTGTGTCGCACCTTTCCTGCTGCCGCCTGCTCTTTATCCATCATGGTCTCGTCCATCTCGTTTGTGATGTCGTCTAGTGCGTCTCCTAATGACTCCAGAGTGGCGACGAGCTTCTTGGAGGGGCGCCGCCGTTTCTTGGAGGAGGAAGGGGCGGACGCTTTGGAGATGCGGCTGACGAAGGATGAGTGCTTGATGAGGCGCTTATCTTTTTTGGAGTTGAGGAAGGAGTCGGAGATGACGGCGTTGGGACGGAAGGTCTTGGGGAGGGTGGGGCCGGAGCTGGCGGCGAGGCGCGCGCGGACTTTGGAGCGCGCTGTGGTGCGCTTGGAGGGGGCGGTTGGGGCCTGAGGGGGTCAGTTGCTTGTCCTGCGCGCATAAGGGGGGAGGGAAGGGTTTACCATTTTGGATATGTTGTTTGTGTTGATTGGTCGTGTGGTCTTGTGCAGACTGCGCTCGAGAGGCGGCTCGGCGAGGTCGTTCGGGATATCGCAGCTCTGCTGTCGAGGCTCGGGAGCTGGCGTTGTGGATTGTAACTTTTTAGCGGGGCTGCGTGGGGTTCTGGAAGGCAGAAAATTCACCGCCTTTGGGGGTGACGGAGCGCCAAGACCGGTTCAACCTTCGGGCTGTGGGGTTACTCAGCCCTACAAACCGTGACGCAGACCCGCATTGGGCGGAGGATTGAGATCTTGGAGCGCAAGCGGAAACGGGCGGGCTCCGGGTGGCAAGCGCAGGTTAGATACATGCCGTTAGGCTCCCGACGTAAATCTTTGTGATATCTTAATCGGTACAGTTAGACCATGATTTTCTCGCATTTCTTGCCAAGATTATGACGAAGATGGATCTCAGAGCCCCGCATGAGGGGCTCAACGGCAAGAATGGGCATGTGGAGGCATGCGACCGCCGACTTACAGAGGATGAATTTGAGCGGTACTCTCGCCAGATGATAGTCCCTGGGGTAGGGAGAGAAGGTACAAGTCGTCCCTCTCCAGCACTCGGCTCCAACTAACGGGTCCTAGGACAACTGCGGCTGATATATTCCCGCATTCTCATAATCGGCGCCGGCGGTCTCGGCTGTCCCGCTGCCCAGTATGTTGCCGGCGCCGGCGTTGGCACCATCGGCATTGTCGACGGCGATGTGGTCGAGATATCCAATCTCCACCGCCAGGTTGGACACGCAACATCCCGCTTGGGCATGAAAAAGGTCGACAGTCTCATCGCCCATCTCCGCGACATCAACCCCCTTCCCACCTACGTACCCTACACCTACCCCATCACACCCGAGAACGCCGCGGACATAATCTCTGAGTACGACCTCGTGATGGACTGCACTGACAACCCCGCCACCCGCTACCTCATCTCCGACATGTGCGTCCTCCTCTGCAAGCCTCTCGTATCCGCCGCCTCCGTCAAAAAGTCAGGCCAGCTCATCGTCCTCAACTGTCCACCGACGCCTCAAGGCCGTGTGGACGGCAAATACGCCCCCTGCTACCGCTGCTGCTTCAAAAAGCCACCACCCCCCAGCTCCATGGTCTCCTGCGGCGAAGCCGGCATCATGGGCACCGTCGTCGGTCTCATGGGCGTCGCCCAAGCCGGCGAAGCCATCAAAATTCTCATCTCGTCCTTACACCTCCCCCAAACTCCCACCGGCGACACCCCCGATCAAAACCTAACCCAACCCACCCTCCTAATCTACACCTATGACCTCGCCTCCGCCATTGGCCCCTACTCCTTCCGCCCGCTCAAAATGTCCCCCCGCAAGAAAAATTGCTTCGCCTGCGGGGAGAACTCTCCTTCCACTCTGACGCTAGAAGGCATCAAATCTGGCACGCCGAACTACGAGCAATTCTGTTCTTTACCCCTGTCGAAGCACGCACTCCCTGCCGAGGAGCGAATCTCCGCGAGGGCTTTCCATGATATGAGAGAAAACGGGGAGATTGGGAGGCACGTGTTGATTGATACGAGGGAGAGGGAGCATTTCTCGTTTGGGAGCATCGAGGGGGCGGTGAATGTCCCGTTTGGGAGGTTGTTGATGAAGGCGGCGGAGGTGAAGAGGGATGGGGGAGATGGAAAGGGGGTGTTGCCGGATTCTGTGGATGAGAATGCGCCGGTCTTTGTGGTCTGTAGGAGAGGGCTGGATTCTCAGGAGGCGGTCGAGAAGTTGAAGGAGTTGGGGGTTGGTAATGGGGGGAGAAGGAGGATTATGGATATTGCCGGCGGGATAAAAGCTTGGAAGGAGGAGGTCGACCCGACTTTCCCGTTCGTGTAAAAGGGTAGATGCTAGACCGACTCTTGTCGTTGCATATAGAATGTCCATCCACTCTACTGTCAAGACTGAAGACGTAATCCGTAGCGCAGCAGTTCAGGGCAAGGGGAGACTGTTCATTAAAGGGGAGACTGTTCATTAAGTCGTCCTGCGGTCAACCTGACCTATGGTACAATGGGGAGTCCTGAACACCTTTGACATAGGAAACGCTGGAATGAACTGCAGCGGAAGCCTGAGATGGTGACGCTCAGGCCAACCAGCACATGTACTCGTCCAAGGAGTGTATCCGCCTTTCTGTCTTGCTCATAGAACCCCTATCAAAACACGAAAAACCTGCAACTTTTGCTTTCACGTCCGTGTCAGCTTATAAGAAGGGCGAGCTGCGCTTCTTGATGTAAGCCCGCTGATCCTTGAGCCACTGTCGGTATCCCGCAACACTGGAGATCTTCTCGCCGTAAAAGTCGGGCACTATACCACCGCATTAGCCTTGCCAACCCCATCCCCTCTCCCGCACAGCAGACTTACCCGGGTTGTTCATCGAGCTAGACGTAGGGTCAACGCGATGCTTTTTGATCCGTGCAAAGAACTGGCTCTCCTTCACCGCCATCTGCGCCTTGTACTTCCTCTTGATCAAGTTGAACACCACCGTCCCCAGCACCGGCCCAATCAGCCATCCGAGCGCCATGAAGCCAAACGTCATCAGACCCATAGTCACAAACGGATCGAGCGGGATCTTGCCCACCACGCTCTCCAGTGCGCCGGAAGAGAGAACTGCAAATCCGCCTGCGCCACCGGTGAGCGCGCCCGCACCAGAAAACACCTGTTGTAGGCGCCGGCGGGTCTTGCGAAGCTGAAAGAAGTTGTTCCAGTCCAGCGTAGCCGACTCAGGGTGTGCGGCTGCCTGCGCGGCAGCGGCAGCTTCAGCGGCCGTAGCATCAGTCTCGGCATCGGTACGGGGCCGGATGGTGGAGGCATATCGGCGGGTAGTGACGGGTTGGGTGCATTCGACCCTGAAGCGGATGGGGGATGTAGCGGCGGTCGACAGGGGCCTGCGTGCCGGGATGGCCTTGGGCGCCATCGGGAAGAGAATGGTCTTCGAATTCGAGTGCGGGCACGCGGCCGCGCGGAAGAGCAAGGGCTGGAGGGAGCCGGCGGAGCGGCCCATGCTGCTGCGAAGCATGGTGGTTGCCGACGAGGTTAGCATCTTGGTGTGGCCGTTGCCAATCGTTCGGCGGGAAGCGGTGGTGATGTGAACCGCGCGATTGGTCCGTTGGGAAAAAGAGAAGAGGAAAATTGAAACCGATGAGTGGAGTGGAGAGGAGTGAAAGGAACGGCGAAATAGACTTTGATGCCAAAATACAGCTTTCGTCCTCGCAGCTGGTGGATGGTGATCACAGCTCCAAGCTCGGTCCAGGTTTTTGCGACTATCAGCCGCTAGGCGCTCGGCGCCCGCTTCTTGGCCCGAGCGGCTGATACTGAGGGTCAGGGTTCGAGGACATCAACTCCAAGATGCCTAATTAATCCGGACGGTAGGATGAATGTGCTTTAAAAGTCTAAGGATAGTAAGGGTAAAAGTATATTCTTAAAAGTTGCATTCTTTCTGCTTTGTAACAGGTATTCTTCGAGCGACTTATACAGGTTCCGTTTGCAAATTCACTGGTGTCTTGGCCGCCTTTTATGCTTCCCTCTTGTGAGCTTCGAGAGCCTAGTAGTTTCGGCAACAATGTGCCATACATGAGTAACACTAATAACACCAATATGATATGAATTTAATGCAAGAGCAAGAGCTATTGTTTTGTGTTGATCAAATGGCCTTGACATCACGAGTTTAACATTGGCCTAGCTGAGCTTTACCTGTGGCGGCAGGTGCTCGGGCCGCTATTAGCCCAAGCCGGTTAGTAGCGCTACGAGTTCCCCAAACCACCGCCTACATTACCTTCCGCAACCCAATTCGCGAGACGCGGTCCCAACATCAACTTACCTACAGAACAGTCGCAAGCCGACTGGCGAAGACCTCCAGCTTCAGCCCTCTCTGGGCATAGCTTTGCGCCGTTTTGCTTTCTTTTAACGCTCTTCTCTTCCTTCACTCAACTGACAAGAGAGTCCATACAACAGGAAACTCTTTGTCGCATTCGGCGCATTTTCTTCCCAACGCGCTACCGCACCTGCCCCGCTTCCACTGACGACGACCTCTCCTCCGCTTTCTGCGCTCCACGATGGCCAACAAAAAAGCGCTCCGCGCCCGGAAGGTGGAGATCGAGATCCCTATTTCTTCAGTCAAGAGATACGTGGGCGGCTCAGGGCCGCCCATGCAGAAGCTCTACCTCGTTCCCCCTCGCGACTCGACGGCATACATAATTACCCGCCACATCCTGCCGCCGCTGAAAGACACTACCCCTACGATACAACGCCTGCCCTACTATCTCATTGGCTGGGCCGACAAACCCGGGGCCAAAACCCTCATTCCGTGCCACCGCGCGCTGGAATACGTATCACCCGCCGAGATCGAGCAATGGGAAGCCGCCGACTATGAGCGGAGACTCCAAGAGAAAGAACAAAAAGCTGCTACCGTGAAGAAAGTTGGCCGGCCGCGCAAAAAGCAAGCATCTCCAACACCCGCGGTCACTGTGACGGAGGACACTCTGGAGCTGGCCAAGCGAGTGGCAGGGCCCTCCCTCTCGACACCCCAGAAAAGAAGACACCAGGATCTCTACGATGAGGATGCCGGACAATCAAGTAATTTGGAAGCGGGGGACTCTAGCGGGGAGTCCGACGAGGCTGCTGTACAGCGCCAGCTGCTCGGAGAAGGCGGTTTGCCCCGAGTCGATGCAGGGTACGCAGACGACACGGATCAGGATTCGGTTGATCAACTCCCATCTACCGCCCCATCCAGGCCGGCAAACTTAGCACAGAGTTCTTCTAGAGCGAGCAGCTCGGCGCCCATATCCAGAGCCGTTCCGCCTGCCTTGCCTCACACCAAGCCCACAGTGCGTCCCGCCGTTCCCATGATCCACCCTGCCTTCTTGCAAAACCCCCACATAAAGGCACCGAAGTCCACTCCACAGCCATCAAAGTCCCAACCGGCCAAGACTGCCATCCAGCCAACCATAACGATGACAAAGGGCTTCACGCCCATAGCATCGAGCAAGTCCCAGCGAGTTTTATCGCGACCCTCGACACCAGCTACGGGTGGCTCGGGTGCGCTCTCTGACGCATCTACAAAGCGTAAGAGAGAGACTTTTAAAAATTCACCAGCTACTCAACCCAAGGAGAAGAAGTTCAAAACCGGCAACGGTAATGGTAAGAGCAAAGGGAAGAAGGGGGCCGATTCCAAGGAGCCAGATCCGAATGTTTTTGAGGATAACGATGTTTGGGTAGTTAAGGAACTCCTAGACGATCGGTATGTCCATCAAAAAGGAACAAAGGTTCACTATTACCTTGTGAACTGGGAAGGTAACTGGCCGCCGGACCAGAATCCCACCTGGGAACCAGCAGAAAACATACAAGACGACAATCTGATCGCCGAGTATCGGAGACGGAAGAAGGCCGGGCTTTTAAGACCCGACAAATCACAAACCACGCTCCTATCGTTCCTGACGACTCCGCAATATTCAAACGTCGCCGAAGCATTTGAGGGCGATATTCATGACCAGGGAAAGCCGGTCAAAGGCGGGGTCGAGAGCGACAGCGACGAGTCTGATGAAGAGGAGGAGTTGCTCGTCACCGACGGTACCCATAGCGGCAAAAAGGCGGCCCCTGTGTTTCCACTTGTTGATCAAAAGACACCCGAGGTGCGCGGTCTCTTTTGAAAATAAATTCTGAAGTCAAAGGAACAGGCGTGGCGGGTTTCACGCGGCGACTAGCTATAGTCCGGGCAGATCAGAATCATGAGGCAATGGCCGAGCTCAACGGTGGCAGCTTGATGCGCCGGAATGGGAGGACTTGGATGGCCAGTGTCGGGCCAGTGGAACAACCGGGATACCAGGAACGCCGTCGACGACGAAAACTAGAAGGACATGTTTGCTATCGATGGCCATAACGCCTAGAAACCCGGCATTTGCATGAAGGAGTTAAAGCTTTTCAGATTTTATGATTGTGAGGACGTGTTGCACCGACTCGAGGCGTGACGATTGTTAACTGTGACGAAGCCACGTCGGGTACTCCAACCGACATTGGAGACACCAAACCCATTGGCAGATCCAGCAAACATGACCTCCCCGAATGATCATCAAGCCGACACCTCCCTCCTGGCATGTATTAGCTGTGAGCCTGAGGACCATACCCTCCTTACCCTTTCACATTCGCTTCGAGTCATTTACCTGTTGCAAACACAAGACCGAGCCAGACCCCCACCTACGCAGACCACGAGACCATCTAGCACGGGGGCTGATCCACAGAGTTATTCCTCTCTTGTTCCAGAACTGCCTGAAAACACGTCCATCCGGATCGGGATCGATCGGGTAGAGGAACATACATACTTGGGTCAACTGACCTCCTCTGACGCAGGGCAAGAAGCGTGCAGGATGGCGTGTCTGGCCAAGTCAGACGGGCTGGAATGTCGTGTTCATGAACCCTGGCGGCAGGCAGTTTTGAGGTTGGATGGGTGCAGTTCTGGCGGTGAAGAAAACACCTGCGCGTTACGTGTAAGTGAGCGCCTATCGCCTCCCTTGCTGTCCTTCTTTCTCACGAGAAACCCAACCATGCACTTGAATTCGGCGGGCCTCATCTTCAGTCTCGGAAATTTGGATATTCGTGTGCGCGGGATGGCCTGAGCTGGGCTGCATGTGAGCAGGCATCGATGGCGTGGGGGTTGCAGGTTTCCATCGCAGCGCCTCATTTCTTCTTCTTGCAGGTGAGTTTTTCTTCTTCTTTTGATTTGCGGCTCACGGGGCCCGGTTCAGTACGCCCGAGTTTGGACGGAGCCTTGTGTTTGTTTTGTCTGTGGGGGTGGGAGTTCCCGGCCTCAAATGTGATGTAAGTGGGACATCGCGATACCCCTGAAAAGACATGTTTTGACAGCCGGGGTCTGAATATTTCCCACCGCTCTTTTCCAAGACCAAGCTAGACTTGCCAGATGCCGGCCGGGCACAAACTTGGCACTCTCAGACCCGGGAGTTCCCGACTCCCCACGTGTTAGGACATTCATCCCGAGTCCGTACATGGGGGTGATGCAGCTGGATATGTCGTGTGACCTGCCAGTGCCGAACCACCATTCAACGCCCCATGGTGGTGGGTGAAACATGAAGATTCTGACCGAGAGCCTCATGCTGTCCGTTTCTCGGTTGATCACCTCGGGTCTGATAGTCGAACGACATTCGGTCCGCTCGGGTGGGTAGACGCTGCTTGAGGCTTCGATATGCGGAATACAACCTCGTCGAGAACATCAGCACATTCAAGAGTACCTAGGTATTGTTGAACAAAACGTGAAGTCGTAAACCATCGTCATGAATTCGATGCTGCAAATATCAAGGCCCAATGCATAGAAGCGCTTGCGCAGCCCATATCTGTCTAAGACTTTTCCCAGTTGATTACAAGTGTTCATAACCCGCGAACCCTTTTTGCCCACACTTCTGATCCCTTTTGGTTTCCCCAAATCACCCGCTCAGTTTACCCCCACAGCTTCGGCGGCCAGCCTCGTCTCGATGACCAATGCCCCCGCCATGCCGTGTCGGATCTCGTTGTTCGCTTGCCCGTCAACCTCCAGCTTGGTGAAGGGCAGCCTTGGCTCGGCGCATGATGCTTCGCTCTCCCCGTGGAAGAAGGGCATGGCAGCCTTGACGCCCACAAAGCCGTAGCGGATGGCCAGCCAGTCCGCCTTGGCGACCTCATGTTGTAGTTCGCGCGCCTCCTTGAAACGGCCCTGCTCAAACAGCTCGCCGATCTGAACACACGCCCTCGGTGCTAGGTTGGCAAACCCGCTGATGGTGCCGTGGG
Source organism: Podospora aff. communis PSN243 (assembly GCA_033296975.1). Taxonomy (NCBI): domain Eukaryota; kingdom Fungi; phylum Ascomycota; class Sordariomycetes; order Sordariales; family Podosporaceae; genus Podospora; species Podospora aff. communis PSN243. The sequence continues at coordinate 202,776 of MU865916.1, read as the reverse complement.
CGCCAACCACCAGCCCCTGAAGGATGAAGTCGGCACTGCCTCCGGCGACAAAGAAGTCGTCCCGTCCCCCACGGACCTTGGGTGCGCCGGCAACCATGCGAGCGAGCTTGCCCGTGTTCCCGCACGTCAACTTCACGCCGACGACACGGGGGTGGCTTGCAATCCTGAGAAGGGTGTCCGAGTCGAGGTCGACGCCGTTCGCCGCTCCAGGGAAGTTGTAGATGAGGATGGGAATGGGGGACTGTGAGGCAACCTCATGGAAGTAGTTGACAATGGCGTCTTTGCTGATGATGCTGGCGTAGTAGCCTGGTGGGAGAACGAGTGCGTGTGTAGCGCCGGCGTCTCGGGACTCCTGGCAAAGCTCGATCGTTTCTCGTACTGACTGAGCCGCACAGCCTGCGATGATGGGAACCGTGTGGCTGTCCGACTCGTGCCTAACTGCGTCGGCTACCGCCTCGATCACCTCACGGCGTTCCCTCCGGGACATGTGGACAGCCTCGCCGTTGGACCCGTGAACGACCAAGCCGCTGACTCCGGCAGCTAGAAGGCGAGCTGTGTGACGCTGTGTTGTTGGGACATCGATCGTGTCTGATGAGGTAAAGAAGGCGAGCATGGGTACGTATACGCCATTTGGTAGCCGACCCGAGCAACTTTGTTGCGGAAGAGGCCCGTTATGAGAAGGGGTTGTTGGTGTGTCAGGCGTATCCATTGCGTCTGCGAGATTGGGGTGTAGAGAGGAGTGGTGAACTTGGTGCACTAGGACGGTGTGGCGTTTGGGGGGTATAAAACGGAGCGGTGGAGGTGGATGTGTGTGACACTGGTCAACGATCGTCTCGCATGATGGGGAAAGTGAGGTTAAGTAGTGGGCATCAAAGAGCGAGGACGAGGGACGGGCAAGGAACAAGGGGGCGCGGTGGTGTGGAAACCAAGACCCGGCCTCGGGGTTGAGCTACCATAGCGTAATCATGGAGAAAGTGTCCTCGTGGTACACCAGAGATGACTTGGGTGGGTGTAAACCTTGCGACGAGAACATGATGCGGGTCCAATCCACGACTTCGCACCAAAGCACACCGAGTAGTGAGGCTCCATCTCAGCGGACCCGGTAGCCACCGCGTCGTGCATGCCTTGACAAAGACCAGCCGAGCGGGTTTGCCGGAGCGTGGGGGTTCTTGGATTTTCGTAACTCGACCGCTTTCGTACCAATTGATGTGATAATTGCCCCTGGCTGTTCCCAGCTGCCATGGCAAAAGTGCAAGAAAGCTGGCTGGCCGTGGGAAACGAAAAGAACGCGAGGACGCAATTGAAGCAGCGACGAAAAACGCCACATCGTGCTTCCAGGGCCGTCGTGGCATCCCGTAGCCCAGTTGGGGTGATCACAAGAGCATGACGAGCTCTCCAAGGCCTGCACCGAACCCCTGCAGCGGCGACTGGCACAATCAGCGGTGAAGCCGACCTGAAGGGTGCTGAAGGTGCTGAGGAAGCCCCGATCGAGGCGGCGCTCATTCTCGGTCAAGCCCGGAGGCCTTCGATGACGGCGGAACACAATTCGCGGTCAGTCGCCCCTTCCCCCCAACACTCACCTCTCCAGTTCGTGGGGTGGGGCCTCGAGTGACACCGACTCGACTACCTACGCCATTGTGACGCAAATAAGGGAGAATGGTCGAGCAAACCAAAATTCGCAATGTTCTCGGGCTCGGAAACCGGCTGCATTCGATGTGTCAATATGGTGTTAGCATCAGCTAAGCGGAAATGCATCAATCGTCCATCCCGACTCGGACCGCTTGCCCTGCTGTAGTGGGCGGGGCGACTCCAGATTTTGGGTGGCGTTGACCCGGGACTCCATTCCCCCCAAGCGCCCCAGCGCCCCAACGTCTGGCTCCTTGACCCCCACGCGCAGTGGGTTTGACAGCGGCCCACGAGTTTCGTCGTCTTCTCTGTTGCAACTTGCTCGCCGATTTCCACCAATGACCTGGAGAACCGCTCGTCAGGGCGAACTCGGTGGGCTGCATGGACAAGCCGCCCGCTGGGACGCCGACAACTTCACACCGGTGTGTGGAACTGCACTTTGACTGGTCAATCCGCTCGTCCGCCGAGAAGCTGTGCCTCGATTCCTCTTTTAGCTGACATGGTCGCTGGCCCGGCCTATTTCAAGACCACTTCCAGAACGCAGCACTTCCAGGTTTCCCCAGCTCCCAATCGGCCGGGTAATGTCTGTGGTGCGAGCACCACTGACGTGTCCCCTCGTGCCCCTCACCGGTCAGCCACTGGTGTTTTATGATCCCCAGCTTCCCCGTATTCTCGTCGTCTCGCCTATTCTAGCCGTATCCATATTCGCGGGGTGGGTTTTGATCTGTCTAGCCGCAAATGGCCATCAACTCCACGCCGCTGGAGAGGAAGAGTCCAAAAAGCGACCTCCGTCGTCTCAGCTCAGCTTCTTGGGGTCACCGGGCCGCCAGCATGACACGACGATTGGCTCCTTGCATTCCTCACGCGCGGCTCGAGACGGCAAACGAGGTCGAAGCGACGTTGATGGACCCAAGGACCCCCATTGCATCCGTTGATCTCCTGCCTGCAGCCCAGGATCCTCACGTGAATATCATGGAGCGTGGGGGTCGAGGTTGTGAGGTGGATCCGTGCGGTATGATTGGTCGACTTGGAGACCAGCCGCTGGGTCATGGGTTCCGCTCACACCCGCAGCTGAACCTTATCTCCAATTCCAAGTGCTGCAGCCGCGCGCTCATGGTCGAGTTGGTTCGAACGAACAAATCAGGATCGTGTTCCTGGACATGACGTATTTCTGGGCTCGAATTGGCGACCGAAGATCCAAACCAATGTCTTGCAGAAAGCGGGCAGATCATCGACTGCGCCCCCACGACCAGCTCGACGGGATGAGATGCGTAGATGCCAAGGCGTATCGCCTAATCCGTGCTCGCCCAGTTTGAAAGGGGCTGGAAACCCCACAGGAGTTCCACTGGGTGAGGCTCGGAAGTAAGCTCGATGAGAACAGGAAGAGGGGCAACGGGGTTGGGGATGGCAGAGGTACGGAGCACCTTCCCAGTGCGAAACGGTCATGCCTCAATGTTGCCAGGAGCGTCGATTATGCCAGGCAGACGTGGATTCCTCCTCAGAATCGAGAACATACCGACCAACATGATGGCGAGACTGAGTGTCGGTTAAGATGTGCATCTAAAGGCAGATATCAGTTCACCCAAACGTAGTGGATCTACCTTATCTCTGCAGCTCCGTGGCATCATCGCGCCTGATTTCGAGTCTCCGGCGATGTAATTTTCAGAATATTGCGGAGCCCGGGATCCATCCAAGTTGACAGGTGAACTGCATTGACAAAGCTACACTCTTCGTCGTTGAGCTCAGCCACATGATGTCGCTTGCCGCCGGTGCAACGGTTCATCATGTGGCTTAAAATACCTAAGTGGAGAAGTTGAGCTGTACACCTGACTCCAAGTGCTTCCCTCCTATTCAGGCCCATCGAGCGAGGTGGAATATGGCACAATTCACCCATGAGACCAAGAGGTTGGTAAGAATTCGATCCCAAGCAGTTTTTCCAGGTTTTGTTCAGTTATTGATTATGGCCGCGATTCTAGCAAAAGGAACACAGCTGCAAAGAACACAAAAACCACAAACCCTGGTGTTGTAGAACATAAAGGGCACTGGGGTAGCTCACGAAGAAAAAACACCTGTGGAAAGTCGAATACTTTATCACAGGTGGCCCTTTCACACCTTTGGCTTCCCCACGAAAACTTTGATAAAAGCTAATAATTAATCCCTTAAGCCGAAAAAACTTCACGTTAGGTATCGCCTTTCAAGTTGTTATCCTCCTTCTTTCTTCCTTCTAATAACATCACACTCTTCCTCCTCTTCGAATTCACCCACTCCCTACAACCTAAGATGCTCCTCAGTACATCCATGTTCGCCAATAAGGCCGCCATCTTCGGGGCATTTGCCGTCGACCGTAGCACAGCATGGTACAGCTGGTTCTGCATCCTTTTCCTCCTTACCGTATACCTTTTTCTCAGGGATAAGGGGGAGCGCACTGGTGTCATAAAAGTATCTGAAGACAAAAGTGGTAGTTTATACAATAATTATATGGGATTGTTTATATAGCGCCCTGCCACGCTGACCGATAAGTGGCTGAGACAGCGGTGTTGCTGGCTACAATGCAAATTCCGTGCAGGACCTTGGGCTGTGGAAAGTCGGCGGTTTGAGGAGTAGGAGAAAGATGCTCGGTACTTTATCGTAGAACATAGGTCACGGTCAGATGCAAGTGTCCTTGATCCCAGATCCCGTCGCCTAGCACGGCGTGTTTCGATATATCGTAGGGGCCTGTACAATTGTACGTCGAACACGGGAATCTCACGATGACGCTGACGGCTAATCGTGCGAGATTTCGCCTTAAAGGCGAAACGAGGGTGATGATTATATAATTGATCTCGAGATGCTGAGCTTTCTCGTCTTTTGAGAGGACAGGCGTTGCAACGGGCTTTTTGGGAGCTATGTTGAAGGCGTTGATGCTGGTGATGTGGTTGTGGGTTAGAAGGCTTGGAGGGATGATGAGTGTGAAGCATTATTGTGTGTGATGAGGGCCTTTTTATCTCTGGCTATTTGCCAGATCGATTAAGGTTTGGCTTGGTTATCCTCGGAAGTGAGCAGGTTGTCGCCGTATGACTGGGTTTGCCGAAACTTTATGGCTTGTTAAAGGTTAGGTTTTTTGTTTGCCGGTGACGGGGTGGTGTGTCATCGATTTCTGTGGCATTTTAGACTTTTTGTGGTATAACGAAGCCGTGGCTGCGCGGCCGCCACTCACATCTTTTCAGTACGATGACGCTGGCGGGACAGAGCTCAGGATTCTCGAACTCTGCTGACGTGTCATTCAAGTTGTCTCTTGATTCCGAATTTCACTGTTGCGAAACTGTTTCCCGATGACGCTGACCAGTGTTAGGAGTCACGGAGCGGCTGGTGAGGTTGAAGGACGTACCTTTGGAGCCGATGGGTGGGTTGCAACGGGGGCAGCCAGTGATGATTCGGAGGACATACAGGAAGAGTGAGCAACAGTAAAAGGGACAACGTTACCATGCACTGGCAGGCCATGTAAAAGGAGCGTAACCACAAATCACCTCGCTTTTGGTTTCTTCGGGCAAGTCTCAAGCCAGTTCTGTCCTCGTCTTGCCCTATCAACCAAGCAACCATCGCAGTATCCTCAGGGTTGCTTGTCCATGCTTGTCTAGGAAATTCCAAGGCGGTAGTTGCCGAGGTGTGCATCGTCAGCATCCACTCCCTGCCTATCATTTTCCGTCGTTCTAGAAAGGCGAGCTCATGTACGATTCAATTCAAACCACTATCCGGAGAAAACACGCCTAAAAGTCGACATCGGAGAAGCAACTTCAATGAAAGATAAGATAGCCTCTAGACACGATCTGGATTTCCTCTGGTCATTTCTTTGAGGTTTCGTGTCCTTGTGCTTGGGATACCAGGTTGTAGTCTTTTTGTGGTTCAACGGCGCCCCTTCGGCCGCATCACTCCAGTCAGGGGCGATAAACAAAACAAACGGGTTAAAACCTTGACACCCATAGGCAAGAGGAACTTAAAGATAACTATCATTCAACCACCGCGTTTGGTGAGAATTGAGTTTGACCATCGATGAGAAACACAGCATGTCTGAGAGGCCTTATAACGAAGTGAAAAAGCCACGTTCGGAAGATCGCTACATGCGTATCATTTTGGAAGGCAAGGCCTGTTCGGATTAGAGGGGTATTAGACAACTTCTGGTCATGGGACACCGATGGATGGGAAACTTACTGTTCGGATCGTGACACTTTGCCCCGCATGGTGATCGAGTGCATCGTGTCGATGGTGCAGGCTGGAGCTGGAGCGCGACATTCGATGTTCATCCCGTTTTGCAACTGAGGATCCATGATCTGTTTGTCAGCAGGACATTGTGACATTGTGCCGTAGCATCTCATCTCGGGCATCCAAATCACATGAAATCGATGATGCATGAGGGCGTTTCGACACTGCTTGCTGATCTGCGACGGATCCAGCGTGATCACCCATCGTGCGTACATAAGGTACCTATACTGGAGTACTCGAGAGTTGAAACGGGATTTGACATTGCGATATGATAGCTCACAGATTTCACTAGCACTGTAGTGCCCCATTCCTCGGATGTTCGTTGAATCAAGGGCAAGGCATATCACGTTACCGAATCCTTGATGCGTTCCTCCTGCGCGCGCATTAAATAAGGCAAGGCATATACTTGGTGGACACGAGCTAGCCGGCCGCCATGGAGCCAGTTTTTGAGTAGCGTCTTATCGTCAGGCAGCAGCTGCACCATCCTTGGCAGAGATTGATGCCGAGAGCGACATGTCAGGTTTCTGATCCTGGTCCGCATGTGTGGCCTCATCCTTCGGTTTGAGGTTCCGAAAGATGGAGTAAGTACGATGCTTGACCTCGACCTAGCGTTAGTGCTAAAGCGCTACATGCATGCTATTGATTGCGCTCTCGTGCGTTCGTGGTCGCAAAATAGAAGACCAGAGAGCCGGGAAGGACTGAGATCAGTTGATGGAGACATAACCTGGCGGTGGTGTGCTGTTCAAGTTTCGTGTCTGTTCTTTTCGGGGGGATTCACAGTGGCCTCTGTGCTCATCCACCCAAAACAGCCAGTTTCTTCACTTTGTGCTTGAAGTGGAAGGGGCATCAGCGCGCGTTGCTCAGTCTCACCGCTCACTTCCAGGCGAGATCAGTAATCCAGGAACTCCGCCGCTCTCTTCGGCGAAATAAACCAGGTATAGATACCCCGGATCCCGGAGACGCTAGTGCGCTGTTTCCACTTAGGGAGGACTGTGTTTCTGACCGTTCTGCCCTGACGTGATTGCTGCTCTGCGGGCGAACTTTTGCAGAGACGGACTAGTTTCCTTCTAGCTCCGAGCTGGGGTGACGGGTCAAGCTCGACCCTTGCAGGCTGACGGCATAGACTACCACCGCAAAACACTGGACCCAACCGTACCGCATCGAGGCTGTGTTGTGTTCTCAGGGGAACTTTCTAGCGCGAGTAGTACCTAGATGAAGTCAAATATCAATTCTGCCCCCCCTCGAATCGAACAGCCGAAGAAAGCCACTGCCACATTTCGGACATGCTTGGATACTAGTACCGCGCAATGTCTCATCTGCTGGGGCCTTACCCTGGATGGATAATGATAGTGTTATGTGAGTGTCCCATCTGAAGTGGGCAAAATACAAGAATGAAGATGATAGCATACCCTTGAACCCCCACAACCAAGTCCCGAACCCACTTGTCGCCGAAATGCTTGCTGGGGTGTGGCCAATCGTTCCCCTTACCACCCATGCCTTCACCCCGCCGCTCCCCACCTCGGACTCGGACTGTGCAACACCAAAGAACGTGCAGATGATCCATCGTCTCTTTTGTCCATCCATTGCCAGTGCAGGACCATGGTGCTGTCTGAGCAGGGGACGCTATTTCGAGCCTGCTTGCCTGCCGGGAACCTGAGTGTGCGGCCTGTTTCCGCCGTGGCTGGAGCGCAGTGGTGTCCCTCAGCATCAGGGAACTTTCATGGCCTGATGAGCTCGTGGCGAGTTTCCGTTCCAAGCGTCATTGCGAACGAGTCACTGCTTTCCGGTGACACGATGCATTCGTGTCGCAGCTCGCAGCAGACCTGAAGCTGTGCAGGCGGCCGGGTACCGTCTCCATGGCTGGTAACACGACAGGCGGATTGGAATGCGGCGAAGAATGCGAAACCAGAAGCCAGTGATTGCCGATCAGCATTGGATGCCGGCGACCTGATGCTTGTTGGCCCGAATCCCGACGGCGGAGACAAGCCCAGGATGTCGCGCTTGCCCGAAACAGCGCCGGGCACGGCCCTCTGCGCAGGATCAGCAGAAGGTTTTGCGCCGCGAACCAGTGCATTCCAGGTCTTTCAGGGGCGACGCGTTCCGAGCCAGTTCGGTTCATCAAGCGCGCGCACGTGTTCTGACCGAGCAGGCGACATCACTGTACCTGGAGCAGCCCTGGCCCCTGAGAACCTGGAATCGCTCCAAAGCCATTTCGGGACAGGCTCGAGCCGTCCACCGCATCTTGACAAATCAGAGGCTGCCCGTACCGCTGAGCTCAGCGGCGCTTGGGCAGGAGTTCGGCACTTATCTCCGAGCCACTGGGCCGGACGGGGGCACTGATTCCAACAGCTGCACGATCCCTTGCTGCCGGGGAGAATTTTGCCCATCCATTGCTGAGGTGGCTGCCATGGTGCTGGACTGCCGGGTCGTGGTGGGGGTGCGCAAGACTGAGAGGAAATGACCCACCCTTTTCCCAAATATATGGGAGACGTTGTTCATCAGGTCCCCAGCCTTCATCAGCTTTGATTTTTAGTTTCCTCGGCATCTCCCTCACTTTCTTGACACACCAATACCTCGTGCCGCAAAGATGGCTCTCGGTTTGCCACCTCACCCACGCGCCACAAGCTTCCAGCTCTGCCGTCGTTCTCGATATCACACCGAAACCCAAAAGACCTCGATGGTCGACCCCTTTGAAGTTCGGTTGAGTGGTAACGGACTCGTTATCGCCCATATCCAAGAGATACCCGCCAAAGCGCCACCCAACACCGTTGCCACATCGATGCAGAGCATGAAATGGCAACCGTTCCCCCGAGCCGTTGCTGGGACTCGCGGGATGCCACTTTCAGAGAACCTTGTTGCGATGTGGTCCACAGAGCCAGGTCAAACGCCCATTTCAGACCCAGTGACAACACCATTGGTCCACATTCCCACCTGCAGGCTTGAGGTCACGTCCTTCCCGGATCTTTCCTCCCGAGGCGGTGGCATCGCTGGCAAAACTGAGCGAGTCGCCCTTCCTGGCAGCGTGTTTCGGAGCCTGCTCGCGCAGACCGCTCTCCTGGGTGGAGCGACGGCACCAATTCCCCGGCACTTCGACGACGACGAGGATTGGGTGTTTTCCCGCTGTCTCTTGGCAGACTTCTCAGGTCTTGGCGAAGAAGAAGCATCGCGGATATCGGATGAGGGAAAACTGTGTTGCTGGGCGAGCCTTGTGGCAATGCGGGAAGGAGAGCAGCGCGCCTGGGATATCGGTGTTGTGGTGCACAGAGTTTTCTCACATCGACGTTCAGGGATTGAGAGTTGCGGGTGTTGTGGTTAGAATGGCGGTCCCATGTTTCAGCTTTTTTGTTCAGTGCTTTGGTGAAAGGAGTCCAGGTCGCATTGTGGCACAGTGCTGGGTACGGGTTGGCATTGGGATACAAGGTCGGAGAACAAGCATGGTGTTTTGCCTGGCCTCTTTGGCGCGTCTTTGGGAATGTGCGAGAATCCAGGGCAGGAAACCGTATGGCTGGAGTCTGATATCACATGAAGATAGGCATTGCAAAAGGAAAGAAGTGGCAAACGAGTTTTCGATCGGCCGCACAGTGAGACCCACCTCAGTCACTTCACAACCGCCTGTCTGGTGACGTCAACATTAGTACCTTATACACTGCTCATCCCCCCAGGTTTCAGGATGGCGTTCCGAACGCCATATAACATACAACACGTACATGATGACTCGACCTCTGTACCTGCAAGATGCGGTAAAGCTTAGCAGCTTTCTCGGTCAGCGAGCAGCGATTCGTCAATGGTGCGGCATCGTACGATGTTGCATGCAACTAAGACTCAATTTCGTTAGAGCCATCCCAGAAACCCAGGGTCGCGTTTTTGATTCTAACGCCAGCTCAGGTCTTGCATTTCAAAATCTCAATATCATGATTCTGCGATGGGAACTGGAGAAAGTGCTCCGGGGTTTGGAGGTTAAAAGTGCAGGAGCGAATCACCACCTGGGCTTTTCAGGGTACCACATTGTTTGATGGAAGATCCGCAGCTGGAGCCCGACTGGAGCCTTGTTCTTTCCCTACCACCAACACTAAGGTACCGTTTGTACTATTTCGAACAAACCATGTCATCGATCTCGATCGGAACCACTGGCCCGTTTCAACGCCCTTATCTCCCTCTTCCGCCTTTCGGCATCTTCTTCAAGAAAAACGATGTGCTGACGAGCTTTTTGTAGCACCTCCGCTTTGCTCAGCCTCTTGTGCTGACTGCTTCCGCTGCTTGCAGACCCAGACGGCGACTGTCCCACTCGCGCGTCGTCGTTCAGCTCATCCTCGTCTGGCAAGACTTTGAGCAGTCGTTCAAAGTACCCGTGCAACCGGTTTCGATATTCCTTCTCGACTTGATTGTGGGAGGCTCGAGCTCGATGAGCCTGCGCCGATTCGCCCGGTTTCGATGCCGGCTCTGTTCGTTTGTGCTTCCGGGCCGCCGTTCGAAGTGCTGGCCCAGCCGGCACCCCGTCTTTCGGCAACTCCTGCCTCGCCGAGCTCTTCCGACCTTTCGACCTCTTTCCCCGAGGAGGGGCAGCCAGCTGCGTGCTGCTTATTCCTTTGCATCCAGCATCCTTCTTGGCGCTTGTCTCCATCGAAGTCGACCTCACGGCACATCCATCCCAGCTTTCTTCCTCCTCTCGAGACTCGCCCTCCAGCTGCGGCGTCTCGTGGATCGCGACTTGGCATCCAGGGATGGTGTGAGGATGGGAAAGCTGCATCGAGCTCGGGTGACCTACGCCTGGAGGGTTCGAGTGCGTGGCTCCAAAGTGGACGAAAGGACCCGGCCAGTTTGGGTCGCCGACCGCAACTGGAGACAAACTCGCTCCGCCATAACAAACCCCGGCAGGGAGGGCGAAGTATCCAGCAAGTACATCGTTGGATGGGGTCGTTGCTGTGCTCCGGGACCAGGAAGAATCAAGTGGTGAAGCGCATGCATCGTAGCCGGAGAAATTCGGCAGTGCGCTCGCGGGGTCGATGCTGATTGGGCTTTGGAGGAGCGACGGCTGGCTGGGAAAGACAAAGGTCTCGGCCGGTTCGACATAGCTAGACGGTGAACTGTCAAAGCAAAGCGGTACACCCTGCGATGGCCCTTCGAGGGGTGTTGGAAACGCCGCGCGGTCGAATGTCGTCGACGACGGATATCCCAGAAAGCCCCCAACAAGTGTCTGCCACTGTCAGCCATCTGCTCCCCAGTGAGGAGGTTGACGAGCACTCTACCTCGGATGGACGCTGATCAAAGTGGTATTCCATTACTTGGTCCATTTCTTTACCCACCACTCGATGTGATGGCAGGATGGCATCGCTTGCACTGCAGGGCCGGTATTTCCCTTGGCTTGGTGTCTCCCTTGGGGAGCGCTGTCAATGACTCGATTTTGAGTGTGTTGGTGTCTCTGGGTCGAATACCATCGAAGACTTGGCATTGGTCACCATCCTCGCAAGCCATCCTGCGTTCATGGGCCATTTTGGGAATGGAAGGCATCCGGCGAACACGGACAACTGCAGCAAGGAGCAACTTGGGGCTGCCTGGGCACACGAACGCCATCATCGGGCATGCGTCATAAGGCGCCACTCAGTCGCAGCACCAATGGCTCCATCAAAAGGAAGCTCGGAAAGGAGGGAGGGTCAGGTTTCCTTTTGGAGAGCGATGCACAGGGCTGGAGATCACACTGACTTGGCTCTCATGCACATATCAGGAGACCCCTCAAGAAGGCGTTATTCGAACGGTCCAGACAACGGCCAATATGCACACATATGCCCTCTCCTGCAGCTCCGAGTCGGGACCGGATCGGCCGGGTCGCCCACCTTTCCGAAACATTGCTTCTGCCATTCTATCCTCCGATCCCCCGTTGCACCACCAAAGCGCCAGTCGTTTTCACAAGCAAACATCGGTACTTCATCGAGAGGTTGATCGGAACCACCATGATCAAAGACAGTTGAGCCCGAATCTTCCGGCACCTGATTAGGTCTGCCACGGCCTGAGCATCCCCAAGCGGAAATATCGCCCCGCCCATCCTTCTCGAGCTGCCATGGCTCGCCCAGCCATGATTGACCAACCTCATGGCGAGCTGGAGGCCCATATTGTCAGTACTCTGCAGTTGCACGGCATCCTAGGCAACTATTTGAGCTCACAGGAACTTCAATGCGGTGAGACGAGGTGCTGCACGCGGTTGGAGGCCAACCCGCTGCTGGTCTGCCCCAAGGGGGGGGCCCAGGGGGCAGTGAGCGGCGACCAGTCACGAGCCTCGGAGCCATTTCCCACCAATCAACAACCCTGGATCCCGAAGCAGCAAGATAATTTCCACCCCGCGGTCAAGGGAAGGAATGCGTCATCTTGCCGAGAGCATACATTTCGTTCAGGGGACCAGACGAAGAGAAAGGCGCTGACCTCTTGGGCGTGCACAAGCTTGGGAAGCTCGGTTCGAAGGGTGGTGGTTGAGGTCAAACGCCACTTCATCTGTGTGGTGAGGGGCTCTCAATTGCGCTCAACACCTAATTGGGCGTTCCGTTGGAGACGCTGTCGTCGATCAGGCGGTGGCGGTCCCGGTGGAAGGTACCCCCATCGGGCCGGCATCGCGAGCTGAGCTATCGGTCATCAGGCTCTGTGGGACAGATGCCGAGATGCCGAGATGCTTCAAGCGCCAGACAGTATACCTGGATCCATTGATCAGCGCCGGCCAAGGCCAAAATGCAGGCACGGATATCCTCTTTTTCTGCCTAGCGAATGGAGAAGGAACAGAACACGACATTTTTGCATCCTGCCCCGCCTTTTGACATCTCGCCGATGTGATAGATCACGTCTTCGCGAACAGCACCAGGACCCGATGCCATTGGCCGAGCTTGCGCGATAGCTTTCAGGGAAGTGGAGAGAATATCACTCACTGCCTTATCAAGCCGTAGCCCGGACTTTGTGTCTGGTGTCAATGGAGGCGGGGTGGCGGTCTGGGAACGGGGCGTCTCTCTGAGTAAAGTGAGATGCCCAGTCCCCAAATCGGGCGGGCATTGCAACCCTAGGTCTGCTGAACGCAGCGGGAATGGTACCCAGAGGCGGGCAGTATCGTATTGTCAAAGCGCTCAGCATTTGGGGCCAGATCTTCTCGCGGCTGCCGTCAGTTCAGTGGGAGCCAGAGGATACAAGAGCCCCCTGGTCAATCGTGGGTGTACTCTTGGCCAGACCCACCAGTATAATCCTTGCAACTGAACTGACCTTCGCCCACTGCGATCGCGAGAGCAGTGGGCTCACTGAGCTCATTCAGCGATTACACTTGGGCCACATTACGATATACGGTTAGCTTTTGGCTTGCATTAGCGTGGTACATTGCCTCTTGGCCTTTTTTTCAACTGACGCTCGAAAAGAGTAAAGCGCGAGGAAAGAAGCGAAATAATGGCGTTCAACCCTGGCTCAACCCCGGCCAAACCCTTGAAATTTACGATCAGTTGGCAACTGATCCAGAAGCAGGCGCGAGAAGATCTGGCCCTTGACGCCGGTTTCCCTGCGTGCAGGACGCCGCAGACGAACCGAGTCGTGTCTCGCCCTCCCCAATAACATTGTCGGAAAGGAGATGTGATCTTCACCTTCGGTTACAGATCTCATGCCATTGGCTTGCCCAAGCAAGCACTCCCAACCACACGGCTCTGGCATAGATTGCAAAAGGATTTGGCTGCGGCGAGCTGGGGGCGCCCGACGATCAGGCCGCCACATTCTCTAACAGAGCACAGCGACCCGACAGAAGGGGTGTGCAAGGGTCGTCCCTCAACGCCAAGAGCCTCCCATGGTCGCGACAAGCGACTTTTCCTGCAATGCGAGTGACGGGCTACGGTCTCAGACTCCTTTTGGGTCAATGATCTGGGAAGCTCCACGTCGCTGCCAGATCGAGCCGCAGACCTGAGAAGAGAGTCCGGTGAGGGTCGGCGAGACGAAGCTTAAACGAACACGTACTGGCTGTCACACCGCAGTGCGCCTTGCATACTCGTCACCACCCGATAATCACGGCGAGGAGGCGGGTAGGCTTGAGATCTGATGTCCAACCCACCTCCCGGTCGCACTATGCAATGGAAGGCACACCGGGGCCTCTGAGAAGCAGGCCCCGCCCAGTTGGCACTCTGGCGCCGTCCGACCTGCATTATCTTGAGCCAGATCATTGGTTCTCTCAATGAAGGGGGTCCCTCGATTTCTCTGGGTGGCGTGGCGCTTTTGTCTGGGCTGAATGGGTGCCCGGCGGGGACGGACCTCAATCCGCGGACCAAGGCGAGTTGTTGGAGACCTACGAGAGTCCCCCAATCGTGAAGTGAGATGGCAGCCACCCTCTCCTCCCAGCGGTGCTCGCATCGAGCTGCCTGCCAGCATGGTTACACATGCTTTGCCGGGTCGGCTCACCGACAAGCCAGCAAATCGCGGTCAAGTAAGCTGCATCCGGCAGAGGGGTTACACGGTTGTCAACCTCCCGAGGGAAGCCGGCCTTCAATGCTTTCTTCTGTCAGGAGGCGGTCTAAACTAGTGCAGTTACACAGAAGTCGAGCCTCGTTCGCCGCACTCTGAAACTTCGAGGATTCATTGCCCTTGTATGCGATGAGGGCTGAAATTGACGCGATTATCAATAGTCTCATCAAACGTGAGGCAAATAGGTAGTATAGATTGCACCCCTTCCCTGTCTGGTTTTCGTGTCTCTCAAACATGAGGAGCCTGCCCAGAGCGCGTCACATTCTTTCCAATTCAAGTGAAGCGCTGCCTGTGGGGATTGTGGGCCATACCACGGCAGTGTTATGGGAGCGAGGAGTGGGCGGACGCATGTCTCAGGATTACGGCGGAGATGTCGGAGCGGATGCGCAGGTGCCGCCTTTTTTGAACGCCGGCTTCACGCATGATTGGACTCACGGGAGGTTCCATGGCCCGAGTTGGAGATGCCCTATCGTTCGGGATCTTTCATCAGTTTCTGGGCGGGGCAGAATGATCCTGGTGAAGTAGTACGAGTTGACTTTCAACGGGATGTCATCGTTTAACTCGACCTGGGGTGATGAACGAGGCCCAATTTGCAACTCAAGTGCACTATGCGGTAGGATCATTTCAGGTAGGATATGGGTGCATTCCTCGAGCTTTCGCAGACACTCGTGGCTGTCATTCCTCTATTACCTACATGAGCTCAGCGTCGTCAAACTCGCTTACACGCACATCAGGTCGGCCTATTAATGTCCGATGCTACGTCAGCGTACAGTCAATTCCGCTCGGATAATATTCAAGAGCGGGGACGATTCCACTGCGGCTCAACCAAAGGCGGTGCTAGGGTGCTTACATGTACAGAGTAAGGTACCTTTTAGGGGGCAAGTGAGGGGGCTCGGATCTTGGCTGCCGATGCGGAGACGGCGCACCCGCCGCTCGACTTGAACAAGCCACTCAGCATGGGGACACAACAACACCATCTTGTCACGGCGGTGAACTACTATCTGGATCGGGGAGATGGAGAGCCTCCCACTCCTGTCTATGTGGGGAGGTGAGTTTCTTCTCCTGCCTCGCGGGTGTAACAAGTCTCGGAACTGGTCTGGTTGGAACCCACGCTGACGGGGCCTGCCAAACCAGCACAAAAGTCGCCAACGAGCGTCCCATGGTCTCGACAAGAGTGACAGTAACCGATGTTACCGGAGCTGAAGACACGTTCACCCTTGACAGCCACGGCTTCGCCTTCCACAAGCACCCGAGCGGAGAGACGGGTTTTCATGACGAGGACGTACTCCGAGCCGAGTACTATCCTGAATGCGAGAAACTGCTCAGGAATTTGTACGTCGGAATCATCTCTCACCGCTTGCTTCGAGAGGCGTAACTGAATCATGTACTTGTGCATGCTGCAGTACCGGGGCGTCTCAAGTCGTCGCCTTTGACCACAAGGTCCGCCGCGGGCCGGCTTATTGGCACAAGCTCGGCGAAAACAACAGCACTTCGCGGGGTCCGCTGCGAAACGCACACGTGGACCAGTCGTATGAGGGGGCGTTGATACGGCTGCGGGAGGTGCTCTCTGCTGAGGAGGCGGAGAGGGTCCAAAAGGGCAGGTGGCAGATTGTCAATGTGCGTTTTTCCTTTTCTCATTCCCCCTTTGTATCACAGCAGATGTGCACATTGGCGAGACCGGCGTGGAGGGAGATGTTGTCTAACATGGGCTCTGCTTTCATGTCGACGCAGGTCTGGCGTCCCATCAAGACGATTCGCAAAGACCCCCTTGCCGTGGCCGACGCGACGTCGGTCGACGAGGATGATTTGGTGGCGGCATCTATCATATATGCTCGCAGCGGAAGACGCATGGAGTCGTGGACGGTCAAGGCGAATCCGAAGCACAGGTGGTATTTCAAATACGGGATGCGGCCGGATGAGGTGGTGCTTATCAAGTGCTTTGACAGTGACGAGACGGCTGCCGCGCGGAGGGTGCCGCACTGTGCTGTGGAGGATCCAGATGCGACAGATGCAGAGTGTCGGGAGAGTGTTGAGGTTAGGTGCATGTTGTTTTACTGAGAGTTGCCTGTGTCCAAGACCTGTGTATGTTGTAGTGCGTGTCGCTGGTTGGAAGAGACAAGTGCCTGATTCATCAACATCTTCTTCGCAATCGTGTCCTTTCGGCCGCTTCAGGGCCATGGTCAGTAAAGAAAAATAACAGTACAATATCCGTAGTATCTATTCAATATTTATCCCATACCCATCCTTGTCCAACCGCTGTAACATACTTCTTGAGCTTGTTGACTGGCTTTGACGACGACTTGTCGCATCCTTCCACACCTCGACGATCCTCGAAAACGACCACCCTGACCCATCAGCTCGAAATCCCAAGTCAAAGATATAGTAGGCCGCCATCACAATAAGACCCACAGGAACTGAAATCGCAAAGTAGAGCCAAAACTGGTCTCCTCCAGGCCCGTAGGGCTCTGACATGCTAAACAGAGATGCCACAAAGGCGAGCGGGATAAACACCAGTCCGATAAAAGTCAACCCCCTAGACTTCTCCGCTGCATGCAGCGACAACTGCTGCTCCCTAAAAGCCTGTCGATTTCCCACAATACTAGCCAACCCCGTGATCGAAGCGTTGATCCTCTCCGCCGACTGCTGCAGGTAAATCAAACGATGATACAGCAGCCGGAAATCCGCAGACACGTCCTTCCACGACGTGATGGCTGTCGAATCAGGCGGATCGAGCGATGCTCCCGTCTGCAAAAGGATTTCCTCCAAATCGACGCGTCCTTTGTCAAGACGTCGCTCGATGAACTGGACGTCGACCCAGTTGGCTTCGACCAGGGAGAGGTGGCTCCTGCCTAGATCCGAGGGCCCTGGACCGCGCATGAAGCGTTGGACTTCGCGGAGGTTACGGCGGAAGTAGTCGAGGACTTGGGTGTAATGGCTTGCGATTATTTTGAGGGCGAAGAAGGTGACGGCGGAGGGGGACTGGATGGCGTCTACGAGGTGAAAGTGGGTGGTGAGATAGAAGGCGAGGTCGTCGGCGAGGCAGGTGCGGGGTGGGCCGAGGCGGGTGGAGTATTGTATGGGAATGGGGACGAAGTCGACGTAGCCGTCGGGGCGTTTGGTGTTGTCTGCAGTGGCGGTTTCGGCGGGGGGGTCGCAGATGACGATGCCTTTTTTGTTTCGTTTAGTGGGCTATTTTGCTCATGACCTTGTCTGATACTAAGGGCGGGGGAGGAACCTACAATCCCATCCCGGCTGAGACTCCCGCTGTTTGCTCCAAATGACAGCCCTTCTCTGCAGTATCCCCACATGATCTAGATTCCCGTTTACGCGTGTCCTGGCAATGTTGCGGGTAGTACGGGAGCATCGCAGCTCTGCGGCATCTACGTCAACGCCGAGAAGCTCCCGGTAGGCCATGACGAGGTGGTCTCTTGTTGCCCACGAAGAGGCTAGCATGCTGGAACGACCCTTTCGGTCACCTGAGATCTGTGCTGAACGGATATAGTCTAGAAATATGGAAGGATGCATGTTGAAATGGGTTCCGATAATTTCAATGGTTGCTTGGTTGAGGCCCTCGATGATGTAGATGGTTTTCAAGTGGTCCGTAGTTTGTTTGCTCTGCCGAAGTCCCAAATACTGGCGGAGTTCGTCCGCATCACGAAGGGTCTCCTGGCTGACGGCGAATGGGCGAGATGGATTGGGTTTCGGGATCTCCAAGGCTAGGACCCGCACCGGGCCGTTTCTTGACCATCTCTTATCCGGACGGCGGAGTCGGGGTTCGCACTGGCCCAAGTCTCGAATCAGGTCTTGGTACGAACCTGGGGGAGCCATCCAATTGCCATGGTTTAGAGAATTTATTGCTGCCGTTGTTTGTGCCGACCTGGTGGAGCTGTGGATCCGAGAGAAGTTGTCGATGAGAGCTTCGTGGTCTAGAAGGCGCAGCAATTTGCCTTGCCAGGAAACAGTGTCGGTGTGTGGCTGAGGTTGCCTGCCGACACGATGTTGCCTGCAAGGCTTCGGTCAGATCATGGGCAGTTTATAATTGCCGCATCGCGACGTTAGGACCATGACGCGGACCCGCAGGTAAATGATGAATTGAACCTGGAAGCACTTTTTACAGCGTAGCAAAGCTGTGTCATGTGTTTCTATCGGCCACGAGCGGCCATGAACGATACCTGGATCACGGGCTGGGGTGAGTTCTGTTCGAAACGGCGAATCAGGCGTAATGAGATTGTATCTGTGTCAATTATATGCATAAAATACAAGACACACATGTCGAGAACTGAAGTGGCGCATAACCCTTCATGTTTTCGTCGTGGTATTTTTCCCCAGCACAATATCGTAGCAGAGTACGCTCAACTGTCATGACTCAAGCACAACTCCAACTAGCCGCATCATTGGCATTGCCCCCGTTGTAGACGGCCCGCTGCGGGTAGGGACAAATCGGTCTGGTCCTGAAGGTGGTGAAATCCGCATTAAAAGCTGAGGCAATGATCCTGTCGACTGGCTTGTCATTCTCAACCCACAGCTGCAGCGCCACCAACGCATCGTAGTTGCTATCGTTGAGATGTCCCGGAACGGACCAGCCCTCGCCAACGGCTGGTAGCCCAACACCCAACGTGGGCAGAAGCCGCAAAGCTGACGCGGCACCGGGGGCGCCAAAGTTCCAGGGCGCGTTGTATCGGTTGCTGAAGAAGCAGTGCTGCATTCCAGGCACTTCAAAGTAACGGAACCAAGAGCGGGTGCTGGCGAGATCGGACCTCATGGCCGACATGGTTTGGTTGTAGTAGTACAACGATGTGCGTGGGGAGATGACTCCGTCAGCGAGGCCGTGGTACATGAGGATTTTGCCACCCTTCTTTCCTGGGCGGGTGCGGAAGCCCGAGATGTCAAACTTATTGGCCGTGGCTTGTCCTGGGTTGACACGCTCCGAGTCGAGCACCGTCTGGTTGCTATATTGCTGCCAGTTGTATCTTGTGTTGTTGTAGATCCAGTAGCGCTCATAGTCAAAGTCGAATCCGGTGAGTGTTGAGTCAGCCCCAAAGTAGATGGACCATTGATCTTCAGACGTCTTGCCGAATCCGTTGTAGACAAAACGACCGTTGGCATAATAGTCGTCCCAGATCTTTTGAGCCGTCTGAGCCTGTTGAGCGTTTATGCAAGTCGACGGATTGGAGCACACGATGGTGCTGATGTTGAAGTTGCACTGCTCCGGCTGGCTGACGATGTTGTCCGCCATGCCGTCCTGGGGGTCACACTGACGAAGGACCTCGGCGGCGATGATGGACATCTGCTGTGGTCTCAGCCGGCCGGTGGTGGTGCTGAGTTGGTCCACGGCGATCTTCGAGATCCACGGCATGAGATGCACCGTATCCCAGGCTGCGGCCCCGATGATGGCGCCATCGAAAGTGTTGGCGTCGTACTGTATCTCCCGAAGTCCTTGCCTGCCACCAGTGGAGCAGCCGGCGTAGTACGAATACGTCAGGGGTCTCCCGTAATACTGTGCTATCAGGAGCTTGCTGACGACGACAGAACCGTGGAGCGCTCGATAGCCCCAGTCGTAGAGGCTTGCGGGCGTTGCCCAAGACATGTCGGCAAGAGCCGAGTTGTGCCCATTGTCTGTCGAGACGGTAGCAAAACCGTAGTGCGGTCCCTGGCCCATATCTGCCCAGTTGATGCCGCCAGCGAAGGAAGCGCTGCCAACCGTGAGGATCTTGCGGTTCCAGTTGGCTGCCAGAGGAAGGAACATGCCGAAGCGGTAGTTTGAGGCTGGCTTGATGGGCACATCTGTTGTGTTGGTGACGCGCACGGTGACGGCGCAGAGCGCAGGCAGCACGTCGATGGCGTTGGGGAACCCCAGGTTGCCGGCTTCGCGGTAGCTGCCGTTCTGCGGGACCGAGACGGCTCTCTCGATGGTGACGGTCACGCCAGGCAGGCTGACCACACCTGCAAAGGAGCTGGTGGCACATCGGAGGGACTGTCGACGATGGACATCGTCTGTCGGTGCGGCGACAGCCCACGACAAGAGCTTAAGCAGGGTGAGTGCGGTAAACAACGCCAGCATGATGCCGGTTTTTGTGACTTGGGAATCTTGTGCCGGTACCTGGTCCTCGGGGCGTCGCCGATATTGCTTTAGATGAGAGGGGCATTTAATAGACCTTGGGGCCGGCACCCCTGAGGGCCCTTTGTCGTCGTGGCTGCCATCGCGTCCCCGTGAACGCTGATGCTCATCGCGCCCCTTTTTGGCAGCAACACCTGCAGGGCGACCCCTTGAGAAGGTCCATTGCGCGGCTGGATGACCGCGTAGGGACGGCATCAAAGGGGCCCAGCGCGGTGCACGGGCGGCCAATATTCGATATATCGGCGCTGGTGACGATGCGATGCTTCCCCGGTAGTGTAACCCCCTTCGGTGCGATGCGAGCCCGGTGCGCAGAGACGTTGGCGATCAGATGCCGCAGACGGGAAGCTTGTGACCCCACGAGCCCAACGACGTCTGCCGGACTGCAGCCGTGACGGGCCACGCGCGGGCTGGGCGGGGCAGTCATTGGGGTTCCTGCAGCGTGAAATCCGGGTCCAGAATCTCATTTCGGCGCGCTAATGTTACCGTGGGACTGGGTCGCGTCGGCCGTCCAATACTTGCTCAAGTGATGTGAGCCTGGTGAGAAGGCCCCGAACGTCATCCAATGTCTCCGAGAAACAAGCTCATGGGAGCAGCCATTTAACTTGGCTCTGTTGCCCTCGCTTCGCTAACGTTTCCCCAGATTTTAAGGCTGAAATCGCGGGGAGGCGAGCCGACTGCAGGAGCCGAACGCGCCAAACTCGCTGCCCACTGCCACCTTCCGCATTGATCAGCCACACCTTCCTTTGAGGACCCGTATCCTCACGTCAGAGCTAAATCTCCCCTATTCTGCGCAGCAGACCTGTTCATGGCTCTGGGTGATGCCGAGCTGATCTGATCTGGGGCTGCGCACACCCAGCCGGACGCCGTCGAATGTGCGGCTATCGAGCGATGGTCGGTGAACACCACTCATAGGCAGCCTTCCAGGCTGGAATCACCACATACGACCATACCCACTGAAAAATTCGGGATCCCGTCCGCTCTCCCATAGACAAGCCACTGAGGGCCAGACTAGTAGTTGGGTCGGTGACGACCAGCGAATACCTGGTGTTGGATGTCTTTCTTTTTGCTTGTCATCTGTCTAGTGCCTTGGCCTCTGCTGGTATTGCTCGAGATGAGTTGAGGTCAAGGTAAGCTCGGCAAACATGATGCGACGCCGGAGAGCTGAGTGTGGTAGCGGTGTGTAAAAATTGTGTAGTAACTGCTGTCTTCACAGGATGAAACGCTGAATCTGCCCAGCAGCAAGTCATAACATGATGGCTCCAGGTGGCACAATAATGTACAGAGAACAGGTATGGAAGTGGAATGACGACAACAAAACGTCACTCATGCTGTTTCCAGCTCCAGAGCAGCCACGCCGGCGCCAACGGCGTCAGTTTGTTCGGTAAAAGTCGTACACGATCTCAGTTCCGCGGCGACAACCACTTCCCACCCTGATGGCAAAGTCAGCGTACTGTCTTTTCGACTGGGCAGGGCGTGCACTAATTCCTACCATAAAGCCTGTTTCAGATTCGGATATCGGGGATCGCCTGATTCCAGCTCCATGGTGACGCGGAGCTTGTAGCGACTTGCCGCGACGTTGTCCGCCGCCACAGGGTTTTGGAGTTTCTCCATGATCTCCTTCTCAGCCGTCAACCAGCCGCTGATGTTGCAGATAATGGGAGCCGGGTCTTCGTCGTTGGTTTGCAGCAAGTAGCGCGCCGAGATGCTGGTAGCTGTATCGCTGACGGCTGTCTGTGTGTCTTGACCGCTTGGCTAGGCGTGTGTTAGTTCAAAATTGCCATGGGGCGAGCGAGGATGACCGACTCACCAAAACAACGCCTTTGCCCCAGCGACCAGCCCAGCTTCCCCCCCGACAAGATACCCAGCTTAGCCGACCAATGTTACCTGCCCCAACACTCAGTGTTGGCTTCACTTGTATGCTCATCCGGAAATCAAGCTCGAGTGTTGGCGCTGGGATAGACACAGAGCTGGCAATGTCGTCGGGGTCGAATTGGTTCAGTAGACTGTTGGCAGGGATCTTCTCCCGCAAGATGTCTGCATACCCAATGCAGGTCAGGAGATGTTCCCGCTGCCTGGACGTGTTCTTGGCCCGCGTCTGGCCGCAGTATTTGCAGCGCGCCGACATAGTCTTGTCATCCTCATTCACTTTAAACTCTTCGAAGGCGGCGTGGACTTCGTGGAGGGGTAGGTCGGGTAGGTTCGAGAAGTTGTGTTTCGACTTATGCTTTTTCGGCGCCGAGGTGCCATCGTGTCCCAGCGACGGGCGCCCGTTGATCCGGGGATTCGGTGTGTAGTTGAGGGCGGGGTCGGTCCTGGCGGCGGCGTCGTTGTACCCGTCGAGGACGGCGAAGGTTGCCTCGCCGGACGCATCCGAGTCGCCGGCGGATTGCAACGCTCCGGGGTGGCTGTGAAGGTAGTTCTCGCACTTAAGCAGGTGTGCCCTCTGGCGCGTTGTGTTCTTCGCCCGGACTTGCTGGCAGTACAGGCACTGGACCATTACGCACTTGCTATCATCTGTGGGGACACATCAATGTAAGCCTTCGGAAATCAGTGCGGTAATACTGCATTCGTCAGTACGAAGCCGTCGCAGGTAAATACGCACTTCCATTTGTGAACTCGGTGAAGGAGCTGTGCACGTCCGCCTCAACTGGTCGCGGCATTTTGTGTTTAATGGAGTCGCACTGGTGAGATAACTGGCAGTTGGTGCAAGGCGATGCTGTTGAGGCCGTGTTGCCCTTGGGTGCTCGTTGGTAGTTTCCTTGCGACGCCGAAGTTGGAGCTCAGACGCGCCACGGGGAGTGAAACGTTGTGGGAGAATTACCGTAATTCAGGTCCTTATCACGTGATTATCTGCCCCACCACGACTGGGCAGCAACAAGGACCCTAACCCTCAATCTTGAACTGCTCCCGAATGAGAATCACCGGCAACGACATCAAAACGAGGCATCGCACATCTGCGTTACAAAGGGCCGATGGTATAATAATGGTTGGCGACCCCGATGAATCAGTTTGCAAGCATGCCACAGATGTAAGGCTGGTTGGTGTTCGTTCCAAACTGCCTGGGCCGAGCGTCTCGGATCAAACCCCTGATGTTTGTTGACAACAAGCTTGAATGGCCCAGAAAATGGAAATTCTAAGGCAAGTCAGAGATACATGCCCCAGTGAAAGAACGTCCATCTTGACAGGGCCAGCAGCTGTGCAGGATGGCGGGCCAGAGTGGTGGGAGTAACTTGGAGGGGAGGGGTAGGGGTTTGCTGATCTTGGCTAATTCGGTGCCCAGAGCGCGGGAAAAAGCTTGTTGCCAATTGGCTCCTGGGCAC
This sequence comes from Podospora aff. communis PSN243, assembly GCA_033296975.1. Lineage (NCBI taxonomy): Eukaryota > Fungi > Ascomycota > Sordariomycetes > Sordariales > Podosporaceae > Podospora > Podospora aff. communis PSN243. The sequence goes on along the minus strand of MU865916.1, from coordinate 179,007 downwards.
CGGCAGTGGCTTCCACAACATCTTCCACCCTGTCTTCACGTCTCCAACAGCATCAACCCAGCTTCCGTAACGGATTTTTTTACCGTCCCTTGGCCCAGGAAATACACGACATGGCGCTCGTCATGTTGTCGCATGGTTCTGGTGATTGGGCGGAGGCCGGGTGGCGCTGACTGAGGAGACCGAGCCGCGACGGTAGCGGGGCACCTTCTGATGAGCGGCCTTCCGACACTCCGGGCATTCGCCGTACGCGGTTCGGTTGTTCGCAGTGGTGCTTCAGAATCTCAAGTCCGGTACGGAATAAAGCGTTCGGGCCCATGCGTCACCCTCCGCTCTTTCCCCAGAAGCGGAAGCCGTTGGCCCATTCTCCAGGCACGGTGCCGGTTGGCGTCGGGAGCAGCGCGGCTATGCCATCAATGGACTTGGGCTGCGTCGCGTCATCCTGGTCCTGAACTCTGACCTAACACGTCCACGCCAATGCTGCGGCGCACCGCTTTATGATTCATTCAGCTGCCTCGAAACACAGTAGTCCGCAGGGCATCTTTCGGCGTCGGAAGCACGGCTTCGATGACTTCATTCGGTCCACGCCAAGGGATTCATTCCATCGGACGAACAGCTTGTTCCATGACTGCCCCTCGGAGCGGGTACGGTGGGGTTGGCTCACGTCTTGTCATTTGCCCCTCGCGACAACCGAACTGTCGAACACCAAAACTTGCACGAACGTGAGCAGAATCATCTGCAAGCAACCGCAGGTCGAGAATGGAGCCCGAAGTCGCCGTACGATGGTCCCGATTGGCAGGCTCTTCTGGGGGCGATGGTTTTCTGATACAGGGCCAGTTCGAACATCGACAGCGTTGGTTGGACGAAGGCCAAAATCTAACTTCGCTCTTAACTTGACACCGCGACGCCGAGCAGCTCCAGCCAATCGTCAATTCTGACCGAGTCCACTCCTCACCCGATGCCGGAGGAATGGAGGGCATTCCTGGCTGGCCTTGAATGCACCACGGTTGGAAGATTGGCTGCAAGGATGGGGCTGACTCGGTACCCAGAGTGTACCTGGTGAAGAGGTTCCGCGTGGCCCCACCGTCGCCACCAGCGGGCCGCCGCAACCACATCCGGGCTCCAGTGGCCCACTCCTTCGAACGTGTTGGATTGCGCGATAGAACCGGCAGGGCTGCATGTCGTGCTTCGCGTCGTTGGTGATGCTTGCAGGGGCCCGAGAACTGGGTGCTTCATTGCCGAAGCCGCCGAGGGACGGCCGTCCAGGCGCCGCGATGGGAGACAGATATATGTCCACCATCCGTTCCCGGTGGCCGTCTACCGGTGGTTGATCTCAACATCAGCATAATCACGTCCAGCGGGAACTCGGATCACTTCTTTCCCTCGTTCTTCTGGTTGTTTCATCATCTCAACCGGGCACGCTCGTTTTTGTCCCTCGGACCAGCGTCAATACCACGATACTAGGCTTGCAGCACACACCTTGAAGCGATCCCGAGTTCACCGACATGGACGATCGAACAGAGCACCTGGGCCAGGCCCCTCCTTACCCAGGCATGGACACGGTTCTGGAGAACGAGGGCGACACGACTATCCCACCACCACACCACCGCCAGTACGAGCCGGCACTGCAGTCAAGTTCAATTGGGCCGAATGGGATGCACCACGCTCACACACATACGTCGGTGGTGGACAACCCGACGACGGCTGGGAACATGGACCCAATCAAGGACCCCAAGCTCGGAGAACATCTCAACACACATCAAAACTACAAACTCGTTACCTTCGCCGACCTTGATCCGGATAATCCGAAGAACTGGTCAAAGGCATATAAATGGTGGTGCACGATGGTCGTGGCCGTCACTTGTTTTGTCGTTGCCTTCGCGTCCAGCGTCATCACGGCCGACATCGAGGGTGTGGCCAAGGAGTTCCACGTGAGTGAAGAAGCTGCGCTTGTCAGCATCAGCGTGTTCGTCGTGGGTTTCGGAGTCGGGCCGATGATCTTCGCACCGCTGTCTGAGGTATTCGGCAGACAAATAATATAGTGAGTGCCGCTCATCCCTATCACCTTGGTCCTAGTATCTAACCGCTCGAACTACAGTGCTTCGACTCTACTTGTTGCCGTTGTCTTCGTAATTCCTTGTGCCGTGGCTGAGAATTACGCCACGCTGATTGTCTGCCGAGCCATCGATGGCATTGCCTTCTCTGCCCCCATGACGTTAGTCGGAGGCACACTTGCAGATCTCTGGCGCAACGAGGAACGAGGTGTGCCCATGGCTGCATTTTCAGCAGCTCCGTTCATCGGTCCTGCGAGTGAGTTGTCTGTTTGTATTGCCTGCACTGTTCATGGCTGACGCAGACTGTCTAGTTGGCCCTCTCGTTGGCGGCTTCCTGGCCGATGCCTGCGGCTGGCGCTGGCTCTACTGGATCCAACTTATTGCTTCCTTCGTTGTTTGGGTTCTCATCACCTTCACTGTACCCGAAACATATGCTCCCACAATCCTCGCGCGCCGCGCCAAGAAGCTGCGGAAGCAGACTGGAAGTCCCGACCATGTTACCGAGCAAGATCTCGATACCCGCCCCTTCACTGAACGGCTCGGCGTCTTCATGTTTCGACCCATCCAGTTGCTCTTCCAGGAGCTCATCGTCTTCCTCATCAGCCTCTACATGTCGGTTCTCTACGGCCTGCTCTACATGTTCTTTGTCGCCTACCCGATCATTTTCCAGAAGCGCAAGGGGTACTCGGCCGGAATTACCGGTCTCATGTTCATTCCACTCGCCGTCGGTGTCGTCCTGGCGGCCATGTGCGCCCCAATCGTCAACAACCACTATCTCAAGATGGTCAACAAGCACAACGGCAAGCCCCCCGCCGAAGTGCGCCTGATTCCCATGATGGCAAGCTGCTGGTTCATTCCCATTGGGCTTTTCATCTTCGCCTGGACTTCGTACAAGCGGCTCATCTGGGTCGGTCCGTGCCTCGCCGGCCTGCCCGTCGGTTTCGGTTTCATCTTTCTTTACAACGCCGCCAACAACTACCTTGTCGACTCGTACCAACACCAAGCCGCGTCCGCCCTCGCCGCCAAGACCTTCATTCGTTCCTTCTGGGGCGCCGCCGTCGTTCTCTTCACCGAGCAAATGTACGACCGTCTCGGCGACCAGTGGGCAACATCCCTGCTTGGCTTCATCGGCCTCGCTTGCTGCGGCATTCCCTTCCTCTTTTGGTTCTACGGCGCCCGGATCCGAGCCAGGAGCAAGTTTGCCTACAGCGGCGACGACGAAGAATCGTCAGACTCGGACTTTGAGAAGAAGCCGGCGGATCCCTCAGCGCCTCGTCATGCCGACCTGCAAGACTTGGAGAGGGCGAGAAGCTACGTGAGCAACCCGTAAAGGGTATGAGCGTGACGGGTAAATCTAGCGGGCAGGCCCTCGGCTTTCGAGTGGTGGTGGATGTCTGAGAGTTTCTATCTCGGTCCACTGCTGCTGGATTCTTGGTGTGGGGATGGATAATATGTAGTTCCTCTTTTGGGGGGCGTACAATCGTTGATGTGTTTGCAAACTTTCTTTCTTTGTAAGCAACACTGCATTGGGGGCATTAGACGGGTAAAGGATACAGGGGCGATGTGGCGTAAAGAGGCAGCATTTTTTCGGGCTGTATTCGATGGATACCTGTAATTAGGAGGGAACCCCCACATAGAGATTATACACTGATGACAAGATATGCTAAAATCTATTTCATTTTCAACGGCGCACTTTGCACTTGGCAGCGGGATGGTGAAGTTTGTGTATTAAAATTTTGCAATAACCCCAAATTTTTGGCAAAAGTAAGACTTTTCGGCATTATGAAATATAAGATGAGGTCCCCCGTCAAGAAGCATCTATGCCCATGAACGCCTAAAATGATTCAATGCGCCGTAGTCGTTTCGATCGTCAGCACAACACACATTTCCCTTGCCGTTCCCAGTTCACTTTATCTCCGCTTGATGTCCTTGGTCTGACTGCAACCTCGCCTCTGCCTCGTCCACGGCGTGCTCCCAGTCAGCGTGGTACAAGTAGCAGAGCTCAATCGATGATACCCTGAAGTCATAGTTAGTATTTCACATGCCAGTGAGCTCGGCGGTTCATGAAACTTACACAGCAAGACCGATAGCCACGCCGAACCACAGCCCGTCCAACTTCCATCCCAGGTACCAGCCTGTCGAGAAGGAGATGGGCAGTGCTACCAGATAGTAGGACCCAAGGTTGGTGTAGCCACCAATTCCCTGCCGTCCAATGCCTCGCAGTAGGCCGTGCGAGATGGCCGCAAGAGAGTCGAATATCTGAAGAACCGCACAGATGGGAAGGGTGTTTGAGACAATCGTGGCCACTTCTTCGTCATTTGTGAAGAGGTAAGGTAGTTTGAAGCGCAGGCTGCTCAGGAGAGTGAGGTTGAAACATCCGACGAGGCAGCCGGCGACCAGGGCCTATGTTTGTTAGCGTTGATCTCATGACGGATGGGTTGTTAAGGAATGTTTGAACTTACAACTTTGGCGCTGGTTCGTGCTGCACCGGACAATCTAGCGCCGATGAGGTTGGCGACACGAGTCGACGCCGCAATCGACAGCGGGAATGGGATGTTGAAAGTGGTTGAAGTGACTGTGACCAACACACTCTGCGCCGCGAGGTGGGCGCTCCCAAATTGACTGGCAGCCAGTGTGAGGACCTCGAAGGCGAAGTATTGCGCCTCAACCATGATCATCCCGGGGAGGGCGAGCTTGATCATTGGGCCCCAGTTGCTGAAGGCCCTCCGGCTCAGACCATTCCAGCACTCCATGCCCTCAATGAAGCGGACGTAGAGGAAGAGGAGGAAAGGCAAGAGGTTTTGCGTAAACACCACTGCGGCCGCGGCCCCCGAAAACCCCAGCTCAAGCCTCCAGACAAAGAACCAGTTGGCCAGCACATTCACTGGTGCGCCAATCAAGAGCACAAAGGTTGTGGCGTGGAAGAGACCCTGCGCCTGGACGAACCTCTTCCCGCTCTCGAAGGCTGCTACGCCGGGCGTTCCTAGGATCAAAACCCGGAGATACATGCCCGCCAATGCTGCCGTGTCGGGGTCGGGAATTATGGATCCCAGAACATGCCCTGAGAACCACCAGAGAGCAACAATGGGCAGCAACAGCATCCAGAGCAGGTAGGTCATCCGTTGGAGTTGCAGGCCGACAAGGTGCTTATGGCCCGAACCATATGCCTGTGCACAGAGCGTGTCGAGGCATGTTGAAAGACCTTGGACTGGCGCGTAGCATGTAATATTGGCGGTCATGGTGGCTAAGCTGACCGCTCCGAGCTCGAGACGACCGATTCGACCGACAGTAAACACACTCGTTACCGTCACCGAATAGTGCAGCAGAAACGTAACAATGAGGGACCGAGAGTACTGTCCCAGGGTCTGCGCCTCGCGTTGCCACGTCGTCTTCAAGATGTTGGCAGCTACGGCCGCGTCCCATTGGAACTGCTGCTCGCTCGGCGTGGGCGAATACGCACCGGTGAAAGCATCCTGAAGGAGGGGAGTGCTCTCGAGTGCCTTTGTCGAGGCACGAGTGAGACCGGGGCCGAAGTCGTCTTCGTCGATGGTGGTTTGAACTTTGGTGCTGAACAGCCGGCGGTAGAGCTTCCTCCAGCTGGACTCCTCGAACGGTCGTGGATGCTTGGGTGGCAAGATATGATTGTCTCGAAGTAGACTTCGCTCTGCCATCCGCGACTGGACCAGATCCCGTGGGTTGAGGGCCGGAGTGCCTGGGACGCCTGCCGCAACTGTTGGGCGAAGGGTCCCGTACGCAACACCGCTAGGCTGAGAAATCAAGGGACCGCCGAGGGTGACATCGAGATGTCCTTCACCAAATTCGGAAGTGGTATCCGAGATATCATCGTGGTGGTCGTCGCCATGATGGTAGTGGCAGTCGCAGTCTTCTAGACACTGAGCTAGATCGCTGGCGATGATCTCCTGAGCGATGGGTGAGGAGGAGAGGTATGAGCAGGAGACGAGGGCGGAAGTCTCCGATACGCTGTCATAGTGGCTCTTCGGCTTGATGGGGATGGGAGCAGGGGACATCCCGTGGGATTTGAAACGAACCGAGCTGCGGGAAGGTGGTGGCTCGTTGAGCGGTCGGAGTGGCAGGCGTGCGGTGTGAGATCCGAAGGAGACAAAACTCAAGAGCCGCAGGAAACCCTCGCCACCAAGCCGAACCTCCGATTACGATATCCCAACGAGTCCGGATGAGAAACAGGGCAAGGTCCCAGCGACCATGGCGGCCAGAGAGACTGATATCTTATACCCATTTCGTCTCAAGGATGTACCGCTCTGGCCTCTGCGTAGCCGGGTCCTGGGGCAGCATCCGAAGTTCACCAACCCACGACGGGAGGCGGTGAGATGCAGGACTGGCCGATAAGGTGTCACACCGTCCACCACACGAGGGGTCGTTGGCGATAGCAGCACCAAGAGGATTCGTATTGCGTTGCACCACCTTGAGACCAGTGCGATAAGGCAGAGTGACATTGCTGGGAGGCTCCGCATGCAAGCACCTCTAGGGCGAAGGGAGCGAGCAACGCAGCCATCGATCCCAAACCACGTCTAGACGGGGTCTCGACTCCAGGCCGGGACCGGCCCGGACGAAAAGCTCCACTGTCCCACCGTGCAGACGCCAAAGGAATCCCGAGAGGGAGGGCGAACCAAGGTGTGGTGCGGTTACACCCCTCCCTGGAGAAAACTCGACTTGGCGATCCCCTACGGCAGAGCGTGCGCGGCTCTCGTAACAATTATCGAGATCGCAACACCTAGGGGCCAGCGGCTTTGCTTGTGATCTGATGGTGTTGGACGAGCGATTTGCTCTCTGTTGCTCGTGGCCGGGCGAGATGCTGATCCGTCGAGCTCCGCCACGCGGGTTTCCCGAAAGCTGTACCCGTTGGTATGGGATTTCTGGAGGTTGGCATCAGCATCAAGTCGTTGCCCCCTCCACAGCGCCGATCGGGTTGCATGCAGCGTGCAGCATGCAGTAGCGTCGTGCTGGTGGGGTACTGGTTTGCACTTTGCAGCTCGGGCATTTCTACCAAGTTGATTGACAACGTCGTTATCTCTTGGCGTTCTTGGGAGCTCCCTCTTTGCGACGACCAACGCAAGCTGTCACACCGGGTGGGTGCTTGAGCGAAGCTACCAACCTGGAAGCGCATTAGCTCTGCTGATTGCGAGCACAGATCGCGAATATCGACCGCCACTTCCTGCTACCGGTATGCGAGTGGCGGGTTGCGGGGAAGGCAGACTCGCAGAAAACCGCGAGAGGGGCAAGGAGCATGAGAGGAGGGGCTTCACTGCAGGGATCGGCAGTCAGATGGCATATCTAAGATGCATCAAAGATGGTGTTGTCGAGAAGGGTCTAAAGCGTCAATGGACCAAAGGGTCCTGCGTTCTCAAAGGCTGGCTTAGATGAGATTGGATGCGACCTGCGCAGTCTCGTCTAGCGGAGCCATGCCGCTGAGGTTGCAACTCGTTGTGTACAGGCCATCATAGACGCCGGGTATAAAGAAGATGAACCCTTCCACAGCGTGATTGTGACGCGGGCGTTGGCAAAAAGTGGTGGAACTGAGTCATTCCATCCCAGTCGCTTGAGCTCCAGTCCTCCGCAAAAAGTACTGCCGTGCCCCTCTCGGATGTCTGCAATACCTGAGGCAAGAGCTACCCATCCAGCTCCAGAATGTCCATGATACCCCTCCTCGCTCATGAAAATGAAATTCCCAAAGAAATGGCGCAGTTGCACATATGAGCGATTCCGCTCTTCCTTGATGGCGATTTTGTAGCGTCCATCGGGCACATGTAAACATGCACAGCATTTCCCCCCCTGCACCGCAAACCAACCATAGTCGCAAGTAACTGGCAGGCTAGAGTGTCAAAGCAAGTTTTCTGCAGAGAGCTGCAGCAAGTGCACGCCACATTTAGCTTACACCTTCCAGAAAAAAAGGCCTGGAGCTGCACGACGCCACCTCTTTTCACTGCGGCTTCGTGCTTCGATACATGGCGTTAGTCCAGTGATCGGAAGAGCCAAGGCTTCACCGCTTCCGATGACACCGCATTTCCTGTTGACCTGTCACACCCACATGCCGTCGCTTCAACGCAGAGAGGGGGCGAAACAGCGCTAAAAGCCCGTTTGCGTGCAACGGTGTGGACTGGCCGTGGGGTGAATGGTCGGGAAGGTTTTTCATTGGGCAATTGAAGGACAGAAATAATTTGGGGTGTGTGGCATCTGGTTGCGTTGGAGGGGCTCGGTGTGTGGTGTGTGGGTGCAAGACGGCATTCTGCTCGTGGATGAATGTGCAGCATGTGGCATCTCGACATCCTAGCATGGGATTTCATTGCTCTGTCAAAGCGTGGGGGATGGGGATCGGGATGCTACGTTGATGGGATTCTGATCCTCTTGAGTGATGGTCGTGCCTGCCGATACATACCAAGTCCGAGCATCGTTGCCGACAGTGCCGGCAATGGGCCCATTATTGCAGCTGAGGATGCAGGACCTTGATACGGGGGTTGAGTTGAATCCCAGACCGAGAGCAGGCAGCAAGCTGGTGTGATGTCGATCAGTTTGGAAAGGTATCGATGAATTGAATTTCGTGGTTGTCAGTCGCTGTTTTGCGAGGTGCTCAGCGGCAGGAATTTGGCGAAGTAAAAAGAGTGCCTGTGGTAGAATGGAATCCATAAAGGATAAAAACACTGCAACCGCAGTTACGCGCTCGAGTCGCTACAACAAACACAATCCCATTCCAGTTGGCTGGACAAGGCGTTGTTGACTTGCGTACCTTGGAGCCGGGATTTGGGAAGCGGTGGGTACCCTGCAACGGAATCGACGCCCTGAACCGCAAGACTGGGATGATAAATGCGGGGACAGTCCCACATCAGAAGCGCGGGTTGCCGTGACAGGAAGCTTTTATAAACCTGTTTAGCTAGGACGGGAAGCAAGCCCCTCATGCTTCTCCATCATTGCTGATTTAACGAGAAGATGACGCGCAATCTGACCCGGAAAAGTGCTCAAGACGAGTTCGGGTGTGCCGCAAAGCAATATCGAATAAATGACGCACAGTGGCCACTATTCTTTTCCATTCACAACTTGATGCCATGATCAGCAGCGACTTAGATCGTTGTTTGGTGCCGGACCGGCGGACGATGACGCTCCAAGGGGTCACACAACAGATGTTGTGCTCTTGAGCGTCATTTTCTTCTGTCTTCCCACTCATTTTTGCAGAGATACAAGACTGGGACAGTTACCATGCACGGGAAAGTTAGTCGTGTGAATGTCATTAGAATATGCCTCCGAGTCCTGTATTAACACAGAGGTTCTCGTGGCGATTGTTGGTAGAAATAGCGCCAGCAAATGTCCTTCCCTGCCCAGAATGAGATGCCATTGAAAGTTATAAAGGTATTGAAAAAAAAGATTCTAGCAGCGCCTCCAGTCGAGCCTCCATTGTTGCTTCTGCGCCTCGAACGATGCTCTGCCGCCATCGCCGCTAAGGACACCCCTGAAATTGACGTTGAAGATCCCCGTGTAGCCGTCTCCACCAAAACATTGCGACCAAACTTGCCCTCTCGAGAGGTCGGTATATAAGACGACATCTTCGTTGATCGAACCTTTCCCGTCGTTCTTCTTCTCGCCTCGCTGGGTGTTCTGGGATATCACGATGTCAGCAAACTGTGAAGCTTAGAGTGCCGTCCCGGTGGTACGTACCGTCTTTGTAGCGTCCTGCGAGAAGAATGAAGTTGTGAGATATTCCAGCTTGGTACCAGGTTGCAACCAGACATGACCCGTGACCCAAGTCTCCTTGAGCGCGACCTGCCACCCTGGGCTTCCTCCAGTTCCCTGGATGTGAACCTGGCAATTCACTGTCCCCCTGTCACCGGGAATTCTGGCACCAAACTCGCCGAACGAGATTTGCAGGTCGTTGAAGCCACCGGACCATTTCGGATCAGAGGGACAGCCACTTCCAGAAAAGGTGATGGACTTGATTTGAGGGAGGCGGTCTGGTGTGGCGGACTGGACAAGTGACGGAGCGAGTGCTGCGAGCAGCACCGTGAGTTTTGCGAGGGGTCCCATCGTCGTCGTTGGTTCTGATGATGCGCTTATAGATTTATTGATTATCGGCTCGGCCCAGGAGAAGAGTGGGATCTGCATCGTAGGAGGTTGAAGAACCGGGTTGGCGACAATAGGTGTCCCTTTATACGTGAACGCTCCGATTGACAGCGGCCAAGGTGTGTAAATGGGCGAGCGCTAGCATCCGAATTGGTGACGGTGGTGAGTTTGCGCTCGCCACTCCAAAAACTGAGAGTTCGGGTCGTCAATGCTGTTTCGGAGCGGAGCTTTCCCATTTATCCATAGTGAAGCCGGCAGCGATACCGCGAATCCGAGAGTCTGGATTGGTACGTGCTCCAACGTTATATTAACTACCCCAAAAATAAGGGGCTTCTGGCTTCCCGGTTCACGCCATCTTGCCTCCGTTCAGATGGACCGGGGGAGGAATCGACATGACGAACGCTTTGGCGCATGGGGCTCCAAAGTCTGGAAAGTCTGGGTGCCATGAGCGCGGCGAGATCTGTGCGGGAGCCAATATCCATGACTTCAAAGCGAATTGCTATGATGTATGCTTGCCACCGCCATGTTGCACCATGCAATAGCATATTCAGGCCCATCAGGTTCTTTTGTCGTAGTCGCCCTCTATTGCAGCAGCTTCGCCGCCCTTCCGCCTCTCTCTGCCGCTACCGCTGCAGCCACAACCGACCGTCATCAGCCGAGCAAGTAGAAGAGCATGGAATTAGGACTGCGGGAGGTGTTTCGCCGTCATTTGGTGCACTGCAACGCTGTTCCTGTGCTCGAATGCGCCGCGAACCTGCAGTGTAGAGGGAGCCGCTCCGAGCCGCTGATCGGTGATGGAGTAGCCGGGACCGAGAGATCCAGATGGCCCTGACAGCATTATTAGCGTGTCGGCTCCCCAGAATTTTCCCCCGGAAAAAGGAATAAGGGGTAGTAGCGGAATGCTTTTCTCTCGGGATACAACATCAACTTTGCGCATTGCGTCGCATAGATGGACTCGATGCCTATTTATGGCGAGAAGAATCTCGGCGACGACATTGAGCGGCACCTGGCCCGGTGGGTCTGAGGCCTTTGTGTCTGAATCGTCTGGCCATCGATGCAAATGAGAAGGCGAATTGACTCCGGAGAAAAAGGCGGCCCTGGACCGTCGAGAAACTCACGTTCCACTGGCTGCTACCCTCCAAACGACCGAGAAGGTTTGTGGCCATGGCCCCAAATTCCTCACCAAGCAGTTGCAAAACAGTTGGAAGAGGAGTGGTTGAGGTGGTGGGTCACATCGCGCAATCTGCCAGAGTAGGGCCGAGTTTGCAAGTTGCACTCCAACCGCTCCTTCCAAGACGGCAGGTTTCAACGTGTCGAGAGCTTTACGCCATTTCTTTGTTTCTGCACCACTGTCATTTCGTCTTGACAGCCGCGCTCCTGCCGTTCCCGCTGACCTCGGGGTTATTTGACTGCAGCGTCGCTGATGACGTAGAGGTATCCAAGTTGCCCTCCTCCAAGCGCGCCGTGTAGTATGCGCCATCAACGGCGATGTCAGGCTCTCCCCAAACAAACATGTAGTAGTAGAAGCCTCCAACGAAAATAGTCCCGCCAATCAAGTTACCGAGGGCGACCGGAACCATTCCCTTCCAGATGTAGAGCCCAATGGTCAGGTTAGGTGTTCCCAGCCACATGCCCAGCGGGATGAAGAACATGTTTGCCGCAATGTGGTCGAAGCCGAGCATGACGAAAACGAAGATGGGAATGTACATGCCCACGGCCTTGGAGGCCACGTCCTTGCCCTGCATTCCCATGAAAATGCCGAGGCAGACAAGCCAGTTGCATCCAATGCCGCGAATGAAAATCTGATGCCACTGTGGAGTCAGCTGCTTTGCTGTCACAAAGGAGATGACTTGACCCTTGTAGGGCTCCTGCTCAAAGATTCCACCGCCTGCGAATGCATGTCAGCCACGCCTTTCCTCTCGATGAATGGGTGTAATAATGACTTACCGGCCATAAATACGAACATGACGAATATACAGCCTGCGAAGTTGCCCCAAAAGCACAGGAGCCAATGGAGCAACATATTTTTGATGGGTAGACGCTTATGCAGAACAGCGACACCCGTAAACATGGTGCTTCCAGTAAAAAGCTCGCCTCCTGTGAGCATGATCAAGACGAGCGCCATGGGGAAGACGCAAGCACAAAGCAGCTTGACCATGCCCGGCGCATTCTCAGCATACCACGGAACGGCCATGGCCATGAGCGAAGCGCCGGCCGCCAAGCCCAACAAGCACCCCGCCGACATGGAGCCGAGAAACACCTTGTCGGCCCGCGCCCTTCCTTTCCGTGCCCCAGTACGAGAGACGAGTTCGATGGTCTCGGTCGGTGTGTAGGCCGACATGATTGGGGGCGGGTGTTGACGCCTCACTGGATATGGTGGCTCCCGTCTGCTGGGCTGCAGTGTTAGCGCGCCACCACCCCCTTTCGCCACAAAACAAAAGGGGTCAAAACTCAACATACCGTTGGGTCTTCCCATCAACAAAGTGAACCACCTTAAATGTCCCGAGATGCCCTCTCAACCTCGAAAAGGACTTGCAGGCGGTGAGCTCAGGTGTTGAAGATGTTCGCGATGTATTCGCCAAAGCAGCGACCAGTTCCCGAAGATTCCGGACGACCGCTCACTTTACATACAAGCTCGGGATCGCGCTGCGGAGTCCCCCTATCTGCTGGGTCCTGCTGGAGTCGATTTGAATTTTGAGCGGAGCACCGAGCGATGGCGGAGTCGCCGTCGCCTGGCACTGGCTGACTCAAATCCGCCGCCCCGGACCCGACCGTCGAAGCGCGCCGAACGCCTAAAATCACCACGCCAAACGCTGCCGGGTCGCGTCGCAAAACTTGTAGCCAGATTCATCTCCAAACCGACACCACAAAACGAATTTTGAGTCGGCATGCTTTCGGCCTTTCTTTCAATGCCCCAGACGCCGGTCGATCGTTATCCAACGAACCCCGCCGCATCCATGTCTGACACATTCGATAACGGGTCCATCCGATGGAAATTTTGACGCTCTCCACCAAAATCGTTAGCCCCCGTTATCCATCATTTGGCCGGAACCATCTCGGACCGATGGAACCACCATGGGAATCCTGACATGTGCTGCAGGGAGCCGCCGGTGAAGGACGCGGGATTGATGTCTGCCCAGCCAGGCGACGGGCTGGGCAGGGCGAATGCAGGCAATTGTGCATTGAGCATCCCGAGTATTCTCCGTTGGCACCTCGTCATTGCTATGGGGTCTCTTGGACGAACTTCAGCCGTTGCGACAAGAAAAGCCTCTACCCAAAGCGTCAAAGCCTGGTGGATCCATCGGTTTCATTGCGATCAAGGTTCAACCCCGTCCAAGATAAGAGCAGCAGTCCGCGACAAATCCTCCAAGTTTTCTTGGCAACTTGTCTGACAAGTCTTGTCTGGCTATTTACAGCGGCTCTCGCCGAAAAGTGTCGATCGGAACCTTGGTGTACGCTATCGCTGGCCTCGGCGGCGACGACTCGCAGTGGCTAAACCTTGCCGGACGCGCGGGTGCAGGCAAAGTTTATACACTGCGATGGCGTCAGTTAGTGCTGATGTGATGGTCCACGAACCCCCTACGATCGAGTGGATTCTGCACTACGTCTGCACCGGTTGTTGTTCTTCTTCGCGCTTGACAATTTGGATACGAAAAGCGGTGTCAGTCGTTCGCCGCAGGACCGCGTTTGCCCTATTTCATCGCTTTCTGACGGTTTGGCTTTGGTTTGACCGTGATAGGTGTGTCGAGTCATCGATATCTACCTAGTCTTTTTAGTAACTTTGGTGGCGGACGAGGCCCTGGCTGCAAGGTCACCACGGGCATCCCCCCTTTTTCCAGTACGAGAAGCAATGTTCCTACCTCGGTATAGAAAGGAGCCAGCTTTTGATCATGCAGAGTTCCGTCTAGCAGTGCGGTATTTCGCCATTCAAGACATTTCCAACACCTCCTTCTTCCCCAGGCGGTCCTTCCTCACTTCGCTCCTCACCCTGTGCCGGGCCAGCTCCAGAGCGTACATTTTCCCAACTACCTCATCACTCGTCATGAGACCTCTGTCTAAGAGCTTTTGATATTCACATTCTGCTTCCCCTCATCTTCTCACCACTGCTTCTCTCTTAACTCCTGCAGCTGCTGCCTCACTCACTAACAGATCCCCCCCTTTTCGCCCATGCGGATGAAATGTATACTGATAACACCAGGCGCGTTCCCCTTTTCCCGGCCGTGCGATTGACGACATGCTCATCTTCCCTTCGGACAGACGAAGGTCGCATACCTCGGTACATATCAGACCATGGCTTCAGTTATTCGCCACCAAAAAATCAGAGCCCCGATCGCAGGATTTCGTTTGAGTGAACAGGAGCCTGGACCCAATGCGGAACGCAGGGAAACAAAACCATGGACTTTCACTGCGACTGTGCCTGAACTGGCCCAGGCAGTGTCTCATCAGGGGTGTTTTCCGCTGAGTTCCCTCGTGGGCGAATCAGGGGCAAGAACTGATTCTACCTTACAGAGTTATTCGGCCCAATGAAGGAGTTCGTGTGGCTTGGCCAGCCCTGCCCTCCTCCTCAAAACCCGAGAACCACCCCCCAACCTCAACAACAACGAGGGTGAGTGGTTCGTGGGGAAGCCTTCATCGAGAGCTGAGCTGACCTGAATCAACATTTCAAACTACCAGGGTGCTGAATCGTCTTGTGATTGCAAACGACAATCAGATTTGGTGGTGTTGGGATATATTCCGATATTCTGCACCAGATGCCACTGGGGTATCGGTGTATCATGTTGTCGTGATGGACGGCATGAAAATGTTGCTCAGGGGTTATGTAAATTGAGGATTGGTTTACACAAACATAAGCGTGCGTTATTTGTTCAACAAGCCGTTGTTTGTTGACTGTTGGATCTGAAATAATGTCCTTGTGTCGGATGCTGCAGGAGGGGTCAATGCCCCTGAACGACAATGCCCGACCCCAAACGCCGAATTCCAAACCCTTTC
Source organism: Podospora aff. communis PSN243 (assembly GCA_033296975.1). Taxonomy (NCBI): domain Eukaryota; kingdom Fungi; phylum Ascomycota; class Sordariomycetes; order Sordariales; family Podosporaceae; genus Podospora; species Podospora aff. communis PSN243. The sequence continues at coordinate 163,882 of MU865916.1, read as the reverse complement.
CCGACCGACCCAAACCCATGCAAACACCTGCCATTCCTGATAGTACCTTAAAACTCCATCCTATTCAAGCAAACAGTGGTATCTCATTCACCCAACCTGGTATCAGACTCCAAACCAACCTCATGGTATCATATCACCTTGAACGCCCCGGCTCATCAGGAAAGTCCTTGCAAATAACAATCGTCGATCCCTCACTCTGCCAACCGGGTGTATACGGTGGCGTGATATAATCTTCTTCCTGGCTACTCCTCCCTTGCTTCTCGTCTTTGTTTTCGAAGCTCTCGCCCGACATGGGGCTCTCCGGGTATCTGCTGACCTGAACAGACTTGGTAACATGTATCGAAAGGCGTAGATGCGCCTTGGGTGGCGCGCTTAGTGGGCTCATGCCAACAATGGAAGGGTCGTCCTCGACGCTGCTCCCTGATATCTGGGCTTCCAGGTCCGCAAGCTTGAGCGACTCTTCGCTGACGGCATGTTCCTTCTCCTCGACTCGCGGAAGCGTCTCATTGTTTGCTTTGTTAGGATCAGAATCAACCCGTCGGTGATTAGTGGGCGGCCTAGCAGTCGATTGTCGGGACTCCCGATGGGTGTTGACGATAGGCGTGATCCATCGCAGGCTGCGTTCTCGACCGTAGTGACTTGGTGAGAGCATGTTGGGGAACCACTTTTGAATCAAGGGCTTGAGCGTCATGATACAAGCGCAGATTATAGATGCGTTAACTTCTGCTGTCGACCAATAGACGATCTGGGCGCTGGAATATGTGGCATCCATGTCTCTTGATGTCTGAACTTCGATAAGGGTGACCAGTCGAAGGACGGAGACAATGCAGACACTAACATGAGTTAGCTAGAGTTTGCGAGGATAATCACCATACTTGTTCTTACAAGAAGCCCAGACCAAAGACTCCAACCAGGGCGAGCTTTTGTTTCTTCGGCAAATTCAAGCTGTGGAGGATGGGCATCTGTGTTTGGTCAGTACGTTGTACCTGCCCGTGACATACAGGGCACATACCGGAAGTATAACGATGGCTAGATCCCCAGCAATATGTACTGCTGCGTTACCCCACCAAACGTTCGGTGGCTGGCAGTAGACTCGGGTCTTCATGAAGAGCGACCAGTCCCAGAAAGCGTCGAGTGGAACACAGGCCGTTGCAACTGAGACAATGAACCAAATTCCGGTGGCGATGACAAGCACAAGGACGATCTGTATCGCCCGCTTGGCCCAGTTGTAGGTGAAAATGCGCTTGTAGAGCAGGAGAATGGATATCCTGGTGAACACAAGGCTCATGTTGTAGAAGAGGATCGTATACCACGCCGCCTACGCACTAAGTTAGCATGGGATATGTGGTTGTTTACCCCTTTCCTAGCTCGGGCTAGTGCTCACCTTTTCTAATGCTGGCATCCCGAAGGGGTTCAACTCCCAGGCGTGTCTTCCGGCTCCCCTGAAAGCCTCTGGACAACGTTAGATGGTTGCGGGAACACTGGGTAGAAGCAAACTCACGCTCAATGGAGCCCACAGAAACACCAGCAGAAAACAGCTAAGCGGCTTCTCAGTAAGAGTACGAGACGGTGGGATGATGCCACGTACCAGAGCCGGTAAAATACACCAGTCTGTCGGCCCGAGAATACGTTTCAGTCGACATCTTGTGTAGAACCGCAACACGACGAAGATGAAGGCAATGACCCAGGTGATTATCGAACAGACAATGATGTCGACTTGTAGGGACCGACCGGCGTTGGCGGGAATGGGGCCCCAGGGCCACGGCCACGTCCCGTTCGTGGGGAATGTGAAGTTCGAAGAGCCTGGGCCTGACGGGATGTCTGGCACCTCAGTCGCCATTGCCGCCAGCCACGACCTTTGCAAAATGATGTTCAAGATGCCAGCTTGGAAGTAGAAAAGGCCGGAACGTGGAGTATGGCTTCTAGCGAGGTGTGGACACAGAGTGGGCGGGCGGGGGCCGGCACATATACCGCTTCTCCCCACAATCCAGGCCCAAGCCGCTCCGAAGGCGGCAAGTCTTGCTGCAGTTGGCAGACGTCTATTCCCCCTGCAGTGTAGCAACCCGACAAAATCTGGGGAAAGGCACAGGGGCCAGCGTCGCCGCTCACTTGGGAGACGTCCTAGCTCTGCGTTTCGGGATCGTGTCACGGCCGACAACGCAGAAATGGGGGAGGATGCGCATCCGCAGAGTCCGTCAAGACTGCGGATCGACATCCAGCCCCCCATTTGTGTTGCGGCGAAAGGTGGTAACCCGGCTCTGGTTTACTCTGGCAATTCGGCGCGTTGCCGCATTCGTGTTCATGGGAATCCGATGCGGGGAAGTCATAGTTGATTTGGGTGGGATATAATATCCCAGCCGTCCGTTGCAGCGGCCGGATTGGTTGGTTGTCGTCTTGAGGCTCCAGGTCAACCAAATGAATTGCACCTTGGCACTCACTGCATTGCCTTTTCGCCTCTCCAATTTGGGGCCGTAATCTCTCTTCTTCAACTGACGACTTCCCGCTGGCTTTCACGAGCAGGAGAAGAAGTAAGGATGTTTTGTCGATGATGTCGGAGAAATGGAGAAAACAAAGTTGACCGTCGCCGTGAGTGTTGCCGAACAAATCATGTCGTTGGATGGAGTTCTGGTTCCGGGACGTGCGAGCGGTAAAGCTAAGCTTTTTCGAGAGCCGGAGGCAGGCGTCGGCGGCCAATGCGGGACTGCTGCGAGCGTGCATTCCGGCAAAATGCCAGACTGTGAGAGGCGCGGATGCAACCATGGCTCCCAGTGTGCCCAGACCTAGCGTTCGGTCCCGGACCCAGCCCTCCGGCCTCCGTCGATTTTCCCGGAAGCCGTTCGGTGTCGCAAGCTTGACCAAAACCCGGGGCAGCAGTGTTTTACGGAGCCGCTGTGTGCGGCGGATCTTTGAGTACGTGCCGTGAAACAAGAGCCGTTTGTCTTTGCATCCCGGGTTTGTTTGAGGATTTGCGCACTACAGTTGCAAGAGCATTGCGGAAGGAGCGACCTGCCCGCCACTTTATCGGGCAGGTGATTGCAGTCTCCTTCTTCGGAAAAGTGGACGGCAGTCATTTTGGATCGCATCATCTCACGGACAATGTCGTTCATCCTCCCAACTTCTCAATGAACCACATGCGCCGCAACGCAGGACGTCAACACATTCTGAATGTCTGAGTGAGCTGATGGGAGACCGCATTATGTCTTAGGTTCGCCCGTCTGCAATGGGCCATAGCTGTTTTCAATGTTGGATGCAGCGGCCTTTTGGCTCCTCACATCTTCCTTCTCCTACTTCAGGGCTCATCTCCACTACGGTTCAGAACCTGACGATATTCCAGACGACCCAACTCGGCGACATGAAGAGCAGAGAAGTTGCACGGTCGAGACGACACACTGCCATACACTGAAAAAAAAACCCAATCGTGCAGAAGAGGCTTTTATTTGATGAATCTTGGCCGTCATGTGACCAAAATGAACACAAGATAAAAAAAAAAAACACACACGCCACAAGCCCCGGCGTTGAAGAGCGGAGCTGGTGCTTGGGTTGCTAGGCGTTGCCGATCTTTTGTCGAGCCGGGGATCTTCAATCGATACCTAGGTACCATTGTTGTGAATGGCCGTAGCCTCAATGATGGCTTCGAGTCAGTAAAGGTTGTCTCTATGCTGAGGTGGATTCCCGCAAGTCAGCTGTTACCCGCTATATCAGAGCACCCTTGACCAGCTTGACCAGCGCTGACTGTATCCTAGCTAGGTATTCATTCTGCTTGACTCCGCAATCTGAAAGACCTTGAGGCTTGTCCCAAGGAGGCAGAGGTCCCCAGCATCGTTCAGTACAACAGTGGATCATCTCGGCATTTTCCCCAATGTCGGAAGAGCTTGACCGTTATCTGGTCTCTCGGGATCCGAGGTGAAGTTGGTACACCACACAAAGAGCTTGAAGGGGACCTTCAACATGAATTGGATCACGGGACCCAAGGTGTTGTCCATCATCGAAACAAGTTTAAACTTGAACTTCGGCATCACCTTGAATCAAAATCATCAACTACCCTACATGCCGAGCTGTACGTACCTCAAGTGTGCTCCATAAACCTCACTTCCAGAGACTTCGGATCGACAACCCTCAACGCATTGAGATCGGAGACTATCACCTCGAAGTGCGCTCATAGAAACTACTAAGAATATCAGGCTCTCTTCTAAGACAAATGCATTCACGTCGTACGAAGTACCAACCACTCAAATTCAAATTCCATCAACATGGCAACGAGTCTCGTTCCATTGTGGCATTGGAGTTTACTTTCCACAGACGCTGATATTCATTTTCCGCATGTAGATAGCTGGGGGGGTGATGGAAGTTCATACTTTTGGGAGTCTTGTGTGTTTTGTTCGTCTCTGGTCTCGATAAGTGCTGACTTGGTTCAATAGAGTAACGAGCGATTGTCTTCGAGCACTACCCGCGCTCAGTCTCTCTGGCATTCGATGTCAGTGCGTTGATGGTTCTGGTCTTCCCTTTCTTTCTCTTTTAGCCCATTCTCAAATTGGATCGTGGGTTCTGAACAATACACAGAACCTGGAACAGATTGCTATAAGACGGCGCTTGACTCAATGAGTACACACTGGCATTGTGGCGATATCCCCGCGGAGGCTTAACCCTTCGGATCGGAAATCCATTTGACGGTCCGAGCCAAGCAGCAAACCGACTGCCGAAACTCTCTTCTGATTGGTCAGAATGCGAGTTCCTGTCTCGGGCGGATCCCACAATCCCGCTCCCACATCCCGCATCCCCTCGGCGACACGGAGCTTTCCGGTCGTGCAAAAGCCCTCTTTGCGGCGCCCCTCCCAAGCCCGATTCCCGAGTTGGCGGTTCTACACTATCTTGCTTGCGAGATTGGAACTCCAACCGAAGGCGCAACAGGGCGGAAGCAAGCCCAAACACATCACGCCACGACTCGCAGCCGATTAGGATATTGAGCGAATTCCCACAGCCGCAAGTGTCATCTTCCGACATTTTTTGTTGACAGTAACGCTGCACTGCAGGCAATCCCGTATCGGCACCCAAGCCCATCCCAAATTTCCAGATCGGTCGCCCGTCTGCCGGTGCCTAGCGAATGTCAAGCTGTGTCTGCCCTTGCACCTGCGGAGCACTTTGCCCTGCAGTGGCAGCAATGCACACCTCCGCGCTGAGCTGAGGGCTGCCGTCTGTCAGTTGATGTGGCTTGTCAGATGCCGCAGGCTATCCGCGGGCCAGCCCCTGATGGAACGCGTGGGTTGCATGTGTGCCGCGTACCAGAGAGGACAGAAGGACAGAAGTAGAACAGGTAATAAGCGGCGTGCGCCGTGCATGCCAGGCAGGGAGATACCAGTACTCGTATCTCCTGCTCCAGCAATTGGATACACGAAAAAAAGCCAGCACACGTGGCATAGCGAACGCGTTTGCATGGAAAAGGTGCGGAAGGGAGGGGGAGGGGCTGCGCCTGCCGCAGCGTGTTGGGCTGCCAAGCGACAGGGTAGGGAGATCGTGGGGGGGTTGAGACCCGGCTGGACGGTTCTAGATCGCGAGCCATGGATGCAGGTGTGAACCGAGGGGGAAGACACCCTGGTCGGGATAAGACCACCTGGATTCCGTCTTCCGAGATTAGAATGGAACTCGTCGTATTTTTGTCGAGCGGTGAAATGTGTTGAGGCTGAAGATATGTTTTGGTCGATTTTGGGTGATGGAAATGTGTGGTTCGGGGCATCGAATTCAGGGGTTTCAGTGGGTGAAAGCTGCCCGATAAAGTGTCTTGGCAGCACAACACCATGAATTCAACGGCCGGCAACGCTCAAGTGTTGTAGATCATAACATCGTGAGGTTTCATTCCATCTTCTAACTCTACATGTAATTACCTGCCAGTATCTAGGTCCGGGATTCAGCCCTTGAATTCCCCCTTGACAGAAATTGAAATCAATACGAGGCGCTCAACCTCTCCGCCTTCTCCAAGGCGAGCTCCAACTGCCTCGTCTCCTGTGTGATGGCCTCTCGCAGTTGACCAATATTCGCTTGCAATTTCAACGTTTCTCTCTCCAGCGCTCCGTGTTCGTGCTCCAGCAGCTTCATGCGCCGTTGCGACATCTCCTGGGCTTCAGACTTGCAGATGCGCCATGCCTCCCGTCGTATTTGCTCCGATGGGCTGATGGCGGAGTTCTTCCCCAAAGGAGTCATCATGTGACCGAAACGAGCCAAGAGCTGAGCCTCGTAGTCTCTCTCGGCGGAACTGAGCTTTGGCGTGATGGCAGTGTTTGGTTTACTTGCGCTTTTGCGCTTCGAAGAGGACTTGTCGCTCGTGGCTTTGCTCGACTTTTTTGGTGTTGGCTGAACGCTCGCTCGGCTCTTGGACTGGGAGGCGGTGGAAGCGGCATCGGAGCCGAGGTATTCACCCGGCGAAGCTGGCGCAGTGGAGGAGACTCTGGCCGTGGACGGGGAGTAGTAATCGGTGCGGTAGTCCGAATAGTTGCCGGCATTGCTGTGGTCGGCGGAGACGCTTCGGCTTATCGGGGGGCGGTTGTCGTAGCTTGCCGGTTCTGAGTAGGCCGATAGTGATGCCTGGTCGCTCAGACCCCAGTTGCTGTTGGAGGAAGAGAAGCCGGTGGAGGACATGGGTTGTGTCATGGTCGAATATGTGCTGGCTGAGGAGGGGTTGACTGATGGAGTCCATGCGTTGGACAGCCCATCATAAGCCGACCAGTTCGTGGTCTCGCTTGAGGAGCAAAACAGACTTGGGTCTTGTTCTGATGTTGAAGTGTAGGCCCATGAGTTGTCATATTCCCCCGTGGGACCAGAGGTCATGATCGAGGGGTACTGGTATGTTGTGCTTGTCCACGAGGGCAAAGCAGCCGAGTCTGAATACATGGGGGCACTAGACATGGTAACCTGAGTCTCATGTTAGAGTCCTGTTATGTTTTTTAGCAACAAAAGGAAACACGCTTACCATGTCTGTGTCGAGGTGCAAGTCGTCAAATTGCCTTTTATGAGGCATGTTGGTGTGCATGGTGTTTTGTGCAAAGAATTGCACAGAAAGACAAGTAGACGGGCTTTAATAACAGCCAAACGCGTTGCAATCGCGATGGTGCTGCGTTCTGACGACAGTGACGTCGGTGCCCGGGTGTTGATGAAAGAGGTTGTGATTGGCGCTGAAAATGACGTGGGGCTACGTCTTTTGCGACGGGATTTTGGAGGCGGGACAGAAGATCGTGAACGACATCATCCCCCAACCCAACTGGAGAGGCAAAGCGAGAGAGCGATTAAATAAAGAAAAAATGAGATAGGGTGTCATCGCTGCCTTCCTGACCATCCGCCAAATGCGATCACGATGTAGGAACTCTACCAAGCACAAAAGACCAGTCTCGACAAAGCCACCAAATCGCAGCGCACCGAAACATACATTTCCGACAACGTGCAGGGGCTTCCTGCAGGCCGTCCCATTGGGTCTTGGCGCCGCCGGGCATGCCGTCGGTGCGTGGGCGCCACCTCCGCGGGAACGTCGAGCTAGTTTTTCAGCTGCCTGCATGGCGGCATCGCGTCCGGCACTCATCAGGGTCCTTGGATTGGCTAAATGCCATGTGGGAAATCCGTGTGGCGCTCAACATGCACGAAGATTGTGCTTGCGACACCGCCATCCGACGGCCGCTGGGAATTTTGCTGCCTGAGATTGGCATGGGAGAATAGGATGACAGGTCCCGAGACAGTGGTCTGCCATTCCAGCGGTGCGGGACGGCGGGCGGGGACGGCATTCTCCTCTTCCGCGCCATGGTGGGATCCCCCCACATTCCACCACGAGGAGGCGCAGGTCAGGTAGGAAAGAAGAAGCGAGTATCAGTAATCAGTTTTTTCTCATGCTACAAACATATTGGCGCATCGTATGAGGGTTGAGGTGCGGCTGCAAGCTTAGCTTGAGAAAAGGGGCAGCCGTTCAGGAAATCGAAGGGTTAGGGTTGGAGGATGAAGCTATCGCCACATGGATCTACCCGCCACTGCTAGCCTCATGCAGATCCGTTGGGCGAGGCGAGACGGAAATAGAAAGCTGCGCAACGCTCAGTTTGTTTTGTGCCCGCGATCGGCGTTGTCCGTTCAGCTCCTTCTTTTACTTGTGTCTTAGCATGTTGGCATTTTCAGGCTGGCGTCCTCGAGCTCACCACACTCCTCAAAAACTGCAACACCGAACGTTTGCTTCCCGCCTTACCCCAGTGGTGTTTTCTCAGGTGCAAAGAATCCCCCAATGTGACTCAAGACAGTGTCCCTCTTTGAGCACCTACATGTAGGTAGCCAACTTGTGCTTCATCCACGGCAGGATGCTGTGCCAGTGTGCTCCAAGTCGTGCTTCTCTCATATCGCAATCCGAGAGGGGTAGGCCCCTTCAGAGAGGCCTGTGTCTGTGGCCCATGGCCCGAGAGGGGAAGGCAGGAAGGGAAGGCGCGACTCGACCTGAAGAGCCGCAAAAGTCTAAATCGTTAGCTCGGAGGTTGCCTGATTGCTTGCGATTGCGCAAAAGGAACGTCTCCATTCTCCACAGTATTGACATTTTCTGCATCGTTATGAAGCCCCTGAGGGTCACTCTCGCTGTCTTGATACCGCTGGCCGCATCCGTCAAGCCGCTTGTCGACGTCAACAACCAGTACATTGGCCAGCCACTTCCCAACGGCATCACGCAATGGCTTGGAATTCGCTACGCGGCACCTCCTGTAGGAGAATTGAGATTTGCGCCTCCAGGAGATCCTACGTACGACCCAGAACCCAAACAAGCAAACAAGGTCAGCAAATTGCGCTTCCTCCCGCTTCCGAAAAGAACGCTTGCGCTCCTCAGCTAGCCGCTGACGATCGACCCAGCATGGGAAGATTTGCCTCAAGACGGGCGAGAGAGCGAACACGACCGAGACATCAGAGGACTGCCTTTTTCTTGACGTTTATGCGCCAACGTGGGCAGCACGCGAGTCACAACTCCCCGTCTTTGTCTTCATACAGGGCGGAGGGTTCAACGCGAACGCAAACCCGAATTTGAACGGATCAGGACTCCTCGAGGCTAGCAACAATTCTATTGTCTTCGTCACCTTCAACTATCGGGCTGGGCCATACGGCTTCCTCACGGACGGCCAGCACGTCACAGCCAACAACGGGCTCCGAGACCAGCGGAAAGCTCTCCACTGGGTACAAAGGCACATCGCAGAATTTGGCGGCAACCCGGCCCATGTCGTGATTGGGGGCGCCTCGGCTGGCGCGGCAAGTATTGCTTTGCACCTAACTGCGTACGGGGGAAGAGATGACGGCTTGATTCATGCGGCGGCAGCTGGATCGGTCTCGTTTGGAATGATGCTTACAGCGAGAGAGTCCGCATACCAATACAGAAATCTCCTTGTTCGCCTCGATTGTGCAGGCCATGACCCGCTTGCCTGTCTGCGTTCGAAATCGGTCGCCGAGCTTCAGAAGAAGAATGTCAATGATCCCTACCCAGGAGCAACGAACGCCCCCTTATTCATGTGGGGCCCTGTCATCGACGGGGATCTCATCACAAAACTCCCATACGAAGCATTCCGTGATGGCCAATTTCTCAAAGTCCCTGTCATCTTCGGCGATGACACCAATGGTGGGACAGTGTTCACCCCTGTCATGACGTCAACAAGGAGCGAGAGCAACCGCTGGTTGATAAACCAGTTCCCGAATCTCGGAATCGAACAGCTACTCAGGCTCAATGAACTCTACCCAAACTCCAACGAAACAATGTGTCCGGAAAAGGGGTGTTGGTGGCGCCAGCTCAGCGATGTGTACGGCGAGATGCGTTACATGTGCCCCGGACTGTTTCTCAACAGCGCATTGGCCCGCTATGGTGTTGAGGCTTCGTACGCCTACAGGTGGAATGTCGAAGATCCCGAAGAAATGTCTGTAGGCATTGGTGTCCCTCATACGGTCGAGGTTAGCGCCTTATTCGGTCCTGAAAACGTGGAAGGAAAATCGCCAGCAAGCTATTACTCCAACGGAACCAATGCGGGCGCGGTCCAAGCAATTCAGGGGTATTGGACAAGATTCATCAAAACGTTCAACCCAAACGACCAGGAATCCGACATTTTGACACAATGGGAGACTTGGAGCAAGAGGCCGTGGTCCCGTCTCCTCTTTGATACGGGTGGCGCAACAAGCATGGAAACAAGCCTTGAGGGCCTCAGGGAGAGGTGCGAGTATTTGGCCAGCATCGGTATCGCTTTGCATCAATAGTGAGGCAACTGGATGGTCTCCTGGTCGGATTTGTATCTGTTTTTCAGATTCCAGCATTCGCCTTCGTCCAATCAGATTCTGAGACTGGTTGCTTGTTCGAACAGGCAATTCGGTATATTTCAGCAAATCCTTCCAGGTTGTCGGTGTTATTATCACCCAAAGTGAGAAGCCGTTGTTGTCAAGAGAAATACGATGAACAGTCTATCCAGAGCATTCATGTTGATGTCAAGCATTGTGCAGATATGGTCAAGTCAAAGACACCGTGACAGCTATTTCACTCTGAGCTGCGCCACGATGGAACAAATGGAGCGTTACTTCGGCGAACGGACGTTTCGCCAAAGAAACATGCGGAGATTGAAGGTCCGCTCCCCTCGGGGCACGAAGCTGAAGGGTAACATTTTGAAGGCCACTTGCAGTCCACAAACTTGTGATCAAATCTGTCGAGATTTTCGTGCTGACACCACACAGCATTGCGTGTCCGTGGTAGTCGAGATTAGTCCATTTCCGGCACCCGGGTTTGGCTCTACCGGCCCCACGATCGCCAATATTGGATTTCGGCGAGCTCGGCTCCTGGGTTAGCATCAATGCGCGCGACCAGGTAGCGACCGTGGGGCGTTGATACAACATCGCTCCACTATTTGGGATGTTCTTTGCACAGCAGATGACGAAAGCCGGGGACGCTGAGGTTGCAACGGGACCCAAAGGGCAACACTTGCTTGGATGGCGTTGAGATATAAGAGCTGGCAGCAACCCACAGGTTAGATAGATGCTGTTCAACCACGTCCAAGCAACAACAACATGCGGTCTTCTGTTCTCGTTGGCGCTTTTGCCACTGGTGCTATCGCGCAGGGCGGAGCATGGGCGCAATGCGGTGGCAACAACTGGCCAGGGCCATTCACTTGCGTCTCTGGCTACACTTGCGTTCGTATCAACGAGTGGTATAGCCAATGTCAACCGGGCGCTGCCGCAACGACAATGACTACGACAACAAGAGCCACGACCTCGGCGACCACGACATCCAGGACCTCCGCAACAGCGTCCGCCACATCGGTTCCTGGAAAGTTCAAATGGTTCGGCATTAACCAATCTGGCGCCGAATTCGGGGAGAAGGTGTACCCTGGAACTTGGGGCACCGAGTTCATCTTCCCTTCCAAGAACGCCATCCAGCACCTCATTGGTCAGGGGTACAACGTCTTTCGCGTTTGCTTCTCCATGGAGCGTCTAGTGCCCAGCACCATCACCGGCTCCTTCGACCCCGGCTACCTGCGAAATCTCACTGATACCCTTAATTTTATTACGAATGCTGGTGCCTACGCTATCCCCGACCCTCATAACTATGGCCGCTATTACGGCCAAGTCATCACCTCAACCTCCGACTTCAAAACCTTCTTCATCAACTTCGCCGGGCAATTCTCCTCAAACTCACGAATAATTTGGGATGTAAACAACGAATTCCATACGATGTCGCAAGACCTCGTCCTCCAGCTCAACCAGGCGGCAATTGACGGTATCCGTGCTGCGGGTGCCCGATCTCAGTACATTCTTGCGGAGGGCAACCAATGGTCGGGAGCTTGGTCCTGGAACGTCACGAATAACAACATGGTTGTTCTTACCGATCCGGAGAACAAGCTCATTTATCAAATGCATCAGTATCTTGATAGCGATTCTTCCGGCACCAACGCCAACTGTGTTTCGGCCGATATCGGTGTTCAGCGCGTTGTTGGTGCCACGGCGTGGCTTCGGGCGAACGGGAAGCTGGGCCTTCTGGGCGAGTTTGCCGGCGGTGCGAATCCGCTGTGCAAAACCGCTGTGACGAGGATGTTGGATCATCTTAGGGCCAACAGTGATGTATGGCAGGGTGCTCTTTGGTGGGCTGGCGGTCCATGGTGGGGACCGTACATGTTCTCGTTTGAGCCGGCTGTGGATGGAAATCCGGCTGGCACTGGGTATTCTTACTATAATGATTTGCTCAGGGGTTATGTTGCTTAGGGAGGTGGCCCCGGCAAGGTCAATGGTTGTATGAGTTGATGAACTGGGTGTGGCTACACCCTGCGAGCCGTTCGCATTCTTGAATGTACACTTTCTTTTGTTCATCCTGGCGCTTACCACGCTGGTAAAAGGTCTGAATTGCATCGGAGAGAACCTGATTGCTGTCTTTTGAGCCCTCGGTTACACCACAGGAGGCATCTGATGTGTTGTAGAGGGGGTCCGAGACCGTGTGCAGTGCAAGATGGAATGCATTCGAGAAGGCATGCAACACATTTGAAAAGACATCCATTACATCTTGAAATTGATATGTCTTGTAAGGCATCAGCAGGATTCTTCAGAGCCTCGGGTACATCGCGGAACGCCTTGGAATACCCGCTTCAAGCCAGGGTATTATTCATTGTTGCAGCCAGATATCTGCCTTATCTACAAACGCCTGATTTCACGGTCCATGTGGAAAGGCGTCGCCTTGTCAACAGAGGCCGGTTGCAACCTTTACACGAGCCCCTGACCTGAAGTTCAACACGTAACGTGTGGGACCAAAGGCAGATATCATGGATCAAGACTCGTTTGTCTATGCCTGCTCGGGGACATTAGACCCTCATACCTCCTCCCCCTGACTCCTATGCTCTCAACCCAGCTGAAACTCACATACACCAAAGATAAACCCTCACGGCAACTTCGTCATCGGCAACTCCACCCTCGACAAAACCTCCGTAGTCGTCTCCGTCACAGTAACCCACTTCGTCTCCGTTGTCGTCGCCGTCGTCGTCCACCCCGGCCCCAAGGGTGTCGTAGCCGAGCTCAAACTGGAGCCTGAACTCGCCTCCGACTCCACGATCTCAACCACCGAGCTCGAACTCGAACTCGTCGACACCACCTCCTCGGTCTTCGCCGTCGTAGAGGACGCAACACTCTCATACCCCCCTCCGCACTTCCTCCACGTAAACACCCACTGCAAGCTCGTCGCATCCACGTACCCCATCGGAAGCCTAATTTCCCCCGTCTGCGAGGGCGCTTCACTGGTAGTCGCAGACCCGGATGGAGAATCAGAGCCTGAGGGCGTACAAGCGTCATCGCCGCTAGCAGTCTGCGAAGATGACGGCTTTGGCGATGCCCACGAAGGGCGAGATATCTTTGGGGGTTGATGTTGCGTCATGGAGATGGTCTGGAGCCATTCGCTTGCCGTGTTAGGGTTGGTGCTCGGGGAGGGAGAGAGGCTGGTGATCGAGGACTCGGGTGACGGGAGTGGTGAAGGAGGGCGGCTGATGTCGTGGGCGTCATTGTGCGGCTGTGTATTGGCTGCGGTTGCGAGGATGGAAAGGGTGATGGCCGGGCGTGATAACTTCATCTTGATGCTATTCCCACTGGCTGATTGATGCGAGAAAAGTCCTTTCCTCCCCTGCGCAAGTGGAAACTCGCCGGAATTATACCCTAAAGCAAGCTCGAGCTCGGGACATGCCGCTCAAGATGGCGGAGAAAGCCCTGTGACTCGTGAATCGTTGCCTAAATATAGCCAGGAACGGGCGTTCATGCCGGGTAGAGTAATAAGAGTGCCTTTTATGACCAGCGCCGGCTTCTTGTAGGCCCGCTGGACAAAGCGGCTATAATGACAAGCCGGCACGCCTTCGCCCATAGGCCTCTCTGAATCCTTCCGAAAACATAACCAAGACGCGGCGCTACTCACCAGATAAGTCGGGGAGCAAATCTTGGTTCAAAATTAGGTATATTATGCAATGCTTTTGGTCCACGGAAGAATCTAAACCCACGGAATATTAACTATTAAATACATCCTGCTTTAATAGTGGGCGTTGCATCCCAACAAAATATGCGCTTTTCCTGGTTGGCACCAGGCGCAAGGAGGCCAATGAGGTTGGTGATTGGGTTACCGGCCATGACCTCCTCGGCAATCTCGGGGATGTTGATGGTGGTGTTGGCCCAGGCGTTGATGGCCCATTGATCGGTAGGGTAGCCGTCATTGTCGTATCGGGGACGGATGGCAGGCGGCAGAACCCAGGAGCAGTCGGTGAGGTTGTTGATGTTGTAGACACCAAGGAGACTCAGACGAACGTATTCGCGGGCGTAGTCATTGTTCCAGTGCTGCTGGCCGCCGGGACCGGCGAAGGCACGGAACTCTGGGTAGATGCGGGGATCCTCGGAAAGAACAATGTCGCTGCGGAGGGTGAAGACACGCGGCGGGGCACGGCCAGAAAGAGTCTCGCTGTAGAAGAGGGTATCCCAAACGCCGGGGGTGCTGTCCTGGGGGTCGCCGAAGCGCGAGGGGTCGACGAATCGCTGCTGGCTGGTCGAGTGGGCGCCGAGAAGAGCGGCGAGGCCATAGGGTTGGATGGTCTTGGCGCGGAAGAGCTCGATGAGAGTGTCGGCATCAGCGTCCACCAAGGGAAGGAGACCGTCCTGGCAGGGGTTGGAGTTATCGGGCCGGCCGACGAAGGAGCGGATACGGGGACCGCTGTGAAGTGTTAGCTTCAGTCCGAACAAAGTTGGCGGTTCAAAGGTGGATGCTTGCAGGGGGCAGACAACGGTGGCAACCGTGGCCGCCATCTGGATCAGATCGGCCATGCCGACGCCATAACTCTCCCACTTGCTGTGCCAGATCTTCATCTGCTCGATGATCTCCTGAAGGCCGCCATTGAGCAGGCGCTGAGATTCCTCAGGGGCCAAGACGATGGATCCGTCGGCACCACCAGACTGGCCGGTGAATTTGGACCAGCCGGCTGCGTCGTGGAAGCCGAGACGGATGGCAGCGCGAGCAGGGTTGGTGCAACGGCCCGAGGGGCCGCGGAAGAGACGCTCCATCTCGTCTGCAATGTACCACCACACGCAGCAGGTGTCCTGTTGGCACTCGTACGAGTGCAGGGGCGGCGCGTTGCGTATCTGGTCCGTCTCGCCTGACTCGTAGCCGAGGATGATGTTGCGGACAAGGGCGCCGATGTTGCTGAGCTCGTGGTCTTGAAGCCACTCCAGGTCGCCGATGAGCTCGACCGACTCCTTGCAGTCGGCGTTGGCAGCAGCGGCCCTCTCAGCGCGCTTCAGCACATTCTGGAACGTCGCAGTCATGCCGGGCCATGACAGAGCGCCCTGCGCGAGGGCGCAGGTCGCTGCAACTCGCGAGAACTTCATGATTGTCTTGGCGAGTGACAACGGGTGTGATGTCGGCGGCGGCTGATGCTGCTGCTGCTGCTGCTGCTGCTGCTGCTGCTGCTTTTGATGATGATGGTGAGATTTTCGTCGTCAGGAACAGCACTGTGGGCTAGGTATATACCACATGCTCGGGTCGCCACAAGCTTTACCTAGCAAATAGCCCAGTGGGGGTCTCCGCGCCCCTCTTTTCCACCTTGCGAGCGCCTCGCCCGGACACGATGTCGTCGACACAGCATCGAATCGTATCCGCGATTCCGTAGCGAAATCTGAGGAAGATGTGGAGAGGTTAGCCTGTGTCCGAAGAGAAAGAGTTCAATCATCGCTGCGAGGCGCCCCTGGCGTCGAGGACCGGCGCGACGGAGACGCCCATGCCGCGAATAGCCGTCATGCATAATTCCACCATGACCTCTTGCGACGCGCTGATTGGCCATCGTCAAGCTAACCATCGTGCTAGAGATGGCGTTCGGCGTGGAGTTGGGTCAGGAGGTGGCGTTGAGCCCCCAACTCTAATTTTGAGGTTGGAACCAGGTCCAGTCTCTGCAAGAGACACGCCAGCACAAGGTACTGATAATGCACCAGGGTGCTGGAGTGTAGCACTTCGATGCCCTGGCAGCCCGAAAATAGCCAAGATTATGGAAGAATCTCAGCAGCTGGGCCCAGACGCAGCCTCGAGTGGGAGCAAATGTATCCAAGCCCTCTTGTTGTTAATATCCAGAAAAAGCCCCCCCCCCCCCTCCCGCCTCGCGTTTCCCCCCAGTGGTATCCAAAGGAGAGGAGTCCCGAAAAAGATTGAAGAGAACTTCGAAAAAGACATGCCATCATTGCCGCAGCTCCAGCCAATTCAAAGAATATTCAAGCCATGCTGTCACCCCCCGAGGAGAGATCATCCAGCTTCGATCTGGGGAAGAAAAGAAGAAGAAAAAGAGTTGAAGCTGGGACACGAGCCCTTGCTTTATAGATATTCAGGGCGGTCTGTGCACGGGTGTGAATTTCTTCTCTTGGCGTGTCCGCCGGGCATTGTCGCCTGGTCATTGTTGAGAAATCGTGGGTGATGATTGGAAGTTTGGGGTGGTGAGACGCGGCAGCGAGACGGCAGAGCGCCGTGAGGTCTCGAGAGCGTCGCCGATTCCTGACTTCCTCCAAACACCGCACTTTTTGGTATGGCTGCTATTTTGGGGCCATGACATTGTGTAAATCTCAGTGAGTGTGATGTTGATGAGGATAGCACGATGTGATGAGATGTAGGTAGGTAGGCAGAGCCAGGTCAGCACCCCCTTTTCCCCCTGAGACGTCGCTCTAATTTTCCTCGAGGGCTGGGGATTGACTGAAACGTCGAAAACTCTACTCATACCCAAACTCTGCGATCCGTGATACAAATCAATTCATGGAGGATTGTTAACTTCAATTATCTCTTTCCTTGCTTGTGATTTCAGATACGACATCCCGGCCATCAACGACTGCTTTCGCTTCCCCCTTAAGGTGGCAATGCTATGCTCTCAATTGCCTTTTCTATGGTCGCTTCACTGAGATTTGTAGGGGCCCTCTACTTTTCATTTGCGGGACGCCTTAAACAGATCTCACCAGAGCAAGAGTTGCGTAGGGTTATGGGGAGATGAGAACCCCCACAAACCCGATATCAGGAACCAAGACCAACTTCAAACCCACAATACCTACTTTCCCACCATGACTGGTAAGGACCCTTCGGCTTTTCAAGTCTCTTTCTGACCACGGAGAAACGGCACCGGCAGACAAGTTTCTCCAGCGGCCAAAACCGAACCATTTCCGAAAACCCAATCACCCCCCCATCGATTTAACAAGATGACGATCAAGCTACGCTGCTCCCTCACCAGCTTAGGACATCAACCTACTTGGCAAGTATTTAAGGCTATGGCTGAGAGAGGGGCCGTCCAGTGCGGTTGCGACTCTGCGGTGGTGTTGGAATTTATCCGATTCGCGCGCTTCCAGCTTCCCCAGATTCCCAGAATGATCACTTCACCCAGCGCCGCATCATCTCGGGCTGAATGCAAGATTCGCTCCTGAGCCGGGGAAATAGAAGTCTGAACCAGCTTCCAGAAGATGGCCAGCTCTCTCAGGTGACGACGAGGGAAAACGTTTCGGCAGATGAAGTCGGCAGTTGAACCTGTCCATCGACACTGAACACGAACCAAAACGACAAGACGGAGCCAAAAGCTCCTATATAAACATGCAGCCGCATCCTCCTCCAAAAGTTCACCAACGGCCTCACACTCACTCACCGACCCACCGACGCCGTCAAGATGGCTTCCGCATCCCGCCCCCTGAGCTGGGTCTTCACCCTCCTCTCCCTCCTCCTCCTGACCCCCTTGATCGCCGCCGACACCGCCGGCTGCGGAAAGGCTCCGACCATCACCTCGGGCACTCGCACCCTGACAGTGTAAGTCAACCTTCCCCTTTTCCCTCTTCCCTCTCACCCTAACCCCTTTCCCACAAACACCACCTCTGACCACAAACATCCCAGCAACAACAAATCCCGCCGCTTCATCGTCCGCCTCCCCAACAACTACGACCGCACCAAGCCCCACCGCCTCATCTTCGGCGTCCACTGGCGCGACGCCGACTTCCAAGCCGTCGACGGCGGTTCCGCCCCCTACTACGGCCTGCGCAACCTCGCAACAGGCAACTACAGCACCATCTTCGTGTCGCCCGACGGGCTCAACAAGGGCTGGGCCAACAGTGGCGGCGAGGACATCCTCTTCTTCGACGCCATCATCAAGCAGCTGTCGGATGACCTGTGCATCAACGAGAAGCTCATCTTCAGTCTGGGATTCAGCTACGGCGGCGCCATGTCGTACAGTCTTGCATGCTCGCGACCCAAGGTGTTCCGGGCCGTGGCGGTGCTGTCGGGTGCGCAGCTGAGCGGATGCAGCGGTGGGACGGACCCGGTGGTATGTTTGCCCTGTGTTTTTGTGTGCAAGACGAGAATAAAGTGGCTGACGGGGACGGAAACAGGCCTTCTACTTGCAGCATGGCGTTCGCGATAGTGTTCTCAATGTTCAGATGGGCAAGCAGCTCCGCGACAACATGCTCAGGAGGAACGGCTGCGCGAGCAAGAACGCTCCGGATGTGGCGAGGAACAGCCGGTCAAAGGCCAAGACCGAGTACTCTTGCACGGCCGGATACCCCGTCACGTATATTTCCTTTGACGGAGACCATACCGCCCTGCCAAACGACTCTGGAGGTGACGGTGGCGCAAACAGCTGGTCCATCAGAGAGGTGGACACCTTCTTCAAGCAGTTCTCGTGAACGCGTCTGGGGTACAGGGTACGCAGGAATCATTGCAGGGAACTCGCTTTTCTGTAACCGGCCTCAGCAAACCCACAGCCAAAATCTAAGAATCAGAAACCCAGTTTTCACATCAATCTCTTCCAACGCCTTGCCATCATGCGACTTTCCTGTCTACAAAGACAGACTTGGGAGGCTTTCATAGCTCATCACACGTCTCTTCTCGATGCCCTCAAATACCTCGTCGCCGACGCCTGCGTCAAGGGCCCAGTGTAGAAGTGACGGCCGTGAGTGAACCAAAATCCAACCGCAAACGTCATGACGAACACAAAGACCACGACAGCGTAGTTCATCTGCAAAGGTCAGTTTCAGCATGGTTCCATCGGACTTCCATTCTCCATCGGAGAGATACAAGTGTTTCACTCACGTTCTCTGGCGTCACCGGCAAGTTCGTTGGGAAGAAAAAGATCAAGGCCATGAAGCCATTCCAGCCAATAGCGATCAGGTTCGCAATGGTACTCCAGCGCCCAAGATGCCATGGTCCAGGCTCAAATCTGCCATATATCAACTTGCACGCGATCGGTATAACGTACGAGACGTTGAGTGCTACGGTGCACACGTTGAACACCGCGCTGATGGCTGTGTTGCTCGCAAGGCCCAGCAAGTTGACTGTAATTTCCAGCGCGGCATAGATCCAAACAGAAGCGATGGGCGTCTGGGTGCGCTTCGAAATGCGCTTCCATATATTTGAGAACGGCAAAAGGTCATCGCGTGCGAGCGCAAAGATGGTGCGGCTGCCGGACTGGAGCCCTGGGATGGCCACCATGTTCATGACCAAGAACCCGCAAAGGGTGAAGAAGATGGCTGGGCCGCGGCCCATGGCGTTGAAGAAGAGCTGGGCAACCTGCGATGCACGAATGCATGGTCAGTGGAACTGGGTCAGAGCTCTGTAACATCATGCCACGGCGCCGGACTTACAGGTTGCCCGCTCTGGCTGTGAATGAGATCCATGGGGTTACCCATGCACAGGACAAGTACAAGGTTGAACACGAAGCCGATTATGTAGGTGAAAGTCGTGGCATTTGCAATGGCCTTGGGTATCACTCGTGAGGGGTCTTTGGATTCCTCGGCAATCCTAGTCCTGCTGTTAATATTTCACCGTACCCCTATTCTGCCTTGGAACAGGGCCCTTACCGTGCAGTACTATCAGCGCTCGTCATAATCCAGGCCGGCGTCAGACATCCAAACAGGAATGCGAATCCTGGTGGCGACCACCCAGAGGTGGGCTGAAAGTCTGTGAACGCGTACTGGAAGGTGTGTTTTTCCCTTTTCTGAGCCAAAAGTGTCGCGCAGGCGCCGACCAGGACACTAACATGGAATACGACGTAGCCGCTTGACAGCCGGTTCAGCCAGACCGTTGGGAGTGTGTTGATGGATGCATGGAAGACGGTGAGGAGGGCCATCACTGCCACGACATGGTTCGTGGTTGGGATGAACGAAAAGTTGGAGACGATCGAGATGGCTGCCAGCAGCAACTGACTTGACGCGTACTCCGTAGCTGCGCTCCCCGTCACGGTTCCCACGAGATTGATGTAGCCTGCACTTCGTCAGTTGGCTTATCGACAGCATTGCTTCCCAGACTTACCTGCGATCCAGCACAAGAACGCCACTTGGTTATCGGGAGCCAAGAACTTCAGGGTGAAGTACATCGCCCCTGAGCTGGGATAGGCCGAAGAGATCTCGGCGATGCTCAGAGCCAGAGCCCATGCACCAGCACCGCCAATCACCCAACTCCACATGATGGCCGCCGCGCCACCAGCCTGGAGCCCGTATATCCATGTCGACATGAGGGTCCCATAGACTCCGGAGATGCTCATCGCAAAACTGAAACTCGACCATGTTGAGAACTCGCGCTTGAAGACCTGCATAGTGTCAGTGATCCAGCTGGAAGGAGAATGTAGGGTGAAGCAACCTACAGGCTTATATCCAAGCGCTTCCAATGTCTTGTCTGCCTCATCCAACGTGTCGTCCCCTGACGAAGAGGTTGGCGTGGAGTCTCCCGGTGTCCTGCCCAAAGGGCGCTGGGAAATGCTTGGCATCTTCTCCGCAGCTTCCATGGTCATTGTGCTCCTAGCTGCCACAAGGGAAGGTCCTGACGGGTGTCTCCTTTCCACGGAGGTTGAGGTTGTCGAAGCTGTTTAATATGGCCCTTTAATATTTGTGGCGGATCGTGATCTTGCACTCCCTCTAACCGACATGGATCAAGCACACCTGTCACTGCGCCAACATTGCTGGTTTCCGATGACAAACAGGAAATCCGAGATACCACTCGAGTAACGGGACAACTGTTCCTTGCTCTCCGTGAGGAACAGTGATCCTGCAGTAATCCTCTCATGACGTGACACTTGCAACATTTGCAATGCGGGGCTCGGTCGTTGTTGTGCTGCAGGTTCCGCGTCTGAATACCACCAGTGTGGCGTGACGATGTTGGGACATTGTAGATTGCATCTGCACTCTGCGCGCCGGTTCAGAGTTGTCACAGCGGTCAGTCATGGTTGAGGACACATCCGTTGTCGGCAATCTGTGGCTAGCAGCACTCTCGGATCCTGACCCGCGCGTTCGTTTGCCGGAGGTTGGAAGCAGCGAGGAGGCCATCTTAGCGTTGGAAGGGTGACAAGACGGATGGTGGTTCGCGTTGGCAATGTGAGATATGACATGCAAGCAGTGAGCGCTTGCAGGTGGTGTTGGCGGGCCAAGCGGTGCGAAGGTTCAACCAATCGCCAGGGAGCACCCTGGTTGTCTCCCCTTGGCTCCATGGACAAGATGTAGGGTCTTTGAGGGACTTGGTAGCAAGGATATCAGCCGTAAGTCGTCGTCAGCCCCCAGGAACATTGGATCATGGCCCCTTACTCCAGCTCTTCTCCTCGCTCGGGCTTCTGCCGACGGCCCGACCCCGGCAACGATCCCGAATCAGAGCCTTTGGCTGCAAGTTTTATGCATCCCGCTAGCTTAGCTGCTTGCGTCGACTCTAGCTCCCGCCGGTGCCGGTTCCCCCACCAATGCCCTCTTGGATGGACTCTCTGTGCATCCATTCGACCAATTGTGTGTCTGTCGCGTCGTTGACGGACGTCGGCCAGCCAGTGTTTTCTTCGATTAGACCATCCGCCTGCTCGGCCTATCAGCCGCTGTGAAATTCGAGGGCGACTCGGGGCTATCCGGGTCGTGAGGCCAGACCGGTCGACAAGCTTGCCAAGGGATCCAGAAAATCTGGATGTCCGCGTGATGGTGCCCGCTTCCGACCGCATACTGACGGGGGTTTAGCTACGGAACGAGATCGGCGCGCTTCCCAAGGAGAGTGACCGTCGGAATCGGTCGGCGGTCCGCGATGTTTGCGCAAAGGGCGGCTAGAACTCGAAGACTGGATGCGCCTCCGTGGGGGACTGCAAAAGAGGTGGTCAGCGAGATCCCAGGGATGAGTTCACGGGCGTGCTTCATACCCCTATCATCGGAGCTGCACGGTCTTGACGGAGAGACAAGCCCCTGCGCTCCTCATATGGATTGCTCCGGGTTTCGTTTCCGGGTCCTCTGGCCATCTGCGCCGACCCAAAGTGGCGGGGGTTGCACTGGGAACCAACAGTCAAGCATCCGCGGACTGGCTCAAGAAAACCGGCAGGGAGATATCAAAGTGCAGGAAGCATTGTTCAACACTCTGAGAGCACTGGGTACATTGCATCAGGAGAAAGAAAAAGCAAATCAGCGATCGATGGGGCGCTTGGGAGCCAGAATCCACTTTTGGTGGCGGGACGCACATGCTCCTTCCCAATGTGTTCGACTTGACTGCCAGACCATGGATGACAAAAAAGCTTCGAACAGTCCTCCACCTGATGAGAAGAAAGGCAACAGCATTATCTCAGTTGCATTGCGATTGGGCCTCAGGAGAGTCAGCACATCAAGCGGGAGTTCGAAACTTTCGATTTCCGACTGTAACCCCTTGGGTACACATCCTATCATACAGGTCCCAGCAATTGTCTGTGCAACACAATGCAACCTCTCCTTCCCCTTTCTCCCCCTTCGCATTGCCAAGTAGTTGGCGTTTTGTGCTATTGGCAAAGAGTCGCACGGCGTATGCATGACCGCCAAAGGAAGCCGGCATGTTCCCGTCCTTAGCTCGTCTTCCACTCGCCAGCATCCTTCACACCCTTCGAGACTGAAGCAGCCCCATTCTCGACGCCGGTTCCAACGTTGGCGAGACCATCTCCGAGCGGTCTGCCGAAGCCGCCAGTCGCCCCCGTGACTGTCTCGCCGAGCCCTCGCGAAGCTGCGCCCACGACGCCGCCGACTGTGTTGGTCAAACCCCCGACGGTATTTCCAACGGTGCTGGTGACCATCTTCCCAGCGCCAGTGATGCCGGTGTTCTTATCCTTGTTGTTCATTGTGGAGAGTGGTGGGAATCGGAATACGACGATGGAGGTATGTTGAAGCTGTTTCTGATATTGGAAGCCGACTTGTAGAATTGTCACAGAACAGAAGAACCCCTGAACCAGATGTTCTCGCCGACCCCTTATATTCTGGTATGGCATCATCGTCACCTTCGCGGTTGCTCGCTGGAAGCCTGTTCTGACGCCCCGCACTACGTCATTGCCGCCGTGCCCATGACCCCAAGCATGGCATTGGCCGTCTGAGGAGATGGGGCGCAGGGAATACTGGCTCGGCAACAAACGGCTCGAATACAGCGATGATTAGCCGGCGACGCGAAATCCATGGAAGAATGACGTCTGCCGCAAGAGCGATTCCGAGCCTGGGGTGACACAGCCTCTGGTCTGCACAAATCATCGGTTCAGGTCAGATTACGCAAAACCAGATAATGTTTCCAGCGCTCAGCTATTCAAGTTGCTAGTTCGCGGCTTGCCGGTACTCCTCAACGCCGCATCATTTACAAACAGCATGTCACTTGCAGCGTTGAAATACGCTTGCTTTCATAGATTGGCTAAATCCGTGCAAAACTTTTCGTTTCTCTTCCAGCGTATCTTCAACCAAGTTCGGGCACCCTGCGCTCATGCCAGCATGCCTTGGGCGGAACAGATATCTCACAACCTACTCCTCAGACTCCTGCCAGCCGTCCCACCTGTCCGTGATAATCTCTTCCCTTCCAGTCTTCTCGTACGTATCGCTCCCAAACCTCAGCGGCAAGCACTGCCCCTGACACTGCTTCACCCACGTTCCGTCCTCAGCTTCCCACTCCTGACACCCCTTTCGGCTCCCCGGCACACCATTCGGCCAGACATCCTCTCCACCCTATGGCAGTCAGCTAAACCCCCCCTTTTCACATCATCATTAAATCAAGAACAACAGAAACATTCACTCACAAAGAAACACTCCCTCCCCTCCCCACAAGTCCTCCCCGTATCCCACCCACACACATCCCCCTTCGGCAAACATATCCCCGGCCCGTCACAAGCCGGTCCACACGCACCGTCGTGCCGAGGGTCAGCGACACATTGCTCCACCGCTTCATTGCAATCATCCATTCTCCTCCAGCCCCCGCACAGCGTGTAGACCTTTTGCCGCGCGATATCGATGTCCTGACATGTCCCGCGGCACGGGGGACGACCAGAGTACTCGTCGATGCGCCAGACGGTGCAGTTTTGGGAGAGAGGGATGCAGGTTAGTGTGCCGGGGCAGTCGCCAATGTCGGGGCCGCAGGGGGAGTTGAGTTCGGGGAGGGGGTTGGGTTGGGGTGAAGTGGAAGGGAGGGCGTGGGAGAGGGTGAGGAAGTTGAGGGTGAGAATGATTAGGAGGTTCATTTTGGGTGGTTGGAGGTCCGGAAGCTGTGTTGCTCTCTAGGGAGCTGTTTGGTTGAAATGTCGGTGATGTCTGTCGTTGAGGAGGGTGTTTGGCTACTTACATATGAATGCCATTCGTTGGTCAGGGGGGTTGCTAGTGAGTGTCTAACTTTGGACCGGGTAAAGGCGTGTCCCTGGTTAACGACCTTTCAGTCCAGGGATATATTGACCCTGATACGGGATTGGGACGTCTAGCAGCGCCAGAGTAGCAATGCGTGCGGGGAATTGATTGGAAGAATTGCTGCTACCAGGTAACGTCTGCACCCACGGTTGAACTCGTTCCGCAACGCTCGCTTACAAGACCTTCATTCTGCTACAGATGATATTATCGATCGCCTATCTTGACTCTATGCAGCGTGTGGCAGAACCTGCATAGAATTCTGCGTTGCCCACAGCTTCTTCTGCCTCTCGTTGAACTGGATCATTTCGGCTTGACTCCTTGCCACACGCTCGTCTCGCTGTGCCCTCTTACGGCGGACCGCAAAGTAAACACCTCCTGCCGCGGCGCCGAGAATGAAGAAGGCGTGGAGTAGACTACATCGCATCAGTCAGTCCACTGCCATGTTAAGTATGCAATTTGAAGAGTAAACATCAAAAGGGCATCTGACCTGAAAACCATCATAAATATCATAACATTTCCGACATCCCCTGCCCATTCATATCTCGGACTTCCCGGCTGGGCACCAATGCCCCGATACACGCTGTACCCGCTCATGCTGATGGCGACAAAGCAAAACACACCAACGCCCGCCACAACGATATCAAAACACACAGCCACTGGGTTGATGGGTCGCTTCCTCTTCAAGCAGAGCAGCGATATCACCTCATATGTGTCCATGATCAAAGCGACGATGATCTAGAAAACATGGTCAGTGACACAGAAAGTCAAACGACCTCTTCAAGGGTAAACCCTACCGGAAAGAAGCACGGAAACAAGACATCCACGCGCACCAGCGCCTCGGCCTGCCACCGGCTGTATGCCCACGCGACATAGGTCAGCGCGCCGATTTCAAACAATATGACAAGAAATCGGAACAGCGCGTGTGACAGCTTGAAGATGACAGCGCCATCGCCCTCCCCCTCTTGGCGCGCAAAGTCGAGGACTGCCGTTCGCGCCATTCACGTTCCGATTCCGAGTCGCCGAGAGCCGCCCTGCTGCTTCCCTACTCGCCGATGCACGACGGTCTCGGCGTCCTAAACTATCCGGCTCCGTAGTCTTCTGTCCCCACGGCGAAATCGCGGCGCATGTGTTATTGCGCAAGAGGTTGTTGGCGCTCCGTTCGCATCGTCGCTTTCTTGCTCGTCGACGTTGTGTCTTTCCCCTCTAGAGCTGAAAAAATGGGCGTCGGGACGTTGAAAAGCGGATGGTTGGCGGTCATCACACGCATTTAAAACGAACAGCTCCTCCCAGGCACCAGTCCCAAAGCGTCCGGGGGAGCAGGGTGCTGAGCCTCGTTCACCAATCAGCTTCGCCGCCATCCTGCAGCTCCACTGCCATCACCAGAGCCAATGCGGGCCAACAGTGGGCGGGTGAGCCGCGAAGATGTGCGATCCCGTCCAGGGGTCTGACCAATTTCGGAGCTCAGTCCCACCAGCGAGCAACGAGCGAGATCTGGGGATAGTTACACAGAAACGCTGTTGAGGGTGATTGTTGCTCAGGAAGAGCAATTCGGGGCCGACATGAGCTGATGGAACATGAACTGGGTCCTGTGGTTGTGACTCTCGGAGCTTTTCTGCA
Organism: Podospora aff. communis PSN243; assembly: GCA_033296975.1. NCBI lineage: Eukaryota > Fungi > Ascomycota > Sordariomycetes > Sordariales > Podosporaceae > Podospora > Podospora aff. communis PSN243. Next base: position 137,656 of record MU865916.1, on the reverse strand, counting down.
CTGGAAAAAACTAAGCATCTCGGTGCTGGGGTTTGCATCATGTCAAGAGTGCTATCGACTTACCTATACGCATTTCGCATCAAACTATCCTTCTCGATGCTTTCGGGCGTAGCCTCAGCCGCTATTCCCACTGTGGCGGCGCTGTCAGCAGTTTGCGAGTTCATCCCCCCCACAAGTCCGAGCAGGCGGCCCCTGAACGACGAATCCTCCGTTTCCCCGCCATGCAGCATCTCGCGCACCTCACGATCCGTTTGAGCCTTGAATTCCCCCGAGCAGACAAAGTGCAAAAAGGGGAAATGCTCAGCTTGCAGCACTCTACGAAGTCCGATGACAACGCAAAAAGAATGCTTGACCCCGACCCGATTTGAACGGATAACCTTTCGATCTGGAGTCGAACGCGCTACCGTTGCGCCACGAGGCCGTTGCTGATTTGTTGAAATTGGAGTTGGAAGTGGGTAATTATCAATGCCGACTGCGGAGTGGATGGAGACGCCAGTCGTCCCCTTTTGGCCATCTTCGCCAAGGCTTTCGGGTGTTTGTCGCGCAGTGGTTGCAGAGATGTAGCAGTCCATGAGACCCAGGTTGGTCAATGATTTTCAGTTGGTGGCTGATTCGATGATTAGTGTCGTGATGCCCCTGAGCGCGACTCATATCATGGGGCGACGGCTATGTCTCGGCTTCCAGTCATTTTTATCTTTTCGAGTGCAACGTCCTCGATCTTTGGTTCCCTAGTAATCATCTGCCGACTGGGAACAATTCCAGCGGTTAGTTGCAAAGGGGTACTCGGCTTCAAGCAAGGCCTGTCGCGAGGGTTGGAGACTGACAGGCAGGTTCAATTGATCCTGTCAAGGCCCTTGATTTATTAGCCACGTGAAATTGAAGATAGGAAAATTTGTCGTCTGGGACAACTTTACCCTCTATCGCCTGGCAGAACGGGAAGCAGCTGGCCCGGGAACTTGACCCGTGTCTCCCCTGAGAATACTCGAACATTTCGGAAACAAGCGGCGCTCGTGTGCTTCGAACCAGTTCCTATTCCAAAGGGCTAATTTTGGAACAGAGCTCGGAGCAGAGAACTGACGGTGCGAATCGTAGCAGACGTAGCAGACCCGGCGTCTCCCTCTTTCCCTTCGGCTCGGAGTTCCTATCGAATCACCGGTTATCCTCTCTTTCTTCTGCGCCACTAGCCGAGTCAAGAATTTCCCTCCGTCTTTCTTGCAGTCGAAGGATTATCAATCGTTTTCGGAGGGCTGGAGCGGCGCCGCGACTCAAGTCGGGATTGGGGGCGGTGAAAATCGAAATCTGTTCGGCTTGCGCGACGGATTAGCAGACGCTCGCCTGGACGATTGGACTAGAAGAGCTTACCAGGTGTATTTCCCAACTTTCAGGGCTGTTTGCCCTCGACCCATTGATTGCTTCTTGACTTTGTTTGATTTTCGTTGCTCTTAGTGGTGTTGTCAAAGGCAGGCGTTTGTGCGGGCGCATGGAGCCATGCCCGAAGATACAGATGCCAGGCCTTATCGCCCTCCCCTATCTTATGGTGGCTCTTTCCCATCTTTTAGGAAGAACACACACAATATGGGCCGCCTTGAGGTACGGCTGCAAATGCCCGTGATGAACCCCTTTGGGGTTATCGTCAGCTGTCAGCCATCTTCGCCTCGTGTCATTCAATGTTCATTGAGACTTGGGTCACTCCTATACGTGCCAGCCAGATATTTCACAGAAGTCGCAACAAAACAGGTCCAAGCTGGCTCACGTCAAGTATCAGACCAGGGCGTCTGCGAACGATGCATTTTTCCATGCAACACCGAGTGGGATGAGTAGGTAAGACACATAAGTACAGTAGCAAAGAGATCCTTGATCTTGACAAGTTGCCACCTCAGCGCCAACGCAATGGAGTCATAAACTCTAGTTTTTTGGTGCTCAACCTAGGGCGTCCTACCCTGTTCCACCGATGGTTCAGGGCCGACAGGCTGTCCATAGTGTCTGTGTGCTCATTTGTGCAATCCTGAAGGCTTACTTCATGGCGATGCGGAAACCCCCCACGTTCAAGCGCGGCGTCGAGCCCTAAAAGCATCGACACTTCAGGGACCCGGGGGTAATTTAGCAAGCAGAGGCGTCTTATCGACTTGGGTAGGACGTTAGCGAGAAATGTATCGGAAATGGGACGCTGTCTGTTCTCAGTTCCCAAAGTTCGCGATGGTTTGATTTGGTTGACGTTGATCCATAGTGACTCAAGCTTCTTGAAGTCTGATAGGTCTTGGTCGCTCTGAGCTTCTTCATATATGTAGTTTGGCACCATGGTTATACTGAGGCTTCGGAGTGTATCCTTGTGCTTTTGTAATGAGGCGCGAAAAGACTCTGGCACGAGGCTAGCCCCTTCCATGTATGTCAAGGCCGACATGAGCACGTTGAGGACCTGGAGACGGGCGCAAGACTCGATCAGCTTTCCAAGCGCAATGGAAGATAATCGACACCTGAAGACGTTAAGGGTTGTTACTCCTGCGAGCTGCAAGTCTGTGTCCAGTGCGTAGGAACAAAAAAGAACCAAGGTATTCATGTTCGGCGCGAGTCTCAGTAAGGGGGCGATGTTGTCGAGCTGGAATCTCACGACTTCGTCGTTCCCGCAGTCCCAGTGCAGAGCCACTGTGCGTAATTGTGACAACCGGGGCACGCCCATGCCATCATTCGATGCAACAACGGTGGCAAGGTGCTCGAAAGACAGCGAGGGATGAGTGGCCAGCCTGACAACACTGGCTCCCCGGGCAAGGAGCAGAAGAAGGTCAAGAACGAGGGAAGATCGCGTTGATTCGTCGTTGGCCCAGCCTTCGGCAAGTTGGATACCGTATCGACTTGCAACTCGAGCGAAATCAGCAGCCAGCTCCTTTGCAATAGGTGGGGTGACGACATGGTGAAGCTCAATCCTTTTGACGGCTTGACCGAGATCGGCTCTGGGAGACAGTTAGCCAGGTGCAGGTAGCAGAGGCCTATAATGCTGCTCGAAAAGGGGCGGTGCCGGGACGTGAGAATCTTGGTAATGCGGAAGAGTTCAAAGTCAGGCTCAGTGTCTGGGCCCTGGTACAGGGAGTGGTATAAGTAGGGCTGCGCAATGCTCCGGAGGAAGGCCGATGTGCAGCAGAGCATGGCAAGGGCATGGCGACGTTGGCGTTGCATCTTGCGTCCACCTTTCCACTGGCGGCGGTAGCTGGACCTCGCCGTATCCGGCTCCAGACAGTGGATGCATAGGTAAGAGCATATCTCGCCGAGAATTTCCACTGGGAGTTGGTCGAGTTGAGCCATTGAAGCAGTTGGCGGTGAAGGTTGTCGTGAAGTGGCCTTTCTTCATGTCGGGGTAAAGCAGCCCGACAAAGACGGGCATCCCATTGTGGCACAGCGCACCAAGGTCTGTTACCCCTCAGACGAAACCCTTCCGAGAACACATGGGGATTAAACACCCCCCGGGTTTTTCCAATGGGGCCCTTCGAGATCGCGTTCACTCGGCCAACGAGCAGTTCTTTATGTGGTTCGTCTCGCTTTCCAAACCCCAAGTCACTCCCTTCAAATCGATTGCTAACATCCAAATTTCGACAGTTCCAATTCGCGATCCGAACCATCGCCCTCAGTCGCAGTTTCCACAATTTCCTCACTCCGGTCTCATTCGGGACCGAAGTTGCCCGGCGCTTACCGCTCAGGGGATTGAGCCACCTCACCGCTTTGAAATATCCTTTACCATCCCAAACAGCACGTCGAGAGACGACAGCTCGCCACCATGGGCGCCGAAAGAAGCTGAATCCTCAAGGTGACCAGTTCCGTCTGCACCACCGATTTTGTGAAACTGCTGGTGGCGGTGAGAGAAGACTAGCACTTCGGTGACATGGGACGCTGATACACTCTCCGCCACGTCGATGATGCCACGACGCAAGAGAGGAAGCTCCCCAAGTCAAACACACCCGACGAGCGTGTTGTAGTTGGAGGTGATGAATTTGAAAGTTGCATCGCAACCAGACCAACGGCTATCTCCAGAGGATCTTGGAAATCCTCGAACCTCTCTCTTAATCCCGTTCACCTGTGTTTCCTCTCAAGAGCAGTGGTGTTTGACTGTCGTACCTCCCCGAGTGGCTGGGGCAGAGCGAAGCACTGTAGGTAACCTTGGCGCTTCGACTGTAGATACCTGGCTCGAGGCTAGAAGATGTGCTGGTGACTTTGGTAGCTGCACCATGGGGTTTCTGCCTCCGTGAGGGCCGTCGTGTTATGTCAAGGCTTAGGTGAATGTGCTGAGTCGGCCCTGCTTCCTCCCCACGATACGAATGTTGCCAGTTATTCTTGCTAGCTTGGAGTTTTCGAGTCGTCGCCCTGCCTCTTTCCAAGTTTTTCCCCTCAAGATCTTCATGGCAATCTACTTTTCTGCTTTACCCCCCTCTCTTTATCGTTTAGCCTTTTTCTCTGCTCTTGTTATTTGCGCATTCCTTTCACTTCTTCCATACGTTCTTCCTTTCCTGATTCATTTTCTGCGCTGCGATTGTTTTCTACCGGCCCTTTCTCCATTCTTGCCATTTGATTTTCTTCCATATTTCCCAGTTCTTTCTTTCCCTCCAATGTCCCCGCCCTGGATCGTCTGCTTCAACTGAAACAAGTCCCTGGCCTTAGCAACGAAGGTTCCTTCTTCAGACACGTTGTCGTTTGCAAAAGAAGTCCCCTGCACCTGCTCAAATTTGTCTGCATTAGTTGAAGTTGCCTGCGAGATCGGATCGCCCGCCTCTGAGCCCATCCCCCGCATTCAGCTAAATTTCCACGAAGTTTTATTCCTTCCACGCCCACCATTTGCACCACCACCACCCGCCTCACAGCCTGTTTCAGCTAAGTTTGCCAGCCCGGGCTACCCACCTGTCTTTTTTATCAAAAATGATACTTCAGGTCAAAGAATGGGGTACTTGAAAAGCAGGTGAGGCCTAGACCTTTATTTGACGTTAAAAGCTGCTTCGATACTCCCGGGTGGCCCCACAGACGCTGTGTGGAGATTGCACAGAGAACAGCTCCGTCGAACAGATATCGCACGAATCCGGGTTCCACCAGGCTCCCTTAAGATCAGATGGAGGGCACCTAAGACAATGTAAATATCACCAAGTGTAAAATATATGTCATTCTGTGAAAACTCTATATACCTTGTCTGGTTTTGGTAAATGCTTGTTATTGGGGCTCCCTTTGGTATGCAGCTTGCCGCTTGATTGAGATCTCGCCTGTGTGCAATGCATTGCGTGCTTTGTGCTCAACTTTGTGAGAATGAGGCCATTGCAAGGCCGACCCTGAATTCCCCGCTTCGCTTCCCATCCTGCAAGTCGGCTAAGATTATGACAGATGTGATGAAGGGTCAACAGCATCTGCATCTCAACGAGGGCACCCTGATGGTCTGACTCCTCGCTGAAGTAATCGGATGTGACTGGACCTCAGCCTCGTGCCTCGTAGATGGCGGAGCGATATGGGACGGATTGGCCGGCGCATTCTGTCCGTTTCTGTAGCCGTCCTTGGAGATTGGGGAGCGTGGTTTTGCCCGCACTTTGGCAAATCTCTCGACCACAAACACCCTGAAGCTGTTGACTCCAGCAGCCTTGAGGATAATATCCCCTTTCGTGATGGGTGTGGGACGGCAGGCCCGAACAGACGCGCAAGGTGGTCTGCTTCCGAGCCAGACCCTGCCTGCAAAGAAGCTGCCCACAATTCCATGTCCAACATCATCATGGCGTGCCGCTCTTGCTGTTGCGAGGGATGCGGAAATTCGCTAGAGCCACTTCGTGTCTGGCTTTCCCCTCCCTTGCAGGCTCCCCATCCTGCCCGAGTGGCCGTGATCTGCTCATAGTTGCTTTGGGTGTTCTGGAGATATTGTCTGCTATTTCCCTGACAGTGTAAGCTGCATGTGGTGGGTTTGAGAAGCATTTCCTTCCGCGCAACCTGTACCCTGCCAAAGATGCTGCCCAATCTCGCCGACTCCTTACCTAGCTTGATTGTAATCGCCTCCCAGTCCCCGCTCTCATCTCGATCCCACCCGCTAGCCGAACCCAATTCCTCTCCCTTGCAGGACTACCACCCGAGAAGTTATTGCTCCCGGACGCTCCTCGTTGTTAATCTCCATGAAGTCGCCCGATCTGCGCCCACCAGCCCTCGAAACACTCAACCGGCTCTAGGTTTTTTCGTCAAAGTAGCCAGAAAAAGTTTGTTTGCTCTACCGCTTCGTCGCTTGCCTTCCCCCCTCTCCAATGAACCCCAGCTCGAATCATCACTAACACCGTTTACCCCAGCCAGAAGCCACCCTGACCCTCCTTGCCGTTGATGTAGCGTTTCCGCCCAACACGATAGATCCAACCATATCTCTCCTTGAGGTTCTCGCCGTCAACGCCGATTGCTTCCGAAGCCCCTATTCTTAATTGCCCTCGATCTTCCTCCACCAAATACCCCCGTTCAACGCCACAGTCGTTCTCTTTCCCAACTGAATCGGCTGCATCCTTTCTCAGAACCTGAAGATCCAAGAACATGCCAAGCAAACGCTCGTATCGAAGCCCGCGAGGTCCGCGGCCATACTATTTCAGCCCAGGGGTACTCGTCTGGCCCCGACCCTTGATATTCATCACCATACCTTCTTGAAGGCACAATCCCCAGAATACCCCCCTCGAGTACTTGGAAAGTCCTCCATGTTACATAGCATCACCAAGTGCCAGCGTCGAGCGGTGATCTTGAACCACGGGGTGAAAACACAGGCACAACAGTAGCGGCCCAGATGCCGTATCCAGACTCCGGCATCTTTCAACTCAATTATCCAAACTATCTCCAATCCAAAAAAAATAAAAATATCTACAACCCAAAGTAGTACAACCAGAGACGTTCAGCCCAAGAATCTGATCATCACATCCACCTCAACTCCTGAACTGAAGACCTCTCCTGCCACTGACGTGACCCTCCCTATCTTGTCGGATGAACACTGCTTGCAAGGTCTCCTGGCGCCGATACTGTATACCCTGATGGGAGCAGCGTGTTGATACTGTTGGTCCGATGCTCGTCTTTGGCGTCTCGCAGTGGTCGATTCAAGCTAGGTAGGTACTCCGTACTTATGTCATTTACCCAGTTCCTCTGGATGGTTACCCCCCTGGAAAAGAAGAACTACATCCCGAATGGCTCTCCCAGACGTAACTTGAGCGCCGAGGCTGTTGTGAATGATCTGTAAAACCTTAGACCCAAGCGTCCTTGAGCCAGAATCATCTTGCTGCACGGTCCAAACCATCCGAGGCTGATACTACTCCACGAGGTACTCGGCCTCATCTGGTTGCCGCTGTCATCACCGCTTCGCATAGCACGCCGTAAAGAATTACCTTCGCCTGCGGAAATCGAACACACCAAAAGCATAACCAAGTCACAACGGCAGCAAAGAACAGCAAGACGGAATCATAAACGTTCATTCTTTATAATGGCGAAACAACCCGCAGAAAGCAAGACGATGATCCCCAACTTTGAATCCTGTAGCACCCTTGACGAGAAACTACCGGAAAACTATGTGACCTTTTTGAAGTCCACTACTCCACCAAAAACTCCAAGACGCCTTGCGATGATACTCTCTTCGTAAGGTCATACGGACTCCCAGTTACTACATCGATCCCGGGGGTCCCTGAGGAGCCGCGCCGGGGAAGTGCTGAGGGCCAGGACCATACGGTCCGCCAGGGGCGCCACCAGCATGCGGGGGCATGCCCACCTGCGCAGCCATGGCCGTGTAGTGCGGCGGCGGGGGAGCAGGGCGGTACGGGGTGCCGACGCCAGAGTTGTTCTGCGATCTGCCCCAGGAGAGGCGGACGCGAGAGTTCCCGATGGGGTATCCCTGCATCTGGTTGATCGCCATCTCGGCGGCGTGGCGGTGGACGAACTGGACGAAGCCGCAACCCTTTCCGGGGGGGATCTTGACGTAGGTGATCTCTCCGAAGCCCTGGAAGAACGAGCGAAGCTCGTCCTCGGTGACGTAGCCGGACAAGCCTCCGACGAAGACGGTGGTATTGTTGGGGTCGGTGAACTGGTTCATGGGCTGCATGGGATTGAAGGGGGCCGGTTGCTGGTTGTAGAACTGCTGCATGGGCCAGCCACCCATGGGGCCAGGGGGTCCAGCAATGGGCGCAGCAATCTGAGCAGCAGCATGACCACCGTGACCGTATTGGTGGGATCTATCATTGGTCAGAACACTGCGAGGCCGGGAAGTGTGAGGAAACATACCGAGTCTTAGGCGTAGCCGTGGAGATACGCATGGGGCGGTTGCCGCAGTAGACGCCCTGCATCTCAACGAGGGCGCGCTGCTGATCCGACTCCTCGCTGAAGCGAACAAAGCCGTAGCCACGGGACTGGCCGGTCATTGCGTCCGTCATGATCTTGGCGGACTTGCAGGAGGGGAAGCGGGATTGGAACAGCGACACGAGGACGAACTCGTTGACCTCTGGGCCAAGGTCGCCAACGAAGATGCTGAACTCGGGGCCACGGTCATCGCTGCAGGAATCGGTCAGAGAGACAGGCGATCAGAAAATAGCGAGGAAACCTACCGGCGATCGACCAGTCCGCCTCCAGAAGCCCAGTTAAGCTTGAAGACGCGGGTAGAGTTGGGGACCGGAGTGCCGGTCAACTGGAGAGCCTTCTGGGCAGCCTCAGGAGTGTTAAACTCCACGAAGCAATAGCCGGCATTTCTGTTACAGTCAGTGGATGCTCTGGGAACAGGCTGAGGAAGTTCAATGTGGGAGGCACGCACCCAGAGTTGCGGTCGCGAATGACCTTGACTTGGACGTTCTCGCCGAGGACAGTGCTGAAGACGTTCTTGACAAAATTCTCGTCCATCCAGCCTTCCATCTCACCCATCCTGTATTCATTGTCAGTATGAACACCCCTTATCATCAAGATGCCGACTGAAAGCCTACCACAAGGTCTTGGCCGCTTCATTAGAAGCAGGCATCGGAGCAGCAGCTGGGAAGTTGGTCTCGCTGGACCCATTCATGTTGGGAGCCGTGGCCGGAGCGCCAGGAGTGCCGGTCGGAGCGTACTCAGCCATTGTGACTGAAGAATGAGTTAGTTTGATTTTCAATACCACTCAAAAACAAAGCATCAGAGCTTCAAAGCCAAAGTAACACTAGGACTCAAGGCAACAAAGCATTGAAAACCACAATACAAGGCTGAAAAACCACACCTGGAAAACACACAACATCAAAAACCAAGTATAACAGGAAAAAAAAAGCTAAACAACAGAAAATTTTCGGGAAATGACTTAATTTCCCTAAAAGGCCCCTTTAAACTCCCGCGGAACTCCTTGGGAAATGTTAAAAGGAAAGGAAGGAACGACTCAAACATTAAATCAGAGATTTCGGGGAGGCGAATAAGAAACTTTAGTGGGCGGAATAACAGGTCGCTATGTTAAAGCAAGAGGGCAGTGGGGAAGGCTGGATGGTAGATCGGACCGAAGGTAAGTCGCCGACTACATTACTTGATGTAAATGAAGTCACTGTATTGTGTTGATGACTGAAGATAAGAGTGTGCGATAGAGGTAAGAACATACCAGATCGGCAAGTCTAAGTTGGAGAGGTGAAAAACTGCACGGGAGGAAGTTTGAGTGGTAGGAGGGAAGAGGGTTGAGCGGAGGAAGAAGCGGAAGTGGAAGAAGTGTGTGAGTGGTAGAAGCCAGAGCCTGCTTGCAAGGCGCAAACACCGCAGGCAAGGACTGGAGAGGCAGATTTCGGCGTGGAAGAAGAAGAAGCCCAGCCAACAACTAGAAAGGGGAGAAGTTGAGTAGAGGGAGGCCAACTGCCACAGCAAGCTGAAGAGAGGCTTCTTCCACCTGTAGCTTGGGACCGCCAAGTTCATGAACCGCGGGAGTGCTAGTCAACACCCCGTCTGATTTCGCAGTCCGTCGCTGATTCTGCGTTGAAGGGAAAATGTGTGGGAATAGCGGCTAGGCCTCAACCCCAAGGGCTTGAAGGAGGGCGCGGCTCGAGGGGAGTCGGGTGTGCGGCGCAACGAAGAGCCATATAGCAAAGCAAAACAAGGCAAAGAAAAGAATTACTTACACAAACGTGCGTAGCTGGATGAAGGCGTAGAGAGATTGGTTTGGTGTTGTGTAAAGCAAGTTGCGAGCAGTTGTTCTCTTGAACAGGTTGAGGTTAGCGCTTTGTGGAAAGGAAAAAAGAAGAAAGCGGTGTCGGGAGAAGAAGTGCCGAGGTAAGTGCTTGTGGTTGCGCGGTTAATGGTGGTTCTTGTTTGCCGCACAACACCATGCGCAGTGGCAGGAGACGTGCGGCAAAAGGAAAGGGGCATGCGGAAACTGGTGTGCAAGTCATGCGACGGTGGGATGTTTAAGGGACATGCGACTGGTGTGTCGGGATGCAGCGAGAGGGTAGCCAGTCATGTTACATAGCCTATCCTCGACGCCAGACACAAAGAATTGCCAGGATATGGCGGGAGAGCGTCGCTGTGTGTAGTGTTGTAGAGACGAGAACTTGTAGTGAAGCAGTAGATGTGCATCAACTCGTTACGTACCGTGGGACGTGATGTCGTGATGGAGGGGTCGAATGGTCAGATGGATCTAATAGCGAAGTTAGCACAATGCCACACTAGAATGGAGGCAAAGCAGAGGAATCAGAATGACTCTTGGGCAGTTCGGTGAAGAGGTAGAACAACAGAAGCTCCACGTCACTCACGCTGGCCAACAACTTGGAAGCCGCTGGTGATGAACAGATGGGTGCAGTGCTCCTCGATGGCAGGGATGGCCTCGATGGTGTGGTTTGCAGAAGGGAAAGGGATTGAAAGCTGTGGCGAGAAGCGAGGAACTGAAGAACACTTGCCCAACTACTTTTCTCCGGCAAGGTGTCACACGGCAGAGAAGAGCTGAGGATTGCAGTCAAAAAAATCCGTTCGTGACAAGCTGAACAGTCAGGCTTCTGGTTAGCCAATAGGGTCGTGGAATTAAGACGAGTTCGTTTTAAATAAAACGAGTTTTCCTTGAGCAAACCAGGTCGTTGAGTCAAACACGTGATTTTTGGCAAGAACTAGGAGTACGCCAGTGTGCTAGCATCAACCTGGTCACGGATTTCGAGCTTCGTGGCCCTGCTTGCTCCAGTTCAGGGTTATTAGGGTAGAGCAGACAGCACTTGCAGACATGAGACAAGCCACCAAGATACCCATCACCGGAACACCTTGTGTCGGAGCTTGAAGAGCAGATCGCGAGGCTTCAACTACTCCACCACAAGGTTCTTGATGGTGGGATCAGAGAAGAGTGCGACGATCCAGGCACCCCAAGCAGACGAGGCCAGGCGGCGGAGACCTCACGAGGTGAGAAGTCAGACAACAGGTCAAGATGGCCCCGAGTTGTTTCGACCCTCCCAGGTAAGAGGCCAGGTCCGTTGAATCATCGTGGTATCGACTGGTTGATGCCGGCGCACCTCTGACCCAGACCATCGGGTTTGCTCAAACCCATGCATAATGACACAAGCAAGAGGTGTTCGTCGAATCCACGGCAGATCACCAACAAGCTACCGCCCTGACCTAGCAGGCTGTGCCGTCCCGAAGCGGGTGAGCGAGACCTGGACTACCAGATCTATAGCCGGAACAATCTCCATTGTAGGGAATAGGGAGGATCCGACAAGAAAACTCAGAGGGCTTACCGAAGAACCCAGAATAAAGCAACGACGCTGGAATAATTCGAGCCGCAGACGCCTAACCTTTCAACCGATGAAGACGAAGGGATTCGCAGATCGTATCCAGACCCGAAGCGAGACTTTTGTTTCAACGACGCCTTCACGCCTTAAAACTCAAAGATCCGAGTTAACAGATGACAAAGATGCCGAGAGTCCCGTGTCGATCGGTGCTCTAACGAAAGAGACCGGAAGAAGGCGAAGTTCTGAGAATTAAGATGAAGGCAATATGGATTCCGGGCGATGCGATGCAGGCTGTGGAATCCAAAGTTATGGAATGCGCCCAACGATCAAGACTGATGCCGCCAAATGCAACCCGAGATTATCGCAGGACGTGGCTTCGGACGCTAGATATCAACCTGTACGTACACCACATTAGCCACTGCCGATTCTTGTCACAAACTACACAGGCACGAGAAGCGCATGGTCCCCGAGCAAGCTGGGCAGAGAGGCGGACGACCGAGACAATAGGCTGCGGCAACAGAGAGGGCCGCGAGTTGACCGTTGACCGGGCGAACAGCACAGCTCCATCAGTGGGGGGTTGAGAGGCCACCCGCTGGGCAACTGGGTGGCCGGAACGTCGTGGTTTCCATAAGGTGTATGTGTTCCGAGTTCCCGTCCCCGGCTCAAGGTTCGGGTCACGGCTTTGCGGCGATGTGTTGCTGACCAAGACGAAAGGCCGGTGTTCAACTGATCGAGCTCCGAGGCCAATTCGGGGAGTCGCGTCCAAGCCACACAACACAGCAGTGACTTTTCCATTTTGATCCGGCCACGGCGACTTCAAAACACCCAGACCCGATCGTATTTCCAAAGAAACTCTCAATGCCGGCTTCGCTGTGCGATGAAAGCTGGCAGTGATAGCCCTAGTCGTTCTCCCAGATGATATCAGAGCACCATGGTGTTGTGGTTTTTTGGGACGAATATCTGTGTCGCCGAACTTGACGGCTCCGGTGTATCAGGAGAATATGGCGCAAGGAGGTTGGCCCATGGTAGATGGTCCAGCGATGCAGCTGCTTCTTGACACCTTCACCCACACACAATCCCATGCACCCATGACCAGACAAGCAAGTCGCATCGAAGGCCAACGCGGCAGGTGTAGCGGAGGACGGAGGTACGATCATAACAGAGGTGTCGGCGACGGTGCTCGGGTTGCGTCTGACCGGCAAACACGTCTGGCGCATATGTCAAGGAGGCAGGCGAAACTTCCATACAGCGCGGTGTCGGAGCTCGGTCCGTAGGTGCGACCCGACGGTCGCCGGTTCGAAAAGGGGCGAGCAACGCGGCGTCCGTGTCCATCGACGGTATCCAAATGATCGGAGCTCAGGGGGAGTCGAGGAGGTCGGATCCGAGACTGCCGCAACGGACAATGGGGTGCTGGCTTCGTCGCGTTGGATCGGGCCGGATCGATCGTGGTCGGCTACATTGTCCCAAGGTCCCGGTCATATACAGCGCGCCCACAGCTTCAATCGTCATGTTGATTCACGGGGCACCAAAAGCGCACGGCAGACGGGCTGCACAAGGACAAGAAGCAATGCAACTCACTCTTTTCAGGAGCACCAGGCAACACAATTCCTTTTGTCTTCGAACTCCGAAAAGCAGCTAAGAACTGGCGATAGAGACGGCCGGCGGAGAATGACAAGGGCGTTCGCTCGTGGTAGGATCTAGGTACTCGACGGGCAGACGCTCGAAGCTGCGCGGGATTATGGACTCGGTGGTCTCGGTGGAATTGAGCTTGGAGACGAGGTGGAGGAAGACTGGCGGGTGCAAAAGCGAAGCCAAGTGCGACGGACACAGCAAAGAACACGCAAAAGTATGCTCGTGCGAAAAGCGCAGCGCGACGATGGAAAAGAGAAAGATAGAGGAGAGCACAAGGCGTGCGTGGTGGAGGGGTAAAGAAGGAAAAGAGAGGCGATTTGGCTGGTGGAGTGTGTGGGAAGCAAAAGGGAAATAAAACTGGGAAGGCGCCGAGGGTTGAGGGAAGCGAGAATTTGCCTGCTGAGTGGATGCGTGGTTTGCGTGGATGCAAGGATTGGTGGGGAAAGCCCAGCCCAAAGCAGCCGGGACAGGGAAGGATGAATCGCGTCAGGACGCAGTGGACGCCTACCGACTTGAGGTACGTACCGTGGTACACTGAGCGGACAACCTCGCTCTGCCTCAGCAGGTCGCAGTACCTGAGCTCACCCCCTCCACTCCGGTCAGCGAGCGGACACCTCCATACCTCCTTGGACGGAAAAGACTCACCACCGACGACGACCGACGGCGGGCGAGCTCAACACACCACCACGCTCCCGACCTCCAGGCATTGGATGCACACCAGGCGCACTTTGCGCTGCACAGATTGGCCAGCCCACCGCCGAAGATGCAGCCAGCAGAGCTTGGGAGCGAACAAGGAGTGGAATTTGGGTTTGCAGCTGCGGAGGCCGCAAAGAGCGCGTGAGCACCGAAGGCCCAACTACCCGGACAGCCAACAACCTTCCTAGGTCGTCCGCATCGGACAAAAGAGATATCAACGCCGCCGATTCACGTGCCGCATGCAAGGGAAAAGCCAATTTGTCACATATCTTCATCACCGCCCCGCAAGGCGTCGCTGCTGCTTTGGGCACATGTCGTCGCTTGATACTCGGCGCAACAAGCTCCCGCGCCCGCTAACGACCCAGCATCAGGGGTATTCGACCACAACATCTCGCTGCCGCTCACAAATCCGCGCAAAGGACACTCTCCGTAGCTATGTGAGCAACGAGGAGAACCGTGGTTGCCCTCGAGCCCGGACGAAGGCGATCATGCGGCCATTCTTGGTAAGGAAGAATTGCCTTCATATAGAGCCGCGCCGAACAGGGCATACGACGGCGGCTCGGGATCAGCATGGTTTCAATAGCACGAACTCCCTACCCGGCTAACATGGCCTACGGATCCCAGGCCGGCATCGTCTGCTGGGTGGAGCGGAATGCGATGCCCGTGCCCCCCAGTGGAGAAGCGCAAAAGTTGAGGAAAATTCTTTTGCTCAAACGCGGTGGAGTCGTGGAGGACAGGAGCTTGGTCTGTGTTGCGCATTTGAGATCGCAAGAAGAGTGGCTGCGAGACAATGGCAGCGCTTCCACCAGCAGGCGCCATGGCAGAGGGCCCAAGGCGCCCCTGAACCACGGTTGTGCTCAGTGGTCACAAGTGACAGACACCCTTTCCCAGCACCTTTCCGTCGGACCGACCGACAGGCACAGGGCCCCTGTCATGTCAATCTGGCCGGGAGCTGCTCCCAGCGCAGCTTACACAGAAGTACGATTAAGCGTCAACAAGCTGCAAGAGTTTCTGCGACCACGATAGTTAGCTCTGGTCGGCGCCCAAAGGAGGCAAATCGGGGGGGAAGCTTGACGTAATCGGGCATCGCCGTGTCGTTGAGCTGGAACTTCAGCGGTTCGCGAGTCCGGAAAGGCCGGCAGTCTAACTCTTTTTCATGCATGGTTTGGGGTTGAGCATGGTTGCATTTGTTTCGTTTCCGAGGCTTCTGCCCTACGGAGATCGGCTCCATGTGCTTGTCGCCTGTCCTCGGGCAGCTAGGACAGGCTCCGAGCCAGCGCCAGCTCTCGTCGATACAGAAATCAATCAACAATCACCATACATGCCGCCGCCGTCGCTATCGAGCTTGGTTTGACAAGGCTGTCCGCACCCAAATGCACCCGGGTTTCTACCATTGCGACACTCCCAGCGATCTATGTGGCGCCATCGCGGCTCCCTGCGCCTCGGCCACCCCCTGGCGCCGAGCGAGATGTCCAGGATCTGGCCGACCAAAACGAATCCACAGGGTCATCGTCGCGCCAGGATCTTGTCCTGGCCGATATACTGCGATGGCAGCCACACATGACCCCTCATGAGGAACCAGAACAGCGGGAACGACGCCACAACACAGTCACAAATGGGATCAATGTTGCCGAGGAGCAAATCCCGCAGACCTGGTTCGACGAATTCCATCACGTCGCAGTCTCAGAACGCCAGAGCCCACGACGGTGGTGACAGCCCGTCAGCCTAAACTCAGCGAGCATCTACGCGCAATTTGGGCAATTTGCTCCCCCCAGCCATTACAAGCAGGAAAGCAGCTCGCCATGGCACAGGTTGAAGCGCACAGACAGACTGGAAGCCCTGAAAGCTGCTCCGCTCCCCAATGTGCAACTTCGCGCACCTTGTCTCAGCTCGGTTGCTTCGCGCCAACACGCGTCTCCGACCCCACGTCATCCCGCCATACAATGCCCCGTCCTAGGTTCTGCTGTCCCGGCGTCTCGTAAATATTACTCCCTCTTCGCTAGCCTGGCCCGGGTCAGCGGTGTTTACTCCAGAGTGGCTTCAACTCTCGTAGCTTTGAGTTATTGGGCATGGCAACCAGACAAAAAGGAGGCTTGCTGTGGATGATGCGCAGCACTCGCTCCAGCGGACTTGCAGTATGCACACCATCCCGATGACCTGCATTGGCCCAACCAACAGCTGCGCGGCTCCGCTCGCAGACTCACCACCGGGCGGGTCCTGATACGATTCCGCCATTCGGGGTGCTCGGATATATCACTGGTTGCAACGGCCGCTCAGGAACCAGCTGTGCGGTGATCGCTGGGCCGGAGTTTCGCATTCTGCCATCCCAAGCCGGACTGGGTTAGATGCGACTGTCCCGGCCATCTCGACTGCCACATGGCATGAGGTTCATCTCCCGCAAATCTCCCCGCAGGCAGCCAACCCAGCTTCTGGAATCCTTGGATCGACGGCACCCCCCTGCCAGCATCCTCCTTAATTGTCGGCGTCTTTGGAGCACACAGAGACGGCGCTCCCCCTAATGCCGGAGGCAGAGAAGCCAAGCCAAGGCGGCCTCCAAGTCGTCGGGCAACGCCAGCGAGCACACAAGGTCTTGGTTTGCCACGTCCAGATCGTCGCGTCAACAAAGCATGCAGTGTCGTCGGTTTGTTGACGAGTCAGTTGAAGTCGGCGTTCAAAGGCAGTCAAGTCCGTGGGGGTGTGCACCTATCAAGTACTTTTCCTCCAAGACCTCTGTGCATCCCCAGCCCCCACTCGATTGGCTCTCCCCAACACTCCATCTGCAGAGTTTGTACGCATGTACCCATGAGGGTTTCCGTACGTAAGACTCACACAAAGTCTTTGCTCATCGATGTAGTTATACATGGACGTCCGGGTGTTCAACACTCGCAGCATACCATGTGGCGCCTTCCAGACTCCCCGAACAACGTCAACCATCTTCCTGCCCCAGCAGACAGGGTTGTCGCACTCGTCGTCGAACTCTAACACCTGCGGAGCAATCACCGGCCAGCAGCCGGCCTTTCGGGCCCGCCAGACCCTCTCTTCCCCCGCTCCTTTGCATCATGGCATGGATACCCGGACACGCCTCGGCGACCACCCGCTCTTGTGCCCCCCCCCTACCAGAAATGGCGGGCGAAGAGAGGCAGACCAAGATGTTGAAACCCAGCAGATTGAGACTTGGGTGTTGCTCAACAGCAAACTGGCTTGACAATTTGCGCAGAGGGGACGACATCGGACAGAGCTCCTTCTTCTCCTCGCTGCGCAGCTCGGCCGCCGACTGAGGACTCTGCCGGGGTCGCTTGGGGCGTAGGTCTGCGAGGAATCACTGCAACACTGACAACCAACTCACCCTCCCGGACAGGTCAAGCTGCAGTCATTATCGGCCTGTTTTCTGCGGGGGTTCCCTCTCCCCGTCACAGGACAGGCAAGACAGCCGATGGGTTCAACTGCCACTTGGGCTGCAGCAGCGTTCCACCCCCCTGTGTGTGTCGGCTTCATTCTCTCGTCCTGCACGAGCGCTGGTCGTCTGGATTCATGCACACCCCCTCCGTGCTGCTCACCACGAAGGCAATGTGGTTGGCCACTTGATTGGATCTGTGTAGAGTGCGGTTGATGGAGCGATTCTGCAGCCGGGGTATAGCTCCTGCCTCCCCCCTTGGAGCCAATGGCGAGGGAGGAGATAATCCTTAGGTTCACGCCCATGCGCAAGATGTTGCCCCATCGGAGCGGGATACGGCCCGCCTCGTAAGGATTGTGTCAACCTTATATGTCGGCACGCCGGCCATCAAAACTCGAGATTGTGGCTCCAGGGCGGAGAGTAGCTGGACAGCTCTGACCTCTTGAAGTCAGTGAGCGGCTTACGGCATCCTAACAGCATGACGCAAGTGTTTCGAATCGTGGTGCTATCTCGTCCGCCTGGATGCGAGTATGTCGTTTTCTCGGGTTCAGCATAGAGTCATCGCGACGCCAGAGACGGAATCCAAAGGTTGACAACACTACAGACTGTGCACCTGCCCACCATCGACCGCTCCAAACATCAACGAGAAGGCTTTATCGCTGAGGATTAGGTCAGGTCGCCTGTTAAGGTGACCTCGACCTAGCCCGAACTGTCGTCGCGCTTTGTACCGTCCACGTGCGCCACTTTACCAAGGGGTCCCCACGACGTATCTCGGGAATTATCCGCCACCACTGTACTCGTCAGCGCTGAGTTGGTGCAGGCCGAAAAAGGTTGCTTAGATAGCTGTGCGGGCTCACAGGCCAGCTTGTCGATGCACCCTCGTCGGCCCCTGGCTGAAGATCAGCAGCCTGTTTGATTTCGCGTCTGGAGATCCGGACCTGGTGTCCGGGTAGAAGGAGATCAAGCCACCGTCGCCCATTGCGGCAAGCTTCGGGACAGAGTCAGTCGGGAAAGGGATAGTAGCTGGACGCCATCGGGGCCAAGGCTCATGGGCTGTGTGAGTTGGCAAACTGTGTGTGCAGGTTTCGCCAGTGCCGGCCTGCGGACCCGTCATGCTAGAGCTGCATGAGAACTGGGCCCTTCCGTCAGCTGCCGGCGTCTCCCCGCTTCGGCTGCGGAGATGTTTCTTTTGACGTGGCAGCGCAAGGGGCGCTCCGTGCCTCGACGGACGCCCGATCAACATCAACCGATCTCAGGCAGTTTTCGGGCCAAGGGGACAGTTGGCCATTGCTTCGCAACCAGACGTCAACAAGCCTCGACGGCGGCGGCAGAAATCTGAAACCTGCTTTTCCCGGCCCTCTGGGTGCACATCATCTTGATCAAACCCAGACCAAGCCCGGGTAACCTTGCATTGGGGGTTTGCCGTCATGTCGAGTAGATTGACCGCCGTGATTTCCCCAGGGCTTCGGTCCTTCCAGAACATTTCCCCATTCAGCCAGCGCCCCCCCCCAAGACACGGTAGACATCCGGCTGGCCAGCGCAAACCAAACAGCCTGAGCCTCAGGGGCGCTCAGCCAATGGGCGCCGTGGCTACGCCAGGGGAAAAGACGATCGGAAATTTTACAGGCTGAACGCGTGGCCCCTGGTTACCCGGTCAGAGAGGCGACGGGCTCGCGGGATCGAGAGAGGCGCGCATGATGATCAATATGCGCGGCATTGATGGACATATGGGCTGTTGATCCGAAACGTGCGCCCAATCAGGGATCGGGGGTTGATAGTTGGGGGGGAAACAAATACGAGGTTTTGGGGGAGGGCTTGGCAGGGGAAACTTTTTTTTTCTCCCCCTTCCTTTCGGGCAGCAGTAAAGCCGGATAGCCACGGGATTTTGGCGTGGAGGTGGGGGAGGTATGGGAATCGGGATGTCTCATGCGTGTGAGTGAGTCCTCTCTCCGGACGTTTCGGGTGTGGTGCTGACTGCGTGGGTTTTGCATGTGATGTGATGTGATGAGTTGGAGAAAGGTGCCGGCGGCGGTTGTTGTTCCTGCAGCGTCAACAACGTGGCATCGTTGCTGTTGACTGGGCTGTGTGAGCGAGCGGGCTGCTGGAGTGCCCGCTTTCCGGTCAGCGTCGGCCGGGGTCTGTGGCGGGTTGATATGAATGTGAGCCCCTGAGACCGGCCCGGAGGTCCACGCCGAGTGGTGTGTCTGTCAGCGTGGATGCGTGTATGGTTTGGGGGCTGAACGCTGTGAGGGTTGGTGGAGGAAATGTGGCCTTAACTTTATTCTTGGCGGGTTTTGTGTTGGCGCTTTGGGTGGTGAGCTGGTGAGGAGTTCGTGATGGCTTGATGATGTTATGACTGTTTTCTCATGTTCTGCTTGAATTGTGACTTGGGCTTGCTAGTCTCTTCGGCGCTCCCGAGTCCGGAGTCGGACTGCCGGCCTTGGTGGAGAAACCTGAACTTTATTCTCGATCCGGAGTCTTATTCTTCGATTCGTTCTTCTGACTCGACTTGCTTACATCTTTTCGGTATCTGTGACTGTGGGGCCGCTTCAGAGATCTCGGCATATATCACATCCCATCGCATGGGGGTCTTGTTATCTCGATCTTGTTTTGCTTGATGAGTCTTCTTGGTCGATCGATCGGTCGGTCCGGTCTTCTTCGAGAGGATCGTTCGGTCGAATCGTTCGGTCGAATCGTTCGGTCGAATCGTTCGATTGTCTCGTTCGGTACCCTCGATTGGGTTTTGGCCGGTCGTCTCGGTCGGTGCTATGCTTCTCTTCAGGGGTAAATCCGGCGGGGATTTTAGCCCCTATTCGGTCGTCGATCGCGGATGGTCCACTGGACTCATTTGCCCCCGTTCCTTGCATCATTGTATTCCTTCCATCTCTTGCTTGCAGTCCTTGTATATTCTTCACCCACCTCCTTCTAGTATAATGTTCTTGTGATATTCCTCCTCTTTCCCATTATTCTCTGTGCATCCAGCCGAAGATGCCCACCGGATGCCATGTATTCCCATATATTATTGTGTATCTATCCAACTCTTGCAAGGCTCGGCCCCCGTAGATTGTATCCCATCGCTTCTTGTACTGTGTCTCTGTGCGTTGTATCCCGACTCTCTTATCTTGCCCTCATCCTTGTATTGAGGTGTATTACCACCTCTTGTCTCTTGTCCGAGGGTATATTTGATCCATCTCTTTCACATCACTGCTCGTTTGCAATGTACTTCCCAGTTCTCTCGAGTTTCTCTCTTGTATTGTATTCCACCTCTTGGCTCTTGTTCCGTTGATGTGCCCTTGTATTTCAACCTTTTACCCCGTTGTGTATCCTGCATCGGCCTCTTCCATGGCCGCTGTTCAATATAAATGGATCCTCCACCTCTTCCAAGTTTCTCCTTTGTATTATATTCCATCTCCTGAATGTGTTTCTGACACGCCAAACCCACTGTATCTTCTGCCTTGTGTATACCCACCTCTTTCTTGGTATCCCTCTCGTTCCCGGCGCTTGACTCTTAGTGTAATATTGTACTCGTTGTATTCCACCTCTTTGAAATTTTGTCATGTTTTGTCTTGCATCGTAGCCCTTGAATCTTGCTACTCGGCATCGTAGCTCGGCTCGTCGGTATCGTCGGGCTTGTATCTCGTGTTCGACTTTTTTTGTGTGGAATAGTACTTCCCCCTCTTTCTTATTCTTTCAGCGTATTGTATCTCAACCTCTTGTAGTATATATCCACCTCTTCCAAGTCTGCTGTCACTATGCGTGATGCCGACTTTCCACTTCGTGTTCTCTGTGTTGAGTCCCAACTCTTTCACCACTTGCCATGTAATTTGATTCCACCTCTTATTCAATGTTCCACATATAATGTATCCCGTCTGTTTTCCTGATATCCATGTTGTATATCTCATGCTCTTACATGTCGGATGTTGAAACACCGGACATTCTTCACACGACCTTCTGCTCATAATTGTATCTGTATCTTCTTCATACTTCTCATCGTCTTCTTGTTCGAGTCGGGGGCGAACGGGTCTCTCGAGGTAGGGGCACAACCAAGGCCACACTACTCGGCGCGGAATCTGCTCCTACGGATGTCAGCTTTTCTATTACTCCTTCTGAAGCAGTTTACGGAGATTGGAAAGATCTCAACATGGCCACTGTTCGCAGTGTGAGCACATGTACTGAGCAGCTTTGTTAGCGGCTTTACAGTGACGTTCTGGCGTTCCTCGCAATAATCACCGAGGATAGCATTGAAGTTGTTATCCAGGGGGTCATCCTTTGCTTGTTGGTGTTAGCACGAATACGAGAGACTGGAATTTGAGTGTGTCCTTACATGATTTGAGCTTGGGCTTGCTGCCACACTCCTTGTGAGATCTGGTTGAACTGAGACATATCCGGACGATTGAGAAGATGACATCTCTGACCCCTGTGGTGCCATCTTGTTTGGCAACTAGAAGGCAGGAGATGTTTAGGGCCCTGTCACAGAATTCTCCTTCCGAATCACTGTTTCCTGTCAGCTATCAGGCGTTGTCGAGGCACACGCAATGTGATGTTTTCCCGGTGATGACGGTTTAAATTCTTCTTGGCGGTGCTCTCACACTGGTAACAAGTGGTGTTCTGAACTGCTTGACTGACGAGTGGTAGACGAAGCTGGGTAGCGTCAGCAGATGCGGATCTTTCTCGTATTTCTCAAGATGACCTGCGTGGCATCTGGGTACCTACAGACATGATCGACTTCCGCTGAGTTCGTCAGAGTGGTAAATACCGCTGACATCTCACAAGATCTTACATCATAGGAAACAAAATAGCGGCACAATAGTAGCAGGAAGAGGTGAATCCAAGAAGCAAGCAAGTACAGGGTAAGCCTGAAAAAAAACGGGGTAAATTTGAAGACACTTGCGGTTCACGCACAGCGTCTCGGAACGTGTTCCTTGAGCCCTACCCCGTTTTTGAGATCCGCGTTTCCGCCCAGGTCCGGAACATCGACACCCAGAATTACTGGCTGTAAAGCGGCTTGCGTTGTTTGGGCTACAAATCTCACTCGCAACATACTGCGGTATTCGTGTTAGTGGTTGGGCCTAGGATCAGCGAGATTCCCGTTCACGCAGAGTTGCAGACACTTCACATGTATCTAGGGCCCCTAAGGCGACTTTCCTTACATTGGACGCTATGGCTCATTTCATTCAGTCAGAGTACCTGAACGATAATAAAAACGCACAAGAAGAACGTGTTTATTGTATTAGCAGGTTTGTTCTCTGAATCTCACGCTCAATTTGGTGCACAGAGGCAGCACATTGTCCTATTCCTCTAAGCTGCATCAGACATCAAACACCATGTGGGTTAAATCTACATTATTCGACCAGTCACAAACACTCAGCTCATTGGGCTCAATGAGTGAGTTTATTACCCCTGAGTTTGGTCGCCGACCCACATTTTCGGTGGTGAGCCCCTGAGTCCACTCGGTGTGGAGAATTGGGTTCGTCATCCGGCAAGCTGCATGAAAATGAAACTAGAACTCCACATCTCCAACAAAGAAGCTCCTTGTGGTGTAGTTGGCTATCACGTTCGGCTGTAAATGTTGCATTCATATACCGAAAGGTCACCGGCTCGATTCCGGTCGAGGAGACTAACACAGGATGGGCGACCATCCCTTCATTTTTGGCCTCGGGGTAGCCCCTGTTCTCAAGCTGCGTTCCAGTCGATACGAACTTTTTTGGCTTGGTTTTCTGGAAGGGCGCACAGCGTGAGGCTCGAATTGCAGGGCAGCTCTCTGGGGCTTTTCTAACCCCAGGGTTAGGGTTTAACGAGCCCCACATCAGGTCCTGCTCCGCACCTGCTTTCCCTGACCACCTGCTCTGTAAACCTTTTTGGGATTCAGAATTCCGGTCCCTACTGTAGGCCATCTTTGGGAAGCCGTCAGTGCAGAATTGGCCTGAGAGCCCACCTCGTCAGCCCTTGTTGTGTTGCCTCTAAGCAGTTCCTGAAAGGTGCTTAGTCACCCGCTTGCGTCCTCGCTTGGCGCCTTGGATGCGTGGGCTCCTGGCGCCTGCTGGGACGATCTTGCGGCTCATGCTGTTCGCCATCGAAACACCCAGAATCTCATCAAGCACAGCAACAGTGGAGGCACCAGACTTACGACTCCAATTGCGCCATGATCGCCACATAGAGTACTAGTATACTGAGATATTTGAACTCGCCTCATTCGTGCCAAATTTCTACATTTTCGTTCAACTGTGCGGGTCGAACAACAATCCCGACCCCAGGCGCCCAATCGCCAACCCTCTTCTCATGGCGACCGCCTCCACCGAGCAGAGAGAGCTCGACCTGGTCGACAAGGTCGACTTTCGTATCGTGGCCGTTGCAAACAACGAGGATAAGCTGCAGCAGCTGTTAAAGGTCTACCTTCCAGCCCTGTTGCTAAAGCTCGCCAGCGAACACAGGTCGGTGCAAAACAAGGTGAGCTGCCCCTCCACCACTGCCCCTGTCTCGTGGCCCCACGGTAGTCACCGGTCATCGCCAACCCCTGACGCTCACACCCGACAGGTTATTGAAGTATGCAAGCGACTTGAAACCTTCATTCAGGCCCCGGGGTACGTCAATATCAAGTATATTTGGGGCATGTCGAGAGCAAAACACTGACGCAGTCGCAGCATTGTGCTGCCTGTTGCCGCACTCCTGGATCAGTACAAATCAGCAACCTCGGTGCTCCTCAAGCACTTCGACCTCGTCTTCATTCAACACAGCATCGGGAGACTCGAGCCCGAGGAACGACGGGCTCTGATACCCAAGGCCATCCGCGGCATTGGCTCAGACGAGGTGCTCTCTGAGCCCTCGCCCACCGTTCCCAACCTGTTCAATGTCATCCTACGGCTGCTGGGCGACTACAAGCCGCTGTCTCGTGGTACCAAGGAGGATTTGGCTCTCCGAGATGAGGTGTTCGCAAGCTCCAAGGACTCCAGATTCGTCGCCAGGTGGTTGGGCAAGGTGCTCCTCTTTCGCTCCGGAGCTTCTATTCCGCCCGGCCTCACAGCCGCTGATGTGAAGTTTCTCACTCTGGGAAAACCGGATACGTGGAATCCCAGCGCCAAGGGTCTCAACCTCGCTGAAACTCGGATCAAGGTTGCTGCTTTTCTCTCGAGCGGAGCCTTCGTCGACCTCGAGCGATTTTTACCTGCCATCTACGCCGCGTCAAGCACCGACTTCCGCATCTCGAGCATTGGCGATGACCTTCTCAAGAGAACCTCGGTGTCCTTGGAAGACAAAGATCTGATCAGCAAGCTGTTTCGCGCCCACTCAAGGCTCTCGAGCCCTTACCGTTCACGGATACTGGGTCTACTGAGCAAGTCCGAGGTCGCCACCACTTTTACCGATGAGATCCTCGCGGCATTCAAGCAGAATATGATCGCCGAGGTCAGCTCTGGCGAAGAGACTGCCCCATCATCTGGACTCGAGCTTGCGAAGCTGCGCAAGGCCCAATTTGAGTTTCTCAACTGGGCTGCTCGCATCGGACCGAGCAAGACTGATTTCGGGAAAGTAGGTGGGCCTATTGTCGACCTGCTAAGAGGGTTTGTCGAAGACCAAGGGTGGCCGAAGCCCGACAGTCTGTCCTCGGACGATCTGGCGCTCCGCTCGAGAGCCTACGAAACAATAGGCATCCTTGCTAGGAGCGCCCCCATGACTGACATCTCGTACCTCGAGCTAGCCGGGTGGCTGTTCCGCTCCCTCTCCGAGGACCCATATCAAGATGTTGTCATGAACATTGAGAGCGCCCTTTCGAGCCTCACAACCGTCCTCAAGCGACCCCGACTTGCAGGCGTCTACCCCCAGCTGCGCCCGATCCTCCTGAACTACATGACTCTGGACGAAGACGAGGGCAGTGCTATCCGAAGCGCACGTTATGCTGCTACCAAGTGGGCGAATAGTTGTCTCCCGTTTTCCGATGTTTACGCTAGATGGATCGACATTTTGGCCGTCGCTGGTCGGCGGACAGAGCGCAGCGAGGTGGTTGAAGAAGGCCGCAAAGGACTGGATCCATGGACATACCACGCGGACGACGATGCTTCGAAAGCGTTGCCAGACTGGCGCCACATGGTGCGGGTCTTTTTCGAGGAGAACATCACCGAAAGAATCACTGGCTTCTCAGTGGGCAAGACCACCGAGGGGATGGAGGTTGACGAGACATCGACCTTTCAGAACTTTCCCGGAGAGATTTTCTTTGCCTTTCCTGTAGCCCTCGAGTACTGCAGGCGCGTGCTGTTCCTCTCAGCGCTGAAAGACTTCAAAACGGACCCAGGGTGGGAGCGACAGCTGGAGACGCGCAGCCGCTCAAACTTGGAAAGCCGACAAGCCATCCGGGACTATCTCGGCACCATTGGTGATGGAAACAGGGGCTTGTACCGTCTTCTTTTGGCTGCCTTTGACGGGATGGTAAAGGAAAACATCAAGGTTGTCGAGAACTGCGCGACCACCTTCGTGGATGTCGCATGCTTTGCCCCCCGGATTGCGCTGGCGACTCTTGCGCCCCGCTCTAAGGGGCTGATACCTCTTATTACCTCCAACAGCAAACAAGTCCGTGCTCTGGGCGCCAGGGCATTTGGCATACTAGGCGCCCATCCATCATGCCCCGAGGAGTCGTTTACAACTTCCAATACATCGTTGTCGACAGCTGCAAAGCCCTTCAAGACAGCCTCTGGCCAAGCCCTCAACGCTGCGGAGGGAGCTTTTCTTGCATTGGGATATCTCTGGTCTCGCAAGATCTACTACCAGACGTCGATGGAAGTCTCCCAAGATGAAGGCCTGGTTGATGTCTTTCCAACATTGAAATCGGTTTCATCGTGCTCAGCCTCCACCCAGGAAGCCTTCCTCGAGGCTTATACACAGCTGTGGACGGCTGGTATTGGCATCATGCCTGGAAAGGAGGAAGGGAGTGACACGGTTGCATACGTCACGGAGGCGTTTGTTGAGCCCCTGATGATTCTCGCCAAGACGGGAGCTGAGAAAGCCATCACTGCGCTGGGAAGACTTACTCTCGCTTTCAGGGAAGATGATCTCGTTACTCTTGTCCTGGAAAAGCTTTACTCTCTATATGAGGTCAAGGGGGCCGAGGTTCAGTTCGCTGTGGGCGAGGCCATAACGGCAGCTGTTGGCTGTTGGGATGCTGGGGTTGTGCAACTCACGCTGGACGTTGATGCGCAAGAAGGGTCTTGGCGGATAGGCAGCCGCTCTGACCGTGTGGCCTCGGCTCTGCAGAAGCTCCTGGACGACTCGAAGACGACGAAGCCCTCTTTGATGAAAGCTTCTGGCATCTGGCTGTTTTGCATTATCCAACATTGCTCGCAACTGGAGGAGGTGCACCAAAAGCTGAGGGAGTGCCAAGCGGCCTTCATGAGGCTCCTCAGCGCAAGGGACGACTTGGTCAAAGAGACCGCCACCCGAGGACTCACGCTTGTTTTCCAGCGGGGCGATTTCGAACTGCAAAAGGAGCTTCAACGGGACATCGTCACAGCGTTCACCGGCACAGGCCCCCAGATCAAAGTTGAAGAAGACACCGAGCTTTTCGAGGCCGGTGCTCTCCCTACAACGGACGGAAATTCCATCGTTTCTTACAAGGACATTGTCAGCCTCGCCAACGAGGTTGGAGATCAGAGCCTCATCTACAAGTTCATGTCCTTGGCGACGGACTCGGCAACGTGGTCTACTCGGTCGGCCTTTGGGCGCTTCGGACTAAGCAATATCCTCTCAGAAACAGAGATCGACCCCAAGCTGTACCCCAAGCTGTTCCGCTACCGCTTCGACCCCAATCCGCACGTCCAAAAGTCGATGGACGATATTTGGAAAGCGTTAGTCAAGAACGCAAGCACTGTTCTGGACACGCATTTCGACGCCATCATGCAAGACCTGCTCAAGTATATCCTTGGGAAGGAGTGGAGGGTTCGTCAGGCGTGCTGCGGCGCCATCTCGGACTTGATCGCTGGTCGGCCTTTCCCCAAGTATGAGCCTTATTACAAGGACATCTGGGCTTCCGCACTCAAGGTGCTCGATGACGTCAAGGGAAGTGTCCGTGAGGCGGCATTCGCGCTTTGCATTTCTCTCAACACCACCCTGGTGCGGCAGCTGGAGGAATCAGGCTCTACAGCTGCTGCGAGGTCTATGATGAAGGAAGCTTTACCGTTCCTCCTTTCCGAGAAGGCGATGGATAACACGGCCGAGGACGTCAAGCTCTTCGCCACGATGACGGTGATCAAGATCGCCAAGAGCGGCGGAAAGGCATTGAACCCCTATGTCCCGACATTGGTGCCCAATCTCCTCGGCCAGCTCAGCACGATAGAGCCGGAAACCATCAACTACCTCTACTTGCGCGCCAAGGCAGAGAGTAAGGAGAAGATCGACAAGATGAGGACAGCCATGGTCTCGCAGAGCCCTCTTACAGAAGCTATTGAGGACTCTCTGCGTAACGCTGATAGCGATGTCATTAACAAGCTTGCGCCACAGCTGGAGGAAACCGTCAAGTCATCACTGGGCATGGCGACCAAGGTTGGATGCGCCCGTCTCCTGATTACGCTGGTCACCAGGCACACCGAGCACTTCCGACCTCATGCCGCGCGATTTTTGAACTTGATGGAGAAGCAGGCGTTCGGGAAAAACGACGAAGTTAGCAAAAGCTACGCGCGCGCCGCGGCTTATATCTTCCGAGTTGCCCCTGATGAGGCAAGGGAGCTCTATGTCAACCGATTCATCAAGCTGTACCTGGATTCGGAAGACGAGACTCGCCGTGAGAAGATTGCCGATGCCATCTTGGCCCTCTCCAAGATCTCACCGGATCACTTCACAGAACTGGAGTCGCAACTCCTTCCTCTGGCATTCCTTGGCAAGCATGACACGGATGAGTACGTCGAGAAGGAGTTCGAGGAGGTCTGGAGCAAGCACGCCGGAAGCGGATTGACCATCACGCGCTACATCCCCGAGATTATTGGTCTGGTTCAGACATGCTTGGGGTCGGCTCAATGGGCACTGAAGCACGCCGGTGCCCTTGCCACTAGTTCTGTTGTTGCCGCTATTACAAGCTCCAGCGATCTCACGGGACAGGTCAACCTCGGCAACCTCAAAGCTGTTTGGCCAATTTACAACAAGTCCTTGCTGCTCAAGACCTTTGCAAAGAAGGAGAAGCTCCTTGAGCCCTTTCCGGATTTCGTCAGCAAGAGCAAGGCTTGGTGGTCAGAAGATGCCCAGTTCGCTGAGCAGCTCAAGAAGATCGCCATCCGAGAGGCCAATCGCAACAACGATGATTACCGCCCGCACGCATTCAAGTGCCTCTGGAAGTTTGCGGCTGCCAGGGATGACCTGACACTGCTTCCTGAGATCTCCAAGATTGTTTGGGAGCACATTGACTTGCCGAATCAGGATAAAGACGCCATGGACGTTGACAAGCCCAAGCAAAGAGCCACTAGGAAGGTGGACCCGAAGAGCACGATCGCCTGGGCGGGTATCGAGGCTGTGGCGAAGGGGTACAACCGGAAGAAGATGGCGGAGAACCCGGTTGGAGAGTTGAATGCGATTGTGCTTGCGCTGGAGCAAGGGAACCAGTCCAAGGGGAAGCCGGACCTCGAGAATCCTTATATCGGAAAGACAGAGTTCGATATCATCCGCCGGGCACTCTGGTATGAGTGCGTTGCGGAGGTTCTGGAAGCCGCTGGGAAGAGCGAGACAAAGTCAGGAGGCGAAGGGTTGGAAGTGCTGAAATGGTATTTTGCCACTTTGGATCTCGAAAAGGCAGACGCCGGGACCGAGGACCAGAGGATTGCGAGAGCGAGGGCTTCGATTGCGGCTTTGCAGCTGTGGATGAAGCAGGGTGGTGATGGTGTGGAGGGCCTTGCACAGACGAAGGCATTGGTGAAGGAAGCGATAAAAAAGGCGCTCCGTGAGGAGAGGTCGTTGGAGGTACAGGGGAAGTGGAAGGAGTGTTTTGCGCTTCTCTCTTGAGCTGGGAAGCGCAGCTATCCATACGGCTAAGGACGATACAGTTAGATAGCGGAATCTCGTTTTTGCTTTTCTCAGAATTTGGTTGTAGTGTAAACAATGTTTCTTCACGGGACCGGGGTGCATGTGGATGTTGACATTCCCGCCGCGCCACCTTCGGAAACTATTCTCCCTTCTCAGGGGTTGGAGCTCTCTCTCGGCTGCTGCTGCTGGCAAAAGAAAGCTGCCTCCGGGTCTGGAGAAGGAGCGTACCCTGTAACCAGATTTGCGTACCCTACAACGGCTGTCCACCAGTGAGCGCCGAAAGGGATCCACTCGGGGTCTCCATCTCAGGGGCGTCAACGCCACGGTCACCAGGCGGAGCAGTCCCCAGCCGAATGAAGTTTTAAGCTTCCACCACAATACCTGAGCATCAACTGGTCAGGGGCGACTAGTATAGTGGTCAGTACAGCTCGTTGTGGTTCTCAACCTCATTCCGAACAAACCCAGGTTCGATTCCTGGGTCGCCCATTTTTTACCCTAACCCTGAATCGAGTTGCTCAGAGTTCCTGGTCCGTGCATCACCAGCTCGGGAAATCGCATATTTGGATGATCCGGCAACTCTTGCGTCACAAGCTCCTCAGCTCAGCACGTACCAACTGGCGACGCCTGCAAGAGCTCCCGTGTTGTCGACGTACTCAGCTTGCTGCCTCTGAAAAAACTCGGAGGCGTCTTTTTTGCCCAACTTCCATTCTTTACCTTTCTCCCATTTTCCAGTGACGCGGATACGCCTTCGCATTCCAAGCCCTTCCGATTGTTTGTTCCATCTCGTCTCGAGCGGCCATTGAGCAAGACCCCGCGCTCGGTGCGCTGGCTTCCCGATTTTAAAGCCTTATCGCCCTAGCTCGCAGAGCTTCTCTCCCTCGCCCAACGCCACCCTCGAAACCCACGCTCCGCCACCAAACCCAGGCAGCTTCCTTTCTCCAACTGTCTGGAAAAGAGTTTGGATTGCCGGCTATTTTTTCGAGGGTCGATCCATTTTTCGCTCGAGGTCATCTCCTGCTTGCACCCTTGCCTCACATCGCTCATCCCGCGTTGACCCCTCCTTCGACCCCGCGCCTCAACATTTTGACTGCTTGCCTGAGCGCCCCCAACCAAGATGGCGAGCCCTGAGGATGTCGAGCAGTTTATGGGCATCACCGGCGCCAACGATGACGCGGCGCGACGCATGCTCGAGATGTGCGGTGGGGATATTGAGCAGGCCGTTCAGCTGTGGTTCGCCGACGAAGAGCTCCAGCGAACCCTTTCCACCCCTGCACCTGCCGCCCAGTCAGCCGGGCCCAGCACAAGCGCTTCGCGCGCTCAGAACCGACCGAGCCGATCACGATCGAACAGACGAGCGGGCCGTGAGGACGACCAGGGCGTGATTCATCTGGACTCGGATGATGACATTGATATGACGGAGGATGAGTCCTTTGGACAGTTTGATGATGGGTATGATACGGTCGACGCTGCCAATGTGGCACGGACGGCACAGGAGGAAGAGGACGCGGCAATGGCCAAGAGATTACAAGAGGAGCTGTATGGCGGGCCGGCCCTGGACGAAGAGGGCGTGCGCGCGCCGATGGCTCGTACTACTGAGACGTTGGTCGCCCCTACCGCGTACGGAGGACCAGATGAGGATGCTGTGTTGGAGCAGATGCGCAGGCGACAAGCACCTCGACGTAAGTGGCTATTTGATGCTTGGGGGTGTGTGATTTTCGTGTGCTAACTTCTGACAGCACGCCCGGGAGCTCGGAGAAACCCATTTGCGCAGTCTGTCTGGGATGGCGAAGCATCTGAGCCCGCGGCTGGCGCCCCAGCAACAGGTGCCGCGACTAGTCGAGCGACACGCCTTGCCGAGCTGTTCCGCCCGCCATACGACCTGATGTCTAACATCACATGGGACGAGGCGCGTGATTTGGGCAAGCACGAGAAAAAGTGGATTTTGGTCAATCTTCAAGATATGTCCGATTTCAACTGCCAGGCCCTCAACCGAGATATCTGGAAGGACGAGGCCATCAAGCAGCTTGTCAGCCAGAATTTCGTCTTCCTGCAGTTTGACAAGGTTGATCCGGCATCTCAGCAGTATATATCGTTTTACTTCCCTCACCAGTCACACGAAAACCCAAACAACTACCCCCATGTTTCCGTCATTGACCCAAGGACGGGAGAGCAGGTTAAAGTTTGGAGCGGGATCCCCTTTCCCGGGGCACTGGACTTCCATAGCCAGCTGGTCGAGTTCCTCGACCGCTACAGCCTGGCTGCTAACAGCAAGAACCCTGTGACCAAGGCGAAGCGTCCCGAGCGCGCGGTGAACGTGGACAGGATGACGGAGGAGGAGATGCTCCGACTGGCAATGGCAAACAGTTTGGAGTCGAACGGCGCAGATGCGTCAGCCGACGTTATCGACCCTGACGAACTCACCAAGTCAGTTGGAGACCTCGGAAAAGGCAAGGAGAAAGCCGAGCCAGAGGAGACTACAACGGCCGCCGCTTCAACGCAGCAATCTCCATTTGCTCGGATTGCCTCGGACCGCCCTCATGTGGAACCAGCGGCTGATCCTAAGACGACGACTAGGATTCAGGTGCGGAATCCGCCGAGTCGTTTCATCCGCAGGTTTGGCCTGAACGAGCCAGTGGTTCGGCTGTATGAGTGGCTCAAGGCAGAGCCCATTGCGGGCAAGGAAGGCGTCGAGTTTGAGCTCAAGTCGATGCCTCAGGGTAATGATTTGATCGAGTACCTCGACCAGACAATCCAGGAAGCTGGACTGGCTAACGGAACGGTTATGATCGAATTTGTCGAGCCGGAGTGATCGCCCTGTGCGGCAGGCGGGGGGGATTTTCAGCTGAAAGCTACTCCACTAGGCATGTACTAGATACTCGGGAGGCTATTACGATTTCAGGAGGTCAACATGGTTTATTAGAAGGGCGTCACGGAGCAGGACAAAGCGCCTCGCCGACTGAATTGCAGATGTGGCCGCTTGACTTTTCCACTGGCAGCCATATGCTGTTACGGCAGCGTTTCCTTGATTTGGGAGAGGTTTCATGCAGGTATGCAATGGGATAGCGGGATTAATGGGGCACCATGGTCGGCCTGGTTGGCATACCCCGGAGAGGCAGCGGCAATGGTTACATTCGCATCACAAGGAATCCATGAGGGGACATCAACTTAGAGCGGTAGACAACGGGCGAGCAGTTTCGCTTGCATGAATCAAATCTTTCGGTAGCCCATTGACGTTCGATATACGTGAGTCTAGCAGTTAGGCACCATGTCCAATGTCGAGCGCACCATCATAATTGCTGGGGTTACCCGTCGACCAACCAAACCAAGCTTGGCGATCAAGTCTGGGGCAGACCCAGCTGAGCGAGGCCCCGGGTCTTGCGTGCTGGCCGCGAGAGCCAACCGGGTCGTGCGTTGCCCCTGCGCCGGGCTGAGGTGAGCACACCTGGGGTGGTAAGGCAGGTCATTCGTTGGCGGGGAAAGTGAACGAGGGAAACATCAGCCCTAGCGAGGGGCGAGCGTTTGTGGTGTTTCCTCCACGGGTACGCGAAGAAGGAGTGGCGGATGCCCCTGAAACATCCCACACTGCTGACAAGATGGGAGTGACGTGATTTGATCTCGTTGCTGCCCCTCGAAGGGGTGTTGAAGTGGGGGGTTGAGATCGATACTGAATGAAGCTTTGGATGGCATTGCTCTGGCCATATTTTGGCCTCGTTGTTCATCTCATCTTGCCTACCTTGGGTCGCAAGAAACCATGGCCAGAGGAGGTCATGAGAAGGTCATTATTTACAGGGGACAAAGAGACCTCCTGGTGGCCTGGTGGCCGGCCCTGCGGAGGGACGGCGGGAATGGATGTCGTGCTGCGACGCAAGTGCGGAGGGAAATTACAAGGGTCGGGTGCTGCATTCGGGGCTGCTGTCATTGGCGAATTGATGGCTACCACTTGCGTAGGTTTGTTGGATTGAGTTTCGAGGGTCGGGATTCAGGTTGGTTTGGATTGGAATTTGGGTCTCTGCTTTGCTGGTCGTCCATTGTTCTGTTCGTTGTCGTTGTTGCGCTGCTGGAGATTCCCGTGTGCCCCGCCGCTGCAACTCTGTCGCCCCCGTCCCGGGATGGGCAATCCCTGGTGTGGAGGGAGGGGCGCTGCGATAAACAAAAATCCCATGGGGTGGGCAGCCCGTGTTTTCGCTGTCGGCCGGCGATGAACCCCACATCCACTCTGGAAGTGCACATTGGCAACCAAACACACCGACACACTGGCTGCGCCGAAGGAGTGCGCCGGGCTGCTGCGAAGGGTCGGCTTTTCTTCTTCCTTTTTTGTACACTATTTCTCCAGTCTTTAGGTATATTTGATCTGTCTGGCTCTCCGCAATTTGGGCTCGCGCGCATAGCACCCCACCCAGGAGGAAGTTAGTTTGGCAATCTCGAAGGTAAGCGCTTTGAAGCAACAACAAGCCCCTCTCCCCTCGATACCCGAGCGCCAGCCGTCTTTCCAACAGCTTGCGCTTGGCTTCCGTACCAGCTACCTGGCTTTGTCTGCTTTCTTCTCCTGCAGCTCTTTCCGCGCCGTTGGCGTGTCTCAGTTTTTTGTTGACCAATTACCCGATACAGACGGCACCTGCATTTCGATCTCAACAGCGACTGGTGGCACATTCCGCCGCGCGCCGCGCCCTCACACCGACTTCTACCACGTACCGATCCGAGCCTCGTCTTCCTTCTGCAGGAAACGTTGTCAGTCTGCTTCAGACGAGCGAACTCGCAGTCGACCGGAGCGCAACTTGCTACGAGAAATACCGTGAGGAGTTCTCGAGGGATACGAAATTGCGCTTCGCTTTGCACCGGCGCCGCCCCCCACCGATATACAACCGCCGCTGTCTGCCGTATGCTACGCGATTCTCGAGTTTGTTTTCTAGAGAGACGAGCGCATCCTAGGCCGAGAGTTTGCGGCGAGTTCAGAGAACCGCCACGATGATGGACAGGGATCGCCGAGAGTACGAAGAGGGCGAGGGGTTGCTCGACCCGGAGCTGCTGTACACCAAGGAGTACTGCATTGGTTGGTCACCTCTAACAACGACGGCCCTTTTCGGAGGCCGTGTGGGAACACCTGCTGACGGATGTCGATTCTAGGTGGAGGCAGCTTTGGCAAGGTCTACAAGGGGTGAGATGCCCCTCCAAGCTCCTCGGCTGCTCTCCTGGGGACAGCATCACTAACACTGCGGGCTCAGGGTCGACAAGAGGACGGGACAAGCCGTGGCGATCAAAGTTATAGACATCGAGAACGCAGAGGACGAAGTTGAGGATATCATCCAGGAAATCGCCATCCTCTCCGAGTTGCAGTCGCCATACGTCACCAAGTACTATGGTTCTTTTGCCAAGGGAGCAGAGCTATGGATCGTCATGGAGTTTTGCTCAGGGGGAAGCTGCGCCGATTTGATGAAGCCTGGTCTCATTGGAGAGGACTACATCGCCATCATCGTGCGGGAGCTGCTCCTCGGGTTGGACTACTTGCACTCGGACAAGAAGCTGCATCGCGACGTCAAAGGTAAGAGCTCACTAATTGAGCGTGGCTGATAGTGGAACTAACACGCAGCAGCTGCCAATGTTCTCCTCACGGCGAATGGGCAGGTTAAACTCGCTGATTTTGGTGTCTCCGGCCAGCTCTCAGCGACCATGACCAAGAAGAACACTTTTGTCGGAACGCCCTTTTGGATGGCGCCCGAGGTGATCAAGCAGAGTGGATATGATCACAAAGCTGACATCTGGTCATTGGGGATCACGGCGCTGGAGCTGGCCAATGGGGAACCCCCGTATGCCGACATCCACCCCATGAAAGTCTTGTTCCTTATCCCAAAGAACCCTCCCCCGAGGCTGGAGGGAAACTTCACCAAAGCGTTCAAGGAGTTTATCGAACAGTGTCTCCAGCGAGACCCCAAGGATCGGCCATCGGCCAAGGAACTGCTAAAACATCCGTTCATCAGACGGGCAAAGAAGACGACGTACTTGACGGAGCTTATCGAGAGGCACAGCCGATGGAGCGCCACACACAAAAACGAGGACGAAGAGAATCTTGAGAATGACGATGGTCATTATGTGGAGAACCGGAATCCCGTGAATGAGGATATGTGGGACTTTGGTACCGTAAGATTGGTCAGCGATCGGGGTGGCGTTGTTCACAGGCCCGGCATGTTGAGCCCCATGGACGACTCTGCAACAAATGCTAGATCAATGAGGGTAAACGACCCTCCAAGCGACTACGGCGAGAGGAGGAGGGAGCCCAGCCCGACAAAGTATTCGATCGACCCCAGGGACACGCTGAAACCGCAGAGCGGAGGAAACGGCACTGGGACTTCGAGGCAATCATCACCGCAGAGAAAGCCAGTGTCAGCACAATCCATCACGCCGCCATCCCCAACCCGCGCCTCACCCAGTAAGTTTCCGGCGCTGGGTCCTGAAACGCCACGGGCATCCTTGGCGAAGGCCATGCCTCCGATCCCAGTCAGTAACTCTCCGGATTACGATCGCGTGCTGCAAGAGCAGCTCCAGAGGGACATGAGCGGGATGAACTTGGGCTCAGCAATACAAAGCCAGGCTTTCGGCCAACAAGCCCCCCAGTCCAGGCAAGTGTCGGCGTCGAAGATTCCTCCGATGAAGATACCAGAGATACCACCTTTCAGAGGATCACAGCAATCGCTTCAGCGGATGACGAACCAACAGCCACTGCAGCCGCTGCAGAGCAAGGCATCACAGCAGTCACTGTACAACAACCAGCAACCATCAAACCAGTTTTACCAACCGCAGCAACAGGTGCGGTCATCACAACCTCCCCAAATACCGCCCCACAAGACAAACTTTGTCAACTCTGGACTGCCCCCGCTCCCATCAAAAGAACTTCCGCGGAATGCAACTTTGTGGACTAGCCAGTCATCGTCGACGTCGTCAACCCCTGAGCCTGCGGGCTCGTCAGCGCCATTTTCCTTTCCTCCGCCAGCGCCTGCAAATCCCAATGGCGATCTGGATGCGCTAAACGACGTCATCTTCCCGGCCCTCGAGGAGGCGCTCAAGCGCCGACAAATACATCTTCAGCAGCTTTACCGGCCGGAGCCAGGATTCCCCGTTGCCGCGCCAACGCCTAAGCAGCAGCGGGCTGAGGCCGCGCACGAGAAGATTCGCAAGCTTGTATATAAACTCGCTCATGTGTGCAAGGAGATTGACCATTACGACAAGGCAGAGCCGGTCGGTATGGGCAAGGATGTAGGCGCCTTTTTGGAGGGCCTGCTGGAGGAGATACTCGTCAGGGTTGAGCCACTGGATGAGGAGGAGGCGCAATAGGGGCTTTTGCTAGAGTCTTGGCGCTGTGTTGTTATTTTTGCTCACGATAGATATGATGGGAATGAAGCGTATGAGTTGTTCGTGTGCCTTATCGCTAGGAATTGCATGTGGGAATCGTCCAGCCAAGTTATGTGTTCGCGCTTGGGCTATTTCGGTCAGGCCTCACTCAGGGGTTGACATGCATGAGTGAATGGAAGGAAAGTTCTTCACCTCGCTGTTTTACGCTCGGGCCATGAGAATGAGACGGGCGAGTCTGGCAATCCCGGAATAGCTTCAAGTTTTGCTCGTCTTGGAAGATATCAATATCGACATTTGTGCTCTCCCGCGTCGCCGAATCGCACCCCCAACGCACACATTGTGTTCTATCACAATTGAACAATATGGTCTCCATGTGGGTTATCAGGCTGGGTTTCACAACTTCAAAAGGTTCAATCTAGGTCGTCGTTTTGCAAGTTTGGCCCGTTCACGCGGCCAAGTTTGGCCGTTGCGCAAATGGCGGCAGTGAAAAGGGGCTCAGGGGTATGCTCGGTTGTGGGTCACAATCGCTCTTGTCCTTGCTTACCACGAATGAGAATATTCCGACGACGATGGCCAATTGGCTGTGGTGTTGGTGGCATTCTTCGGGCCATTGTATTTCCTTTGGAGTTGTGAGGCGCAAGGTTGTGATGTTTGGTTGGGGGTGGTTTCGTGGTTGGCCGGCTGCGGCGTCTTTTGCTCTTGAGAGGGGAGAAGCTGGAATTGGCAGGATTCAGTTGACATGGTCAAGCAAGCTAGCGGAGGAAAGTTCCATCTTGCAACTTCACCACATTGGGCGCTTTTGATAGAGAAAGGCTGGAAGGGTGTATCTGGGTGAGCTTGGTGATAGAGACGTGCTCTGAGGGCACCCCTTGGCAGGAGGGCGGGTAACAAAGCGTACAAGAAGATCCAAATGGGGCTCAAGAAGCTGATGGAAGAAGTTGCATTGCCACTGCCGCTCCTGATCAAATAGTTATGCTCACTACCAGGCAGAAAGACTTCATGATCAATCAGCTTTTAAGCTGTCAAAGAAAGGTGTTTTCAGG
This sequence comes from Podospora aff. communis PSN243, assembly GCA_033296975.1. Taxonomy (NCBI): domain Eukaryota; kingdom Fungi; phylum Ascomycota; class Sordariomycetes; order Sordariales; family Podosporaceae; genus Podospora; species Podospora aff. communis PSN243. The sequence goes on along the minus strand of MU865916.1, from coordinate 99,899 downwards.
GGTAAATAGTCTTAGTTCCAAAATAAGGCGTAAAAACATCTATATGACCAAGTATCCCTTTCACATAGACTCCAGATCTGGCCACGTTTTGGTAGAAATGCCCTTAGAGAAAATGAGATCGCTCAAAACATAGCAGACGAGGTGCAAGGGAATATGGCTAGGGCAAAAGGCGGGCAGAATAACGTGGTGGGTGCAGGTGGATAACACGCTGGGTTTTGTCCGAAGGGAATGGCTGACGGCTGCGTTCGTCCAAAGTGTGCGGTTGCTCCTTGCTGTCCCTTCGACAGTGGGGTTTTCTGCTGGTGTGTGCAGGGCTGGTACGTTTGTCTTGAGCTCCTGCTTGTAAGCTGTGAGTGCTCAGTGCTTGATGCGTCTCCAGATGTCTGAACCCCGCCGCATCCATTGGCTGTGATGTAAAATCAAGCGTGAATCCTGTCAGCAGAGTGTTAGCCCTATGTCTCATGCTAGCGAGGGAGAAAAACAAGATTGATCTCACCAGCCGAAGCCAGGGTACCATGAGAGGAAGTGAGCCGAGGAAGCCGCTCCCGTCCTGAGACATCCGGTCCATCCCGATGTTCAGCTTCCATTGTTCGGGGGCGCAAGCTTTGTGTGCTAGGCTCGTGATGCTTCGGATCCCCCACGAGGGGTAGAGGTGATCAGTCGGGTACCCGGTGGTACTGGCTCATCAGGGTCCCTGCTTTCTCCGGAGCGTTAGTCCCGAAATGCGTTTGGCTTGGTCTGGGGTTTCTTCTTTTTGTGGAGTGTGGGTGAGAATGCGGCTACTTTTCTTGTTTTGAGGGATCCCAAAGCACAAGTGTGAGGTGTGACTGTGAGGAGGTTGCGAGGGAGGGGCAGCATGTGGTCTGCGGAAGGAGCCTCAGAGTCTTTGTGATTGGTATGACACCTTGCAGATACAATGTCGATGTATCTGCTGATAGCCTGCGTTTTGTTGGCGTTGAGACCTTAGCTAGCGGCTCCCAGCAGCAGGGTGGCGTCAGGTGCTATGGTGTGTGAAGGATGAAGGTGTGAGAAGATCTGAAGGAACAAGGTGATGGTTTCCGGCTGCCCCCACAACTGCAATGAATTGAAACTGGCAACCCGCGGACAGAACCTTTCAGCTGAAGCGAAGCTCCGCAAGGAAGCCATGTGAGCGGATCACGTCCCGTCCCCTTGGAGCTGTTCCCAGCTTGTGTGCCATGTAGAAGCCATGCGGAAGCAGCGCTTCGTGTGTAAGTCCTACACCGGAATCTCCGCCTTGGGACCCCGAATCTCGCTACGAGATGACCCCCTTCTACGGGGTTCTGGAAGCAGAGAGTTGGAACACCGCTTCTTACCTACTTACCTAGATAGGTAAAGTATATGGTATTCTTGGATACAATCCAGATCAGACATTGGCTGTTGTGTAGCGTCTTGAACCAGGGATCTTCAGTAACACAAGCCACCACTCGGGACCGACGTAGAACTGATGATGTAAACAATACTCTTGATATCAAACCTCCTAATCGAGGTGTGCATTACTGCCCATACCTAGGTATTCAGCAGGGCGCCGACTCTGCAAGTCTAATCGTATGCTGACATGGGAAACCCATAACATCGTGCTCCTCCTAGCCATCCAATGTGGACCCTCTTTAGGTCGAAGCCAACAGCTCTCTTGCCTCGATCCACAGATTTTGAGGGGTGCAGTTTGTGTACTCTTTCGAATACGTGTCACCCATGGTCCAATTTTGGTTCTGCCACCTTTCCGTCTGGCAATCCAACGCAACAGTGGCGTTGCCTTTGCCCAAGAAGTTCATGCTGTACTCTGTCAGTAGGCGCTTCACTGGCTTTCTGCGGAGAGGGCAGGGAACATACAGAGGAACATCGTCGACACAGGCCCATCTCTGCTGGAGATCCAGCCGCTTCGAGGACTTGTCGAACTGGAACTCGGCGTCGTTTCCAGAAGAGTCCGCACATTGATACCACTGATTGCCGTAGAAGAAGTCGGACATCTGTGAGCTAGTGGCAGAGCAGGACATGGTGGCCAACGGAAGTGCATAGTTGGTGAGGTTAAAGTTGACCCATCCGTTTGCAATCCGGTGGCTAGGTGTGCTGTAAGTGACGGAGCTGCTGTAATGGAAGCCCCCCACCGTCCAAGAAGAGTTCGCCATTGATGCGTCCTTGCAGCTTAGAGTTTGTCTGGGTAGAGTTGGTGCCGCTGCGGCAAGGGCGCCGAAGAGGAGAAGAGCGAGATACCGGGCCATTGTGTCTGTAAGTTTTGATGTTGCTGGGGGGTGCTGTGAAGGTTCGAATGGAAGGAGAAGTGTTGACAGATGAAAAACCCCGGCGGTTGATATCTGAAGTCATGGAGGGTGGGTCGCCCTTTTATAAGCTTTCTGATGCCGCTGCTCGCCAGTAACGTTGCTACCCAGATGTCTCTATGATCCGGTAGGAAGTCGTTGTTGGTCAACACACTCTGACCACAAGTGACGTCTGGAGAGTGGTAGCGGCTCGTATCCAGACCATGCGGGGGTTAACGGATCTTGTTTCTCGACTCGGAGCACGACTTTTGCCTATTTGCGTCCCTACCATCAACCCCATGCTAACAGTCCAACCCGTCGGCTCCACTGCTTTGCGCTGCGCTGGCAGGCCGCGGAAGCATAGGAAAAGGCTTCGTATCGCACACGGAGGGCCAGGCGCAGTTGATGGAGGCGTTCTGTTGGGTCTCCTTTTGGATGCTTGTGACACGATCGACGGAACTGTGCCAGACCACCGCCGCAATGCGAATTCTTGTGCGACTCGCCGGTCTTGGCCAACTCGTAGAGCTCTCACCTAGCCCGTTCACCGCCGGGCGCCCCAGTGTTCCGGACCGGACGGAGTCAGGGGCTTCAGGCCTCCTGGGAGCACAGAGCGATAGTGTTGATGTTTACATGCATTTCTCCGCAGACCAGGCCCGCTGGCCTCGCTCTGCGGAGAATTCCTCGCGGTTCTGCTCGTTGACCGTCCTGTTAGAATGCTCGTCAGTGTCTCATTGACACAACGTGGTATGTGATTGGGTAGTTCGGATACACCAGCCAGTTGACCTGTCACGTCCAGGCCGCGGCCGGGGTTTACCATGAGTTGCACCGTTGGCACACCGCCGGGAGAGCGTGGACCGATGGCACTTTGCCACTGCTGGGCACCGGTATCCGAGGCCGATCCAACCGTTTCCCTGCAGCTTCGCGTCGGCCCAGCCTGCGGGGAGCCACACCCCTTGCCGAAGCAACCTCCAACTCATCAACGACACAGCGAATAGCAAGAAAACGAAGGGACATCACAGTATTGGGTACCTTGGTCAGCGATAAAAAGAAAGGAGGGAAGCTTCAAATAGTCCAAAATTTTGTCAGGGGTCTAAAGAAACGCTCGACAAGAGGTGTACACATTGTAGTCCTGTTCACATTCACCCCTTCTCACTGGCGTGTCGGCCAACTTAGAGAAGATCAATGATCTTCTCAGCAATGTAGTCAACATTGTAACCCCATTTGTCAGCAGGCGCCTGCAAGTAGCACTTCCTGTCGGCAAACTCCACCTCGCCGTAGGTACCCTTGTTGAGCTTCTCAACAATGCGGAACGCGAATTCGAGGTCAGGTACAGCCTCAACGAAGCCTTCCTGAATCATGTCATCTTCACCGACCTTCTGGTACTTCATCTGGTAAACCAGACCCTCGAAGTACTTGAGGGTGAAGCTTCCCAGACAAGTCTCCCAGTCGTCGCGGAGCTCGCTGCCCTTGGTCTTCTTGTAGGCTGACAGCTTGGCAAAGGTATCCTCGAAATTGGGGTTCATCTTGATCTCGTCATCCGACTTGCCGAGTAGCTCGGCGAGTTGGTGCTGGACTGCGGCAATGTTTGGGTCGTACTCGGTCCGGATGTTGAGGCGGCTCAGGAAGCTGACAGGCTTCTCAGTTGGTGCACCGTTGAGAGCCGCAAACAGTTTGGCCTCCTGAAGAGAGTCGTTGATGTTTACACCAAGGTTGTCCTTGTTGAAGAGCATCCTCAGCTTTCCGTCCTCGACATCAGCACCGCAGTACGAGAACCGGGAAGGCTCGGTCTCGTCAACGTCGAGAGTGAGAACCTTGGCGTGTGCGATTTCGTTGATCTCAGCTGCCAAGCTGTCATATCTGCCGCTCAGGTACTTGATCTGGTAGATAGCGCCCTCAACATATCTGCAACGGAGGTTAGGCCACTGTCCCAGAGTGCCGATTTGGGGAATGCTGGACTTACCCCTTGATGCAGCTTCCGAGCGACTCCTTGGCATAGCCATCGTTGTGATAAGGCCATATGGCGTTGGGGTTCACGTCGATAGTCCATGTCTCACCGAGTGCCTCTGACAGTTGCTGCTCGAGGTCGGCCTTGTTATTGTCCCACTCGTCACGGACGTTCTTGCGCAGGGCAAGGGAAAGCTTCTCGGCAGGCGGAAGACGAGGCATGATGATGTATTTGACGGAAAGATGGGGTGTGGAAGGATGTTGGGGATGGTAGAATAGGCAGGTCTTGATGTTGGGAGGCTCTCTGATGATGGTTGTGATCTGTATCCATCTCCATCATTGCGTGCCAGCCGCACTTTATACTTCCTTTACCTGGCAACATTGCTTCCTCTTGCGGCACTCTCCGCGACGAGGATGCGGTGTTGTCGACGATGGCGCTATTCGAAACCGCCTCATTCTGGGCAGTAGCGGCAACATCGCTTAAAGAAACTCAATGAGTCAACCGGCATGAGGAACCAGCAGGAGAAGCCGGCCTCGGATAGTGTTTGTCTGTGTGCTGGCTGTCCAGGCGCCCTCTCAGAGCCCGTTCACCGCAGTTGTGAAGTTGAAGCTGAAAGACGGTCCTGCACAAGGCGAAACAGCATCCTGGTAGCGAGCGGGGGTGCTGCAGCTTTTTGGAGGAGCTAGTGAGGTTTTGGCGGCTGGGCAGGCGCGACCTTGCCAGGCGCGCTGTGGGACATTCGGAAGCGAACTGGGCGGGGGACCCCAGCCATCACCGCCACAGGGGACGCTGCCCACCATGGAGGGGACTCTTTAGGTAATGCCAAATTGGAAGAGGCCTCTTGTCGTCATTTTCCAGGCAGTCAACACCACCCCTCAATCAAAATACCACCCAAATTAAACACACAACAGACGGAGGCAACACAGCGGCTCGTCCTGGTGGCTTGTTTGGGAACGTAATTCAGGGGTTCATGTTTTGCACGCCCATTCCGCCTCGCTGCCTGCCTTGACGAGTTTGTTCGGTCCCAACTATCAAGCGCCAAAAAACGGGCGCCCAGCCAACCCCGCGTTCAGCTCTTCATCTCTTGCATCGGATGTGCTTGATCTCAGGGGGTTCGCAGGCGCCACCGTGAGGACGCCAATGCCGGATTCTGACCAGATGAGGGGGTTTAAGACACATGGCGGTCAGTAGCCGACAACGTGTTATTCTCTCGTCTTTGGCATTTGCAAGCACACGACCTCCCGTCTCTTCAGGTTCCTCCAGCGTCATGCAGTCATTTCTCGTGAGATCGGACACTCCCTCATACTATGCCTTCGCTGTAAGTGCCCAGCCGGTAGCCGAGCAATCTACCAGTGTTGCGAGACTAATGGTAGTGCAGACCCCTCAAAGTTCAGATCGCAATCCGCGACATCTGGAACAAGGGAGATGGGGGGTTGCAAACCGCTCTGAAGACCCTGCAAGACCTTCTCGGTCATGAGGTTGTCATCGAGCCAGAGTGGCAGCTTCTTCTCGCTGCCCTGGAGGAGTTCTACCCCGACAAGACCAACTTTGTGAACATTCTTGCCGGCTGCGTTGAAGCATGGGCCAAGAGCATGACTGAACTGCTCGAAGATTCAGCCCATGAGGACTGGACAGAGACCGTGCTGGAAAAGTCAAAGTATGGCAAGCTGCGACTCTTCTTGGAAGTGTCGGCCTCGGATGTTGGTTCTACCTCGTGGTCTGAACAGCGGAGTGGCTTCGTTATCACCCTCCCCAAGAAGAAGATCTTCCAGCCCGCAGAGTTGTTCCCCGTTTTCCGCGGGAAATTGTTGGCGTGCTTCGAGTCACCCAAGAAGGCGGAGCTTCCCATCCGGCAGGGGGGTGCAGGAGACGAATGGGCTGATGTGGAGCTCGACACTACCACTGGGAAGCCAGAGGTGGTTGAGAAGCCCCGGGCCCAACCTACGTCAAGGTCCACGACGACTGTCGAATTTCTGCCCAACGTCCAGTCACTGCCGCGACCCGACGAGCTTTTCCTCAGGCCCCCTTATCACCTCACCGTGCTGCCGGGCCACAATGAGATTGAGATCCAATGCAGCCACTCCCCAACTCTGAAGGTCCTCTCCGAGTACCTCAAACGCTGGTGCCGCATTAACCATCACGACACCACTGAGGCAAGTCAGCCTTCCCACCATGAACCCGATATGTGACTAACATGTACGACTGTAGCCGGCAGCTGTGCAGATAACGCTTTGTCAGTCTGCATTCGGCCTGGGGGAGCTCTTCGATAGATTACTTCTCAGTACCAAGGAGACGAGATATACCAACCAATTTCGGGTGACGACCCCGATGATTGTTGCTTTGATCGAGGGCGTCTTGGGATATGAGCTGGTGTCGAGCCAACAAGGGACTTGGACCTTCCGAAGAGACGCCGAGTTCAAGACGCTATAATAAACAGCTGGAGAACGACTGGCCAGTTCGTCCCACGCGGCTCAGCCTTAAAGGTCGGGTGTGCTGGGACTTGGTAGCGAACAAGAAAAGACAGGGGTCTCTGCACATGGCGCATCCAGATGAAACGGCCTGAGTCTCCCAGTCTACGCTCTCCAACGTTTGTGCATTTTTTGCTTCCCATCTCATCAATGGCTGTCGAACAACCCACTTGCGTGTAACCTCCCCCCTCTTTGATACCCCCCTCTAGTTTGGAACCGCGTACTCTAAACCAAGCTTCTCCTCGTCGCTGAAGTTCACAACGGCGATTACTGGGATCTCAACCCTCCTTCCGGGTGCTAAACCTTGTCTCGGGGTCATACGACTTGAGAGATTTGATGCATCTCCAACATATCCCGCCCTAGCCATGCCTAAGGAGCTTGTCCGTACCGGTAAGTGTCCGGGCTGTGTTGTTTCGTATGCGGGTGACGATGGGACATTTGAAAGTCGGCGCGGCAGTAAGAGTTAATACCAAGTACCGTCGTCACCAGTCAGTGAAGAGGCGACGGATCTGGCCATGGATTCTTTGAGATCGGACGCGGAGCCGAGGTCGTAGTCAGGAGCAAAATAATGAGCAGTAGAGTAGCCGCGTTCTGCTTCTAAGTTTGCCAACTGCGGGCAGTAACTCCAGAGCATTCCTCTCCCGGTCTAGGAAGAGAGCTTTGTGGCAGACGAAAGCCGTGGCAGAGAACTCAAAAAGACAGCCGGCATACTTAACGTCCGATTCATGGCGCCACCGTCAATTTCCACTCCACGTTGACCACCGCCAGCGTTCACCCATCAGACGGGCAGTCCGTAGATGACGAGATGGTTGTTGCCCGCATAACAGCCTGGCGCGGGATTGTTGGTACGAGGACATCCTTGTCGCAAAGGCCGCAGTTCTTCATCGTGATGTTTGACGACCGAAGCGCGCTGGTGCCTGTTACTGCCCCCTTCTGGTGTTTGAGCTGTGGTGCAATGCTAATGGATCCGTCACCACCAACGTTGCCCTCTCTTTCTGTGAGGTATCTCCAGTTTCGAGTCAGTAGTGATGATACCTAGATCTCATTCTGAAGAGGCGGTGAGATGAGTGATATGGCATTGGAGCCTAACATCCATAGGTCTGTTTTCTCTCGGAGGGGGGGGGGGGGGGGGGGATTGAGCCGGCTTGACGGAAGTCGTCCGACTTTGGGCCAAATGTACTGATAATGAGATGAGGTGATATAAAGGTGGATTCGGATGCCGGAACCCACAGGAGGAAACTATGATGCACAGCCAAGATGTCCACTGGACACATCTCAGGCTCAATTACGAGAAGCGAGGGGCCGAGGGCGGAAGGAAGAAGAAAACAGTTTGATGAAAACAGAGAGGAGGTGGAAGAACTGCATGCCATGACCGGGAAGCTAGCTCACTTGCTTGCGGCATGGCGCAGGTAGGCAGTCTGGTTGTTACCCATTCTCATCACGATTCAGTGAATCCTTCCGTGCCCGTCACCCACGGGGACAAGCATGATCGTGTGAGGGCCACTGGCAAAGAAAAGCGCAAACATGTGACTCAATGTTATGACGAATTTTCTCAGAGCATCAAAAGGAGAGTTTTTTGCGCCCTGGCCGAGCCGAGCCTTTGTTTTGCGACGGGTGGTGTTTTTCTGCGTCCGATGTCCACCCACATGGAGCTGTCAACGGTTGACCTTCATGTTACGACGAAAGCCGTTTCTTGGCACACGTCCCATTCCAGCAGCTGGGCGAGCTCGAAGCCCCGCTGGTAGCCGCGAAAACAACGTCACAGCACATTCAATTGCCCCGTGCGTGCCAAGACTGCCGCACCAAGCTAATCTAGGTTTAGCGCTTTCCTGATTCTCCGACCTTTCCACTCGACCGGTCGGCAGAATGCTCCACTTCGAAGGCTCCAGCTAGCAAAGGCATTTTGTTTTGCGGCATTTGGCTCTACATAGCTTTTTCGCCTCGCCATCTTCCTCCACGACCTCGACGAACCCTCCCGAGCATCCAATTCCTCTGTCCACGGTCGCCGGCACATAATACACCACAATGCTGTCCCGAAGCTCCAGCAGAACGGCCCAGGTGAGTTCAATCGGCGCTGCACCCCGCCACCTGCGCAATCGCGACGCCCAAAATCGCTCAGGACCATCTTGCTGATAAGCACCACCAGCGCCTCCTCCGGGCAGCAGCCCAGCCGTCGCAGCGCCTGAACCTGGCGCGCGGCTTTGCCAGCGTCCAGGACGAGACCACGAGCACCATCCAGTCGGACCTCTTCAAGCCCACCAAGTATGGTGGCAAGTACACCGTCACCCTCATTCCCGGTGACGGCATCGGCGCCGAGGTTGCCGAGAGCGTCAAAACCGTCTTCAAGGCCGACAACGTGCCCATCACATGGGAGCAGGTTGACGTGACAGGTCTGGAGGAGGGCAAGACCACCGGCCGCACAGAGGATGCCTTCAACGAGGCCGTCGCCTCGCTCCGGCGCAACAAGCTCGGTCTGAAGGGCATCCTGCACACTCCCATCAGCCGCTCCGGCCACCAGAGCTTCAACGTCGCCATGCGCCAGGAGCTCGACATTTACGCTTCCATTTCCCTCGTCAAGAACATCCCCGGTCTCCAGACTCGCCACAACAATGTCGATCTCTGCATCATTCGTGAGAACACCGAGGGAGAGTACAGCGGCCTCGAGCACCAGAGCGTACCTGGCGTCGTTGAGTCGCTCAAGATCATTACCCGCGCCAAGTCGGAGCGCATCGCCAAGTTCGCCTTCAGCTTCGCCCTTGCCAACCACCGTAAGAAGGTGACTTGCATTCACAAGGCGAACATTATGAAGCTGGCCGACGGTCTCTTCCGTGGCACTTTCAACCGCCTCGCTCAAGACTATCCCCAGCTGGAGTGCAACGACATGATCGTCGACAACGCTTCCATGCAGTGCGTCAGCAAGCCCCAGCAGTTCGACGTCATGGTCATGCCCAACCTCTACGGTGGCATTCTGTCCAACATCGCTGCTGCCCTTGTTGGTGGCCCCGGTGTCGTTCCCGGCTGCAACATGGGCCGTGATGTCGCTGTCTTCGAGCCCGGCTGCCGTCACGTTGGTCTTGATATTCAGGGCAAGGACCAGGCCAACCCCACTGCCCTCCTTCTCAGCGGTGCCATGCTGCTGCGTCACCTTGGTCTCGACGACCATGCCAACCGCATCTCCAACGCCATCTACGATGTCATTGCCCAAGGGTAAGTCCTTCTCCCACAGCATGAGATCGTCATCTCTAACAGCCCAACAGCAAGATCCGCACCCGTGACATGGGCGGCGATGCCACCAACCACCAGTTCACGCGGGCCATCCTCGACTCGATGGAGAAGGCGCTTTGAATGAGATACCCATATAAATTAAGAAGAGCTGGCTTGCGTAACCTGTATGTAGATCCGACCGCATCGCGAGACGCCGACCGCTACCACCGTGATTCTTTGGTGATTCTTTGTTTCATGCGATAGAAGGACAGGCGGGATATACCACGAGAGGACGAAGGATACGAGCCCGTTGACGACTGGACGAGGAGTAGGCAACAGGTGAATGGCGCGCCAAGCGAGTGACGTCCGGCCTTGTTGTACTGTACGGAGTAAAGTTGGACTATCGGGCAATGCATTATTTTCCTTGGTATCCTAATCGCGTTTTTCGGAGTTGAGGTTTGCCTATCTTTAGACGCGATCTTCGCAATGGCAGGTAGCCTTCCACCTCCTAGAACTGGCAAGACAGGACGAAAGGCGAGTTATTCGTGGCTGGGTTGGTGGACAAAGCCCAACCAGTACGAAACCAAGGCGAGACACTGCAACACGCTGAGATACAATCATAAATTGACAAATTTCCATATTCAGACATCAGAACCTATGCTGGCTCAGAATGGTGAATTGTGGAAGGCGGATGTGATCCAACTTTAGCGCGGTGTTTACCGGCCCAAAAGCTTGGATCGGTACGTGAAAGAATTACCGCCTTTCGAGGCACTCGCAGCCTCGAGTGAAGCTGGCTATAAGGTACACAAATTTCGGTGCAGGGTACGCGGGCGAGGCGGCAGTGGAGAAAACCTGCTTGCTATTGCCCTGACAACAAGCCCAGGCTCCAGCTTGACCATCCCTGAGGCTAGACTGCAAGACCGTCATCCCACAGTGGCCAGATCCGTCAGCGTTTGTCGATTGCGATATAAAGCAGAACCGGGATGCCCAGTGGCTGGCTGGAATCTAGTGAAAACAATGCTGGAGGTTAATTCGCAGAGAGAAAGCAAGCCATAGGCCTAATGGAAGGTCGGGATAAGCAGACGTCACCCACAGCTGCATATGCGTGGTTGAATCAGTCTTAGTCGTAGACGAGAACTCCCATACCGGCCGGCACCAGCAGCGGCTTGCGCTTGATGGTGGTTGGCTCTTAGCGGTCCGGGTCGCCGGAACAGAAGGCTGCATGCGCATGTAGGCAGGGAGGACAAGACGAAAGTATGGGAAGGATTTAATACCCTTCTTGCAGACGGCTGAGATGCACTGCCTCGCTGCGAGGGGAAAGCTTGGTGCCTTCAGACGAGTTTCCCCTCCTGTGCGACCTCGGCCGCGTTGAAGCTGCAGGTCTGTTCAGATGAAGCGTCGTTGAGGATTGGTCGCGGTACGGGTGTCGTCGGTAACTTTGATGGGCACCGCGTCAGCCATCCCCCTTATGAATTTAGGGACTGGAGGTCGAGGTCATGCCATTTCGGAAGCGGGGTGTTGTTTATTCACCGAAAAGGGGGCGTTAGTTGGGTACCCCTCACTAACCCCCCTTTACGTAGGTCCAACCTTGGTGCTGGACGCAGTCAGGTGTCAGCATGCTACCGCGCGGTTGGGCAACGCACGTTTGGCGGAAGCTTGATGCATTTTGACGGTGGTAAGCTACCCCGCTAGGGCTGAAGGAGCCGTTTGCGCTCAACGTCCGCGGTTGGCGCCGTTGGAGATGGTCGTCCCCTCAGGCATCAAACACCGGACCTCGGTGGTTGCGCCGTCAAGACTAGAAGCAATGTGACACATTCAAGATCAGCGAGATTCGTCGCTGGAAAGACTGATGACCAGGTCAAGCCCGCGGCTAGGCTTAAACATAAATGCACGGGTGTGTGTGCGACGGTTTTCCGACCAAAGACAGACTTTGGTCAGCCTGGCTGCAGCATCCAGCTGAGCCCCCGTCGCGCTGACGACACCACAGGTCAACACATTTCGGCGCCATGCTGTCATTGCCCCCTCTGAATGGGCAGAGCTAACGGGATGCGGGGCGCATGTCGCTCCGACTGATCGCACCTCTAGGCGGCCACTCCGAACTGGGCCTCAACGAGAGGTCTAGACAGTTATGGGGCTGGCTCAAGACCATCGCAGTGTCTGCCTGTGTATATAAAAGAGCCCAGTGTGCCAAGCCGTGACTGGAAAAGGCATCTACATCTCAACGGAATACACATCATCAAGAGAAAAGCCAACACAGCAACCATGAGCGGAAACATTGCGATTACCGGAGTTCCCACCACTCCCGGCGCAGGGGGCCGTGTTCCTCTTCGCCGGGAGATCCGTGATCTGCAGAGAAACTTTCCTGATCAGTTCAACCTCTACGTCCTTGGTCTCCGACACCTGCAGAGCCTCGATGAGCAACAGCTTGCTTCCTTTTACCAAATCGCGGGCATCCATGGCATGCCGTATAAGCCCTGGAACGGGGTCGGGAGCACCACCAACTGGGCTTCCAGCAGCGGCTTTGGAGGATACTGCACCCACTCTTCCATCCTCTTCATCACATGGCACCGGCCGTACATGGCTCTCTACGAGCAAGCTCTGTACGCTTCCGTCCAGACCGTGGCTCAACAGTTCTCTGCTGGCACCCTTCGTGACCGCTACACCGCCGCCGCCAGGGAGTTCCGTGCCCCTTATTTTGACTGGGCGAGCCAGCCCCCTTCAGGGTCGTCCGCCTTCCCAACAGCTATTGCTTCGCCAAACATCTCGATTGTCGATGTGGACGGCACGACCAAGACGGTGATCAACCCCATCAACCGCTTCGTTTTCCATCCTGTGAACCCCTCGCCAGGGGACTTCAACGCCAGGGTAGGATACCTCTCGATTTTGACCTTGACGGCGCACTAAAAACCTTCATAGTGGTCCCGCTTCCCCCAAACAGTCCGGTATCCCGATAGTTCCGGCCGGTCACAGGACGCGAGGATCGCCCCTATTCTGGCCAACGAGCTGGCTTCCCTGCGTAGCAACGTCAGCTTGTTGCTGCTGTCTTACCGCAACTTTGATGCCTTCAGCTACAACAGATGGGATCCCAACATGAGCCCAGGTGCCTTTGGCAGTCTGGAAGATGTCCACAACGAGATTCACGACCGTGTTGGTGGCGGCGGGCACATGTCTTCGCTTGAAGTGTCGTCTTTTGACCCCATCTTCTGGCTTCACCATATGTGAGTCGCTTCAACTTTGTAACTCGGATGAAGCTGAGTATTAACTCGGCTTCTTCGCCAGTAACGTTGATCGTCTCTGGTCCATCTGGCAGGACCTCAACCCTACCAGCTTCATGTCGCCCCGCCCTGCGCCGTATTCGACCTTCAACTCCACCCAGGGACGTACCCAGGACCAGAACACGGATCTTTCTCCCTTCTGGGACAAGAGCGGCACCAGATTCTGGACCTCTGCCCAAGTCAGGGACTCGGCCACCTTTGGCTACGCGTACCCTGAGACCCAAAAGTGGCTATTCTCATCCACAGCAGCCTACCAGACCGCCCTTCGCCAGTCCGTCACCACGCTCTACGGCAGCAACGTCTTTGCCAACTTCGTGTCCAACGTCGCCAACAGGGCGCCCCCCACCGCCGCTGCCGCTGCCGCTGCTAAGCCGGAGCTCGCCATGGCTGCCCTGAGCCTTGCTGCGACACCTCCCGCAGAGAAGAAAGCTGCCCCGGCCGCTGCCCCGGCCGCTGCCCCTACTGCCCCCAACGCAGACGCACAGAAGCCCCTCACCGCCCCCAAAGCCGACGACGCCCCTGCCAAGACCCCAACCTCCCCCTCAGGTAAGTAAACAAACCCTCCACTTTTCCCCAGCATCACCCACCTAGCACCAGCTAACACCGCCACAGCCATCCCCGACTCCCTCAAGCATCTCGCCCCCGATAACAAATACACCGAATGGGTCGTCAACGTACGCGCCCAAAAGCACGGCATCGGCCAATCCTTCCGCATCCAAGTCTTCCTCGGCGACATCGACGAGACCGACCCCGACAGCTGGGACACGGAGTGGAACTGCGTCGGGCGCGTTTCCATCCTGGGCCGCGCCCCCGAGACGCAGTGCGGCAAGTGCCGCATGGATAACGCCGAGGGCCTAATGGTCTCGGGTACGGTTCCTCTGACCTCTGCGCTGCTGCAGGATATTGTTGCCGGTGAAGTGGCGAGCCTGGAGCCGGCGGCTGTGGTGCCGCATCTGAAGAAGAACTTGAAGTGGAAGGCGAAGCTGTTTAGCGGGGAGGAGAGGCCGCTGGATGAGATTCCTGAGTTGAGGGTGAGTGTGGCTTCGACGCTGGTGACGATTGGGGAGGATGGCTTGCCGATTTACTCGGGCGAGTATACCGTCCATCCTGAGGTTACTGAGGGTAAGCCCGCGGGTTTGAACCCCGGTGATCATATCTAAGTTGGACTTGGGGTAGGGAGGAGGAGCAAGGAATGTTTGAAGAAGATTTTGGGTATCGAGACCGCAGATTGCAAATCCAGTAGCTTTGTTTTGCCAGCATGAAAGAAAGACCTCCAACTCCAATGTCCCAAATGCAACCAGATGCAAACCCAAGAGAAGAAAAGGGGCAAAGCTCAGAACTGGATGCGCCGCTTCCGCCCTGTATACTTGGACGTTGCCTTCACCACCTTCCCCTTCTTCTCCATCTGATCCTTCTTCTTCAGAATCCAGGCTTTGCTCCCCTTCTTGATCTCACCCTTGCCGGATTTCCCTTTCCTCCTCGAGTCCAGCACATCCACCCCGTCCATCCCCTCCACCACCCCGGTGATATCCCCCTTGGTTCCCGCGCTCCCTACTGTCAGCACCAAATATATCTTGGCGTTTTTCGTCTCGGGATCATCCTCCAGCAAGCCCGCTCCAAACCCTGCCTTCACCGCTGCGGACGTGATCATCTGCTTCTGCACATCGTTCTTGGGATAGAACTGGCAGACCGCTCGCCCCCCTCTCTTCAGCGACGCATACAGCCCGTTGAAAAACCGCGCTAGCCTCCCCGCCGGCGACGTCTCGCTGCTTTCGGCGTTGCACAGCCACTGAATCGCGCTGATGCTGATTGCCGCGTCGAAAGTTCCCGCCCGGAAGGGAACGCCTTGCCCCATATCAGCGAGAAAAAGGTCGCCTTCTACGTCCCGCTGCAGAGCGACGTCGAGCATGGAGGGCGAGATGTCCATTCCTACCCACACGTGCGGGCCGCCTTCGGAAGGGGGGATGTCAGAGAGGATTTCGCCCGAGAGGCCGGAGCCGCAGCCGATGTCGAGGATGAAGGATGGGGATTTGAGGTCGAGGAGCTCGAGGGCGCGGTGGGTCATGGAGGCTTGGATGGTTTGGATTCGGGAGGAGGTGGTGTATTTCCGGGCTTCGGTGTCGTTGTAGTGCACATCGGCCTGGCTGGGGGACTGTCAGCTTGATGGTTCGCTGGGTTGGCTCGTTAGGGTGGCGCAGAAGAAGGACGTACAGGGTATCCTCGGGACGAGACATTGTGAGCCAGTGGGCGCCGCGAAGCGGTTGCTGGTGAGGGTCGGTTGAAGTGTTGAGCTAACGGTGTTGCGCGCTGTTCCTACACACAATTTTTGGGTTTATGGCGGGGCTGACGGCCAGGGCACAAGGCGGTGAGGCGGCGTGCAAGGGCCTGAGTGTCGCAATTGAGGTCGCAGACGAGAGGAACGAATTATGAGATGATATAGCACGGCGCTCAGGTCAAATACGGATCTTAGGGCTCTGGGACTCATGAACTGGACGTAATGGCGGGCACTTTTGCTTCAAAGCCCAAGACCCCGAAATTGTGGGCGGTTCGTGGTCGATAAGAAATATTTCTTATCGCTATCTTATCGCTCGACTTCCCCCAAGCCGGCCCCTGCGCCGATTCCCGTTGTGGGGGAGCTCTGACGTCGCTGAAAGCTTGATTGGACACGTCCGCCACAAAGTGCCCCACATAAACGCGTTTCCCTTTGAAAGAAGCCAAATGATCGATTGATGCGCACATCGTCGAATGATCGCCGAACCCCCTTTTTCTCTTTGCCCTGACATGACCGGCACATAACTCTATCACGTTGCCCAAGAGAAGAGAGCCAAAATGTGGATTCTACCTCTTGTGGGCTATCTCGGCTCCATCGTGGGCTTCTGCTTCCTGACGTTGGCAATCGGTATGGCACTGCTCCTGGAACCCCCTCTTACCACAATATTGCGGCTGCTGACTTGCGCGCCCGCCATATAGCGTCGGGACTTTACTACCTTTCTGAGCTCGTCGAGGAGCATACAGTTATCGCGAAGCGCCTCCTCACGAAACTAATATACTCGGTCATGGGATTGCAACTCCTCCTTTGCATTGTCGACCGGTTCCCCTTCCTCCTTACGCTCCTCGGCATGTTTTCGCATATTATTTACTTGGGCAACATGCGCCGATTCCCATACGTTAAACTCAGCGATCCGTTATTCTTATTGTCCTGCAGTATGTAGCGAGCGCCCCTGTACAGCCTGTCAAGGGGGCAAGCGGCTAACGGATTTTCCAAGTCCTAGTTCTGCTGAACCACTACCTTTGGTTCAAGCACTTCTCCCACCACCAGGAACGCGCATACCAGAACATGTCGTCGTACTACGATGCCCCGAGCGACATGCCTGCATTCACCGAGGTTGCGTCGTACTTTGGTCTCTGCATCTGGCTCGTCCCCTTCGCGCTGTTTGTTAGCCTTTCGGCAAGCGACAATGTTCTGCCTACAATGGGGAACGAACCATCGGCATCGACGAGCGGTGGGGAGAGCAGCAAGTCTAGGCGTGGTCAGGGCATGGTAAAAGTGCTGGTCGACAATGTACTCTCCGGGTTAGGTCAAGTGTCGTCCGCTATCGGGTGGAAGAGACCCGACGATCGCTTGTAATGCCAGATCGACGAGTGTGTATGATTTGTGGCGTTATACGGGAGGGCATGCTGTGGGGAGCGCATATGGGTCAGGCGTTGACGAGAGGCACCGGAGTTTCGGGGGTCGTGACGAGGCTTGGTAAGTCAAGCACCAGCGATCCTTATCGGAGCAGTTATCATTCGAAACACTGTACATTTGGATTTTTACCTTGCTTTCACAAAAGAGAATATCGTTACATTCACTTCAGATGCGCGCCATCTTTTGTTCCTTCGATGCCTGATGAGGTTCATTCTTGCTGACTCACGTTCCAAAGAATGGCATCAAGCCATTTCTCTCCGCAACCCCCTGCATCTGCGTCCTTCCCAAGCCGGCTTTCCTCCTCGCGCCGGCCTCGCATCGAGGCCGTCGACACCGCAGAAGCACTCCAAATTTACGCCCAACAGAGCATGCCGAGCCTGCGGACAGCTCACCGAAGAACCAGGATTGCGGCACTAGAACTATGCACGTGTTCAAGTCTGCGCTCCACGCCGGAGTCTGTCGATGTACATCCCGTCTCTGCTCCTCTCCACAATGCTCAGGATGTCCTCAATACTGCTGCCCTGGGGGTTGTCTCGAATACCCGCCATCACCATCTCCGGCATGTTTTGTGGTTCCTCCGTTGGCCTATCGAACTGTGGAGGAAGCCACCCGCCCATTGCGCCAATCTCCAAGTCATCGGAGCGTGCGGCGCCGATCCTGTCGTTTTGTTCATCGTGTGCGAGAGCCATGGCCTCAGAGTTTATGGAACTGGGAGGGGTTATAACCGAGGCCAAGTCTGTGTCAAAGCCGTCTCTGTTGTGCTCGGTATCGGTTGTTTGTGTTGACGTATCGTCGTCGTCGGTGCAATAGTATTCCGACTCCGCAATATGCGACGCTATCCGCGTGGCGGTGGTAACCGCTGGAGGCTGTGATCGGCTGCTGAAGGAGGGGGAATAAGCCGCTACAGTTGAACAGTTTGATGCGGGTTTTGAAGGGTGGTGGTGGCTGGGGTCGGACTCGTCGAACGGCTCCAAGAAGAGACGAATATCATTGTCGGTCTCTCCGTGAGCCCACGAGACCCTGCCGATCGGATAGGGGACTTCAAGGATCATATCAACGATGTGGCTGTGGGAACTCATTTGAGCGGGGGTTTCCGGCTTGGTGGTACGTTTCCTCGCTGTCGGTGTGGTCGGTCGTAGCGTGATGGCTATCCCACGACTCTTACCAACTCTCGGGGAATTTCTGCCTTGGAACGTCGCCAAACATACCGCGGGGAAAGTGGATTTTATATCTGACTGGCTAAGGAACACCAAGGCCCCGTGTTGCTTTCCGCCTCTCAATCTGAGACCTCGTTTCCGACGACCTGGACGAGGGAAGACGTCACTCAGCCTCACAACAATCACATCAAAGACTGCTAGAGATTGACAGGCCTGCCAGGGTTTGCACTGTCATGTGCTACATTTTGTGGCAGAGAGACATCAGCACACCAACTAGATCGGAAGCGGAGAGGATGCATGAGTACCACCGCCCTCATCAAGAGGGCCAGTTTGATAGACGCGCGGCCGTATTCCCGTTCTGATGTCGCTTCATCCTGATTCAAACCTGTGGCCTGCCGCCACCCACGAGACACATCTCTGTATCGGCGGCTGCAGAGGGTGTTGGTGGTCAAGGCCACACCCACCTTGTCCCATTTTCTGAATGGAGTTACCTCCTCGTTGGTTGCTCCCGATCGGCCCAGACCGCAGTTGTCCGCCGGAAGACGGCACATCGCTGGCGGGGGAATGCATTAGCCAAATTGAATCTCCATCCTGCGCGGCAGTGGAACGTCAAACCTGATGGGAATTACAGTGTTGTTCTGTGACTTGGCTAACAGGAGGAGCTCAACGGGGATCTGCCGCCCCCTCTCCTTCCCTCCCCCATACATTGGGTTCTTCCACGCTCGTGCTGCCTTGCAAACTTGCATAGCAGATCACAAGGCCGGTCACGAGGTCTCCCGCCGCGAACAGCCGAAAGGGGAGGTTAGAGGCGACGGGTGGTGTATCCGGTGGAAGTCTGTGTTTGCCCCCTGTCCTCCGCTCTTGTTGCACCGCCATTGAGCCGGCCTAGGCCATCCCGCACGAATCTGTTTCTGTTTCACCCACCTGCCAGGACAGAGCCGCACAGACACATCCGGCTTGATCCTAGCCTTCCCCAGATCTCTCGCTTGACGAATTGGTTCAAAACAGTGTAGGGATGTGGGTCGCTGGCCTGCGTTCATGCGGCTCCAAGGGAGAACTGCAATCCCCATGTCTCAGGGGCTCCAGGCACTTGGCTTTACTTCACATCTTCACGGTACACAGTCAAGGACGACCAGGTCAAAACTGTCAGTCAGCACACCCTTTGCATCTTACCCTCGGTTGTCGTACCAGGGCCCGTCAAACTCGGCTTTGCCTCCAATACACCAACTCGCCCAACTAGGTACCTTGGACGAGACCGATCAGGTTCACCTGCATGCAAGCGTGCCCTTTCACAATAACACATCACTTACAACGGAGCCAAAATAGCCATGGTAAAGGATCCCGCGTCAGTCGTCTCGCATTCAACGTGGCTTCTTTGGGCTTGGTTTGATGGCTTGGTCCCACGGACGCAGGCTTCAAGGTCCCCTCTGTCCTCGCCGTATTCTGCACGGCGTGCACCCGAGCTTCGACAACGGCCTCAAACCGCCACCAGGATCGTCGAATATCGGGAGAAGAGCGAATGGAAGATGGACTCGATAGAGGTCATAACTTGTAAAGAACTGTACATCGACTATTCTCGCCCGTACAATGTTGCATTCTGCTGGTCACTGCCAGCCTCACTCTGTGTCATTGTAACTGAAGAGTCGGCCCCCAGGATCGCAGCTGGTACAGGCTCAGCAATACTTGCCTTTATACGACTGCTGCGTGGCAAGGCTTTTCTTCGTCGGTTAGTGTTGCTGCCATGCGGCCCGGTTCTGGCCGTCTTTGTCAATTCTGGTCTCCCACAGCCTCCAATGGCCAGTCAACTTGACATTCCTGAAACGCCTCCATCGGTGGAATCATCACTGGTGGCAAGGTTAGTCGAGACGCGGTTTCCCAACTAGAAGGATTAGTTACTTGCCCTTCGAGACACACGACTACAAACACAAGATGGCGCGGGCAAAAGGAGGACAAGATCCGGCACATAGCTCGGGGTGCAACTTGAACTGGACTTTGGAGGGTGGTATATTGGGGGTTCGGTGCAGCGTACGCCGGCCTCGGCGACGGGGGGGCCGAGGATGTGGGAGGAAGGATGAGCCGTGGGCATGACAATGGCGATTTGAGTGCGTCATTGAGCAAAATAGTCTCGGACATCTCCGCGAGGTCGGTCGAAGTGCGTTTTGCCTCCCAGACGTGACCCTACATCGAGGATTGCGAACCAGAATTCACATGACTTCCCCGAAAATCGCAACGGTCTGCTGGACGTCGTCCCCCTTGGGTATTAACCTGTGACCCCAGCATCAAGACTGCTTCCAATGACTGCAATCCGTCCTTTGCGGTGTGGCGAGAAGGTTCTCAAGGCCGGGGAGCTGAGACTGGTAAAGCGGAGATATCTTCACAGTTGACCTTGAAATAAGCATTAATCTCACCTGAATCATATCGCATTCTCTCAAGTCTCAAAGTAAGCTGGAACGCTTAACACGTGTTGCTCCTCAGAGCATCAGTGCTGCTCAAACCGTCTCGTGATGGATTGTTTACACCTCAGGGGACAATTTCAGGGGTAACCAAGAGTCATTCATACTCACATCTCAACGCTGCCACATGTAGCCCATAACACCCCCTCCCCCCACGGTTTCTTTTCATCATACCAGACCTCCACCTGGAGAATCATTCCCGATACGGCCAAGAGGCAGGAGACCAGGAGAAGGACTCTGATAGTACCGTGTTGGAACGGGACCACCAAATGGGCGCGGTTTACGTTGTTGAGCATCAAGAATGTCATCAACGAATGAAGAAAAGCGAGAACATGAAGCATGTCAAGGACGGGGAAGGATGGGGTAATTCTACGCAGGGGGGAAGTTTGCGACTGAGCGGGGAGAAAAGCGTTACCGAGCGTATAAAATCCAGGAACATAGAGAGTAATACAACATGACCCGTCTCGAGCGGAAAAAAAACGGTCGTGGACGGTGTCGTAGGCCCACAGGCGTTGGCCGTCCCCGCGGGCATACGCCGCTCGTGTGGGCATGGGTCGCGGGGGGTAGTCAATCTGAATCGAACCTCCCGAGTACCCCGGCCGTCAAACCGTTTCAACACCGCGACCGACTCTTCATATCAAAACAAGGTTGCTGCTAAAGGAGCGGCAATCCAAGACCTTGACAGTTTGTGTTTGTGAAAACATGGCCCATTCCTCACAGCTGATCCTCAGGATGATCTGAAACCAACGCACCCAACTTCAACATGGGAAATACAAAGTGGCAAGTCATAGAAATAAGGATTATACTTTTAGCTAATCATGTATAAGTGGTATAAGCTCATTTCGAACGACGCCACGCTTGCCCTTCCTAAAACCCAATCATCAACAAGGCACAGACGCCAACACGCTATGCCGTACTGAATTTCAGTTATACATTGCGACCTGCACATATATGCCGAGCAAAGCCCGGAGACGAAAGAAACAAAAGGAAAACAGGCTTTTAAGCGGGATGGGACACATCCATCGGTAGAAAAGTAAAAAAAGGCGACAAGATTAACCCCCTGTCATAACGATCCACCCCGGATGACTCGCATAGTGCTGACTCGCGGCGGACTGCCGTCGTGCCCGTGGTCTCTGGGCCCGCGTGGCGTAAAATCATTTCCCCGTGCCTGACGTCGTTGAAGATCACCACTGGGCAGTCGCTGCGAATCAGAGCTGACCCAGTGCCGAGTCTTGAATGCTTTGACCTCCTCTTTCAAAACCGACCAGCTGGTTGCAGTAAAAATCACGCCGTTCCAGAGGCCCTGGAGCGGAAGAACCACGGCGCTGGCGAGGTTCATCCAATAGCCGGCACTCTGTGGGTGGACGAAAGAGTAGACACGGTTGATGCTGCTGGGGGTCCAGGTGATGAGAATCGAAAGGGCGAAGACGAATGATGTGCGAAGGTATGCGAGCTTGATCGGGTCGAGGTTGCGCAGCTTCCTGAGAAATCGATTCCATGGTCTCCTGACTCTTGAAAACACATCACGCCTGCGGGGGGTGGTGCTCTTGCGGGTCTGTGTGCAGGTGACACTCGAAACGCTCGTGAACGGGTTGCTGGTGGCTCTCGAGGCGGCAGGGCGTGGGAATTCGCGGTTCTCCGACGGAGACGGCCACGGCTGCAAATTGTTGGACGGAGTGTGTAGTACGGCCGTCATGGAGGGGGTCGGGGTCAGAGGTGGCGTGACGGTTCGACTGTCTGAGGATTCGGCAGTAATCTGGACCTCGGTGGTGACGGTTCCGTAAGAGCTCGGATGCTCAGCCTGGCCCTGAAAAGTACCCCAAGAAAGTCCGTCAGCAAATCTATTTGACGTATGCTGACATGGCGTGGAAGACGAATGCAATCGGGGCAAAAGGAGCGGTGGCAATGACTGCGAGGCGTGGTAATGGAACGTGCAACAGAAACCTACCTTCTCCGCCGACGTCCTCTCATCCGCGGCGCCCCTTGCTTGGTTGCTCAATGTTAGGTTGCGCAGTTGGTTGCGTTGGTGAAAGACACTGTAACCAACACAAACGTAGATGATGTTGGATAACATGATGCACATCCAGATGGGCATGTAGTAGAGGAAGATGCGGAGTTGGTTAAACTCGTCGCTAAACCAACACCACAGCTAAAAGCAGAGGCAGTTAGATCTCGATCGCGACAGCCGTGGTTAAACCAAACCAATAGGGGGGCACACTAGGACTCACCGTTGCGTTGCCGTACATTTTCTTTCCGGTTGGCATATAGAACAGGCAAATCACGGCCGGGACGCCTGGGAGGCCGAAGCACACCAGACTATACAACCAGAGGTAGCTGCGAAACGAGTTGGGGTTGGCGGCGAAGAAGAAGACCAGAAACACATTGACAGCCATGGCTAGAGACCACCAAGGATCGGATTGCATGAACCTTGAGGTTCCAAGTCAGCTTTGGTTTGACAAGCGCGGAGCCGAGGACGAAAGGAGGGGGCCGCCCTACATCTCGAGGAGGAAGCCCTGAATCTGACACAAAGCCGACTCGTCTCCGGCAGTGATGCCATCGTAGCCAATGAGGCACGCGACACTGGCCCCCACGTTGGCTATCGAGGCGAACAGGATGAAGGTGTTCGGGACGGTCCGGAGGCGCTTGAACATGGCATAGGCGACAAAGATGAAACCGACACCAACCAGGCTGAGAGTAGCGCCGGCTCTCTCGACATTCTGGATGATGTCGCGTTGTGTTGTGGTGAGATTCATATAGCTGGGCTCCCCAGTGTTGATGGCGAGGACGTCGGACATGGTGAGAGAGGAGAGGGGGGGGACGTCGACGAGAGACAGAATTCAAGATATATTAATTGGATGGTGTGATGGGAAGCAATCTAACCCCCCTCGGAATCAGCTTCGGGAAGCTGGATCGACGTGGCTTCCTGAGGGGAAAGCACCGCGGAGTGGATGTCGCGGTCCCGCGAGACTGGGCACTGGGTGGTTGCGGTGTGAGTGTGGGTGCGCAGGTGTCTCTGTTGCCGGAGCTGGTGCTGTTGCAAAGCTCTGGATTGGGCCATGAATGGCTGCCTGGGTATGGCATACGTTGGCCAGCTTCCCAGGAGAACGCCCTCCAAAGTCGCAAGACCAATGGGGAGCAGCCAGGCCAGGGGCAAAAAGAGGGGGTGATGTTTGTCTCCGTGTCCGTTGAAATCCGGGGCGTCGCCAAGAGGCAAATCGAGCTCAGGGCCACGAGGAGAGTTACCCACAGTGAGCTAACTAGCCTCGGAAAGGGAGGATAAGAAGGGGAGGGGAGGGGTGGAGGGGAAGTCAGAGACACAGACGAAGGTGTCTGGGGAAGAAGAGCCAGGGAGGGAGGCGAGACAGCTGAACGGCAGCCACACCGTGTATTTCGAAGCCGAATCGGCCCACGAGGTCGAATATTCGGGGGTGGGGGGCCAGCCAACAAGTGACAAGGTGGCAGATGGTTGTGGTGGTGGCAGATGAGCGAAGGGTGACGATGCGCTGGTAGCAGGTGCCGGACCGGTGTGCCAACCCAACACGAAAGGGGACTGACAGAAACGCCCTGGGGCTGGGCGCTAGCTTTTAAGAGGGCAGAGGCCTGCAAGCCACCTGTTTGCCGGGGAAGCAAACTTGACCTCGACCCGCCGAGGCCCCGGGCGATGAACTGGGTATGGACCTCTTTTTGACGAAAGATGGAAAACCTGCAGCAGTAGTGAACCTGAGGCGGCCCCTCGGCGTTTTCAAGTGACGTGGTCGATCAGACCTGTCTGGCGGCTGCTGGCACGCAGTATCGAGACTGGCGAGCTGCGTTGCTTTGCACGACTGACGGCGCAGCGCCGGTGGTCGGTACCTACTCTGCGCGATGCTGGCTGCTGCTGCTACTGCTGCTGCTTGTGGATGTGGACGTTGGTCTTGGCGGTTTTGTCTTGTCTGGCGGCGCCGCGGTCGCTGGTGCTGCGCGTGTTGAGCGTGCTGCTGGTCCTTCTCCTGCCAGAGATTCGGATTCACTCCAAATTGGCTGTGCGACGGGACGGTGCCGTGATGCACTCTTGATTGGGTGTTGTGGACGTGCAGCGGTTCACAGCATGTCGGCTTCATATCAGCTGCAAATTGGCTCAGAGCTGGAGGCTGAGCTCGGGAGCCGATGAAAGGCCTTGTTGTCGTCGTCGTCGAGGGCGCCCGAGACTCAAGCAGCCGCCATTGTGGTTCGGACGCAGGGGTGAGGTGGAGGAGGTGTTGAGATAACATGCAACAATGGTGAACATGAAGTGACAGAACAAGCCATCTTCGTCGAATGATGGCGTGCATGTGCGGCCCGCAGGCACTAGTGAGCCAATGGGGCTGATTTCACACCCCATGGTAGGTGGGTAGCGTGCTAGCGGTTGCAGGTGTTCAGATTTCGTCAGATCCAAGACTCGACGACATCTCTTCTGTTTGCAGTCGGGCCCGACACATGGCTTGCGGTGGAGATCGGAGCGAAGGCAACTGGTGGTGGCTTGCCCGGAGGCTTGCGGGGCCAGCAAACATTGGATGCTGCAAAGCCATTGCCGTCATGGACCTGGCTCTAGCCCTCGTATGGTGTCTGGCATGGTGACCGGCCCTGAAGCTTCGGTTCTGGGTCTCCCACCTAAGGCACGCTTCTGACCGGGCGGGTAGTCTCAGATGTGGGCACGATGCAGAAACAAACAGCCGGCCGTGTGCACATGCTACCCGCGCGAGATAGGCCGTGTGTCTCTGATGGGCCCTTTGGTCTGAAGAACGAACGATTGCATACCCGCAGTGGGATAGAGGAAGGAGGCCGGTTTTGGCTGCTCAGAGCTGCTCAGATGGTGAAGGGCACTTGAGGACGTCGGATCCAGTCGGCACCTTGTTGCGGTGTACCGACGTGTTGGAACTTCCCCAGATAGGTCCACTCTGGCCCAAGCTCCCTCAAACTTCTCCCGTCTCGCCCCTTACCTCATAGCTGGGCTGGCAGTGAGCTAGTCTCTAGCACAGTGGGCCGGATGGCAGCCCCTGCAGAAGCGCTGGACCGGGCGCACGGCGGGCGAGATGAAAGGAGAAAAAAATAGAAGGCATTCGGAACGGCGAGCCAAGGTGATTTCAGCGCGTCTCGAGTCTAGCTGGAATTTTTTCAAATGCGGCTGCCTGCAGGGGCGCTGATGCCTTGCGACTCACTTCTCCTTTGATTGTTGCCCTGCGATTGGACGACGGCAACCTCACCCGTGATACGACGTTTAGGTGCAGAACGCCTCCGTCTCCCTCCCCCCTTTTATCTCCGCCCGGCTGGGCTGCCGCTCCTCCCAAGTTTGCCCCTTCTATTGGAAGCCGCCTGCTTGGCCACGGCGACAAAAGACCCAGTCATAGGCGGCCGGCCGACGCGCACATCCATGGACGGCTGTATCTTTCGGCTGCAACATTTTTTCAAATACGTGACATTTCGGAGGATGGAGCATCGCCCCTTGTCGCTGCTGTGCACCTGTTCTACTGTGCGTACAAACGCTGTGCTCCCGGCGCCGAGAAGAAGCGCGCATAATTGTCTCGTTACAGACCTATCCCCTGTCTGTTGTGGTGCTCTCTTGGGTGCCGGGACAGAGTTAGTAATCTTGAATCCTGAGAGCGCGCACTGCAAACTGTACCTGCATTAGCCATCTCCCGTCATGTCTTGGCCACGTAGGAATTAGGTAGAAACCGCAGTCCAACCCATCAGGGACAGTCCTGTGAGCTTGTTTGCTCACATGCCGTGACAGATCCAACACTCGGAACGAGTCCAATGGGCTGCGTGCGAATGCTGCTGATCACCCTTATCATCCGCAGCCTGGCCGGGCGGATGGTGTGGGTGACTGCATTGACAGTGAGGGGAAGTGAAGGGCCTGAAAATAGCATCGAAAGACGAGGTCACGAGAGACTACTGCTACCACCTCAAATCAATGACGGCCATGCGGCCGAGTACATTGCATATCACATGGGAGCAGAACACCATAGCTCGGCCAACGGGAGTCCAGCCCAGCTCGTAAGATAGTGAGAAAATTCCAGGGCTGGCGTTTATATCTGCAAGCCTTCGGCAGGCTGGATGCTCCCCAAAGTGCATGGCACAGCGTCAAGTTGAGGCCAAGATATGGCTTCTCGGTTTCCAACCCAACAACTTGTCACCCCTCCAAATTGCGTTTCACAGATAACGCCGACCCCCGGAGATTCGAATCGAGATTCTGGATATCCAATGCTGTGGTATGGTGAGCTCGCTTCCACCCGAACTCCCTGGATTTTTGATATAGAGAAAAAGTACTCTCAGGCGACGGAGGAGATGATAGGTTGCAGCAAAGTGGCCATTCACCCGACATGTCGTTTGAACATAAGGCAGGAGAGATTTTTGCGGTGCCGCAGAACTCTATCGACTCGATAGAATCTAGATCGGAGGTTTTGGAGCCGAGGTACACAACACAAGACATAAATCCATCAAGTCATGGGTCCGATGACGTTCTCAGGCTGTCGCAGTCCGCAGTCCGCAGTGGCTCTGGATGATTGCCAGAAACTGAGAAGAAAAAAATCCTCTTTTGTGTTATTCTTATCGTGTATATGTGCCAGAGATCCTGTAGTCCTTCTTCGGGCCCTTGACCGTGTACGCAAGTCGCCAGTCTTGAAGGTTGATGGCGGCAAAGCGGAATTCGTAATCGACATCGTAAAAGTCATCGATGCAAAGATGGCCGGCTGTTGCTTTCCACCCTTTTCCGTCGCTGTCATTCTCGGGGAGGATGAAGTCCACTTCGTGGAAGAGATAGTCGGCTCTTTTTTGGTCATCTGTCTTGGCAAACCAAACGCTGAGCCTATCCGTGGAGTCGTTGTATCGCCAGATATATCGCCTCGTGGCACGGAAGGTCAGGCCGTTGGAGGCCTTGAAGTCGCCTTCTTCGACATAGAGATACTCCATTCCTGGATCTCCGTTTGCCACTAATCGGTCGAATTGGCTTTCCCGTCCGTCTCGAGTCCCTTCTCGGAGGAGAAATCTTGCCGTTCCGCTGAAGTGTCCGCTCGGGTGACTGGGCAATCGACTGATCAGATCTCGCTCCAGTTTCCACTCGCCAAGGAGGGAGCGAAAGACCGCTCTTGAAACGAACTTGGTGGACGAGAGTCCGGCCAAAGCAACAGCAGCTGTTTGCTCCAGGGATTTTGTCACCTCCACTCGCTGAGCTTCGCTCAAAGTCTTGGCAGGGTAGCGGGCGGGTGTCAAAATGTCCATCTGCTTCCCGGCAGGCGGCAGCCGAGGCATCTTTTCCAACAGCGGAGAGCGTTCCATCCCAAGGGCCGTAGAGAACTCCTGCATGAGCCATGCGTAGTCGCCCATTGGGAACTGTGATGCCCTTGGGTCGGAACGGAGACCAATGGTTCTGTCGATGGAGCTATCGCACTCTAAAGACCGTCTCATCGGCGGCGGCAGGGACGGGGAAGATGGCCCGCCCGCTGCCCACATCGCTGTGAGAAAGCGGGCCTGCATTTCGGCTACACCCCAGTACGGTGATCGATAGAAGCCGACAAAACCTAGCGTCGGAAGAGAGGGATGGTGAGTGCCGTGGAATGCCAACGCGAACGTGTTGTTTAGGTCAGTAGGGCACATGGATAGGGTTTCCAGGACAGAAGGAGGGAGAAATGAGACTGCGGCGACAGATTCGAAACCAGTAGCGAAGATTACCGCTGCGATATCGCCTACCTTTTCCTTGGATGGCGATATTGTCGCAACACGATCAGCGAGAGACTCTAGCTTTCCACGAGACACAGAAATGACCCCGGACCTGACGAATTCCAAGTAGTGGTCGCTCATGGCCAGATAAGGAGGCGTACTTGTGTCGTCGCCGTTGACAGCGACCGCAGGAGAATAGGTGGACTGATCCGTGCCAACGGTTGTCCGAAACAGGCCATGGAGGGCTTTCGCTGCATCTTCGGTTATATGGCCTTGTGTGTTTGTCAACGGCTCGGTTCGATTCGCAAGATTGTAGGACACGAAGTCGACGGGGAGAAACGGAGGCGTTGACGAAGTAGGCTACATGCTGTTGTCAACAAGAAGAGGCGCTGACCGCCGAGGGTTGGGCCCGTACCTTTGGTGATGTGAAGAGAGGAAACACCCAGGCGGGTCTTGGCGTGATGTGATGTATGCGGTACTTGTCTGCGGCCGGGAAAGGGCTGGAACCGGGAACATTGCTGGCCGACGAAAGATGGGCTGCTATCGTGCCGGCGATCTCAACGCCCGACATCTGCCCGCCCACAACGAGAATCTTGCCGCCATCAGCGCTGGAGCCCCCGAGCAGCGATGGGGGGTCGCGGTATTGGCTGCTGTGGAGGAGGATTGGGACTGCATGACCCGTGGGTGCTAGCGGGGGAGTGAAAGACTTGGAAAAGATGCCGGACGCGACAAGGAGGTAGTCAAAGGTATATTCCTGAGGGTCGACGCCATCGGGCAAGACCTTGATGCGCCACCCTTGACCTTCAGGCGAAAGTGGTTCAGCCTTTTCGACTCGAGTCCCGAGCCGCAGCTTGGCGTCGCGACAGTATGTCTGAAAGTAACGGTCGAGGTAATGGCCAACTTGGTATGCGCGGGGAAACTCGGGGCTGCCGTCCTCCCAGGCCAGATCACTGAACTGGACAGTGTGCTTGCTCTGGTTGGCCACCATGAGCGGGTGAAGCAGGCCTGCCGAGTCATCTTTGCTTGAGGGCCACAAGCCGCCAACACGCGGCTGCGAGTCGAAGATTGTCACGTCAAACGTGCCACTGGGCACGTCGTGGAGGAGCGACTTTGCCGCTACAAGACCGGACGGGCCAGCCCCTGAGCAGATTGCGTCAGTGCCAGGACACACATCCGACTGCCGGGGAGAGGATGAATTGGGACAACACACCGACGATGCAGACGGTTTTCGCCATGACAGAAAAACGGCAAACCCCTCTGCGGAGAGCGACGACGCCGACACCAATACCAGCTCTTCCGGGGGTCCGGGCCCGTGGCCGAAAGGCCGCAGCGAAGCGTATGGGAAACAGCGGAACCACGGTGACCGGGGGGCGGGACCTCCACTGGGTGCCCGAGCAGAGAATGCGATGCGCGCTAGGCGAGGGAGAGACCTCGGAGCAGGGAGACTCCCGGGTGCAGCCGTGCTTCGGAAGTCAGGCAGAGTGCTCGGGCTGCTCCTGTCACGGCCCCGTCCAGTGCTAAATTGGGGTTTGCCGTGGGGTCTCGGTTTTGGAGAACCTCGAAATGTCTTGCGGCGGTCGATCGGCTTGATGCGGGGAAAGGGACTGATTGGGAAGAAGTGAGGTCAGCGGATGACATAACCTGAAGCTGCGCTAGCAAATGTCTGTGCGTTATCCTAGCGTCTTTTCTCACAACGCGCGTGGAAGACAGGGTGTGCCCTGCATTGAAAGGACCATCAATCTCTTTTGCGCTGCTTGATTCAACGACAAAATGCGGAAGACCCGAATTCTCCGCCATCACAACGGCCAGCCATGTTACTCGTCCATCATTTTCGCATCCCACGCAGCCGGTAGCGCAAGGCCGGTGTCGGAACGCCTGTCCGCCTCTGCCTTTCAATGGAGGGCCCCCCACCGAAGCGCCAGGCGGCATTCCCGACAATGCCAGGCCGCCCGTAGCGCCCCGCTGCGACGCCAATTGAGGTGGGAATGGAAGTCGAGGCACTGGCGACTGGCATTCTTCGTATGCAAGCCACGAAAATAAGCTCTCCACGTCCTCCTGGGCACATCGCCGCTCATTCTCAGTACCTGGCCCGGCTCCTTGGGGACGAGCAGCACCCCTCAGCCGTGTTTCCGAGAAACTCGCAGCTTGAATGCTACACAGCATCTGCGCACGAGATGTGGGCATTGCCGATTACGCCTTCGCGTCTTTCGGCCACGAGACTCTCCAAGCGGTGAAAGATGTGCCAATGCAGCCTTGCAGCACTTTTTCGTGGGAGTGCGTCGGCCCCGGGGCAGACTACTGCGACCTTCCTGGTTCCAATCTGGCCTGCGGCAGCAAAAAGTCGGGTCCCACGGGTGACGAGGCGGATGCCAGGAGCCTGTTTCTGTCGACTCTTCTCGCTATGCCAACTGCGAGCAAGGTTGCTTTTTGACACGTGACGGCGGGTGCTGCCGCTGACGCGGAGGGCGGACGCCGCTTTTCGGGGTGAACCCCGTTGCAGGCCTGGTTCCAGACGCAACCAGGACGGAAATTCGGTGGTGTGTGAGGACTTGATCTGCATTGGGGCTCCAGGCGAAGCCTTCTCGGCGCCACGAACCCTCCTCGGAAGTCACTGACTTCCCGTCTTGGCAACGCATGCCGACCTCTGCCAAGATATTCAATCCAACGACAGCCTCCGGAATACCCCCGCAAACGCATGTTGGAATCGCAACACGTCTCCGACCCCCCCCGCTTTAAACCATCTTGCCCCCGGTCCTCATCCGAATATCTTCGGGCATGGTATTGAGGGCTGGGGGTCCTCGTTTCCCCGCATACACGCGGCACTATTACACACCCGCCGCTGCCTTCGACACAGCGCGACTTCCCCGTCCGTCACTACCGCGATGGAGGCAGCTAGAGGCGACCGATGAAGAAATGCAAAGCTGTTCGGCCCACTTATGTCCTTTGAGAGGCTTCGTTTGGTGTCCCGTCCTTTTGACGTTCGCACACGTACTCGGGAGTTCGTGGACGACGGAATTTTCTGGCAGAGGCACATCAAGGGGAAACGCCCAAAACCAAACGGGTACCCACCGCGGAGGATGCAGCGGTAGCATGCACTCTACCACCAAAGGTCAATTAAGAAGCACGCAAACAGTAGCCTGGATCTGGCACAATCAGCTTCGCACGTGGCCAGTACGCCGTCCTACCGGATGCCTGCTCAAGAGCTGTCATCGCGGCCGCGGACTTGCCAGATACAAAGGAATCCGTCCTCTCCACCACGGGCATACGACGGATAGCTGCGTAGAAAGGATGCGCCCTGCTTCGATGATCAGCACTGCTGGTTGGACGAGGTGGGACAGGGGTGGCCTGTAGAACCGCGACACGCCTGCCAGACCACACCCGGAACTCTCCCGAGGTCTGCGAAGGGCCACCGAGATAGGATGCCATGATGCGATTTCCACGGTGCCGCCAATCTCGTCGTATGGATCGGGCTCGGAGTCGGAGTAGCCGGGTTGTTGGCGTCTCCAAGTGAACCTTGCTTGCGCTTATGGTGCGAGCTTTGCGGCCTCTTCCCCGGAGCCAAGAGGCAGCTGACGGCTCCAGACGATGGGTCACTTGAAGCTGTAGCGCTAATTCGCGCTCTAGAGGGGTTCCCGGCATTGCTTGGAGCTGCAGATCATCGCGTCGACGTTGGGGTCCGTCCCTCTTTAGTTGCTCAATAGAAGAAATTAGATTGCGGCCCGTGTCAGGCCGCCCGAGATGGGTGAGTAAGTATCCTTCTTGCCGCGTTGCTCACGCCGAACTAGCACCTCTGTCGTCGAGCAAGCCGAGCCCAGCACGTCTCCACCGTGTAAAGGCCGTAGTAACGTCAGGCTCGTCGCCAATGTCTTGGTTCTCAGTTGGGTGCAGCAGGCCCAAATATTGAGTCACACAGTCAATCTGTCTGGAATAACACCTGAGACACGATCACGCCCCAATGCGATGGGAGCGGGCCGCGCTATCTTGGTTGAACCCATCTGGCATGCGTCGAGGGTCAGGCGAGCGCGCCACATATCCACCACCGATGTTGCTCGCCGCCCAAGGAATCCTCCCCGAAGGTGGACACTCGCTGGACCACTGGTTCTAGGCATCGAGAGGGTGAGAAGGAAATTACGGGGTGAAACAGACGCTCGCAGTCAGCGGTTTAGACAGACGCACGAATGCAAGCACGCACGGGACAAGCTCGAAAACCTGGTCAAGCCCCGGCGGACTCGGGGGACCCCGCAGGTCTTGTTTTCTAGAACGCAACGCTTGATAAGCTAGGTCCTCCCGGTCCGCGGCCGAGACGAAAGCTTTGGCCAAGCCCGACACCCGAGGCCCTGGAGTCCAGTTGCCCTGTTCCTTTGAGACCGGCGGCCCAGCACGCATGCGCCTCTGGGGCAAGCCTGGCCTTGGATCGCAGGATGCGGGGACGGGAAGGGGGGTTGCAGCTGAATCACCCAGAAATAACACCCTGGTCACTGGAGGTCGCAATGCCCATGACATTGCGTCCAGCTCGCGGGTACATGTCGTGGCGAGCATGGCAAGACACATCCGCATGTTGGGCCCCATGGGAATCGAAGTGACTGGTTGGCCGCTTTCCAGCACGCCCATACTTATAGCTCGGGTCAGCAGGGCAGCTCTTCTCTCCACACTTGCAAACTATCCCCGCGTTCCTTACTCCCATGGTGCTTACCGTGCCTTGGTTGGATCTTGGCCGCCACCACGCACACCGCAACCGTTTGAGCCAATTGCTGGATACGCTGCTGCATCTAGACACCACCTTCGTCCGGCAAACGGCGTGCGGATTGGTAGATCTCTACTCATCGCCGAGCCATTCCCGGGTTCGCCCATCGCACCCCCTGAACGTCCTTCGCCCGTCCGCGCTTGGCCGCCTGTGGCGTCCTCCCCGCATCCAGCCCACCCTCACGGCGCGACGTCAACGGCACGACCGAGTGGAGCAAGGATCCGCGCGCTCTTGACGCCAGCGGGCCAAAGGCTTGGTTCCGTTCAAACATGAGCCATGATGGGTGAGCCCAAAGTTCCACACTTTCGGCCTTGTTACTTGTTCTCCCCTCCCGCCTAACCAAACAAAACCCAAACTCTATGTAAACCACCCGACTTCTCCCCCTCTCTCCACTGCCCAGCTTCGTTGTCTTCCCCGTTGCCCTTAACCTCGCTTCTCCAGATCTCGCCAGGCCTCGCCTGGTTTCCCCTTGTCCCGCCAAATTTCTTCTTTTGTGTGACCTCCCAGACATCAGCAGGGACTCGCTCAACACAGGCTGACTTTGACGTTCTCTTGGTACCTAGCCAACACTACCGACCCGAACGAGAGGTGGTTTTACCTAGAGTACATGGTGAAGATGAGTGACGACAAGGAGAGGCAGTCAAGCGATGCTCACCGCAGCCATGATGAGGGTGGGCTAGGTCTCAGCCCCCATCCTGACGCCCATTTGACCGCCGCCGAGAAGGCCGAAGTTGTGAGTCCTCGGTTATAGCACTTGGCGGAAGCCTCACATCCCAAGAAAATGTCATGCATGCTAATTTGTCAACCTCCCACAGGACCGCAAACTGCTTAAAAAGTTGGATTGGAAGCTTATGCCATGGGTGCGTCTCAAGTTGCGATGCCGTTCATTATGTCCTTCCTGTCAAGAAAGAGACTCACCCGAATGCCCAGTTGTGTTTTCTTTATCTTCTTGCCTTTTTGGACCGAACCAACATCGGCAACGCCAAAATTGCTGGTCTCGTCCCCGATCTAAAGCTTAACACCGACGCCTACAATGCCACCCTTACCATCTTTTTTGTTTCATACGCCGTGTTCGAGCCCCTCACCAACATTCTCCTCAAGAAGATGCGTCCTTCTGTCTTTATTCCAATAACCATGTAAGTCCCTCCTCTGCTGTATATCCCGTCATCTCAGAGCAAGATTGTTTATGTGTTGTCCTATCAGGGTCCTATGGGGTGCCAGTATGCTGGGGATGGGCTTCGTGAAGAACTGGGATGGCCTCATGGCCGCACGGTGGTTCCTAGGATTGACCGAGGCAGGTCTTTTCCCCGGCGTCAACTACTACCTTTCCTGCTGGTACAGGCGTTCTGAGTTTGGTGTCCGTGCCGCCATCTTCTTCTCCGCCGCGGCCCTATCGGGGTCATTTGGCGGCCTTTTGGCTGCCGCAATTGAGACCATGAATGGAATCGGCGGCATCAAGGGCTGGGCGTGGATTTTTATTCTCGAGGGTCTCTTGACCATTGTCGTCGGTATTCTCTCGTTTTGGATGGTTCACGACTTTCCCGACAAGGCCACGTTCCTTTCCGATGTTGATCGAGCCCGTGTCATTCGCCGGCTCAAGCTTGACCAACAGGCTTCAGCTAACCACGAGAGCTTCAAGATGAGTTACTTTTGGGACGCTGTCAAAGATTGGAAGATGTGGCTAGGCATGGTTATCTACATGGGCTGCGACATGCCCCTTTACGCCTTTTCGCTCTTCCTTCCTTCCATCATCACCGGCATGGGCTGGGGCGACAACGGTGTCGTGCAAGCACAGCTCTTTTCCGTCCCACCATACGCCGCCGCTGCGATCCTTACGGTAGTCATTGGCATCGTCGCGGACCGTACACGCGCTCGTGGTCTATGCAACATCATCGTCTCCGTCTTTGGCATCATCGGTTTCACCATGATGCTGGCGTCTAGCACGCCAGCCGTTCAGTACGCTGGCACATTCCTTGGTGCCCTGGGTATCTATCCCTGCATCTCCAATACCATCACTTGGATGGCCAACAATACCGAAGGGGTCTACAAGCGCGGCGTGGTGCTTGGTTTTGTGATTGGTTGGGGCAACTTGAATGGTGTTGTGAGCAGCAACATCTACTTCAACAGTCCGCGCTTCGTGGTTGGACACTCTGTCGTCATCGGGTACATGGCTCTTTTTCTCTTCGGTGGCTCACTTCTCATGACCATCTTGCTACGAAGGGAGAACGCAGCACGCCGCAGAGGAGACCGCGACAGATGGGTTCAGGGGCTTGGGGAGGAGGAAATAGAAAGACTGGGCGACCAACGGCCAGACTTTTTCTACACGACCTAGCCGTCTTGTTCTGGCGAGGTTGAACCATCTGGTACATACGGCATACACCCAGATTGCCTTTCCACAACTAGCCAAACGCCGCTTCGGACTAGGCATGGAAGATTTGGGGGGAGCGAGCTGGTGGCCGTGAGAAGCTCGGACCGGATTCCCTCCTTGTTTCATAAGTTGCGGCTCATTTTCGGCAGCGTGCGCATAGAGCAGGACGACATCTTCTCCTTGGAGGCTTTTCATCGGGGTTGATGCTGCGCGTATATAAGCGTCGCTTCATTTGGCGCGACTATTTCGTTTCTTGGCGGGATAAGTCAGGAATGCGGGCATTGAACAAGGATATCCAAGTCTATTTTGGGGAAGGCGTGGAGCCGGCGGAGCAGGGAATGTCTCAGCATCTTTAGAGTATATGGCGCCATTCGCCTTGATATTCAACGCTTTCAGTCTTTATACATGACTTGCTCTCTACCGAGCCTGGTCTAAAGAACGGAGCTATAATGCGGCCAAGAGCAATAAATAAAAGCGGTTGAGGTTGTTGACTCAATAACGTCCCTCATGAGGCTGTGTTTCAAACTGCTGATTGCTCAGGCGTCCTCCTCGAAGATAGAAGGGTGAAACGAACCCCTTGCCGTCAGCCCAGTGCAAAGCGAACGTCAAGCACCCGAGTGCCGAGCTGAATGGAGGATTTTGTCATTCCACACAATAAAACAGGGTGGTTGAAAAGTCCCAGGTACTGCCAGCGTTTCGGGCACCAGAAACTCGACAAGAGAACCCGGCGGTTCGGTCGTATTCACCTGACGCTATGGATACTGCTACGCCTATGAAATTGGTCACGGGTAGATATTTGTGTGTGTACATTAGCAACGGAGGTATCGTTGTGCCCGGCTATATCCATGTGTCGATGGGGACTGGGACCGAGAAGCTCAGTGACGCCAGACGGTCTGGTATGCGTGTAGATACAAAATGGATACCTCATCAAAGCAATGACGAAGTTGTAAGTCACACTCCCGTGCTCAAGATGGCCATAATCTCGGGACTGACTCGGACATACCGACATGGGTAGGCGGATAGGTAGGCGAACGGTGTCTCGGCACTGCAGCGGGAGGAGCAGAAACACCCGTGCGCTGATCCGCCGCTCTCCGCCCCCCCGCCCGCTTCATCCGCCCACACGCTTGCGGATGGTGTGGCCGAAAAGGGACAGTTGCTCGCCTTTTGGCAAGGTAGCGCTGTGCTAGGATTCCGGGGCGGGACGGTCCTTTCATCATGGGCCTGCTCTGAGTGCCATTCTAACTGACAGCGTCACATGGGGCTGAACCGACACTTTGTTGTCGGACGAGGACGGGGACGGGGGTAGGAGGCATCATTGGGACTTGTCGACCCTGGACCCCCACCTCAGCTGTTAATAACTTTCCGGCAAGCGTATAAGCTGGGCGGGAAAGGGCGAGTTCGGATGGTGGATGGCGAAGAGCAAAGTGAGGAGAAATGGCAAAACAGGCCGGGACCTAGATGGGTCGGAGGGACAGAATCTCAAGAGGCAAGTTTCGTCTCGGATGACAGGTAGCACGGCCCGTACACGAGAATACTGCATGGCCGGCATGCGCGCGCGCGCGCGCACGTCAGATGTGACAGTGAGGGGAGGTTACCTAGGTCATGTTGCGTATGGTCAGTTCAGTGAATAAGGTGCGAGGGAAGGGAGAAGAAGGTACACCGGAGAGAAAAGACAGCGAGGAGACGCCAGGTAGGTCTCCCAGGTAATTTGACCGGTCCCTGCAGCGAGCCTGTGGGAGTGCCGTGTCAGTGTCACAGCTTGTGAAAATGCTGATTTTTATTCCCGCCGCAGCCTTCATTTGCCAACCCCACGCCACAGAGCAGCCGGGTTCTGGTAGGCGAGGTCGGCAATATAACCCAAACGTGGCTGGTTGAACCCGGCGGGAGCTCTGGCCGGTGTTTCTTGGCCGAAGGGGGGGAAACGGAGGACACATCTTCTGTGACTTTCAGAGTGGACTGTGTGACTTGCATCCGTGTGAAATCTCGACAGAAGTACGCAAATAGGAGCGCGCACACGGGTGCGGAAGTGCGGAGTAGCAGAGAGGAGCGGACTTGGACAACTGTTGTGATGGCTTCCCCTCACTGATGGGGCAACAACGCGTGGTGGGCAGGGTCGCATTGCGCTGTACTGTACGGCCTACATAGCCTGGCGCTGTGTGCTGCTGTGCCGTATCGTGGGTGTGTCTCTGTGCGTGCTTGCTGCTGTGTAACGGTGGCGCGGACACCAGCACTCGAGACATGAATTCAATGATTGCCCCAGGGGCTTGGCCTTGGCGGCGGAGAAAGGACCGGGACCGCAGAGTGGCTTCGGAGCTTCGGCATAAGCTTGGTCGATCATATCAGTTGGGGAAAAAGGCGTCCTGATATCTGCCCGCTTGTCGGCGTCATACGCTTAGGGAGGGTCGTACTGTGCAGAGGGCTGATCTCCAATTGCTCAAAGTCGGGAGGGTGTGGCTGTGGGGGAGTCTGGGGAAGTGAGACACCCCTTTTTTTTTTGATTCGATGGCTGGCTCGCCCACTGCCACGACATTGCAGCGAGGGGTCGGCAGCAAGGCTCCCGAGATGCAAGAAGTATTTATTGGTTGCCCTAAGAGAGCGAGGGCGTTGATAGGAGAGCAAAAAGGAGTGGTGTCAGCTGCCCTGGTCAGTCTCGAGTTATTGAGCGTCGTGTAATAATTGCAATCTTGGGGATCGCTTCAGGGATGCCGGCGTGGTATCATGTAAAGTCGCAGCACAGACGGTGCACTCACCGAAAAAAAAGCTCTCTTTGCTTTCCTTGCGCACAGCCTGGGTGCTTGGCATGCAGACTTGCATATGGGGACCGTCCAGCTCAGCAATTTGGTCCCGGATCCCCATTTTTTTTGAGGGCGCAGTGAGTTGGGTCGCGGTGCTTATCATCGTTTTCCGTTTTTATGTCTTTTTTTTTTGTGCTGTTGCTCCTCAACTGTGCGGTGTCGGCTGAGGCGTGTCATCAAGTGCCGACCGTGTTGGCCGTTGGCCTGCGGGCAGCTTCGCTGGCAGCGACTGATGGGTTGGGCCGAAACGAGATGAATCAATGAAATGAGGTGAGCAGAGAGGTTGAATCAGCATCAGGAAATGTGCACTGCGGCTGCTGCTGGGTACCCCGGGTTCCGGGGTTCTCGGTGAGTCATCAAACGATCTGCTTGCCAGCAAAGATGCTGCTACTGCTGCTGCTGCTCACCACACCTGGGCACCCAAACCGGGCACGCAGCTGGAGCCTCTAATGAGGTGCAGTGCTCACCGCTCGGCACCGCTTCGCCCCTGCCTTTTTCGGAAGGGAAAAAAGACAAAAAAGTTGTGTTGGGCCTCGACAAGACGTCAGTCGTCGCTGCATCCTGGCAGCCCGTCGTCTGAGCACCCCCATGTCTCCCGTGCTTTTCATGCATCCGGCGATCCATTGATCGGTACCAGAGCTCGGCCTGCGCACGTTCTTCTGTCCAGGGCTGATACCACATTGGCACATACGTCCCAACGACAACCTCCCACTCGGCCTTCCCTTTTCGCCTGACACGCCTCGCTGAGTTCTGAAAAGTCCATTCCGCAGCAGTGGAGTCCAGATAATAAGCAAGCCATCCTTGCTTTGGTTCTGCCAGCTCTGCCTTACTAGAGGCATCTTCTGGAATTCAAAAGCAACAGCTGGACCAAGCCTGCCCCTCCTCCTCTCTTGATTTCAACCCTTTCCCCCGCTCGGATCGTACCGCCTTGTCGACTTCGGTCTGAAGTATACCTGCGACGACATTCACTTGACTCGCCACGAAAACCAAACATCGACTTACCATTCCCTCAATCTGTCACACCAAGTCCTTGACAACCACCAGTACCTTCTTCCAAGAAGAAAAAAGAAAAATCTTCACCATGCCTTCCAAGGTCGAGAAGAAGCCGGCGACGAGCCGCGGGGCCAAGAAGCCAGCCACGGCGCGGGCCTCCAAGGCCAAGACGGCCAACTCGGGTGGCACCGAGAAGGGAACTGGAACCGGCACTGGCGACACAGCCGGATTTGACAGCGGCAACGGACACGAGACCGGCGCCAGACAGTCAACCCCGGACGCCAAGTACTTTTGCGGATGCCGGTCGTGCTATTGCGGTTCCGTTGTTCATTTCCCGGGCGATCTGTGCTCGATCTGCATGTCCCACTCCTACTAAGGCGGTGTTGATTGACCATGACTGAAAGGTCCGAGGTATGCTTGCAAGACGTCGCACCAGATAGGAAGAAGAAGCATCGCCACTAACATACATACCTACCCACACAGGGAACGAAGCCGATCACGCATTATGACCAGTGTATTAGTACCACGACGGCCATGCATCATGGCGTTCCTTTTTGGCGTCACGGCGTAAACGGATAGGGCGTTGGCCTGGGTTGGGATGCATTTGGGAGGATTTGAGGGCGTGTTGACTTCGAAATCAAAGGGCGTTATCTGATGAAGCTAAGGCATCAGCTGGAGGGTCAAAATGCATCAGTTTACCTCCCACCAGCCATGATTTTACGTGAGAACAGGCCTCCTGTATTTGACTATCACGCCTTGCCAATGTTTTCTTGGCTTATCTGAAGTGACCGTCCACCCACCACCTGAGTTATCCACGGGCCTCATCCACGAGAGTTTTTTTGGGTTCCTTTAAAGATAGTCCCAAGGCTACAACAACATGCTAAACTCAAAGCATAATATTTGGTCTTTGTTGCAATGCAAGCCAAATGTCCGCAACTTGGCAGATTTTTTGACTTATCACACTTCTGCTGACGCCCAGGCTCCTCGGTACCTGATTTTCAGTTACAGCTAGGTAGGGTACCTACCTACCTTCTCAACCGGGACGAGCACTGGGGCCACTCAAAGTTCCCACCTCATCGGCTCGAGATTCCGTTCTATTCAGATGGCCAACCAGCGTTGGGACACCGTGGTTCCATTTGGTTGCTTTTTTCGCTACTTGCTTACGATATCGGCATGTCGGGTACGCTGTCCGCTGCTCGCTGGCGGCGCCCGACGGCCAATGCATGCAAGGGAGCCCCTGAACGCGTGGCTCCCTTGG
This sequence comes from Podospora aff. communis PSN243, assembly GCA_033296975.1. Taxonomy (NCBI): domain Eukaryota; kingdom Fungi; phylum Ascomycota; class Sordariomycetes; order Sordariales; family Podosporaceae; genus Podospora; species Podospora aff. communis PSN243. The sequence continues at coordinate 59,601 of MU865916.1, read as the reverse complement.
GCCCATGAGGGGATCCCCACTCTCCCACGCATTGCGTCTCGTCAAATGCGGAATGGCGGCGATCGAGTGGGGGAAATTAGATGCTGAGGGCGGGCTCAGGCCGCGCGCGCGCGCGTGGGGGTTTGGTTGGTGATCAGTGATCAGTCAGCGCCCTGAAAAGCAGGGCGTCGATTAGAGCGGGCTCGGATGGGACAAAGGGGTAAGGTGGGCGGGATGGTTAAGCTTAAAATTACATTGGAATTTACAGACGCGGAATGCCATTTTGTGGGGGCCTGACTTACACGGAAATCACACGCCGGCTTTTCCTCTCATCACCAACTTTTTTCGGGCCTGCAATGACGTCCCTGGACAAGGGGTGTGCTTGGCGGATAACCCCGCCATTCCCGACAGGTCTTGGCAAGGAACAAGGGATGGCGGGTTCGCAACGAGAATACGAAAAAGGAGGGGCTCGGAGGCTCAGCGGGACGAAGCGATACCACCAGCCGGTCCGCGACTGCCGTGATGGCGACCGGACTCCTCTCGCTTCAGATTTTTTTAGACGAGATTTTTCCCCTGAAAGCTGCTCTCTTTGCTCGACACAAACGCTCCCTTCTTGAACCATTTCGCGCAACCCCGCACACCAAACAGACGCCCTGCCTCCGCCCACGATGAAGGTCGCCGTGTTCAGCGCGAAGCCCTACGACCAAAAGTTCCTCTCGCAGGTCTTCAGCCAGGAGCACGATGGCAAGCCCTCGTCGGCCGAGCTGATCTTCCACGACTTCGCCCTCGGCCCCGAGACGGTTGCCCTCGCGCAGGGCGCCGAAGCCGTGTGCGTCTTCGTCAACGACGTGCTCTCGGCCGAGGTGCTCCAGGGACTCCACGCCAATGGCGTCCGCGCCGTTCTCCTTCGCTGCGCCGGCTATAACAACGTCGACCTTCCCATCGCCGAAGGCCTTGGCATGTTTGTGGCCAATGTGCCTGCCTACTCCCCCGAAGCCGTCGCCGAGTTCGCCGTCGCTCTCCTGCAAACTCTCAACCGCCGCACCCATCGGGCCTACAATCGTGTTCGCGAAGGAAACTTTAACCTCGACGGTCTCCTCGGCCGCAACCTCCACGGGAAAACCGTGGGAATCCTTGGCGTAGGCAAGATCGGTCTCGCACTGGCTCGTATCCTCCGCGGCTTCGGCTGCCGCCTCCTCGCCTGCGACCCCTTCCGCGCCAAGGACTTTGAAGAGTTCGGCGAATACGTTGGCTCGCTCGAGGAGCTCCTGCCTCAATGCGACTTTGTCTCGTTGCACTGCCCGCTGGTGGAATCGACCCGCCACTTCATCAACGACGACACCATCGCCCTGATGAAGCCGGGTGCGATCCTGGTCAACACGTCCCGCGGCGGCCTGATAAAGACCAAGAGCATCATCGCCGCGCTCAAGAGCGGGCACTTGGGTGGAGTGGCGCTCGATGTTTACGAGAAGGAGGGCGGCCTGTTCTACCAGGATCACAGCGGGGACATTATCCAGGACGATGAGTTGATGCGATTGATGACGTTCCCGAATGTCATTGTTTGCGGACACCAGGCCTTCTTCACCGAGGAAGCCTTGACAGAGATCGCCGAGTGCACGAGAAGGAACTATGAAGACTATGAGAACAAGAGGCACTGTAAGAACTCCTTGGTACATGAACACAAAACTCTTCAGAGACGGGGATCGTTGCCGGTTCGCATCTGAAGGTTGGAGAGCGGCTGAACGAAAAAGGGGAAAGGGGTTGATGGAGTTGGAGTTGGACTTTAGCTGGTTTGCTTCAAGGTCACGAGGTTATGGCTGTGCGCAGCTTTAGACGGACGATGGATATGACCCTCACCGCTCACTTACGACGTGGCGGGAAACGAATAGACGTTACTCTCGCACCTGTCTACCTAATACAGTGGGGATGCTCCGTCTTGGATAAGTACCTACCTTGGCCTCCTTACCCCTGAACGCAACGGATTTTGAGACAAAACTCTAATCTCTGCGACAACGCCTAAAACATAACTAGAGATCACCGACTCTCTGCATCAGCCAGCACAGCCAGAAAACTCAGCGTAAACTCCAGGTCTCACTCTTCCGACCCTGAATACCCCTGAACAACACCCACTCTACTTCCAATCCAACTCATCCCTATTCCCATTAAACGCAATCCGATTCGGACTCCCCCTCGCATCCCTCACCCGCCCCTCTGTAGCCCACTCCCTAATCACCCTCTGCATCTCCCTCGGACCCATCGGCCCGTACAAACCCATCACGTACGCCGCCAACCCCGCCACAAACGGCGCCGCCATGCTCGTCCCGCTCAGCGTCGCCGTCTCGTTCCCGCTCTTGCCGGGATACGCAGAGAGAATCCCCTCCCCGGGCGCGAACACGTCGACGGCGGGGCCAAAGTTGCTAAACGACGAGCGGGTGTCGTTGAGGCCGATGGAAGCTACGGTGATGGCGGAGGGTACGCCGGCGGGGGAGTACTCTGATGCGGGTCTGTTGTTGTTGCCTGCGGCGGTGGTGATGGTGATGGAGCAGTTTTGTATGGCTGCGGCTACGGCGTCGTCGAGGGCGTGGAGGGTGGAGATGCCGAGGGAGAGGTTGATTACCGAGCGGGATTGGGCCGAGCGGCGGGCGGTGTCTTTGCAGGCCCTGGGGAAGGGGAGGGGGGGTTAGTTGAGGGGAAAAAGGGGGTGAGTGGAAAGGGGGAAAAAAGTACCAGTCTAGGGCGGCGATGACGTTGCTGGCGCTGGCGCCGGAGCCTTGTTTGCCAAAGACTTTGAGGGCGACGAGTCTGGTGTTGCGGGCGATGCCAAAGGTGCGGCCGCCGATGATGGCGGCTACGTGCGTGCCGTGTCCCATTTGGTCGTCGTTGATGTCGTTGACAAAGTTCTTTCCCCAGGAGGCTCGAGGAGGGCCGGTCTCGCTGGTGAATTGCCAGTGGTCTACGTGAATGCCCGAGTCGATCACGTAGACGGTAGTGTCGGGCCGTTCGTAGACGTATTCGGTCGATGGGGATCGCGGTGCGAGAGTCGAGTCAGCCCCCAGTTTGCGGCGAAGGTTGATAAGATGTTAGGTTGGGCCGTCGCCGCAGGGAGGACTGGAGGGGGATTCTGATGAGAGTGGTTGGGGTAGTGGGCGTGGAGATAGATTTCGGCGTCTGGGTGGATGGCTTTGATCTGCTTGTCTTTAGCTGATGGTCATCCAGGTCGGAGAGAGAGAAATGTTTACGATGGGGGACTTCCGGAGTTCTTCGACGTGTCCTGGGCCCAAATCACCGAGATAGGCACTGAAGCGGCCGATTTGGAAGTTCCTCATCACGCCCTGGTACCCCCCAACCGAACGGGCATAGGCGTGTGTCTGGCTTTCATGTTCGTGGCGAATGGCGGCGTCGGTTCCGTCGTGGTACTGGATGATGAAGCGGGTTGGTATCGACCTTGAGCTGTATTGAACGTGGCCTTCAGGTCTCCATAGATGTGTCTCGACCAGCGAGATAACTGCGGCGATTGCGAGTAGTATTGGCAGCAGGGAAGTTTGCACGGGCATCTTGTTCAACACCGACCAGTGGTCCGGCGAGGCTTTTCTTCGTGAGAGAGGACGGGAGGCACTCAAGGTAGCGACAGCTAAATAGGCAATGTGAGCTGAGAGAATGTCTGACCTGGGCTGGCCTCAAAGGAAAGTGCTGGGAGGCGCTGCTGGTGAACTGGAATATGGACTCCCGAGTATCCAACCGTAGTGAAGTCCCTTGCAACGATGTGGCTGAGCCGGCCGTATCACTCAATAGAGTGATTCCTGTTTTGCGGGTGGGAAGAGGTTGGGATCCTGAGAAACTGGGTGCGGCCATGGGTGACAGTCATCTGCCAACACAGGGGAGTCAGATAACCCACGTCCTACCTGCTGACCATGTTGTGGTTGGTGCATGTTTTGGGATGGAAGGCAAGCCGATGTCTCATTACAGACCCATTCTCAAGAGAATGCTTCAAGGAGAAATGCACATTTGGTAGAAGAATCTTTGTTGATCAACTATCTCATATTTATTCGTAATAAATTCGCCGAAAGAACAAGGCGCCAACCCAGCGCCTAACTGATAACACGCTGATGACTGACGATGTGTGAACTTTCCCAACAATCCATCTAGAAAAGGCCCCACAGACGACAAAAGAGATTTAACCCATCTGATCAACTACGCCCGGCTGGATACCTTCCTCTGAGATGCTTGCCGCCGAGCATACTCCGGATCTAGACTCGCCGAAGCGGACGCGCGTGGCTCGGCAGGAACGTACGGATTGTTGCTACCATGGGTATTGGTGTAGTAGTAATCCTGGCTCTGCCGCGAAGGTGAGCGCTGAGGTACGGCATATGCCTGGGGTTCGCCGTAGTTCCTGTCGTCAGACCGAACCTTGTCCGGCCGGGGCGGTGGCGGAGGTGGCTGCTGCGGAGCCCGCGACGTGCCGTGTACGTCGTCAACAATGTTGTTCGGAATAGGTGGTCTTTCGGCCTTCGTCATGGGTTCGTTGGTGCTAAACCGGACGGTGCCAGTGTAGCCAGAGTTGTCTACCCCCACATCGGGGACCTGTGGCGGCTCTGGGCGCCGTGATGCGCGCCGGGACGGCCTGGAAGGTGATTTTGACGATGGCTCATCGTCCGAGTCCGAGTCCGTAGGGACTTCAGGCTCTTCGGCAAACTGTGCAAATTGTGAGCTTGACTCCTGAACGAGATGCTGTTGCTTATGACTTACCATCCTGAGTTCCTTGCGCATGGCGAGGCTGGAACAAATGTCCTTGGCTTCTTCGATTGCCTTCTTCTGAACCTTCAAAGTCTGCCTCCTATCTCTCGTCTCCTTATTCTCGGCAGCAATCGCCTCGATGGTATCATCATTCATGCCGAGGACTCCCACCGAGTTGAACAAGCCGTACATGCCTTGGAGGAGATGGCGCTCCACGACCTGTGTGATGACGTTTCTGATGAAACCCTTGGCCGAGAGTTCGTAGTAGATGAGCATCTTCTCAAGAACCTCCTCGGCTTCCGTGAAGTGAGCGCCTTCTTTAGAGGCGCTCATCTGCCAGTTCCTCAGTCGCTCCTCGTACTCGGGATCGTATGGCTGGACCTCGAGGTTCATGTCTTGAGTGAGAAGGTCAAGCTCCCGCTGGGCTTTCTCCATCAACGCCTTCATCTGTGGTTCCAGGAACTCCCTACGGATTGGCTCGCGCATCCGCTTCGGCCACTCATAGTCGATCAGCTCGCTGAGAAACTCGTTGCAAACGACACCCAGATTGTCCTTGTGCTCCTGCGCAAGTTTGGGCCACGATTCGCTATATTGCTGGAAGAGCATGTAGACGGCTCTTGGCTTAGGGTCCATGGGAAACTCGGAGCCCCTGATTTGCCTCAGCAGCGTCTCTACCTCCTGGCGGACAAAGTCTCGCTTCTGGCTGTTGTGTTGAGAAGGGTCGACTGCTCCCTGAGGGGTCGTGGCAGAGAAGTTGAACTTGCGGCCGTGAGCTCGAACCTTGAGAGCGAACCGGTCGTTCTCCTCGGCGGCTCGAGCTCGCAGGTTCTGGGCAGGGGTGCCTCGGGGGTCAGCTGTGACGCGGAAGAAGTTCTTCTTGGGCGGGTTCTTGTAAAAGCCGTAGAGGGCGGGAATGACCAATTCCTTGGAGGCCGAGAATAGTTCGACAAGATCGATGCGCATCTCCTGAGGCGTGTCCCTCCCAACGCCGAGCGACTGGAGCTCGGCATCAGTGTCGTCCAAGGCTTTCTGGATCTGCTTGCGCAGAACACCAATGTGTCTCCCGATGTGAGCCTGGAGCTGTACGCTGAGCTGTCGCATGAGGGCCCCGGCTCCGCAGTTGGACTCGGGCAGAGATCGCCACTTGCCCCTCGAGAAGAAGTCGGATTCGGCGCGCCGGCGCTCTTGGGTAGACGGCCACGGCTGGCCTTGTTCCCGAGGTCCGGGGTTCAGCAAAACATACCACCCAAGGCGAAACTCGTTCCGCTTGTCCTTGTTCTTCACAAGGTCAAGGAATTTGTCTTCCAGCCCGATCGACTCGGTGAGGTCAGGCTTGGTGAGGACACCAATGGTTCGCGTTCCCTTGGGGTCGAAGTGGCGCGCCTTGGTCAAGATGGGCGCTTGAACATAGTCTGAGTTGCCTCCCACTACTGCCAGGATAATGGTCCGGGAGCTCTTCATGTAGCGATCTGAGAGCGCCTCGATCGTCTTGATGTCGTCGAGAGACTGGTCGTTGTTGGCATTTCTGACCAGGCCGGGAAGATCCACGAGGGTCAAAAGGGGGAGATCCGGACCGCGTTTCTCGACCACAAGGATGTCGCGGGCAGCGAAACGGCCGGGTATGTTTTTGGGCGCAATGATGTCAATTGCGGTTCGCATCATGACATCGAAGGGCGTGTTCGCATCGACCCTCCCAGCAAACTCGCGCATCCTCTCCTGCTCTTTGAAGCTCCTGTTTTTGTCGGGGATGATGGAGACGGTGATTCCAGTCTGGGCAGACCTCTGCAGGCGAATCTCGGTAGCGAACCTCGTGCAAGCGCCAGCATCTCGAGGAAAAGGGGTACCTGTGATGGCTTCCAGAACCGAACTCTTTCCAGCGGACTGGTCCCCAACCACGACGATCTGTGGCAGCTTGACATTGTCAAGCTGGGCAAACTGCAGCTTCTCGATCAAATCGAGAAGGGCACGCTGGTCTCCAGCGAGCTCCTGGGCATCCAGGGCCGAATCGAGCGCCTTGGTAACCATCACGACGATAAAGGAGCACTCGCGAGAGAACGAGTGGAAAGATGAAAGAGAGAAAGGAAAGCAAGTTGCCTTACTCGGAAGCAAGAAGAGGGAGAATGCAGAGCCTACTCGACTTATAAGGCTGTGGCAGCCTGAGGGGCACCTTTGCGACAGCAGTGACGCAGACGCGCCGAGCTAAAGCCGCGTGGCGGTGGAGGAAAGCTGCGGAAGTTAGAATATGATTGCTCGAATGGCAGCTGCCCAATAACGCAGGGTCTCATGTGCGTGTGCGACGTCCCATCAGACGAGCGTGTCCGCAATTGCTGGGCGCTGCCTGTGATGACGAGGCGACGACAAAGGGTCGACGCGGCCTACCGAACAGGAGTGGCGAGGGCGGGAAGTGGGATGTGGACGCCACGCCCGGCCACATATTCCACCTCGGCCGTATCGGAGACCTGTCGAGAGCCCTGCCGAGCACCCTAAATCTTTGCGTAGCGTCTTTAGGGCCATGGGATGCCTCGCTGATCAGCAGTTGAAGAGTGGCTGTGACCTGCTCCAACGGCGCCCGAGTGGGTGGACCGCACATTCGGGCACTGGAAAAGAGGTCTCCAATGCATGAGCCAATCGCCTGCCCCACACTTTCTTTGCATAGGTAGCGCCACATGTGGCGGTGCAGCCCATCTTATCCTCCTCTTTGCACGTCTGGGCATCACCGACGTTGAGAGACGCATGAGGAGCGAAAAGGCCTCTTGTGCTGCTAGTATCTCCCATCTCTTGAACTAATTCATATTCTTTGGGCACTTCAAGTGGTTGAAGGGTCGCCCATTCGAACATGGCCGTCAGGGTACCTTCCAGGCTGGCTGTGGAGGGGGTTCAGTTAGGAGGACCCACAATGACGGAAGACAACGAGAGACAGAAGATGGGATGAAACTGTTGAATCGACTTATCAAGAAGAGTCTGAAATCCTTTGTGCTACAACACTAACAAGTGCATATAGACAGCATAGAGTCTTTTTGCAACGTTTTGATCATTCTCGTGTAAGCGCGTGTCTGCGTCTTCATACATTGACTTGGAGCATCAAGCCTCGCCAAGACAAACCGTATCGATAACGCTCCATAGTCGCACGTGCCCACCAAGGTGGCGCTGCCTGTTGGAGTCAACGTCACCGCGCATGGGAATTGGGAGCTTTGAGCCGCAGTAACACCTCTCGAAACTCGCGACACGCTACACCGTTGGGCGCGCCTAGATGTCGACGAACCTCTGCTGTAGAGGCGCTTCGGTCGAAGCTCGATCCCGGACATCACAATAAACACGATGATTGACTTCGGGATGTTTCGGGGCGACTCCGACGAGCCGCCCAAGTGCCACGATGACAACGACTACACGAAGCCGGGCAAGACAGATACCACTGTGCAGCTTGTCATCTCGCTCGCTCTCGGTGTGACGGCTTTTCTGTCTTTTTGCGTGGGTCCCCAAGAGACGTTCAAGTGATTTGCGGCGCTAACCATCGCTGGATCTGTAGATGCTCCGTCCCCGATGGAAGTCGTTGTACGCTGCCCGCAAGCGCCACCTCGACCCTTCGATTGCCTTACCCGCCCTGCCAGATACATTTTTGGGATGGATGCCCGCTCTGTACCGGGTCACGGAGCAGCAGGTGCTTGTCTCGGCTGGACTTGATGCTTTCGTCTTCTTGTCCTTCTTCAAGATGGCCATGAAGCTGTTCGCCATCATCTTCATCTTCTCCGCATTCGTACTCGAGCCCATCAACCGGCGCTTCGAACCTGACCACAAATCCGATACCGCATCCTCCCTTTCCTTCGCCTCGTTCCAGCCGTTCGGGGATGGCGATTCTCCCGAGAAACCCCCTGACAGGAGCTTCAACAAGAATATGGGCTACCTGTGGTCATATCTTGTCTTCACCTACTTCTTCACAGCGCTTACGTTGATCATCATGGAGAAAGAAACTGTGAAAATCATTCGCGTGCGGCAGGACTATCTGGGTACTCAGTCGACCATCACCGACCGCACTTTTCGGCTGTCGGGCATCCCCAAGGAGCTAAGAACCGAGGCGGCGATCAAGGATCTGGTCGAACGACTTGAGATTGGCAAGGTGGAAAGTGTCACACTTTGTCGCAACTGGAAGGATCTCGATGATCTCATGGACGAGCGCCAGGCCATTCTAGCGAAGCTCGAAGAAACGTGGAGTGTTTACCTCAGTCGAAAGCCACTGCGAGCTGCAACGGGACGTTCGGGGCCGAGCGCCAGAAGTGCTTCAGGTGGAAACGGTGGTCTTCGAGAGCGTCTTGATGAGGAGGCGGTCGAGAGCGATGGTCTCCTGAGAGGCTCGTCAGAGGCCCCTTTCGAAGAGAGAGAGAGACCTCAGACCCGATTCTGGTACGGGTTCCTCCGCTTGCAGAGTCGCAAAACAGATGCTATCGACTACTACTCGGAGAAACTGCGCCTCTTGGATGAAAAGATTCTCGCCGCGAGGAAGAAACAATACGAGGCGGCGGATATCGCTTTTGTGACGATGGACTCTATCGCGGCCTGCCAGATGGCAGTCCAAGCCTTGATTGACCCTCGTCCGGGACAGCTCCTGAGCAAGCCCGCACCCGCACCGTCCGATGTCGTCTGGAGGAATACCTACGCTCCGCGTCTCGGTCGGCGTCTTCGCTCCTGGTCTATCACCGTTTTTGTCGGTCTACTCAGCATCGTCTGGTTGGCGCCTGTGGCTTTCCTGGCCTCGACATTGAGCATCTGCACGATCGATGCAGCTTTCCCCTCGCTCGGGCAGTCGCTCAGAGAGCATGAGATCATCAGGTCCCTGGTTCAAACTGGACTTCCCACGGCTGTTGTATCGCTGCTCAACATCGCCGTCCCTTACCTCTACGACTTCTTGTCCTACCACCAGGGGATGCTATCGCAGAGCGATGTTGCGCTATCCGTCATCAGCAAGAACTTCTTCTTTACCTTCTTCAACATTTTCCTCATCTTCACAGTCTTTGGTGCTGTCACTTCGATTCTCGACGTGCTGCGCGAGGGTCTCAAGGACACTAGCTACATCGCTTTGACGCTGGCCGGCAAACTCACTGACCTCCGCGTCTTTTATGGCAACTTTATCATGCTCCAGGGCTTAGGATTGTTCCCATTCCGCCTCCTCGAATTCGGCAGCGTCTCTCTCTACCCGGTCTACCGTTTGGGCGCCAAAACACCTCGGGACTTTGCGCAAATGTTCCAGCCGCCCATGTTCTACTTCGGCTTCTACTTGCCAACCGCCCTCCTAATTTTCATCTTGTGCCTCGTTTACAGCGCACTTCCCGGTGGCTTCCTGGTTATTGGACTCGGTGTGGTGTATTTCTGCCTTGGGTACTACACCTACAAATACCAACTCCTCTATGCCATGGACCAACCCCAACACGCTACGGGAGGCGCCTGGCGGATAATATGCTACCGCATTATGTTGGGTCTAGTTGTTTTCCAGGTCACAATGTCGGGGTACCTCGCACTCCGATTCGCATACACAGTCGCCCTTCTTGTTGTCCCGCTGCTCATTGTAACGGTGTGGTACAGCTTCTTCTTCCAGAAACAGTTTGAACCCCTTACACGGTTCATCTCGCTCAGGAGCATCAAGCTAGGTGAGGAACCCAGTGCGAACCTCATTGTCGATGACGACCTGGGGGAGGGCAGCGGCCGGGAGGAGCGAGAACTCTTGAGGCGGGGGAGCACGATCGACGAGGATAGGGAAAAGGGCCTCCGGTTTGTGAATCCAAGCCTGGTCATTCCGTAAGTTGCTAGACATCTCTGTTACCGGTGCGGCTCGGCCTTCGGATTCTAACTTCTGCTCTAGACTCGAACAGCCCTGGATTTACAAGGATCCACCACCGCCCTTGGTTGAGTCAGAAACCGGGGACGGCCCTGAGTTCGACGTACGCGGCAGCGAGCGGGAGTACGTGAACGAATACCCACAGGAAGCATCGGGAAGCGGCGCCAATAGAGATGCAGGCGCCGCGACCGTGAGTAGCAACTCGTCGAGTTCGGTCAGTCTCGGCGATACCCACATTTGGAGGAGCTGATCAGGGGAACATTCATAATACCTAATGATTTGTGTACTTTCTTGCATCGAGAAGCATACGGTGCCAGATGCGTGTTGCATTCATTGATAGCGGTCGTGACTGCACAGTCTGGTTGTGTGGGCTGTTTGACGGGAAAAGGGTGCGAGGCTGATTTGGAGAGCTGCGAATAGATACCAGAGCAACGGGTGAGATATTGTCCCGTTGCCACACACTCACACACTTTCATGAATACTCATATTATGAGATCCGAATACATGTCCATTGTCGATGTCGATGTCCTCCTGCGAAAAATTCTAGTAATTACGAACTGCCTTGAGAAGTGCCCATCGTGCCAAATCGGCTTCCAATATTACTGAAGTCCTTAGCAGCCAGCCTCATCTCCATCCTCCTCGAACTGCACATCCCTCCCATTGAGAGAAGGCCACGGAAAAGGTGGAAACTCCTGCTCGTCTTCTTGGTCGTGGATCTCAGGCTCTGCTGCATCGAAGGTGTTAGTTCACCGCACACGTGTAACAATAGATGATGGGCGTACCGTGGTCATTCCTAGGGCTTTCTTGGGCCCGTTTACTCCGTTTAGCTGAAACCGATGATGCGTTCAACGATGGCGTTGAGGCTTGCAACGGGGGTGAAGAGAGACTGAGCGGGTGCAGAGACGGTAGAATAACTGGCGGTGATGGATCGGATGAAATCTCAAGGGGCTGGAAGACATCCGGTGAGGTGTTAGACGGCTGTGTCAATGCGCCGGAAGAAGACTTCTCCACTGTGTGGGATGATGACTGTAAGGCGCTCATTCGCTGGAGAGAAGCCTGCCGCTGTTCTTCGATCATGCGAGCACGGTTGAAAGGAGCGGTTCTGTTGGGGACTGAGTTCAGCCACCTGTCCACAGTCTTGGACTTCTTGTTGGCTTGCATGTTATGCTTGTCCCAGTCGCGACGCTTTCGTTTATTCTGTCGAGCCCTAACCTTGTCTGCACGAGGTCTGATTTGTTTTTCGCGACGGCGCTTGTTGTTGGTGCCCATCACACGCTCCTCTGCCCGCTTCCCCTTTTCTAGTACTTGCTTGAGCTCTTCGGGACTGAGTTTCTCGAGCACGGGCTTCGGGACGCCTTTAGCGGGAGGATTGTTTTCAATTACTTCGTCTACTTCTTCAAACTGAGTCTCGATCTCTGCCAGTCTTTGGTAATAGTCTGTCCGGAGCTTCGTCAGAAACGAAGCAAGTGCTCTGTTGTCCATGCTTGAGTTGTGAGCCTGTTCGAGGATCTCGCACAAGCCCAACTGTAACTTGTTCATCTTGAGCTCGCGAGTGACTTGTCCGGTGTGCTTGGTATAATCGATTCGTCGAAGAAATGTGGAAACCTTCTCGGCATTCTCGATCAATCTTGGTGGGAGGAACCGCCGCGCAAGGTCAATGCCGTAATCTTCATTCGGGACGGGACCGTTGGCAATAGTATGCGGAAGGTAAATCTTGCGGGAACTGCCCTCCTGAGTGCTGTGACCAGTGAGGTGAACGTTGGTGACACTGCTCGGCGAAGAACGGTTCAAAAGACGCGCTGAATCAATATTGTCAGTCAACATGATCACTCGGGGGAGGCGTGTGCCATCTTACCCAGCTTGGTAAAGTGTGTCGCAAAGTACACCCGAGATTCAGCCCGTATCAACATCTCCGACATGGCGAGTGCGTATGCAAGTCCTTCCTTGGGGGAAGTCCCTCGGCCGAGTTCGTCGATAATGACAAGGCTGTCTTTCGTGGCGTGCCTGGAAGCCAAATTAGTGCTCGTGAAGGCCAGTGGAGGGCCATCATGAGAGGAGATGCATTGTGTCGTATGATACAGGGGGCGTTTTCAACAGAAAATAGGTAAATAGTCCAACACTTGACGGAACGACTTGTTTTGCAAGCCTCATGTCCTGGTAGTATAGTGACGGTTTTAGTTGGAAATGGGATGATACCTCAGGATCATGTTCATTTCCTTCAACTCAACCGCCAAAGTGCCCAAGTTGCTCTCGGGCTTGTCGTCGGTAGACAGACGGGTAAAAAGTCTGTCGCAAATGGGCATCGAAGCGAAATTGGCCGGGACAAAACAGCCCATTTGTGCCAAAATCTGAATCAACGCGATTGTCTTGATGAAGGTACTCTTGCCGCTCATGTTGCCACCGGTGACGACCTGGAAACGGGAGCTCTCGCTGCCAGAGTAGACATCGTTGGCAACGAAGCTGACTCTTCGCATCTCCATAACTGGATGTCGGCCTTTTGTGACCACCAACGTATTCAGTCCCATCATGGGCCTGGTATAGTTCTGCGTAGTGGAGATGTGCACGAAGGAGCAGATCATGTCCAAAACGGCAATAGCCTCACTGACTCGGAAAAGCTGTTCGGCATGCTCTTGAAGTGATTCTTTCAGCCGTGCAACAGCCATGTCATTGTGCGTTGTGATGAGGTCGGCTTGCAGCTGAATTTCTGCGCTTCGTTGCAGGAGCTCAGTGGTTTGGCAATGGAAATACTGCTTGTGCCGAGCTCCATTGACAACATTGACGCCGGCGATTGTCATAGACGGCCCAGTCCCGGACGTAGAATAGGTTGTAGCTTGTGGCATATTCGTGCTTCGGGTGACCTCACGCTCGACATCGGACCAGTGGAAGCGTAGGTAATACTTTTGGCCCTTATCGAGGTACAGCTCTGCCGGGTTGCCGAGCTTGGCTAAACAAGTCGTTAGAATCACCAGCCATCGAAAATAATCAGGAAACTGACCAGTGAAAACCTCATTGAGTCCATCGACGTATCTGTTCAAGGAATTTACCCGGTCCCTGAAAGTCGTTCGTGCTCGCTCCAGAACACTCTTAGGCTCAGCCTATATCAAGGTTAGAGACACTGAAACTATAGACACCGGATGGGATGAAAGACTTACCCTGACTGCCCAGATACTGTTGTTTCTTGAATCGATCGGCGACTTGCTGTAAGTCGCGTCCGGCTCGATCACGCCATTAATGGCGACCCACAGGGGAGCAAGTGACTCAGGGGAACATGTGTGGCGAACCATCAGACACAAGCTGCTTCTGGCTTCAGCCGACCTCAGAGCATCATGGATTTCTTCCACTCCGCTTAGATAGTGCTTCAGCATCAAGATCTTGTTCATCTCTGACTCTGAAGCGACCAGGTCTTCGTGGCTTGGCAACAGGAGCTGATGACGTCCGCCGGACACTACAATGTCGCGCCCTAGAGGTTCCCGGACCTTCAGTGTAGGATTCAAGATCTGGAGTGTCATTGTGTTAGCAATGTCATAGACGGAAAGGTCTCTCTACTAACCCATATGGCGAGCTTCTCGGCATCGATGCGAAGAAGTGCTCTCAGCCGCTTGATCATCTCGGCGAACAGATCTTCATTTTTGGTGAAGTCCTCAATGGCGTCGTGACGGTCGGTAATCACTTTCGCGTCGGTACTGGGCTGTAGGAGGGATGCTCGGAGGAGTCTGCGACCTTGGGGTGTCAAAGTGTTGTCCAGCATCTTGAATATTGTTGAGTTCTTGTGACTCGTTCGTCGCGCGTTTTGGAGGAGCTCCAGCGACTCCACGGTTGAGCGGTCGAGGCCCATGGCACCGGCAGGCTCCAGGTAACGGATTCGAACAGAATGCCTCTGGAACGAAATGTTCATTTGTTCTTGGACGTAAGTCATTGACTGGTGTTTGTCAGTTTTAGCACGAGGGACAAAGGGGATGAGAAAACCTACTGCAGCGAGGGCGCAGGAAACATAGAAGTTATTATCGAGACGTGCTCTCAGAGCCTTGACCTCGTGGCACAATGCAAACCGGTCGACCATCTCCAATCCCTCCACCTCGTTCCAGTACTTCCTCGCATACGGGATTATGGGAGTATCGGGGTACTCGCGCTTTAGGTTCATGAAAAGCAATGACTTGTTTTCTCCAGAAGCGACTCTTTTCAGAATGAGGAAACATTGGGGAGCCACTGGTAAGGTTTCAAGAGTGCCAATGAGGCGCTCGTACTTGTCGTCGTTGATGATCCTGGTAACGTCGACTTGCTGCGCTGCGATGAAGATGGTCGAGATGCCGATCACCTCGCCGCCACGACTCTCAGAGATGGCACAAACTGTCTCATATTGCTGGGCGGATTGACTGGGGCGGCTGGAAGAAGCTGACTGGCCGCTGCGCTTGCTTGAGAGTGGTGCTTGAGTGGTCGAAAGAGCATCCCCTTCATCCTCGTCGGTCCAGTCGGAATCGGAACCGAGCTCTGCCTCCCACTCCGAGATCCTTGCTGTGTCTCTTGATGCTTGAGGCTCGTTGCTTGCGCCGTTAAAGTCGTCTTCGGAGGTGTCGGAGCTGCCGGACCCAAGGAAGTAAGGGGAGCGAGTGCGGGCTGCGTGGGAGGATGGCCGGATGACGGGTGACGAGGTTTCGGAGCTGTCGGATCCAGAGCGGCTGGGAAATTGACCAAGGGAGGGATGGCGATGGCCACGTGAAGAAAGGCCTTGGGCGACGAGGGAGATGAGCTTGGCCGGGGCCTTCTTGACGTGCCTGGGGGCTTTCAGGCGTCTTTCAAGTGCCTTTTTCAAGACCTCGGCGGCCTTGGTGCGGACGACCGAAGGCTTTTCACCCTGGGGCTGGGGGGTCCGGGGCTGGTCGAACTGCATCGGGGGACGGCGGGGATGCATCGCGAGAGTGCCCGAAGGCGTGGGAGAGCGAGCGGGAGGGGTCGACAAACCGCCAAAAGGCATCGAGACGCGGGGAGGGGGCGTTGGCAGGAGGAGCTCCGCGCCAACGTCCTCCACCAGCTCAACACCGATGGCCTCCTCAAAGACCTCGGCCGGGAAGGGGTTGGCGAGGTGGGAGGAGGGGAGGGGAGGGAGAGCGGGTTCTTCCCACTCGTGGGAGGGTCCCAGCCCCCCGGTTGTCGACCCGAAAAAGTCGATCTCTGTGCCTCCGTGGCGGAGGACGCGCTCGGCCATGGTGGGCAGGCCCGGGACCCGAGACGGTGCCCAGCGAGCAGGAGCCCGCTGGGCGACATCGTATGTCTCCGGCGAGTCCTGGACCCACCGGTGCCCGGTGTACGGGTGGTCGTACACTTTTGGGGGCGGCGAGGGAGCGGCAGCAGCGGCGGCAGTGGTCTCGGCAACCTCGGCGGCCCGAAGCAGCGCCCGCTTCCGGAGATGGGCAGTGTCCGGCCGCTGGAAGGTTCGACGTGGTGCCGGCCGGTCGTCCATGGTGCGGGTTGGTGCTGCGGGAGAGGTGATGGCGGTGGTGAGCGGCAAGCGGCGAGCAGCAAGTGGTGACTGATTTGAATTAAAAAAATTCAAAGAACGAAACCAGAGAATCACCTAGTGGTGATGTTGTTGTGAAGGTTGCAAGGAAGAAAGGCTGGGAAATCAAAGGCTCAGCGTGAGGTAGACTAATACGGGGCTCCACGTCCACACCAGTTACGCCTTCCTCAAACACACTCACCCCACAAAATCCCAACGAAAACGACCACCAAACCCGCGGTTTAAGTGGATTCAGGTCACACGGCCAATGATGTCGCCTGCAACGCTATCTAAGACATCACTCTGATTTAGGAATACCAGAGAGGAACGCTACAGTACATGAAGTGGTGTGCCTATGACTCAACATGACCCTCAGATATGGAACCATCGAGCTCTCAAGCCAGCCATTTCGGTGTCTCCCAGGTCTCGGGAGGTGGGAAGAAGACAGTCGCATCTGTCAACTTCACGGCCAAATTCCACCTCCTCAGCCCTGGGAAGAAGTTCTCAAATTCGTCTGGCGCAACCCCGTCCTCATCCCTCTGGCTCATATCGGCCCAGGCCAATCTGCCGCTGTTTGATGATTCAGAGAATCCCGCAAGTTTGCACCATCGATCGGTTCCGGCAAGCTCCTGCGACTCACCATGTGGCAGTGGAGGGTGAACCAAAGACTCATCAATGCCGAGATACTTGAACCATGCAGTTGAGAAGGGGAAAGACGGTGCGTAGCTGATGGGCTTGATTGTGCACTGAAAGAACGGGCTTTCGCTTGGTTTGGCCTCCGATGCGTCATTGGGCGTCACAAAATCATGAGGGAAGACCTTGATGTGCGTAGAGCCATCTGGGTTGTCTGACCACTCAAACCGGGCTAGATGTTTGGGAATGTTGAAATCTGCACCGAGTCAGCCTTTGGGAAGGTCGGATGTGGAGCTGAGCGAATTTGATCGCTTACTGGACCGTCCATTCCAGCAGGTCTGCTTCTGGCTGACATAGATGCGTGTGATACGAGTCGCCTTCTTCTTGCGCTTCTCACCATCCTTGCCCTCCACGGGGTATTCGAAATAGCCGGGGCAGAGGATCATTTCATCATAGGGGCCGACGGGCGATTCCGAGTATCGCAGCAGTTGGATCATGCTAATTCCACCAACTGCTGGGCCGTGCTCTTTTGAAGCAAAGGCAGACGCGGCTTCAAGGGGCGAATAGGCCTTGGCAGGAAGATTGGCCGCCGTTTGGGCGCTCGTGTAAAAAGGGATCATGTAAATCGCTGGGCATTTCAGTTGCCATGGCGCCGGCTTGTGGACGATGGGGCCGTTAATGTTAATGTCGGAGTTTTCAGCGGTTGCCATCTTGTCTGTTTTGTTGGAGCAGCATGGGATTGGGATGGCGGTTGAAAGGGCAAGAAGAAGTGAGGTTCACCAAGCCACGCGGTGAAACCTGCAGATGACGTTGGACCTTCCAGCTTGGCGTTTGTCCAAGCCCGCAGCCCGTCATTGTCATCCCAAGAATTGGCGAACAGGGATCGGCTGGAACGGGCCTTTTCACTGGTCGCTTACCGAGAGCTCCGAGCCACATTTCTCTTTGTTGTCGCTGAGGTTGCCCTTTTCGTAGTTGCTTCCATTGTTGCACGCCCCTGAGTGGCCGGAAAACTACTAGTGAAGGTTTCCATGTTTACCACTGTGAATTTAGCAGAGCTCCAGGGGTCAAAATAAAATCAGGGAAAAAGGGAAAAGGGTGAAAGGGAGAGAAAAGACACAACGAAAGAAAAACAAGGCAAATAAGATCAAATGACGGTGGCAGGCATGAAGATGGGCGGATTGTCGTCACACTTGTTTTCAGGTACGATAGGTACACTCACAAGAACACTTGGCGTGCATGACTTCCATGATTGTATTGGGCTATCGTCTGGCTTTCCTCACTGGCCGCCAATGGGTAAGGTACCAATGGTAAAACGGTTGGCAGATAGACACTCTCTCAGTTCAAAAAAGCAGTCACGCCATTCATAGTGCTAGATGGTTCATTTCTCCAGCTAAAAAACTGCCGGGGCCGGGAGCGCTGGTGCTGATCGATACTTTCCCAAAACCAGCCAATGTCTTCCAGAAATCTCCCCACTTATAAGGCTTCTAGACTCCGCATTGACACTCCCACTACAGCCTCACCAGTTTGGCTCGGCGGCAGTTGGAACAAGCTTCTTCCCAAATTTCGGCATCCGGCTCTCAAGTATGGTTCGAGATTACCCCTGACAGCATCTGGCAACAATTGCCGCTTCCTCCAGCTGAGCCGCCTCGGGCCTCCTCCTTTTCAATCATGACGGCTAATACTTCTACGCCCGCGGACAACCCCCAAATCGATGCCCCGCAGCAAGACACGCATCTACAACGGAGCCGGAAAAATTCAGCTGATGAATAACGGACGGTATTCGAAACAGAAGGGGTTGTATTTCATGCCCAGGCTACAAATGGGAAGGGGACTCAATTCCGTCCACCAAGGGACGACAAGGTCAAATTCGATTCCGACTCGACTACTTGAAGCTTCACAACGCTAACCATTGATCATCATGGCCGCAATCCTCCTCCTCGCCCTCCTCGCCCCCCTGACCTCCGCCGCCTGCTCCCGCGACTCCCTCAAATCCATCACAGCCGAATACGTCCAATCCCTCTCCACCGGCACCCCGACCTTCGGCTCCCTGGCCACGTCCAACCTCACCTACCTCGAAAACGACCAGCCCCTCCCCCTTACCTCCTCAATCCTCTCCAAGGGCCCCATCAAAGTCGAATTCACCCGCTCCCTCTACGACACCACCCTCTGCGCCTCCTACACTGAAATCATTGCCACCACGGGCCACGCGTACGTCATCGGCACCCGTCTCTCGGTCGATCCCGACACCCAAAAGGTGACCAAGATCGACTCGGTCGTCTGCGACGACGGAGACTGGCTCTTCAACGCCGCCGGCTCGCTGCGCTACAACAAGCAAGAGAACTGGGACGCCATCCCCGAAGGAAAGCGGGACTCCCGAGCCGTGATTCAGGCAGCGGGGGATACGTACATTAATGCCTGGGGCGACAAGACCATCAACCCGCCGTTTGACGCCAAGTGTGCGCGGCTGGAAGGGGGTTCGTATCTGACGGGGAATTGCAAGCTCACCTTCCAGCCGCCGTTTGTGCTGATGAATAAGAGGTACACGATTGATGAGGAGATTGGGGCCGTTGATATCTTTCATAATTTCCCGTTTCTCGACAAGGCGATTGCGAGGGATCCCGGGACGCAGACGAACAACTTGTTGAGGGTGGAGGGCGGTAAGATCAAGTACATTCATGAGAATACCGTTTGTCAGAAGAAGAGCTGCGCCAAGTGAATACTTGGCAGCGTCTTGGCAGGGGTTGTGGTTGGGCCTTCAGGGGTGTGTAAACAATAACATTGGAACAGGTTAGATTCGTGACAACTTACTTGATCGTGACGTGATAACGTAGGTTGTACCTTGTATCATTCAGAGGACCGAATACCTCCCCAATCCTCCAAAAAGGGGAAAGCGACAAGATATGCTGAACTCGAGTGCGCCCAATCCTCTCTCGTTTCCAACCAAAGGGCACTGAGCCAATACTGCTCACTGACACCCCTAAATCTCCTTTACAAAACCAACCTCGACCACCCTGTCCATTGCCAGACGCAGATTCGCAATTTTCGCTCTCGTGTTGTCTCGTATCCACAAGAATATAGACAACACGAACTTCCGCCCGATCGACGAAGAGCTCCGAACCTTCATCTGCTCCTTGCCCACGACGTACATAATCTTGGCTGCGTACGCCCGATCGAGCCGTGCCAACTCCGCTGCAACTTTTTCATCACGTAATTCAATCGGAACTTGAGAGTCTCTTTTCTTGATAGCTCGTCGTTGGTCACTCCCTGATCCTGATCCACCGGATGCTTCATTTCCACCCCCAGCGCCATCGCGAGGATGCTCTTGCATGCTGTCATCTGCAGGTGTGGACTCTCCCTTCTCAGCCTGTCCATCTTTTTCTCGCGCCTGGCGAATGATGAACTTGCGGACCTGCTCGTACAGGAGGGCGGCTAGATCTGGGCTGATGACCTCGTCCATGAAGCCGTGCTTGATGACCAGACGGTAGCATCCCGGGACGGCGGTGAAATGCGATACGGCATAGCGTTCTTCTGGTTCCACAGTGGGCACTTCAACTGGGTGCAAGTGAAAGAACACTGCGACCTCGGGGACAGTAGCAAATTTGCTGACGAAGTGGGTGAATACGGCTGGTGTCAGCACCCCTGTCTTGTCAAAATAGATCCCTAGGCCGCGGATGACGCTCAGTTTGTCGCCTCCCCATCTTTCAGTCAACTTCAGTCGGCCGTCATTATCTTTGCCGAGAAGCTGCGTGGGCTTGAAGCGATCTTCGGTCTCGGCTCGCCATTGGTTTTCCTTTCCGAATCGCCATAGGAGGAACAAAGCTGCCAACAGACCAGAAACCGTGAGAGTGAACCACGCTCCGTCGGGAACCTTGAGAAGCGCCGATGAGAGGTAGAGGCCGTCGATGGTCGCAAAGAAGAGCCAGGGGAGAAACACCAGATATGGCGAGATTTTCCAGACGAGGAGGGAGACGAGCGCGACCATGCAGGTGTCAAAGAAGGTCACGAACATGACGCAGACGCCGTAAGCGTTTCCAAGTCGAGCTGTGTCGCTGTAGACCGCCGTGACAAGAATGGCACCGCACATGAGCAGCCAGTTGAGGAAAGGGACGTACAGCTGGCCGTGAAAGATGCTGGAGGTGTGCACTACTTTGACTTGCGGACAGTAAGATAACTTCATGATCTGGCTGATAAGCTGGAAGGTTGCTGTGATCATGGCCTGGCTCGCGACGATGGCGGCAAGAACCGCGATAATCATACTCGGGTATAGCATTCCAGGGGGTACCGAGTTGAAGAACGGATTGGCGTAAGCTTCCGGGTGCACACTTATCTGTGGCCAATATCAACTGATTATCCCCTTTTCAGGAGGTTTTCTGTCGTCTCAACGGTTGAAGAAGAGATCATGGTACTCAGACGACAGAAAAAGGCACATGGGAGAAAATCGGCTCTGGTTTGCACTTACATATGCTGCCTGCCCAATGTAGGCCAACAGAAGACACGGGTATGTGTAGCACATCCAGCTGAGTTGAATCGCACGGAGACTGAAAGCGCCGAGATCGGCAAAGAGGGCCTCAACACCAGTAAAGGACAGCAGAATGCCACCAAGCATCTGCCAACTGTGGGTTTTGTGTTCGGTGAAGAACTCAATGGCAAAATAAGGGCTGAATGCCTTGAGGATGGTTGAGTCGAACTGAACCAAGTTGTAAATACCAAATGCTGCGTTGAATCCGAGCCAAGTCATGACGATGGGCGCGAATGCGCTAGCGAGCTTCGATGTTCCAAGGGGTTGGATAGCGAATAACAGGATCAAGATGCCGCAAGAAGTTCCGACAACGGTTGAACTGGAAATATCGTCCTTCACCACCTTCAACCCCTGAACAGCGCCGAGTACCGATTGGGCTGGGGTCAGCACGCCATCAGCGATGACCATGGAAACAGCCAACACGCCAATAGTTTTGAGCAATCCATGCATGAACCGACTCTCCTCCATTTTATGGCGGAGAGTACGGTTTGTGGGGCGCATGTCCACAGACAAGTGACGTTCCATCTTGACTGTCACCTCCTCGCGGGGGTCTCGGCTTGTGAGGTTTGCCTGCATCCATTGTCAGTTTGCGATTCAGGTACCGAGGTCTTCTCCAGGGTAAAGAACGTGCTTATGACTTACATATCTGGTGAGGAGCGAATACGTGCTGAAAGTGCCTCCTTCGCCCTCATTATCTGCGTGCAAGATGACAAAGACATATTTCAGGGTCACCATGATGGTGAGTGACCAAATGATAACAGAGAGAACCTGGACCAAATCCTCATAATCTGGCGGGCCATCGAGAAATGTTGAAGAGAAGACATAGAGAGGGCTGGTTCCAATGTCTCCATAGATGACGCCGATCGACTGGTATGAAAGCCACAGCAACGTCCAGCCGCGAAAGACTTGCTTCTTCTTCTCGTGTCCACTTCTCCAGTCATCGCCCTCTTCCACATCGCGGGCAACTTCTGGAGCAGGTTCATTTGACGGGCGACGAACGCTTCTCGCGTCAACGGAGAGGCGGGAGTTGCCGCGGGCGTGGAAGATGCCACCAGCAACCCCCGTCGAGTGTCCGGTTGCCGGGGCCGAGCGCACCCGGTGCAACGCGTCTTCGTCAATTTTGACTGACGGCGAATGCATCTCCTGTGGTGACATGCTGCCGGGTCCGACGTGCAGCATTTTCCTCGCTAAAGCAACTGAGAAGAAAGGGGCTCGACTGGAAACAGCGTGCGAGGTCTGGTGCTACTGCCTCTGGGGCTCCGGGTCACAGTCAAGTCATCCTGGCTGCTGCGTAGGGGGAAATCCGGTTCTTGGTCTTTATCTCGAGTCAAAACTGCTCGATGGCTGCAATGGAGGGTTGGACAAACAGAAGAGACCGACTCAGTGGGCGCAGCGTGACAAATGCCGGGCTTGATAAGAGGTCGGAATCGTGCAGTGTCGGTATCGAGCGTGGCTAGGGCCCTCGTTCGTTCTCGTCCAGGTGTGGTGGGGTGCATGCAGCTGCTTCCTCCCTAACCAGCTTGCGGACGGGGGTGATGAGCGTGCTTGACGCCGCCGTCCAATGCGATGCCAAGAATGGTAGCTCGTGATCCTAGAACCCAGCAAACGGGATCAAACTGCATGGTGGGGGGTTTGGGAAGCTTGACAGCAAAGGTCATCTAAAAGACCGGCCTGGGCTTCAGCACGCAGCTAAAATCCCTCAGGGAGTAAAGCAGGCTCAACTGAGCCCTGGCCTGGACAGGACCGCGGCACCAAGGGAAATGCTGTAGCGTGGTCTGTCTCCAATCTCGAACTTTGCACTCCTCAACGGGATTCGAGAAATTGAGCGCCCAGCGCACTGTATGGCAATTATTTAGATCCGTCACGGTTCATTGGGGTTGTTGGGCGGTGACCTGACATGGATGGCATCCCGAGCTTGGCTCTGCCATCAACCCTTTTCCGCTTCCGGTGTCCGTGATCAGTACAAGTTGATTCCCGACGGCTTGGCGCTCGCCTTCTTGACGACTTGCGACCCAAAGTGTGGTTAGACAAGAGAAGGAGGTCGAGCGGCATGAGCACTCGCAGGCAAGGGTTGGATTTCCTGAGCGGTCGGTATCCACACCCGATTCGTGACGCTTCTGTGGTCCGCCTCAATTTGACCATTGGGTCACTCGGGGGGGACCCCGTCCGTTGTCCAATCGCCCTTCCTCAGACGAGGCAGAAGTTTTGTCTCTCAAACTCCGCCTTCCAGATCTCACCATTCATGAACCCCGCCATGAAGCACTCCCCGATGACTTGGAATACCTCCGGGTCCGACTCTGGAACTTGGCGCAAAACAACGGGGATGCTGCAGCCGTACAGGACGCAGACCTGTGGCAAATATCAGCTATTTATCTTCTTTTTGGGATATGCCTAATTGTCTCGGGAGTCGAAAGAGAGTTTTTGCTCCCGAGACAACTGGAAAAGGACAAATCAGGAAGAAAACCGCTCTGATCTGCACTCACAACGTCTCCCTTTTTGGCCTCTCTCGGAGCCATTCCAACCATTCCTGAGTCTGTCACCATCAGCCGCATTCCCATGGTCGACGATGTGTCGCGAAGGCGGGAAACGAAGCTTTCCCAGTCATCCAGCCCCGGAATATCGAGCAGGGCCTCAGCTATGTCCTGGAAGTCGAAAGCCCCCTGCGATCCCTGCGGACCCTGCTGCCCGCTCAGTAGCGCTGCTTCCACGGTCACTCCGTGAATGAGCAAGTCCTTGGTGAGCTGGAACCACTCTGTAAATGGCACTGGCAAGGTCGTTTCCACTTTCCTCGCTAATGCTTGGCACAAGGCCTTGAACTGACGGGAAAACTCCCCCAACGGCGCCGAGTGTCTCAGGTACCGATCCTTGCGGTCAAGTACGAGGCAAAGTGCAAGCTTGCTACCAATGAGAGTGCTGGCTCTTTTTGTGGTAATGGGCTTGTGTGCCATGGAGCCGCCTTGTAATCCGGTATTGACAGCTGATGTTGACTGAACCAGGTCCTTCGGAGCCTTTCGAACTTGTCTAACACCCCCCAACCCGTCAATGTGGTCTATCAGGACGCCGGCGCATGTCATCTCGCGCAGGTCGTCAGAAAAGTGCACATGTGGACCCATTGCCCCATAGGCGGCATAGACAGCGGAGTAGTCTATCGAATGCATTGGTCGGAAGTTGCCAATATGAGTGCGTGCGCTCTGGCTTGCCATACACGGTACTGGCCCGGAGTGCAAGAGTCTTACCGACCAATCTGGAACCCAAGAAGGGAGGTTAAGGGCGTCATCGAGGTCCTCTTGCTCTGCGAGCCCCCTCTGTGTCGCGGCAAGACACACAATATCCAAGCTCTGGTGCTTCTCCACGAATGATTTGACAAACTTGATGAACACCAGCTCAGGATCAGACTCGTAGTCCGGCCGGCCGACAACCTCGCGGTCGATCGGCCCAGCAAGTCCAAGGAGCGAATACAGACGATCCCTCGGGTCGGTAACGCGGGATGTTGCCGTATATGCTAGAGTCCCTACGAGAGGCAGGCTGAGTTCATGGCTGTAGCGCTCAAGCATACGGAACCGGTTCCATGCTTTCTCATATGCCTTTCGGGGAATGATATCGCTTTTCCACTGATGGTAGTCCCAGACAACGCCCACAGCATCAAACATCCTGTGCTGGTTAATCTGCTTGCCGCCACAGCAGAAGATAGCGTGTCGACTGAGCAGGAACTCTTGCAAGGTCCAGCCCCTTTCGAACCAGTCGCGACGAAGCAGATTTGCAACAGAAGTCCAGCTCTTCGCGTCCCCCGCAACGTCCAAGGCCAAAGGGTCCCGCAGCGGGTCTAGGGTAGAAAGTGTTGAGAGGAAGTCCATGGCACGGTCGCTGTCCTCGGACTCTTCACCCAACCAGATAACAGTCCTTCTGGCACGCGGATAGATGGTGCTCATCAACTGAACCTGGGCGCTTCTCTCATTGTCGTCTTTCTGGTTTATGCAGATTGAATCCATCCACCACCATGTCTTCTCCGGCGGGAATTTCTGGCGCCAACGTTCCGATAACATGACTTTGAGAAAACTGAGTGCACTCGACAGTATTGGTCTCGGTTGGCCATTGATCGTGGCACCGTCGGCGTGGCTCGGGGGTCCCCAGACGTAAGATGTCGCGACGAACGGCGGGCATGCTGGCCCTTTCAGAGCAAAGCGTCGCAACTCCACCGAGACTACTCCATCGGCGGCGCTGTCGATTCTGAACAGCCGGATAGCACTGCCACCAATTGGAGGGCTGTACGGATCTGCCATTCTTGATGTTGCCGGAGAGCGCTTCGGGGTCTCGTTTCGCGTGGGCGCTGTCCCTTTCTGAGATCTGTCGAGTTGCGGGGTTATCGCCGACCGGGCCTGCCAAGTCGTCGTGTCGAGGCCATCGTTTTCAGCCGCAGCGCATTGGACAGCCCGCGCCGAACGTTTCTTCAGTGCGCGTGGACGAATTGGAGCCGTGACAACGTACCTTGGTAGTTGAAGAAAGGTGGTTGTTGGTTACCGGAAGCTGCCGTACCAAGCTTTCTGCCCCGCCCCCGCATTCGACGGCAATCCCCCACACGCGCCCCCAGCGTGATCGCAAACATTGGAATGGCTTCAGGTCTCAGAAACAGGCAGTCCAGAAGAGGAACAGTCATTTGGCCATGACTAGGAAAGTGATGACCTTGCCCACCCGTCTCGACCAATCCGAGCTGCAAGATAGGCACACAAGGAGCAAATCGGCAATTTTCACGATGAAAACCCTTTCCATGAGACTATGGATCTTGGCGAAAGAACCATCACTTCCGGAACCATTCTATGTTGTGATTTTTTACGCACTCTTTTTTCCCACCCGCATCTCTTTTCTCCCTTTTGCATCACCGAGCGCGTGCTTGTTATCTACAGTTGCCACAGGTGAGAGTTATCAGTCGAGCTGGTCCACAGTCGGCTCGCTCCCGTTGCCGTTGCCATTGGCTGCTATGGCCTTGGCGTCCTGCTCCGTCACCTCAAACCGCCAGCCAAAGGTATCATCCACCTTGCCGAGCTGAATCGCCTTGAGCTGCGTCAAAAGACGAAGGCACAGCTCACCAGCATCCTCAACGCCTTCAGGTATGTAGGTAACTGTCTCTTCACCGTCCTTGAGGGAGACGCGCGGGTGGTCCTTTGCGGACGAGGAGAGCGAGTGCGACGAGGAGGGGTCGGCGCGTCGGGTGATGGAGCGGATGGGTACAAGAGCGGCGGCCGTCCCAGCTGCCATGACTTCGGTGAAGTTGGGGAGCTCGTGGTACTTGATCTGTGGGGGTGGGATGGTTAGTTTCTGGTTGGCCCAGACGTCGGATGGAAGAGTGAACAGGAGCCGAAGTCGCCAACCACTTGGTTGTGCAACCCCCCATGGGCGAGTCTCTTTCCTCGCATCATATGGAGCGTTCGAAACGGCCGACTTGCGATGAAAAGCTGCTGGGCGTTGTGGGAGCTTCCCATCTCAAGAGTATCCGGGGCCACACCATACGTTCAATGGGCTCGGCTCCTGAAAGGAGGCAGGCTTCTGAGACAAGAAAACACCAACTCACCGATCGCTTCTCAACCTTCCACCCGAAGCTCTTCCCGATCTGCTGCACGCTATCACTTGTCACACTGTTGATCACGGCCTTGCTATCTGGCACCACCAGTGTCACCTGCTCACCCTCCACCAATGCTCCAATGAACCCACTTGTGCTGAACTCATCTACCTCCTCATGGTTCTTGCTGTCGAGATGCAGAGTGATCCCAAAGCCCTCATTCCTCGCCTTCTCACTCCACCTCAGCACTGGGGCATAGTTGCCACCGACTTTAGCTGACCCCGTTCCGTTGGGCGCCGCCCGGTCAAAGTCGTCCATGATCAACGCCTTGACGGGGTGAGTACCGTGGTATACTCCCGTCGGCAGGACGAACACGCAAAAGGTATACTCTTCAGGTGGGTTCAATCCCAGCTGCGCTGAGGAACCATAAATCTGCGGCCGGATGTACATCGCCGCGCCGGTCTCATGCGGGGGCACGAATTCGGCATTGAGCGCTACGGCGGCCTTGACGGCGGACAGGAAGAGCTCGGTGGGCACGGGCGGGATGGAGATGAAGTCGGCGCTGTACTGCAGGCGCGCGGCATTGCGGTCGGGGCGGAAGATGGCAATGGTGGAATCACCGGGTAGACGGAAGGCTTTGAGGCCCTCGTAAGCTTGCTGGCCGTAGTTGAGCGCGGGCGCCATGCCGTGGATGCGCATGTAGGGGTCGGCGACGAAGGTCGGGGCGGTCCATTTTCCGGTTTTGACCGAGTAGTGGGATTCGATGTGGCCGTTTACTACAAACGTTAGGATCCAATTCCCGAAAAAGGGGCGTGGAGTCGGACGGAGGATGCAGAAGATGGAGGATGAAAGCAGGTAATACCTTCGCGCACGCGAAAACCAACGTTGGACCAGTCAATCGTGTTGACGGGGGGCGGAGGGAAGGGAGCCATGTTTGGGTGACTGGTTGCGAGGGTGGGGCAACAGGAAACAGTGAGCGTCGAGGGTGTCGGCCAGAACGTTCAAAAGGGGTCTCCTCTATCAAGGGTTCCCGAACGAGATTAAACACGGCAGGGCAAGATAATGCACAAGAACACACTGTGACGGGTGGACGTGGAGGGCAGAAGTATCGGTGTGAAGCTGCACAACTGGCTACATTCTGCGGGATGAGCGATGGCGCGACCCCTCGCCCTCCGATGGTCGGAACCTCGCTTTCGCGGGGTCCTCCCGTTCCTGGGAACCGAACCTCAGGCAAGAGCCGCAGCAATTGGCGGGCTGCGTTTCCGTGCTGATCGGTCGAGAGCCTTGGCTCGGATTGGACGACACCCAGCGCCTTTAAACCCCGAAAAGGGGTTGGACGACGATTCTATGGTGTTGCGCAGTCAGACGCATGATCAGACGTATGATGATGTCATTTTCGCTCACCTCGCTTCTCTTTGCATCCGATGCAGCCAGGGGCAACATTATCAGACAACGATGACTGCGCGATACAAGACAAATCGTAAAATAAGAAATCTCCAATGCAAAAGGAGGCGTCCATCGTATTGCTACTCTAGTTATGTACCATGAATGCCCCATCCTTTGTCCTATCCCATACCAGTAGTGCCCGTCCCAAATGACAGGAGTACAAAAAGACCAAAACAAACATTCCTCCATGTTTTCCTTTCAATCGCTGCCTCCAAAAGAAAAGCGTGACGCTTCAGCGAAACTGGCGAAATGCGCAGTGAGGAAGATGATAGGCGCTATATCATGAATGGGCGACAGAAGCGACAGGTGGCTAGGGAATGCCGTGTCTAAATGGGTAACGCCGGAAGTGGACAACATGGCGCTCTGCGCACCGTTAAAATGAAACATTGAGAAAGGTGAAAAACGGCGACAAAAAATGACAACGCAACACTACGCTTCCAGCCAGGGTGGGGGATTTCCGCTCCTACGGCGATGCGGGTCTCCCACTGGTATGGCCGCCCTGTTTCATTCACCCGTTGGCAAAGGGATCATGGCAGAGTTGGTAGGCTTACGCGATCTGGGCAAGCTTCTGCAGTGTCAAGAGGACGCCTTTGGCTTGTCAGCATTCCGTGGCGAATGTGGAGTAAAAAGGGGGGGAGGCAACACGTACCGCTGACGCCTTGGGTCAGAGTAGCCTTGGCCTCGGTGTTCCGAGCACCCAAGCTGACCGTGACAACCTCCTTGACAGTGCCGTCCTCGTTCAGCGAGTTGGCCCACTTAAACACCTTCTCGTCCTCCCGACCATCGCCAACGACCATGAGAAAGTCTACCGGCGACTTGTGTGTGGCGTCAGGGCCCATGTGTGCCCGCAGATCCGAGAAGATTCGCTCAGCTGCTGTGCTCTTGGTCCAATCGATGGGCTCAACCAACACACAACCGTCCAGCGGAATGGCATGCACACGTTGCTCTTCGCATGCATCGTTGATATGGCTCGCGCAGTCGGTGGCTTGCCGCATGGCTGATTCGTAATCTTCCGCATTCTTGTAGTGGAAAATGAGAGAGCAGCGGCGCTCCTCGATCTCGGCGCCTGGGGTTCGCTCCAGGTAGTATGTTAGGATCCCCTTTACCGACTCCTTCCAGGTCCTGATTTGATCAGAGTCGGCCATTTCGGTCCACGTGCTGCTTCCGCAGTCCTTGAGGAAACAACCGTTCTCCGCAATGAGGCCCAGGTTCGACACACGTCGGAACAGTCTGTCGAGTTCTTCGGGCCGTCGGCCTGACATTACGTAAATCGTATTGCGGTCGTCGAGAAGTAGGTCGTTGAGGACGTCGAGCGTGCGCTAGGATGTTTGTGTTAGATTCGACAGTTCGACATCGTTATACATGTTCCGTCTGGTATCATACTACACCCCCAAAAAGAAGAAAATAAATAGAGACAGAAATCCCGCGGCAGCTGTATCCCCCACACCTGTTGACCGTTAAAGGGCCCCAGCCATTACGATCAACAAGACCAGCTCCATCCGCTGCCTTCGGCCCAAACCGGCCGCTTAATTCTCCCACATTACCATTTTCGGTCTTCCCTCTCATTCGGCCGGTAGGTGAGATCATGATGGAGATACTGCTCCATGTCGAACGCTCTCTCCAGCGCCCTCTGCCTCGCGGCCTCGGCTCGGACGATCAAGGATAATGAAAGAGGCATGTCCTCTGTATTACTCACCTGGGGGCTGACAGGAATAATCTGGTTGACCGGTCCCCAATTCACCAAGGTCCCTTCGTAGTCGAGAATCATCAGTCGTCGTTGTGAGCGTCGGTATTGTGATGCGAGTGGCCCCATCGAGAGCCGGGGGACCGAGGTCTGGTCCTGGCGAAGCTGCTCATCGTAGACGCGATCAAGGCGAGACATGAGATTCATAAACCATGTTGCTCCGGTGTGACTGTTGACTTGTTTACTCAGTTGCTCCCATCTCCGTGTCTTCTCATCCTCCTCCATCTCGAGCGCCTGCTTGATGGCCCGTGCGCACTGGTTGTAGTCCCAGGGGTTCACCGACAGGTCGCCGCCGTTGAACATGGAAGCTGTGCCGGTGAACTCGGACAAGATCAGAGATCCATGCTTCTTGCCTCCCAGCTTGCCGTCTTGGCAAAACAGGTACTCGTGGGAGGTGAGATTCATTCCCTCGCGCTGGCTGGTGATCATGAGGGCATCAGCGATGCTCAGGAGAGCGAGGTACTGCGCATAGTCAATGTCCTGCTTCAGGTAGACGACAGGCTGGTAGGCAAGGTTAGCCCATAGAGAGTTGACTCGGGTGACAATGTCAGAGACGGCAGCATCGAGCTCGCTCTTCTCGCTCGTCGAAAGGGCGACTTGGATCAGCACGACCTGCCCCCTCCACTCGGGATTTCTGTTCAGGAAAAGTTCGTAGGACAGCAACTTTTGGCGGACGCCTCGGACATGGTCGAGCTTGTCACGGGCCACAATCAGCTTCTTCCCCGCGTACCGCTCACGCATCGTGTCGATCCACGTCTGCACCTCGGGTTCCTCTCGATGCAAACTGAGACTAACAGGGTCGATACCAATCGGGAGGTTGATGACGTCGACGAAGCGATCCTCGAGCTGGACGCCATCAGGGGTGGCTTCCGCGGACAGGAGGCGGCTGCAGGTCTGGAGAAAGTGTCGGGCGTACTCGTGGATGTGGAAGCCAATCAAATTCGCGCCAACCATGCCCTCGAGCAGCTGTTGGCGCGTAGCCAAACACCTGAAGATCTCGGAGGAGGGGAAGGCGACGTGGAGGAAGAAGCCGATCTTGGCGCTAGGAATCTTTTTGCGAATCATGCCGGGAACAAGCAGAAGATGGTAGTCGTGCACCCAGATGGTGTCCCCCTTCTTCCAGTTCTTGACAATCTTGTCGGCAAAGGCCTGGTTTACGTTGACGTAGTACTTCCATGAGTGATCTTCGTAAGCCTTGCTCTTGGGGTTATCGGGGATCTGGTAATGGAAGACCGGCCACAAGATCTGCTTGCAGTAATGTGAGTAGTGGCCATCAAAGTCCTTATCAGAGCAAAACACAGTAAGCATGTCGTGTTCGGTCGCAAATTTGTCTTCGATGTCCTGGAGCTGCTGGGTGCCCTGTAGGGCGTCGGTTGGCATGCCCAGCGTTCCCACCCACGTGTAATCGGCCAGGTCTCCTTCCCTGGACGCGGCCTCGACGGCATTGCGCAGACCACCGTTTCCCTGATCGGCATTTACTATCTTCCAGTCGGCCTGGGCGAACACGCGGTCGTGGCTTTCACTCCGGGTGAGAACACTGGGTTGCGTAATGCCCTGGCGACCCAGCTCCTTGGCTTTGTGATGCAAGGAGGCGTCGATGAGAGAGGGCGGAGGAGGGGAGCTAGCCCTGGACATGGGCTGGTCGAGCCGACCGCCCCATGTCGGAGAGCTGCGGTCTGCTGGCGCTCTGACGCCGGCGGGTGCGGATGCGGCAGCGGTATCAAGGGGCGGAAGCACACGGAGACCATCCTCATTGATAAAACCCCCGAGCGGCTTCTGGCCCTCGGTGGGTGTATGCGGTGGCGTGATATTGCTGGTTACCGGTTGGAAGAGGCTGGGTGCTGCCGTTGCCTCTGGCTTATCCGCCTTTGTCACTGCTGGCTGAGCCTTTTCGGCCCTGGCACCCCTAGGAGGGGTCCCCGGCAGGTTGAAGTGGACTGTCTGGGGGAGGAAGCTATGCAAGAGCACAGGTGTCAGCATTCGTGCCCCCTTAGAATCCACCCTCTATTCCAAACGTTGCTCACCCACAGGGGCTGAAATAGGAGGCCACTTACAGCGAGGCAATGAAGACGGTCATGGTCGCGGTTGTCTTGTAGCTGATGCCGGCTTGGCGAGGGGTTTTGGGAAAATCAGAGGAGTTTCCGTCTAGCGCCTGGTGCTTGGGAGGGTGGGACTTCGCAGCGTCGAGTTCATCAGACGATCAATGGCGTTGAGTTTGGACCGCTCGGTAGAACCCTCCTATATAGCAAATCGGTAAAAGGGCTTGCGAGGTCAGCTATCAGACCAGACCAGTCGGTATCCGGTGCGATCTACGGATAACGAATGTGACTTGGCACGTGGAGGACGCCGGGCACAACTGTGAAACGTATGAACGATTTCATGTGAAAAGGGAAGCAGTCTTGTCGAACATGGGCGAGGTCGGGTGTTGCGTGAGCCTGTGAGGTTATACACAAAGCAGTGTGAAGCGGGTGGGCAGAGTGGGGGATGGGCGTAACGGCCCTGTCCTCGTGGGGCAGTGTTCAAAGGCCCGCAGAGCTGCTCGAACTAGGCGGCCCCGTCTTCCGACACTCCTGAAGAGACGGGTGCACGGAGAAAGCCTTGCTCTCTATGGTCCCAAACTGCCGGCTGGGGGGTTTTGATCGAAAGCGAATGGGAAATGTTTTCAGAAGCCTGACGCCAGTTCCAACCCATTGCAGCCCATCGACGCCAAAGATGAAATAAAACACAAACGGTTCAAGGGATGACATAGGCGGAGGAGCTGGTGTGGACACATTCGCCCGTCTCTGACGTAACACACCAAACAACTCTAGCTCCATGCCGCGCACCTGCTTCTAGCAGGGCTACCAGCGGGTGACCGGGCTAACCCGACTTTGTCTGCGTGGAGACGCATTGCAGCGCGGAGACATGCGTGCAGCTCGAGAACTTGCTGTGATGGAAAACAACTTGCGGCATGTGCGCCTGGCCAAACAGTGTCCAGGGGTGAAGGAAATGGTGCATGCCTTGAGGACGAGACTGAAAAGCAAAGAAACAGAAATGTAGCATACCGGCGTGTTATAACCAAAAGGAGGCGCCTTGTGTTGAGGCGGGAGTAGTGGTCGTTGAGGAAAACGCCTGGGAGCGTTTGGTCCGACGAAGGGATTTACGCTGCCAGGAGGCAGGATCGCTGAGCGAAGGACAGTGCGGCGGGGAAATGTTCGCACCATGCATTGCTGGAAGGAAGAGTTGGAGCGCCGGCGTAAATGCGAGGGAAGCCTGGGGATTTCATCGATTTTGAACCTGGGTGAGCACGCACGCAAACTAGAAACAAGGAAGCTCCAGAACCGCTGCGAGTGGGCCATTGTCGACATGTACCACACATCCTTGCCGAAGTACAGAATAGGCGCTGGGCAAGTCGCCTGGCCAGCATCGTATACTACAATGCAGACGACATGCTGCCCGTCATTGCGTCCCCCCTTCCCTTCCCGGTGTGCAATTCTGCCATGGGAATGGAAGACAAAGGTCAAGGAAGGAGCGGGACCGTTTTTTTGCGACCGACCGGGCTTGGGAGTGGACGACAGGGGAGGGTGGCTGGGCTGCACTGTGGGCCAACCGCGTCGGCAGGGGGGTGAGGCGCCCGATGCGTGCCGATGCGCCGTGCGATTAGATCTCCTCAAGGCTCGTCGATCCTCAACCATCTGCAATGTCCTCAAAGCCGTCCGGAAGCCCAGGCGTCTGCAGCTCCTATTTGGCCGATAAATCAGACGCCTTGGAAAAGTCTCTGGTGTTCCCTCGAGCTTTTTTGGTGGTCTGGGCAACGTAGGCGCCAAGGCAGCCCAGGTGGGCTTTTGCTGCCCCTCATCCGTCCGCTTTACACTACCCCTCGACGACGGCGTCCATTTCGTACAACTGCCCAGCTTCAGATGTATTCCTCAAGTCGCACCAGCCCTCCGGCATGCCCATCACGTAATCCGGCATCCTTTCATTGACCAGCAGGCGGCCACATGGCGATGGCGGAGGCCAGCTGATTTCTCACGTTTTGCTCCAAGAAATCAGCCGTGCAAACCGGGGAGGGAAGCGGAAGGGATCGACGGCATGGCGGGGCTCCCGCACATGTCAGTGTCATCCATCGACTTTCATCACCTTGACGATGCCAACAACGCCCCGACTCGGGTATCGACACGAGCGGCACTCTGAGTCGCGGAGTTGCGCTCCTCGATAATGACTTTCTGCCTCTTCGTAACCAAAGTCAATTCGCCGGGGTTCAATGCGAAGAACCGCACCTGATCCTTCCTCGCGCCAAGGTGGTTCTTCCAAGTGGCATCCACACGCGTTGCCGAGCGCCGCCTGGCTGCTCCAGCAAAAGGAGGGATGGTAATCAGTTGCCTCGTCCGCCCAGTTGCGTCAGATACGGGGCCCGAGAGCTGAGGAAAGAGTCCAAAACGTCCGTTGCTCGATAACGTTCGGCCGGATGCAACATGACAAAAATCGGCTCGGTGCTGTGTGGTACGTAGATCCTCGTGGATTGGGCCCAAGTTTCGCTCACCACTCAACTCTAATAACAACAAGGGGACTCAAGGTTTGGCTGTCGATGGCCGCGCGCAAACATCGGGCCCAATTGGATGTTCCACGCAAACGGCGTGGCCTTGAGCATCGCAAAGGACCCCGTTACCTTATTGCGTATGTGACACCAAAGAGGGGCTGCGCTGGCAGAGTTCATCATGTCATTGCACAACCATCTCCATTCCTGCCCACCACTCACACACTCACGGCACAGCCCCTTGTCATTGGGCAATCCAAAGACGACATGCTACCAAAGTTCGACCTTCTGGGTTTCGTGCTTGGACGACAACAAGACGGCTTTGGGCAGGCCAAGCCCCGCTGCATCCTGAGCCGGGATAACGTTGACTCGAGCTCTGTGAGCTCTCCAACAATGACAGCCTGCAACCTAGCTAGGGGCAACCTTAATTGCCAACAGCGAAACGAAAGCCTGCCCTGGCATCCACATGGCTCGATGCTCTCATGCCCAATGACTCCCCAAATCTCAGCCTGTCCAGTGAAAAGAGCGAATTGAGCAACGTGCTCCGGACGGCTCGGAGTCCAGAGCTATTTTCTCTGAAGCTTCTTAGGTGATGAGGGACATTTTCCCGCCCACTGGGCCGATTTCGACCTCTTTGAAGCGCTTACCACGTCTCGTTGTGGCGGGAGTTTCCAGCAGGACCTCGACATGCAGCAGCCCCGTCCCGACTCCCCGCTCTCCCCGCCCGCTCCATCCGTCAGTGACAAGAAGAAAAATAAAAGAAAAATTTATCTCCTCCCTGGCCAGGACGGACCGATCCCGACAGCGCTAGCGAAGCGTCCCGGCGACATGGAAGCCGTTTGATGTGCGGCATGGTTGCGCACAGGGCTTGAAGCGGCTGTCCCGACATCTCCCGATTAGATATGGGGGCTTTGATAGGCTAAATTGCCCGTGCCTCCAGGCATTGCCCCATTTTATCGACATCATCGACCAGATGGGGACACTCGCATCCAAAATTCCATCCCTCACTTCTTTGTGACGCTCTCATCTGGCGCCCCTTGGAACGCGAAAATGGCTCATAATATCTCGCCTTTCTCATGTCTCTACGCGTATAAGCGATATTGACGTGTTATTCGTTATGGGCCAGCTCTTTCGTTTGTCACGCCGGACCACGCTTTTTGTTGGAGAAGCTCAAGAAAAAAAAACAGCCGAGCTTCAGTGATCACCCCGCAGCACGTGGGCCTGTGGAGGAGAACCCCAATTCTCCATCCCCACTCCAGCGGGCGGCCCCTCAAGAGAGAATAACATGGAAGCGCCACAGAAGGGTGAGGAACAACGAAAGAAACGCCCTGTCGCCAACTCCAATGCGCAACTCCAACGTGGATAACGTCTGAAGCTCGTTTCGGTTGTTTCGATAACCGGAAAGGCCCCCTCTGCGTTCCAGCTGTCGTTCATGAGCAAATATGGGCCGGCCCGCAGTCATATCGTAGCCCGGCTCAATTTAGCACCAACTTTGGCCCTGAGGCCGAGCCAAGTATCTCACGATGTCCTCAAGCTTCCCCAACGGCAAAGACGGACCGAGGACGCACGCTTACCCATCCACTCACCTGTCCAGCCAGTGGTCTCTCAGGTTTTCCCCAACAGACGCCACGCAAGCGCACAGGTACTTGTACATGGGTGTAGGTAGGTATTCCGGGAGACAAACTCTCAGAGTGTGCTGCCGAGCTTGAGGCCTCCCAGCTCCCGTGCCCGCCTCTCTTGGCCCAGCCAGCCAGACCGAAAACCACCGAATTCGTCCGGTTCGCCGACAGTGGAGGTGGCCCAACAAACTGCCGTTTATCACGGCACCATCGCGTCGTGGGCCGCCGTCGACCTCCTTGGTGGTCGTGAGTGAATTCGCGTCCAGTCCACACCTCCGCGGCTTCCCGTCCGCCTCCGGCAGGTAACAGCGTGACACGGCACCACAACTCCTTTGGATCCTACCCTTTTCTTACCTGATGATTACCCTCATGGTTCCACGATCACAAGTAGATCCCTTGGAAATAACAATAATATCCAGCAGCACCACGCGCTGAGCCGCCGTTACCGCTGGGCCCTTTTCCAAGTCTGTCACCCATAGCAGACCGCCGTGAAGGAGCCGAGATCAGTAGCACATTGTCCCGCTGCGCTGCGGTGCATCTTGCGTACTCCTTCGGAGGGTGCAAACTGCCCACCTTGCGCAAATGATGCGATGTGACAGCTCACAACTGATGAATCCTCCTAGTCGTTTTCCCTATCGGTGTATTTTCCCTGTTTTGCTTGGGCACCTGTCATGAGCAGGTTACCTCCCTCCCAAGGGGGATACACCTACATGATGCCATGGATGCAGTTCGGTTGCATCTCACCCCGAATACGCTCGCGTCAAACTCGCGATGCAAACACTCCACTCAGCCGTCAGCATCGACACCCCCCTAATACCCTCTACCTGGAGGCATCCACGGTGTTGAGAGCTCTCTGTTACACAACACCCCGAACCCGTGACAGACAACACCGCAGCACCAGACATGTGTCCCCGAGGGAGAAAAGCTTCCACAGACCTTCTTTCCATGCCGATTACATTCGTTACATCCACAACCCCATGCATCGGTAATACCCCAGAGCAGCCAACCACTCATAGTCAGCACGCCTATAGTTCCATGCACGAGCGGTCCGCCAGCATCATAAGCCGCGCCATCAGCCCGGGCATTGGACGACCTCCCGAACCGACCGCATCGCGAGCTTGAACCTGGGTCACGGCTTCCCACATATGGCAAGCATCTGCGCCGGGGAAGTACAGTCTCGTCTGATGTCAAATGCCGGTGGCCTGTCATGAAGGGGTTCAGGTGAAGTCGCCATGGTAGAGACTGATCTCTTTCGGATTATCGTTGTTCGCCCAAAAAGGCAGCCCAGGGACTTGAGTGCACGAGAAAGAGCCATGAGGGGTATCATTCCGATCCGGTTCTCTCGTCTGTCTATCATCTATGCCGCTCTAATTTTTCCACGTCCTGACTGCCTTATCTTTGCCGCCTGAGCCCACAACTTTGCCGTCGGCCGACCAAGACACCGTGTAGACCTGACAAATGCGTTAGTCAGGGGAACGGTCGTGATGGGGAGTACAAACTTCGTCCTCGTGGCCCGGGAGGTCTGTGGTCAGGTTTCCTGTTCGAGCGTTCCAGACCTTGAGCGTTGTGTCTTTGCTGCCGGTTACCAGTAGTCTCGAGTCTGCTGACCATGCGCACTGGTAGACCTGTCTGATGGTTAGTGCGAGTCGGTTGAGTGAGTTGGAAAGATCCTACCGGCGCAACGTGACCCCTCAGGCTCTTGAGGAACTTGCCGTCTCTAGCGTTCCACAGCTTTGTTGCATTATCCCATCCGGCACTGGCGATCATGGTGCCATCAGGGGAAAATTGGACGTGATTGACCTTGTTTTGATGACCAAGCTAACAATGTCAGTAAAGCTCTGCTTCTGAGATAACAAGACATACCAGCCGCGCAACAGGTTTGTTGCCATTGTTGGTGAGGTCCCACAGATACATTGTAAAGTCGTCGCCTTTAAAACGTCAGCTTTGTGCCAGAGGAACTCGGCAACAAACTTACTTGCAGAGACGAATCGCTCGACTACCTTCCCGTTGATCTTCGCCGCGCTCTCAAACCGCTCCTTGGCCTTCTGCCTCTTCCCCTCCTCCGTTGCTGGGACGTCCTTGGTATGATCCAAGTAGCCGGTCTGAAGCGCGTGATCGCTGGACAGAGCGATATGGTTCACCCAGTGGCCGTGGGCCGTCAGCTGACTGACGAGTGTGCCTTTTACGGCGTCCCAGACGCGGATGCTCTTATCATGAGACCCGGTATATACAAGATCGGTGCCGCCCCATCTTACACAGCTAACAGAGTCTTTGTGGCCACTCAGAACATGCTCCGTCCTGCCGGTGTTGACCACCCATATCCTCACAGTCCCGTCCTTGGAGGCACTGGCGAGGCGCGCCGTGCCGTCCCTCCAGACTGCGGCCGCACTGTTAGTAATAGAACCCCTTTTCCATATCCGGGATGCTTACGGTGATACGGCTGCCACGCAGTCGCCGTGACCCATTTGGCGTGCCCTTTTAGGTCCTGCCCAAACGGCTTTCCAGTCTCGGGGTCCCAGATACGCACCGTCTTGTCCATGCTGCAACTTGCGAGCTTGTCTCCGTTTGGGGAAAACGAAACGCCTAACACCCAACCGGTATGTCCCTTTAATGTGTACTTTGGCGTGCCAGTGTCAGTGTCCCATATCCTGACTGTGTTGTCGCCGCTGCCGGTCGCGAGGATCGACGAAGAAATCGGGGAAAATTGGGATGCGAGAATGGGCTGTCCATGGCCGGGTATGCGATGGGCCATGCGCGAGACTGCCTGGACTTTGAAGACGGCCTGGGGCTCGGCGCTCAGGGTGATGGTCGTTCTATTCCATGTCAGCGATCCCTCCCTTCGTTCCCAGTCCGATCCTGCTCGGCGTACTCAAAGGGGTTGGCGACGCCATGTTTTTGCAGCAGACCGAGGAGGTCTGTCGGGTATTGGTCGACGATGATGTCCTTTCCGGGAATGTGAATGCGAAATCGGTAAGGGGTAAAGTCTTCGCGGTCCTGGTAGCGAGAGCAGCATGTCAGCGTCGGCGCGTCGGGTCGTTTCCTCAAAAACAAGTAGACATACCCTCCCCAGCAATGTGTTGAGCAAGACGGAAATGTTCTTCTCCGTGGCATCGGCAAAGTTGACCTCGATCACATCGGTCATTTGGTTCCCATCGCTGTCGACAAACTCGGCCTTGAAGGAGCCCAGGTCGGTGGCCAGGAGGGGCGCGACATCTTGCTGTGTCTGTGTGCGCTCAATCTCCTCGCGTCTCTGCCGCTTCGACGGCGGGGGAAGGACTGTGGACATGTTGGAGCTTCGGCGGTACAATCGCAGGAATCAAGCAATCGGTATCGAAGTTCCCAAGGTCAGGGGCTGGTCGGGCCCAGGGCGCAATGCTTCGACTGCAAGGAATTGCGGGACGATCAAAATTTTGGCGGTGAAGAGCGGCAGGAAATAACCCGCCATCCACAGTAACCCTAACCCCGGGATCCAGCAAGGTCAGCCAGACGCCGGCATGTCTGGAGAGTCTGGGTCAAATAGTACCTTGAAATTGTGTGCAAACAACTTATCTTGTATCTCTCAACTCTTTTTACGGTTTTTATGTTCTTGTTTTCTGAGGTGGGATGCGCGTTTCATCCGAGCTTCGGCGCTGAGTCCCCCGCCCACTCGGTTGGGCGGTGCTTCAGCCAGCCAGGCTCAGAGACCTTGACCAAGCCTCGAGCTGTGCACCCAGCGATTTGGCGTGCCTGGCGATGAAACAAAAGCAGTCAAATGAGAGAAATCCCCGCTACTTTTTTGCTGGCAGATCTGCCTAAACATTCTTTTTCACCCGATAATTGGGCGCGGCTACAACACGAAGTCATCCCCTCGGGGAGAAGCCAGCACAGGCTTGTGGATGGCGGTCCGGGCATCTGCAAACCCCACGAAGCACTGACGAGGAACGAACAGCACTCTCGAAAACAACACCAGCCAAAACGTCACACGTATCATACGAAGGACTCATCATACAAGATTACGCATCACACACAACTTCTCCCTGTTATTTTATCAATCCAAGCCTATCGTATACGACGCCTATCTTACACTATCCTGGAATTCCATCAGCACCATCGTCGCCGCCGTTCGTCTGCTTCGTATTTCTGGTGACCGAAAGGTAGGCAATATCGGAAGCTGCCCCACCACCACCCATGACCATGGCTGGAGCTGGCAATGTTCCTGAGGATGACCGCAGGAGGCTCCATGTGGCAGACACATGTGGCAGGAGCCTGCTGCGGGTCCTTGAACTTGAAGTTGGTGGTAGCGTGGACCTTGTTTGTGGTCGAATATGCTGAGGGTAAGCCCTTCTTCGCCTAGATTTCCCAGCGACAGCATCGAGACCGAATGCCACTCAGACATTGCGATGTGTGTGAATTCGCCCCCGAGAGGCAGAAGCTCGGGCATCTCAAGCTGCGAGATCAGCTCGAGTGTCGAGCGGATTGTTGCACAAGCCTTTTGGAAGTCTGCAGCTGGGTCAAGACGCCCAATTCCTGCCGAGTCGTCTTCCCTCGGAAGTCCGAGAAGCAGGTGATTTGCTTGAGGTCGGCTCTGGCCGCCATGCCTTGAACTGATGTGAGGCCACGGTTGAAACTTGCGGCAGTGCTCGGTCAAGTACTCGCGCGGGAGAGTTTGCGAGAAACGCAACAGATCTGTCAATCTTCGCGCATCTGCAAGGATGCCGACAAGGCGAGAAGAGTGCCGTCAACGCTGACCTGAAGCCAGTGCAAGGCCGATCCAGGGCAACCAAGAACTGCCGCAACGGATGTCGTTGATCTAGGCGCCGTGGAGGCCGGCATGGTGTGGCGAAGAGAAGCCGATCCAAGGAACGAGCAAAGCCACCCGAAAGAACGGCAGATGGAAATTCTCGAAGCCTTCGAAAGCAACTCGTCGGAATTGTCGGCCCACAGAACCACATCGACTGGGCTTGAGCCACAGTTGTAACTTGGCTGCCGGAGTTGGCGTTGTCCCAGTCTACCCGCTCGAGAAGGGGAATCTTGAAAGGGGCGGACGGACCGGGACGTGCTCTCACTAGGAAGGGCTCCGAGGGAAGTTACGTTTCAAAGGAGCACTTGTGCCCAGTGTGGCGAAAGGGAGCCGACCGGCGACATATGATTCGTGATCGATGCCGCAATGAATACGGCTGTCCTTGTCGTGCCAGAGTCGGAAGTGCAGCTCATTACCGGAGTCGATGGGCTTGGGCAACATCTCCATTTCTTTTGTTTGCCGGTGACGGGGTGTTGTGTGATCGATTTTTGTGGCGTTTTAGACTTTTTTTTTGGTGGCATAACGAAGCCGTGGCTGCACGGCCGCCACTCGCATCTCTTCAGTACATCTCGGGGACCAAGAGGTGTACAACCCAGAGCTGAGCCTGGGCCTCGGCGAGGGGAGGGATCGCGCCGAGATTGGGACGCAGGTATCCGATGAAGCCGATGGTGGGGTCGTCATGGTGCCAGATGCCACGGACATCGGCCTCGTTTGCCAAGGCATATGGCTTTCCGGCCGGGGAGTTCTGCTTCGCAAAGAAGGGGAACTCTTGACGGTACCCAGTGCAGAAAACGACGACGTCGGGTTTGATGACTTCGTTTTTCAGCGATCGACTTCCGCGCCGTACGCGTGGGCGACCTGCCAAAGTTGGTAGGTCACTCCTCGAATGGTGATTGGCCCGAAGTGCCACCAGTGGAGGGAACCCCTGAGTGCAACGGAGACAGGCCACCGTTGTCGGCCATTGTGGTGTCTTGTCTGTTAAGTCGAGGTTAGTCTCGTGCCGAGAGATGAAGGTTGAAAGAGGTGCTTGTGTTTGCAGGACGAGGGGACTTTTTCATGTGGGCAGAAGGGTAGAGCGCCGAGCGGGAGTGAATGCGGGCTGGCTAGACTTGAGTCTCGAGTCTTTCGAGACCCAAATCAACGAAATCATGGATTGATATGATCAAGGGCAACTGAAGGCTTGTGGGCTGGAAATTGACTGGCCGCAATGGAAGGCGGATGTGATGAAGTGGACGAGACTCATGATGTTGAAAATGGAAGATGACTGACCGAGCGAGAGTTGGGAATCGCTGAAGCTGACCAATGGCAGCCACCGGTGGTTCGGGATGGGGTGCCGGGCGGCGGCAGCTATGTTGCTGTCGCGGCCGAATAGGCCATGACGAGACAGCTGCACCAGACAATCGTACCCGAGTACTGGACTTTATTTGATGGATCTTTGCCGTCATGTGACCAAAATGAACACAGGCTGGAAAACTGGCGTGGTGGCTGCAAAGCCACGGCTTCGACGACGCCTATCGTACACATGTGCTTTGCCTGTGGTGAGAGTCAGCTCAGGTCTTGATGAGAAATGCTTCGTTCGAAAAGAGAAACTATTTTCGGGTGCCGGAAATGGAAAAGGGGCAACAAAGGTACCTAGGTACGTCTTGAGGTAGGTACTGAGACGGGAATCACTTACCCCGAAAGTGTAGCCGCCGCCCAACACAACAATAGTGTGCCAGTCCACACAGCGAAGGGAGAACAGCCGGGGATTATTGTGTAGGCCAGCCAGGCGGGGATCCTCTTGTAGTTTGGGATTGAGCGAATTGCCGAAAAGATGTGAGTGGCGGCCGCGCAGCCACGGCTTCGTGTGCCACCAGACCAAATGTAAGCCGAAGTCGCGCTGGGCCGATCATCCGGTGTGCTGATGGGTGGGCTCGAGCACCCTCAGGCTGGCATTGAATTGTGGCAATTGATCGGAAGTGTAGGTAGCTGGTCAGGGGTCGGCTTGGGAGTAATTGTCTGAGGGGTGTAGCGAGGGCCTGCACG
The DNA here is from genome assembly GCA_033296975.1 of Podospora aff. communis PSN243. NCBI lineage: Eukaryota > Fungi > Ascomycota > Sordariomycetes > Sordariales > Podosporaceae > Podospora > Podospora aff. communis PSN243. The sequence goes on along the minus strand of MU865916.1, from coordinate 16,731 downwards.
AAAAGCAATGTTAGAACAGAGTGACAACTCAGAAGATTGATCAAGAAACATGAACTTACCAGATCCAATAGGGAGGGAAAAGAATAAACGAGCGCAAATGTGTGTCGTCGTGCGAGAGAAGCGTCGACAGCACCCGGCGCCAGCTCTCGAGGACAAGGAGAGGTAGCCCGGGCAGGCGAGGCGACGGCTGACAGTTGTTTGATTGTTCTGGACGAGGCTGTAGCGGTTCTCTCAAAAGTTGCGTATGACTGATGCCATTCGATCACACCTGTTGAAGCCATTCCAGTCAGCACTCTCTCGGAAGTTCTCGCTCGTCGGCATGGTGATGATCCAAGTGGTCAGGATCTGAAAAGGGGTAACCGAGGAGGAATTACCTACCTTGGGCTGGAAACGGTGCCATGTCGTCCGACCGAGCAGTTTGGACATTTGTTGTCAATGCCCGGGTGATTGTTGGTGTTGGGCAGGGCTGGCTTGCCGACCGAAGTCTCTGGACCAGGGCTGGCACCCGAGGATAGCAAAGGACCAGCCAAGACGGGGATGATATGAAGATCAAGAGGAGAGGAGGAGGAGGAGGCATAGATGTCGATGGTGTTGTGGACGCAGTACCCCTGGTGTTTTGGTTCTAGGCCTGGCATGATGGTGGGAGAAGTAGAAGTGTGAGAACGATGAACGGGAAGAAGACGAGGATGACGATGATAATTCTGGGGAGGGGTCAGATATTTAACTTTTCGGGCACCCAGACACATCGTGCCATATATCTGTGGCTCCTGCGTTCTCAGCGAGCTGGAGGGGGTGGCGAGGGGCCCGAAAATCCGTTGAGGAGCCCGTTGAGACACGGGGAGGAGTACCAGGAGGCGTACCTGTAACTACCTCTGCCATAGAAAACACCGAACTCGGCTTTGGGCTTCTACTTGGGCTACACATGCGAGCTAGCCGTGCTCATTCCGTACGAACAAGGCGCCGAGAAGCATGCGGGCATGACTCCCACCGCAGATAAGAGCTGAAAAACCAGGAATGGGCCCGTTTTCTTGCCACCGCTCGTTGGCCCGCACGGAAGACTCGAATGACAGGATTGTCCCCGACTCCGAGAGAGATAGAACGAGGCAGGAGTAAGGTATTTCCAGCCTCGTGGCCTGATTCTGACGTGTCTGGATTTTGTTCCTGAGGAAAGAAGGGCCACATGCGGCCATCAATGACTTCTTTAATGCTGAAACCGAGAATCTTCACGGTCCCTCTTGTGCCAGAAAGGTTCACGGGGTCTTTCAGTGGCGAAAAACGTGAATCTTCTTCGTGAGTGCTTGGAAGGAACATATTTCCCCTGGTACAAGGGAAGAACTGGCAGGGGTTGTGTTCACGAGCCTGATTACTACGGGCATGGATCCTTCAGTTCGTCCCATCAGCAAGAGTGAATCCAGCACGCCGCCAAATGTCCTTGTAGATCAGACACAGGTGTAAACCATATCTTCAACATGTGTTGGGTTTGAGGAAGGAGAGTTTCCGTCCGGCCTGCTACAAGCTTGTGTGAATCTCATCTTCCTGTCCCGCCTTCGCCCATCACGTCCACGAGGCAAACACAGCAACAAGCCAGATTGTGGCATCAAAAGTGACGTGGAGATCAGCTCATGGGATCATTACATTGGGAAAGCACACCGACTCGCCCCACAACTGCGGACTGCGAGATTTGAAATCAGAAATTTGATCTCAGCCGGGGTCAGGGGCAGGGAAGGAGGGTGCCTTCCTTCCTTCTTTTTGCACCAGCTTCCCACGAAACTAGCCCTGCTGCGTCAGGTTTGACTTACAAGGCTCTGGGGCATGTTCGTGCACACATGGTCTCACTCACAAGGTAGTTGAAGTTCGGCAGAAATGTGTGCTGCTGGATCAAATTCCAATCATCTCCCTAGATAATGCAATTATTCTTTCCGGGGATCAGGCCCAATGTTCCATGTCTTTTCTTCAACAGTGTGCTGATGTTTCCCATTGACGGGATTTTGGGGGTCCCGGGACCGGGTTGGCCGCCACATGATGGTCTCGACTGTTCTCCTCCCCCAAGGGGCCCAGTACAAAGAAAAGGGCAGGAACATTTCTAAATTACAACACAGGCACGGAGGCATGACATCTCTGGGCTCATTCTTGTCTTGAAATCTCGAACGTGGAAGGCGCTTCGTGGTGTCTCCGCTCGGAGTGCGTGGCTCCGGACCTAAATACCCTGTCTCCCTCGTCCTGGTTCCTCGTGTCTATCTCTTCTCCCAAAATCTGACAAAATCTTCTCCACTATTCCTCAATCTCAGTCCTTATTCACCATATTCCCCGTGTCTCTACGTCTCCTCGACGCCCTCGTGGCGGCGGCCCTCGACAACGCAGACCGGGCTCTCGAAAATCAAACATGTTGCCGTTGGGACGACTCTCTTTCCCGGACACGCTGGGATGCCCTCCTCTCCCACGACAGCCCGAGTCTTGAGGACACGGCTCCCCGAGTCGTTCTTCTCGTTACACTCCCTGCAAGAGACTCCCAGGGGCTCTAGACCGTAAGCTCTGACCTTCCCGCCATGCCTCCCAATTCCGAGCTAACCAGGGCATTTGCAGACAATCGACTCTTCCTGTTCGTTGTCATTCTCCACGAGCCCAAACCGCCCCAGACCACATGCGCCAAAGTCCTCTGCCATTCAGGGGGTAGCTGGTGTTCTCTCAACTTGGATCGCCGGCCCTTTTATTCCCCAGCAAGAAAGATTCCCGACACTCGGCCTTCCGAGGCTCTACAAGCACTACGGAAGCCTCCATTTGGCGTCTCATTGGCACCAAACACCCGAGTACTGGCCGGTTCTGTCGGTGTAGTCGCGTGCGGCTCGGATAAGGAATCACACTTGCAGGCTTTATGAGTCTCAGCCTTGTAAGTCGAGCTGATACACACCTATGCCCCCTTAAATTCCGACTGACAAAGTCATTGCAGTACTTTTCTCCCGCCAACGACCAAGCCTGCCTCCCTCCTCGTCCTCGTCCCCGTCGCCTTCGTCCTTCTCCTTGTCCTTCTTTCTTGGGCCTCTTATTCTGCCCCTCGCTCTTCAACCTCCGTGGAAGCTCAATACCTAGGTAGTACAAGGATGACTGGGAGGGCAAAGTCTTCTACCCAACCTAGGTAGAGCCCGAGACTAAGTCCGAGGAAATACCTGAGTGTCGAGCACGAGCCTCCTCCAGCGGACCAGCCCAAGACGAACTTCCGTGCCTACCTACCTCCGCAACAACTCCAAGACGTTCTCGCCGAGAGCAGCAAGGTGGAAGAGCCGACAGCACAACAGCCCAATTCCAGAGCCCTTGAAGCCGGCGACGGACTTTCTTGCAATCACCAGACGCCACTCGAAGCTCTTCGCGGGGTTCGCGCGGACAAAGTATTTCAGATCTCACCTTCTCCTCTCCGTCACTTTCCTGGGTACCTATGTGGCTAGGTGTCGACCTCCCGCCTCCCAACCGCCATGGCTTGCGAAGGCCAGCCGGACACCAGAACGCTCAGCTTCGATCGGTTTCCAGTCATCAAAGCACCCAACTTCCGATACTTCGACGTCGGCCGGCTTACCCTTGTCGCTCCACCGCCCCAGTCCATTTCGGGCCTGAGAGTACTTGCCGCTCGAGCCATGGTTTCTCGCGCTGTTTACCCGCGCTTGGTTGAATTTCTTCACTTTGTCATTCAGAGCACTGGGCAGAAATCACATTGCGTCAACACCCCAAATTGGCCAGCTAATTTTGGCGGCTTTGAAGGGTTGCTTCATGTTGAGAACTTCGGGGAATAACAACAACCAACACCAGCAACAGGAGCGACAACCGTCCGCTCTCCATGACAAGCACATCGCCAGTGCGGAGGGATGGCAAGCCTGGCCGTCTCTCATCCGGGTAATATCGCCCCCAGCTAGACACTGGGCTCTGTGTCCATGTCGCCCACGACGCCGCCTTTCCATGCTGAGCAACCTCTGCGCCAAGCACATTGCCATTGTCACTCGGTACAATGTGCTGCCCAGCAGCCCGGAGAAAATGGCCGAGGCTGGCTTGCCACGGGGAGCCATCTACGAAGACGGCTGAGGACCGAGACGTACCTACCTAACATGCGCCAATCCGCAGGCGGCAGCAATGCTCAGAGCAGCCTCGTTCAGTTCTTCGACATGATCCTGAGCGTGATGTCAAGCTTGTTTGTTTTTCGTGACCACCTTGCGGCCGAAAGAAACAGGTCACACAAATGCGACAAACCCCGGTGTTGCGAACAAAAGGGGTATACAATGATACCGACTTCTTTTTCAGATCAGCTCTCTTCGACCCCCAACCTTGTGTGCATTTTGGTCGCATGACGGCCAAGATCCATCAAATAAAGTCTTTTCAGATCAGCTCTCTTCGATCTCCAAACACCACGAAATCCTTCGCCTTCGCCTTCCCCTTCACTTTACACCCGCGACCCACGGCACTCGTCAATTTAAAGGCGCTTCATAATGGTTCTGGAACGAGGAAGATCTTCTCCTTTGCAACAACTTCTGCGCAACGCTCGCCTTTCGCCCTCATTCCACGGCCCTTACAAGACTCACAACGCTCGCAACGCTCCACCCCCCCACTCCCCTCACGCACAACACAAGGTCCACAAGCCCTCACGCTCCTCCCACACACGCCCCTCGCTCCATAGCGATCCGAAATTGTGCTTGGCCTCTGCTCCCAAGCACAACTTCATCATGGAGATGCGCTGCTACATGGCCGAACCCCATGCACACTTCCTTGGTGATGTCCAAGCTGCTGCAACATCCGCAGCTTGGAAGGTGTACCCTGCAAGCTGTGGCAAGCCGGAGGAGGTCGAAGTTGCTGGCACCGAGGCAGAATTCGGCAAGCGGTGGATTGCTCACCCACTTGACAAACCACTGGTCGGAGCAGCTAGCACTGCTGGCTGGTCGACCTCAGCATTGAGCTGCAGGCGTTGTGGCAGCGACACATCCTTGGTTCGGGGAAGGCTACGGGCGCAAGCCTCTGCTGATCCCGAGGGGCCCTTGAAACGATTTGCAATCTTGACCGGGCCTCACGCAATCATCTACAAAGACGGAAGCCTAGCAACCTCAAGGAAACCGGCGGCACAGCTCTCATTCACTCCCTCAAGCAAGCCTCGGGCGAGACTGGTGAGCCTGCGATTGAGCAGTGGGTGTGTACCCTGCACCGCGTACCCTGCAACAGTTTGTGGACTTGGAACCAAACGAAAGCCCATGTCTGCTGCGCCTTTGTCGTCCTCCTCCTTTTCCTATTTCCAACAACACCACACTCCTCCTCTTTCTCAAAACCAATCACAATCCTCAGCCACACGACCAAGCACGAGATGAAGACAAAGATTACGATGGCCTCCACCGCGAGTCTCGCTTTCCCGTGCGGACGGCAGGGTCGACTCCGGCTCAGGCTTAAGGAGAGGATACCGGTGAACGGAGATTGTGGGCGACATGGGTGCTCTCCTACGAACATTCCGGCGTATGAGAACAGAGATCCTCGGGTTTGTCCGGCCCTGGAATTCCGCGGATCGGTGGCATCTTCACGAAACAAATCGCCATGCTCTACAACTTCTTTCTGAAATGCCCAGAACTTGCTGGCAGATACGTTTACAACCAAGACAATCTCATCCACCTCGCACCAAACATCATCTTCCACAAGGATCTACGCAACAATTTGGTCAATGTAGGAACATCGGCGAAGAAGAGGCACATCAGCGCATCACCATGTCAACGAGCAGGTGACGAATGGGAGTTCCCCTCAGCGGAGAATGCAGCAAATGCATCGACGGCTGGGCCGTTAACCCACGGCTTGTTGTGCCACCAAAAGTCCAAAACACCACAGAAATCGATACACAACACACCGTCACCGGCAAACGAAGAACCCAATCTTCGACGAGACACAAGGTTCGACAAAACCAGCCGTACGGTGACGCCTCACCTCTGACGGTGACCCTGTTGGCTGAGTCGAAAATCCTTCATCGATCTGGCAAACCGCCAGAGATCAAAAGGGCCTTGTCGCACGCACAGGTGCTCCTCTACGCACACTCATCATCCCTCTCCCAGTCCCCTAGCCATCAACAACCACCATCTACCATGCCTTCCAAGAAGGGCATTGAGATTCCCACCATCCGCAAGAGCAAACACCGCACTTATTTTCGCGCCTTCAATCACAACAACCGGAAGAGTCAGCGAAGGCAGAGTCGGATTTTCTGTCTGGCTGCCGCGCCGTCGTCTAATCAGATCAATCGCATCAACTCGCACCGATCGGAGGAGGGAGATGTCGCTCAAGCAGTATTTTTGTGGCAAAAAGGGCGCCTCGTTGCAAAAGTGAAAACTCTGCGAGTCACGGCCCCTTGGCGTGGGTGCACACGAGAAGGAAGCTAACTACAGAAGCGGTTGCTGCGCCGAGAAGCCTGCCCCTGAATGGCCTTGCAGCCCCAGACACCAAGTCAATATTGATCTGGAGCGCTTGCGCTCCCACGCTCCCAACACACAAAACCAACACCACACACCACAAAAACGTGGCCACTGCAAGGGGTCGAACCTGGGGGGGGGGGGGATTTTCTGAAAGAGAGCGCACGCGCGGAGCGCGAGCGATCGAAAATTTATCCAGTGCTCGCGCATTGGCCCCTGCGCACGTGCGCACGGCCAGCCAGCCAGCCAGCCAGCCACAGCCTCCGCAGCGAGCCTTCGGTTGGCAACAGCGATTCAGGGGCTCCACCCCAAGTCAACATTGCCTCGATTCCCGAGCTGATCATCCACCACAATTCCGAAGCTCATCATCCACCTACACACACACACACACACACACACACACACACACACACACGTCACGATTGCGAATCGAACGCACACACACGCACGGGCACGAGGCGATTGCCGATTACACCATGGAGCAAAACTTCAATTCTAATTGACTCCTGGGCACCTAGTTGCGCGAGTCTAAAGTTGGCCGGGGTGAGTAGGAGGAAGGAGCGAGGGCGCCTAAAGCAATCGAGTGTGCGAGATTGAGTGAGCAAAAGGAATCGGATCCGCTGAGCGAAGGAATCGGCCGAGCGAAAGCGGACTCGGTGGTGTGGTTGTTGCGGAGGGCTGGCCTTCGCTCAGAGCACTACGAAGTGCCCTGAAGCCAGGCCTAAGCCCCCACAGGTCTCCCACAAAGCCGTATACTCCCGCCAAGGTACGCAGGCGGCGGCGCGGCGCCATCGAGTCGAAGATTAAGCTTCTTCTCCAGATGAGCTTGGTGCTCATCTGGGGTGCCGACAAGCGCGTTGTTCGCATCGGTCGGATGACTGGTCAATTGATGCGAAGCCACGGTCGAGTCCGCCTCGATCGGGGATCGAATGCGTCGGCTCCCACGGATTTTCAAGGGACGTCGAGAGCGCACCGAACCCGACAAAAGTGTGGAGTTGTTGGCGGCCTCTCGTCGGTGGTATACTGATGGTGTGGTGTGGTGTCCCTTGTGTTGAGGTTGGTCGGGTGCGTCGGCCTGGGGAACGTTGGATCTTGTCGACGGGCCCAACGACATGAAGATGAATGGTGTCCATGTCAAGAAAGGCGGGAAGATGATGTGGAGAGAGGAATGTATCTTGTCCTTCGTAGCGCGCGATTTGCTTTGGAGCACTGAGAAGATGTGAGTGGCGGCCGTGCAGGGTGAACCGGAGGCGGTGCCATCATGGGTCGTATGCTGATGGTGCTGTGTGGTGTCGTTTGTTGGTGGTGGTGATCGAGTTCGTCTCCAGGACTGGAGGTATGCAGTGTCTTTCAGGTGTTGGTTTAGTGTAATGGCCATGGATAAAAGATAGATGTGTATTGTTCATTGTATCTGTCTTTTGCCGCTTGGGCTTGATGTATTATCGTAATTAATTTCAGCGTAACTGTGTATGAAGGCGTCGATGCCAGGCTGGCGCATTGGATGCAGGCTGGATTGATGATTTTGTAGATAAATTCTTCGATCACCAATGTTATTTATCCCATTGGGAGATCGTGGAATCCAGATATGACTTGATCCATCTTCTTGTAAGATACCTTGGCATTTTGATTGTTCTTGCGAATTGACAGTCGGCCTCGAGGAACGGTGCGAGCTGAGCCGCCTGCGAATGCCCTCACCTCAGCCCGACCAATGTGATGGGCTTCCAACTTCGCGGCGGGTTATGAAGCGAGCACACCTCATCTCGACAGCTCACTCTCAGATAACGTTCACCCAGTCATAATTACTTCCATGTTGTCACTTCAATTTCGGTCTCATGCATGCCTATTGTATTTTGTCTGTTTTTACGACGGATCTATTTCTAATATCCGTCCACTCCCATCTCTCTCCATACCTAGGTACTCACAGTCTCTTTTGGCTTCTTCTTTATGCGTGGAACCGCCCGTTCCACCACCAACATGCCACCCCTACCGCAACGGCGCCACTTACAACCACTGACCACCGGTCACACGCCTCCAAGCCCACTTGAGAGCCTGCGCCAAGACGCCATACCCAACCACCTGGGCTGCCAAAACGCCCACAAACACCCAATCAGGTGGTGTGGTTCCCAGAAAGTTAGGTGGCTGGAGCGCAAACGCGAGAACGAGCCCCTGAGCAAGCACAGCCGCTGTAACAGCCAGCATCCCAATCGACGCCCTGCTCTGAACGAACGCAATCTTTGCAGTGCGCAAAACATGGAGGATAAAGACCTGACTGACGAGACCGCTGACGAACCAGTGTGTCTGGGCGAGCGGGATGAGCTCGTGCTGCTTTTCCCGAAGCCCGTAATAAAACCAGTTGAGGAGGAATGTTGACATGTCAAGAGCGGTGCTCAGGGGTCCGAATACGGCTACGAACGAGAAAAAGTGACGCCAGTTCCAAGAGTGCGGCTGGAGAAGGTAGTCTTCGTCAACACTGTCCCAAGCGAGCGCGAGTTGGACGATGTCGTAGAGGAGGTTCTGTACTAGAATCTGCAGGTTCGTCTTGGGCTGGTAGGGGAGCTAGAGGGATGCGATGAGGATGCTCAGTGCGTTGCCGAAAACCGTTTATTTCGTACTCTATTAACGCATCTGTGGTATAAATGTTGTAAGGATATACTCTATATAGTTATAAGTGTTAGCTAATTTTATACCTTAAAGTTATTGCGAAAGCCAGCGGCTAAGTAAAGGTGTAGTGGAAGTTTAATTAAAGGCCCTGGGGCTGTAGGGGCTGGTATAATCCTCTGATATTATTACATGTATTCCTTATCATCATCTTCAATTCCCACTCCCAGATCAACAACCAGCAGAATCTCCAACCCCGAATCTACCGTGTAATGCCTGGGATACTTCTCGGCCCTTAAGACGGATTCAAGCTTCTCCTCGCCACCTCCGAGTCAAACCCCTGCAGCCTGACCAAGATCCGCCTTTGAAGCAGTGTTGTCAGAAAGGAAGGGGTCTGGCCGGAAGGTTCTGGAAAGAACCAAAATCTCCGGATTTATAATATTGGCCACGCAACGCGCAAGCGTTGTCACCTTTCACATAGTATAAAACGGAGCACTCTGGCTCTGCCAGAGTGCACCAGAAGCGATCCACAGGCAATACAATCAACCAATTGCAACCTCCTTTATATCCAAAATCCAAAGTGCAGTGTTTCTGACAAGTGTCTTCAGCAGCATGTTCAGCAAATCCTCATCGACGCCACTGGCCGATGGAAGCTACATGTAGTGTACCTATTCAACCGTGTATAGCGCGGTGAGAAAGCACAATGCTTGCCAATGCCGATCGTCCGTGAAGAGGTACCTTAGGTAGGCTTTAACCCATCCCCGACATGCTGTCGAGAGCCTGAAACGATTCTCTCGCCGCCCTACACATACGGGACTTAACTCTATCTACGCCCAAGCCAAATGCAAAACCACGGCGAGTCCAGATGCCTGGGTACTACAACAAGTGATGTCTGACAAACCCACCGCCCGGGCTCAGCGCACCGTCGCGGTTCAATCTCGAACAACCGCCACGATGATCAAGACCCGCCGTGTTCTCCCGCTCGAAGGGACGGCTATACATCTAACCACCGGTGGTGTCTACAACCGAGTTTTAAACCCGAAGATAACACTCCGATTGCCCCCCAGCCGCGACGACATGAAAAGACGGGATGGTGGACGGAATGCACTACAACTTTGAAAGGTCCGGGAGTGAGACGATTGGAACCCATCGAGCAGTCTCAGTCATCTCAACTTCTTTTATCTCTCGTACCAGACGCCCGCTAATCGTGTCCTGCACAGTCATCAGCAAATAATGCTCAAGCTATACGCGATGTCGCAGTGCATCTGCCCGTTTCCCTCCGGCACTTGCAACCCAAGTGATGCCACCACAAACTCACCCCAAAAACAGCGCTTTCTCAGCCCAGCGAGATCCAAAAGATGACGTGAGAACTAGAAGCACACAAGATTCTCCCGCACCGCACAGCAGGGGGAGCGCGTCAAAACTCGGACCGATTGCCCAACATTCGTACCGGCCAACCAGCGCTCGCGCATTCAGCAGCTCGGACTGGTGCAATGGAGACCGAGCAAGTCTTTCGTGCGGAGTGTGGTGCGGGTGGCGGCGGCGCGGCCTCCTTGGCAACGGCACTGGCGGCGCCGTAGCGGGCATGAAAGCCTGCCAGACACCGGGGAAAGTGCGCCGTCGAAGGATTGCTGCGCTCCACACAAACAGCACGTTCGTCGCGCCTGGCTCGTCGGCCCGGTTGCGCCTCTTGCTCGCCTCGGGGCCCCAGAGAGCTATCACGGAGCACATGCTCACAGGCCGAGCCCCTGATCGTATTTTCTTTTCTGGGTATTCCTTTTGATGATTAGATGCACGGTACACATGGTTGATACGAATGTAGACGTCGAAGCTGCGTCTATCCTTTTTGAGCGCCAGCGTCGCCTTGAACCAAAAGCATTGCCTGAGGTAATGTCAGAATTTGCCGCGTCACATGCTGCGCTTATTGTATCCGTCGCCCGCGAGTATCCATTTCTCCTCACGGCAGACGCTGTCACAGTGGACTCCAGCGGTGGACCTTTCGGGGGGGCGCCGCATGGTTTCCGGGCGTCACCCCGCAATGTTTGGAGGTGTCAGGGGGCCCCTCCTCGCGAGCCGAAGCAGCTCCTTCGAGCTTGGCTCGCCGGATTAAGGGGCGAACTACCGGCTTCAACGCCCACGCTAAGGCGGGCCCACGGACGCTTATGTAGCCAATGTGTTCTAATTTCGGTAGGGTGTCCGTCAACCACGGGTTGGGCTTCGAGAAAAACACACCATGGATCACGCCAAAGAGATTTCGCACGTTTGAACTTGAAGATGGAGATTAAAAAGTGTTCTTTTTTGTCAGGTCTGGTATCCAAGAACTACCCAGCAAGAAAGACAATGGCACCTCAGGTGGCTTTCCTGCAATCCAGCATCAATGCGCTGCGCTATAAAGAAAAATACAACACGATGGGCCCACACTCCCATCTGACTCTCGGCAATGTAACGATCCCCATTGAGGGGACGCGACCGCAGCGGGGGAAGCCAGTATCCAATTAGACAGCGACGTCAAGAACCTGGGCGACGTGGCCAGACTCGTCGAGGATGACCTTGTCGACCTTGAGCGAAGCCTTGACGGGGTTGGGCTGGTCGTAAACCCACTCGAGCTGCTCGAGGGTACGGCCCTGGGACTCAACACCGAAGAAGTACCAGCAGGCAGCCTCAATGCAGTCCCAGGCGACGAAGACGTAGACGTAGTTGTGCTTGATGTTCTTGAGGGCAATGGGGCCAGCGAACTGGTTGATGAAGCCCATGGCGGAGACGATGATGCCCGAGGCAGCGAGACCCTTGGCACGGATGGTGGTCTCGAGAGCCTCGGTGGGGATGACACCCTGGAGGGGAGTGTAGGTGAAGGAGAAGACGATGTTGAAGAGGAAGTAGGTGGCGAGGGCACCCTGTCCGTAAGACAGGTTGATGTTGTCCGGGGGCTGCTGGCTGAGGACGGTCGAGAGACCGGCGTTGCAGGCCAGGCAGACGGCGCAGAGAAGGGTACCGAAAACGAGGACCTTGCGGCGCGGCATGCGGTCGGTGAGCGTCACGGCAGTCAGGGCACCGATAGCAGACAGGCACTGGTTGAGGATGTTGTAGCCGAGCTGCTGAGGAACGCTGTCGACACCGATCTGACGGAAGATGACAGTGTTGAAGTAGCCGAGACCGTTGCCGGAGAACTGGCCGAAAATCGAGATCATGAGCACCTGCAGCATTCTCCAGCGGGCGTTGTGGCTGGTGAGGAAAGGCCTGTAGTCCCACCAGGTCTTGTCGATGCCGTCCAGCTTGATACCCTCACGCATCTCGTCAATCTCGAGGCGGACGAGGCGGGAGTTGGGGTCGCCGTTGCCGTGGTACTTGACGAGGAAGTCGAGGGCCTCCTGCTCGCGGCCGTTGGCGATGAGGAAACGGGGCGACTCGGGGAGGAAGAAGACGCAGGACATGACGAGCAAGCAAGCAGCGGCCTGGAGGATCAGGGGAATGCGCCACGAGTAGTCGTTGGTCATGTAGTTGGTGCCGAAGGTGATGATGGCCGCGGGGATGGAGCCACCGAACCAACCGCAGTTGTAGAAGCCAGTGCAGCGGCCACGCCAGTGCGGAGGAGCAATCTCGATCGAGTACGCGGGGGCGGCGACAGTCATGATGGCAATGCCGAAGCCGAGGACGAAACGGCCGACAACGAACTGGGCAATGGTGGCGCCGGTCGAGACAATGATCATTCCGAGGATGATAACGAAGCCACCGGTGAACATGCCCTTGCGGCGACCGAAGCGATCCGAGAGAACGGCGGCGAAGGGAGCACCAACCATGGAGCCGACAGTGTACAGGGAGAAAATGACGGAAACCTTGGGACCGACATCGCCATCGGTCTGGAACTTGTCCTGGAACGTCTTCATGGCGATGATGGACGTCATGAGGGAGCCATCGTATCCGTTGGCCACGGCGCAGCAGAAGGCGATGAAGACGGAGAAGAAGAGGTGGAGCGATGTCCTGGACCAAGGGTTGATCTTGGTCTCTGTGAGCGCAGCGAAGAGCTCGGCCTAGATGCCATCGTCAGTTTTCCATCTCTCGCACGCGATGAGGCGGAGGCCAACTCACATTGTGAACAGTCTTCTCCTTGACGCCCTCCTTCTTATCGCCGTCAACGGCAGTGGCGGCGACGGGCTCGACGCCGTGCGAGGCAGTCGGCTTCTCGTTCAAATCTTGCGAGCCGTGTGACGACATCTTGGCTGTGTGCGTACCCAGGTCCGAGGCGAAGGTCGGGGACTGGAGATGTCTTGAGAACCTTGGTCGACTGCGAACAAGAAGACGAGACCATGGGCAGCATCGCGTTCTTATGTATCACCGCGTGTAAGTCTTGAGGGCTGGCCCCAGGGTTCCCCAAGTTTCCCCAATACGGACGCGGCCTGCTCCCTCCGAGGTGCCCAAAAGGGACCCAAGGAGTGTGCCATGCCTTTACTTGAGCATGGCGCGCTCTGATTGCTCAAAATCCTCCGCCGAAATTTTGGCTCTATGGGCCCGAACACCTCACGGATTGCCTTTCCCCATGGGCTCGTGGAGTCTCGCGTGAGCTTTGGTCGCCTTCGACCTGGGGCGCATCGCGCTGACGGTCTGGACCCCATGCTGTCGGAGATCGGCCCTGGATTCCACGGCCCTGGCAAGCGCTCGCAAGGCGTAGCCTAGGCGCGAGGCACACCGCAGGGGGGCAGGTTTGGTCGACACCAACGCGGGGCCCGCCAAGACCCCAACGGCTCCCACCAGGCACTTCCCGAGACCATGGAAACTTCAACACCACCTCGCCTTCGCGACTCCACCGGGCAAAAATTAGCGACAGCGCCGCACTCTATGCCGCCGCGAGCCCCACGAGCGCGCCTTTCGTGTCGGGGGACCAAAGGCCTCGTTTATGAGCCCGTAATCTTGCCGACCGTGTAAAGCGAGCGATATCGAGATTGCGCACGGGAATCCCCGTGAAACAGGCCTTTCCTACCCAGGCTTTTGCGGAACGTCGACTAAAGCGCCGTGGCCGGTAGGGGCAATAGCGGCATCAAGGGCTGCAAGCGAACCGCTGTCGCTCACTGCAATTCTAATTGCAAACTGACAGCGGCAATCTCGTCTGGTGTCATCGGTTCCAACAGCATGAAAACGCATCTCTGGTCCATCACCCTTAGGTCGGGCGCCAGTGCGTTTTTTGCGCATCGTCCCATGGAGGGCAGATTCGTGGGGCAAGATCCCCGCATTGAGGGGAAGCTCATGTCGATGAAGATGAGGGAAAATTCCTGTGGAGAGCGCTATATCGGTTGGCCGCTCCGTCAAGACGTGCAGGGTGTCAATTAGTTCCATGAGGTGAGAGATCGGGTGGAAAGCGAGAGGGTTGAATGCTCCAAGGAAGGTACCCGCAAATTCAGCGCTACAGGTGGCAGAATTTGCTGCCTTCGCTCCACCAATCCCCGCCTTCGTTGGCGTGCATGAACCATGGTCTTGCTACCAATCTCCATCAAACATTGATATTTCCTACCCAAAGCGTGGCAATGCTACTAAGAATTCAGATTTATTGCAACCCCAGGATTAACAAGACGACTATAGGTAATCGATTCATTCCCCTCACCTCAGTACACAGCGTCCAATGAGCGCCCCGACACGGCATCTCGAGACCGCGTCAGGTGCGCATCTGATAGCTACCTTAGCGCGTTGACGAGCTCTACACAGGACTAAAGAAATGGCGCCACCGGGGATGACCCCGTGGGCCGTTAGCCGTCCCCTTGCACAATGCCACGGCGGGAGCCCCGGGTTTTGGACAAGTGCGACAGCGACCCCGAGGCTACGATCGGTGCTAGCGGTGTTGGATTCCGGCAGACGTTGATTCTGGTATGGTAAGGCCGTTCTAACGGCTCCTCGTGAAGCCAACCCGACGACCTCGCTAGCTCGCTTGCGTTCGCTCGCCAGCTGAACTTGCAGCCTCCCGATGAGCCGCATGCACACACCGTTGCCGTGCATGCAACGACTCCTTCTCGACTCTCTGTTCGCTGGGACGGGACGAGCGATGCGCCGATGCCCAGCCACCACGGCCCACGGCCCCGGGAACTTCTGCCCCCACAATCCGTCCATCAACCGAGGTGACTTGAAGACATGCTGGCTGGGGATGGAATGCAGGCAGCGTCTGAAGATGCTCAGAAGAGCCCCAAAGACGAGCTATACACCACATCGGTGTGACGCCAAACAGTCACCGCCCAGCGGGTCTAGAAACTGCAGATCCGGGGCTCCTGCGGCTTCTATTCTTGGGAGTGCCATCAGTGGTCGGGTTCATTTACAGTTTTGCATGTGGTTACCATTCCAGGGACATTCTCGTCGGGCCACGCTCTTGGCATGACTGATGCGTTGCTATCGTCGATACCGAGACCGTTGCTCTGGAACGAGTGCGACGTCCAACGTTGCTTCGCGCTGATACACCTCGCCGGCCGCGTTCTGGGAACAACACGATACGGATAGATCACAGGTGGTCCTAAACTTCTCGCCCGTGCCGATCTTCTGGCGCGGGCTCGAGGCCCGGAGCTGTCGATAGTGGACTACAACTCGCCCGTTCATGTATTATCCTTAATGCATCCACCTCTGGGGCTCCGTCTTTCCGTCCTTCCATCATATTTATCCTTGTACTTCACGTCGACTTGGGCATGAGCGTCTGCCGAGCCTTTAACATGGACGTTGAGCTTCAGCTGCGACCTGCCGCATCAAAGAGGGGACGCAAGAGTAGGTATTCGAATCTCAGAGGATCCCTCATATTTGCCTTGGGGTATAAAATATTCCCTCCCTCATTAGTTACCGCCGTGCAAAGTACTCAACTCATTCCGAAGTTACTGCAACTGAGGTGGTGGAGCTTCACCCCCAACCTGCACATCTAGCGTCTGAACAATTCAACCAACGCAAAGCTTACACAGTGCTGGAATCACCAAATCTCAGAATACATAACCCCATTCTCCCACCACATCAACATCCCTTTATATATCGCGTCAATCGGCAATTCTCCGGCCCATCGAAAAGCTTGCTTCCTTACCCCTGAACTGAACCCCTGACCCCTGACCCGCCACATCCCCAACCATCCGCAGCCACCAAAGCCCTGATATGGGTCAGTATTCCCGCTCCACCACACAAGCAACACAAGAAGGTTCAAATCCCTCGTGGCGCAATTGGATAGCGCGTCAGACTGTTACGTTTCCATCTGCCAGATCATCTGTTGATGGAGAACAGCGGTATCTGGAGGCTGTAAGTTCGATCCTTACCGAGGGAGCGCAGCTCTTCTTTTTGACGGTGTTCTCAGCGCCGGTAGCCGCATTTAGCTTGGCGTCACGCTGCTGCTGCTAGCTGTGTTGTTGCTTGATCAGGGATGTGTAGAGGCTTTTTCTTTTTGCCGCATAACCTAGTTTGCACAGCGCTCCGCATGAAGCAAAAAACCAAATCTGCCCCCAATATTTGCGTTACTTTGGCTAAAAATAACAGATTTATTTGATTTGACTAAAAATTGGATTTGCTTTGTGTTATTTGCTAAAACTGCTAAAACTGCTTACAAATCGCGGAAAAACGCTTTTCCGGCTTACCCCTGGGCTTTAAAACGCCTTTTATCGGGCATTACGACACTTTACTTATGTTGCTTAGTAGGGTCCTACAGGCCTGTAATACAGTGCCTGCAGGCTTGTAGAAGCCTGTGATACAGTGCTTCGTTCAGGGGAAGAAGTGCGAG